>CM066032.1:166296474-167026811 GCA_033557465.1 Ichthyophis bannanicus | reverse complement strand
CTGATGGCTTGATACCAGGGACCAGGGACAACAAATGCCACCATCACAGGTGTACCCGGAAAGGGTGGGGGTCAGGGGGACAGTAGGTGGGGCCACAGTGCAGCAGGACACACACACAGACCTTTGACAGGTCCATGTTGGAGGGGGCTCTGAGTCACAGGGAGGTGCCCGAGTGTGTGCATTGGTACAACAGACCATCACTGGCATTATGTGCAACACGCTGCAGCATCCGTCTGGCAATGATGTTAGGAGAGGGTACGGGCCATGTGGTGTGATGGCAGGGACATGTTGTTTGCTGGGAAGGGACAATGGTACCAGTGCAGTAACTACCTGGGGCAAGACAAGCGGCAGGGCATGTTCCGATAGGGATTGGACAAAGAGATGCGAATCCGCAGGGGCTGTCTGCCCACACACACATACAGGCTATGTAATGCTGGTTATGCCAACCCATAGCAGGTGCTGCCCCATGGAGGTGTGGTGACTCACAAACACTGGCCATGGGGGGAGGGGAGTGACGTGGCCTGCAGATGGAAGTGTGGCACATGAGGGGGTAGGGTCCAAACGCTATACACAACAGAGGACAGCACTTATGACCCGTGTGTCCATGGAGGTGACGCCGACCCTAGCTGTGCAATGGGGGGGCATGTTGCCATGTCCCCACGAGGGGGACCATGTTATTGCACACCAGTGATATGTCATGCACGACATCGTATATATGCGCAATCAGGAGGGCCCTGTGGGGACATGTCCCTCCACCGGGCCAACCTCTACATTGTCCCTGACCTGGGGGAAATCTGGTGGGTGACACAGGTATCTGGGTGTCTGGACAGGCCTTGTCTGCTGTAGGGCTATCATATCTTCTGGCGAGGCAACAACATCTCTAGCATGGTTTGTGACAATGGGGCCGTGGGCACAACAGGTGCAGGGCTTCGTCATAGGGCATGGTGGGTCTGTCCCAAGTTTCCCCGGGACAATGTGGCAAATGCCATTCATAGACGTGTGTGTCAGCTGCATGTGTGCGATGCGGAAAGACTATTTCTAGGTCAATGCATGTATGAATACCCTTTCTGTTAACTTGTGGCCGCTGTCAGAAAGATGCCTTGGTGTGATTAATACCCAGGCCTGTGTCAGGGGGGGCTATATATAATTATGTTGCGACAGGGGTATGTGGGGGATGTAGCCCATCTATGACAGACCACCAGGCTGCTCACACTGATTACAGTTTATGCCTCCTCAGGTGTGACGGCAACAGCGATATTGCTATGTGGGCGGTGGACGTCCACTCAACACAGAATATTCCTGGTAGCACACACAACAGGATAACCTTGCTGTCAGTGTTAGATGTAGCGGTGACACGGGGCAGGTTGGGGTGGTGCAAACAGTTGGACATGTACATGGAATCAACAGAGATGTGTGCAGACCTGTCTGTACAACAGCATGGCTTTTGATTGTGCAGGCTGTGGCAAGGTTATCCCATACCAACGCATCGGAAAAACAAACATAGGAAACATAGGAACATGAGATATGCCATACATGGTCACACCAGGGTCCTCAAGCACAGTATGCTGTTTCCAACAGTGGCCAATCTAGGTCCATATGTATACCTAGCAGTTGCTCCCCAAGGGGGGAACAGTGGTCCCACAATGCGTGTCTTTGATCAAGCAGTGATATCCAGGGTACCTTTCCTAATGATTGGTTTATGGACCTTAACCACAGGTACCTGTCCCAAACTATGTTCTAAACCCCAGCTCCACTAACAGCCTTTACTACATCCTCAGTCAGAATATACCCAGCGGTTGCGTACACGTTTTGTGGTAAGCGAACATCCTGTTATCAGTTGTAAATAGTTTACCCTGTCGCTTCCAGTGCTTGAATGTCCTCCCAGGCCTCTAGATATTTGAATAAGGTGATCAGGTCATCTATGTCTACCCATTCCACACCGTCCATGGATATATAGACCTCTGATCACTTCTCCCATCAGTCGGTCTCGGCTCCCAGGTTTATAGAGCACCCAACCTTTTTAGCCTCCACCTCATAGGAGTGGACTCCCATCCCCCTTTGCCCTTTTTGGTGGGCCCTTTATCTGACCCACCTCTGTATTGCTAGATCCCAATTCATTTTACGGTAAACAGTATTGCAACACAATATACAGGGTGTGTCATACACCATGGGAACGCTATTAGAGGGCATGGTTAAACATATGTTGTTATAAATGACATTTTCTGTCAAGATTCATACCTATAGCCCTTTATGAATAATTTGGCCGCCGATGCCTGCACTATGGGCCCAAGGGTATGAATATGGTATCTGCAATGACGCCTACAACATCTCCCTGGGGTTGGTGGGCGCCAAATGTTGAACCCAAGGGGGCATCATGAACACCATAGTTTGGGTTGGGCCTCCCTAGGTGCATATCCCTGCCACCTCACCACATTATACCTCATACTGCCATTTCTGAATGCTACCCCCCCAGTTTATAAGGGTCCTACTGGCATGTATCCGCAATCCCTGTGGGTTTCAACAAAGACAGTTGTTGTGTGTCATGTGCCCACCACCCCCCCCCCTCCCTCTGATAACTTCACCGGTCACACCACCTTCCAGGCCCATTTAGGAAAGTATCTGAGGAAGCAGCAGGACGCCAGCACAGATCCCGGTGGTAACAACCACGATTCCACCTTTTTTCCCCATTGGGTTGAGACCGTGGCCATTTAGCACCAACTCTCAGCTTGCATATGCTTTCCAACCTGTTCACGATACACATAGTACACTGCCTCCCATCCCAGGAAATCTTCAGCTTTGCAAACGGGTCTCTCATGCGGGACCATGTCAGAGGGTCCCTGGCCAGTCCAGGAGCAGCAGCATCAACCGACTCACCTTTGTCCACCTGCTCTTCACACCCTCCAATATAACCATAACTGATTAGTGGGACAGGATCCTACGGGGCTAAAGCCACGTTGGCTGTCACCCATCAGGTTGTGACTATCTACCTGCATGAGTACATATATTCCATTATGATGGTATCTAAAGTGTGTCACGGTACTGACATCAGGCTCACCGGTTTCTGTGTGTTCCCGATAACCCCGGATCCCTTTTTACAAACCATACCCATAAACCATAACCATATCCGTGACCCAGAATATAGCCATACCCATAGCCAACGCCCGTATGGATCACCTGTTACTCTGCAGGTTGACCCTTCCATCTCCCACACAGGGGACTTCCAGGGTCCATTGCATCAGGGCAACATTCATGTAGGTACGGCTCAATTGATAGCAATGTTACCCAGCTGATCATCCACCTGGCCTGCCTCCCACTGCGTGGCTAATCAGTCATACCCAGGGGGCGCTCACGGGGTGGATTTGAATGAGCAGGTTTTGTATGTCTGTGCGATGGTTAGGTGTACGTTCCAACATGATTATGGACATAACGGATGTGGGACATGCGGTAATCAGCATGTATCCCCAGCTTGTGTACCATGGGGCTCCTCCCCCCCGTCAACAGTTATGGTTCACATCGGGGCATACGACACAGAGGGGATTCCCCAATGTAGACGGTCATGCTGCATCCGTATCTCCCAGCTGTCCTCAAGGGGTGTAGCCAGGGCATTAGGTCTAGTGTTCCACCTGTGCTCCCAGCGCTGTGAGGGTTCCTCGCCAGATATTCTGGCCATTTATGTCAACCGCAGTTACCATGGTTCAGCAGCCCAACACAGTTCCAGGGACACTGGCACTCTCGTCACAATACAATCTGGCACGTGTCCCTGGGTCCCTATGACGTGCAGAACTCCGCTGGCAGAGGTACCGTCTGGAGATGCCTAGCTCTAAAGCACCATTTCCCTGACCCTCACCACTACACTGATGTGGGACTGCATACTGATTGAATCCCAGTACACGTACCTCTCATGCGTCGGCGCCACCTCACAGCGAATCGTCGCTTCATCCCTCGAAGGGTCACATGACATATATGTCTGTACACTGTGTCCTTTGCATCCGATGATGTCGCTGGGGATCATGATCATGCTACCTGACATGATAGTCCACTGTAGATGGCACTCCATGTGGCCTATGCCTTGTTGTGTGCTCCAACCCTAGCACTGCACACAGCTGTGCTGACTCAGGCCCTGACCTTTGTGGTGTGTAGTTGGGTTACACCTCATAGCCCTCTTGCATGGACACACACGGTACCACACACCAAGCTCCTTTTCTGTCTCTGGGGACCCTGGTGCATTCTGGGAGCGGTGGGTGTGTCATCGCAGGTACCTGCTGTCACATGCCATACAGGAATGACAGTTTGCTTGTCCAGGGTCACTCACCCTGTCAGGGGCTCGCTCCTGACCTAGGGACACGCTTGCTCCTCACCAGGTTCACACAACACTGCAGTTATGCCGGCATATGACTGCGTTAATTGGCCCTCCAAATGGTGTGCTGTTTGTTTACCTGACCACAACCCCACCCAAAGCCATACCCCTGTGTCTATTCCGCCAATATGCCACGTACATAACCCTCACCAGTAGCAGCTGTTGATGTACAATGTGACAAACAACACAATCACATCACACAGGGAACAGTTACATATATCTTGTGTATGTGCACCTCATGCCACCACCTTCAGCATTGTGTGCTCCACCTGCGCCATGGCTGCGCAACTCAGACATCGGAAACGTCCATCATGTGGCTGGAAGGGGCCTGCAGCTGTTGTGGTGGGAGACCCATAGCCTGGCTGTCAACAGGCTGCGGATGTTTCCGGCCATCCAGGTTGATGATCCTCTGGTCCTGGGGGGCGAGGGCTGTGGGCCAGTTGCATCTGTGCTTGCGCCTGATTGCTGGGCCTCTCTGGTCCTCCCGGGTCTCAGCCACATCCTCGTCTGGCTCATCTACATCCTCCCCCTGCTCAGCCTCATGCGCACCCATGCTGCTGTAGTCACCTGTGATGTGAGCAATAGAGGAGGGCTCTGATATGTATGTATGCAACAACTGTATATCCGCTTGTGCTGTGGTCACCACATACATGCGGTGATGTTGGCATGCATACTGCTTACACACTCACCTGCTTCCTTCAACAACCCATACGGTAGTGCCATGTCCCCTCACCTGGGGTACAGGTGGGTGCAGTATCCCTGTCTGTGTGTTCTGATTGGCAGTAAGGTGATCATGGACGCAGATCCCTTCCTGCCCCCGTCCCATGTCTCCCTCCCTATGTGCGTCTCATGACACCGTTTGCCCTTGGGTACCCTGAGGTCGCACACGCCTCTGCCACCCCCTTTCAGAGTGTGCAGGGCCATTATATTGGGCATGCGACCATGACGGATAGTGTTCGGCGCGGTGTGTGACAATCATTGCTGTGGGCTGGGATGCTGTGCAGTAGACCATTATAGCCACCGTCATGATTATTGGCCACACACATGCAGTGCCTGGCAGCTCACATGTTACCTATACATGCCTTGCTGCATGTCCACACATTAATACAGGGTACGTCATAGACTGTTGTGGGGGTGGGGGTGTGTCTTATTGCCATTACCAGATATGGGACAGGTGGGGGTACGGATGGGATGAGGAACATGTGCTAACTGTGTCCTGCGACCTGGCCCCACATCAGGGTTTGTGTTAGGACAGCATACACACATGCCCTATTGGGGATGGCTACAGGGTGTAGCGTGTGAGACACATACGGGGTGTGGGGTTGCACGAGGCTGTGTGGTCTGCAATGCTGATCACAGGTATGTCCTGTGAGCTACTTGGTAGCGGTGTGTGTTGGTGGGCAATGACAGCAATATACATGGATGTGTGCTGAACGTGTCATCCTATGCGTCACAACATTACCTTGCCCGGACATCAGTCTGCTAGATTGGCACATCAGTCCTAGTCCTATCGCTGTGCGACCTTCAACAGTTACGCAGTCACGGGATGGAGCGGATGCTCCCTGGTACACAGCAGTCCGTGGAGATACCCTCGTCCCATTACGGAACCACGGGAAAGACTGGCATCGCTAACATGCATATGTTGCCCTGGGAACAGTCAATAGCCACCCATCTGCTAGCCGCACGGCAATCTCAGTGTCAATGATATGGTAACACTATGATACCATGTGGAGATCTCACAATGGTCCACGTGAACATTTGTACCTAGTTTGGACCCTGTCTAGGGGGCCATCCCCAGGGCCCCAAGCGGAGATACACCCTCAGGACTTTGCAACTCACCTACAATCTCGGTTGTGCCTTATCAACAGTCCCTCAGTGACAATCACTACACCTGTGCAGGATGTCCCTGGCACCATCTCACCATTCTGTTTCCCTTCCGACAAAGGACATGAGGGCACCATTGCAGCCCTATTCATCTCCACATCCCAGTCCGATCCATGCTATGCCTCCTGGGTCAAGGGGCTTCACAGGCACGTCGGCCCAGTGATCGACAACATCATGTCCCTTTCCTTCACAACTGGATCATTACCTGCAGGCCTTTGGCATACCTCAGCTATACCCCTGTTGCCAGACTGCAATCTGTACCCTCTACAGTTGGGTTCCTACGGACCCATCTCTGGCACACCTATACTTGCTGAGATGATAGGAGACGTGGACGTACGACAGCTACAGGGACATATTGACTGTGCTGCACCACTGGACCCCTGCCAACATGGCCTCAGGGAACTCCATGGAGTTGACACCCTCCTCACCATACTCTTCAGTTAGATGATGTATGGCATAGATGATATGCAACTGGGTTGCCACCTCCCAACTCTGGACGTCCCTGCAGCGCGTGATGCAGTGACACACAACCTCCTGGTGGCGGGAATAATTGTGAAGGGCATCACTGGAACAGTGCTTATATGGTGCAGGTCCGATCTATAGCGAAGGTGGCAGCATGTCGGCTCAGTGGACAGTACATCTGAACCCTTCCACCTACATCAGGGTGCTAACCAATGTTCATCACATTCTATCCCCCTATTGAACATCTACCTGCACACCATCTGTGGGTTCATACATCCTTGTAGTGTTGTCTACATGCCTTATGGCAATGACGTTGTTCTTTACACACCCATCTCCAATGCACATATGTCTCTCCCCCCTCTCATACCCTGCCCCAATGCATTGTTAGGGTGTCCGTCCTCATGAAACCGCCATATGTGACTTACAACAACGGAGGTCCTCTTGATCACGCGCAATCCCAACATCATCCCACCACATCATCTCAGGACTGGGGTATATGAACTGCAATCCGACCCGTCCTCACTTTACCAGTATTTCATTCTGTAGCTACGCGTCCATATGATATCCCACCTGGGAAACACAGGCACACCTGCATACTACCTAATCCACCTTGTGGACACCTACGCTGCATGTTGGAACCAGACAATTTGATGACAATATACCATGCACTGATGATCCCACACGTCATTTACGGGACCATCATTTGTCAGCTTCCTCACTAATCCACCTTATACCCGTTACAGCTGCCAATGACTGCTACAGCAAGGTTACCTCAGGGAGACGCCTTGGATAACCATGTTCCCCTGAGCTGATTCACTTACATTGGCTAGCCATTCAGACCAGCATTATCTTTATCACCCTAGCTCACACGTTGAACAAACCTAATAGGCTCTACACTGCATTCTTCTCCTCCCCTACTCACTGCAGTACACCAGACAGAGCGAGAGCATCCACGAACATCACCTCCCTAGAGCTACAGACGGCCATCACAAGCCCTGCCTCCTCTGCAGCCCACAGGACCTTTCACCTTTGTGCCCCTAGGTGCTGCAATGCAGCACCCCCTGGCATCTGGCCTATCAGCAGCTAATCACAATTCAGGTAGGCCGTCACTTTCTATCCCTGCAAACTCTTCCCTATAGAGTCATCAACACCTGTTGACCTCAGCGAGCCCACCCACATACCTGATTGCATGATATCTCAGTAACCTGCCTGTGATGAGTATATATGACGTTGGAATATATACCTGTCACCTTATAGTGGTAACATGTCCCTGATCATTTATGGTACATCTGTGGGATTTCTGTACATTGTTTGCCTTGGTATCCACGTTCCGTCCCATGTCATCTGTGATCTCATGCATGTTGAGTGTACTGGGATTAGGTTTGCCTGTTAGACATGCTGATGCTGAATAGTGCGGTGTATGAGGGGATATAGATATGAACCTAACTACATAGCTATACAAGGTGTACACTCCGGGGGACATTGGGATGGTCACCTGAGGATGGTGTAGACTACTTACACCTCTTATCAACACACATGTGTTGTCGCAGAACCGCTGATCTCTGACTCACACATGCAACGCTTCTGCAGCAGCATAGGCAGATTACCTTCTCGCATCAACGACCTGTATCATTTGCTGCTCATTTCACAGGTTAGGATATGTTTTTTCCGGCCTTGGACCGCTACTCTTCCTGCTGCACCTGCACAGGTCTGTTATCATTGACCACCTTTGTATAACATCTCCTTTGTCATGTTGGACACCGATCATCTGCCTGCTGCTACCATGGAACTCCACAGTAGCAGCATTCAGGTGAGCATTGTCTGTGCTGATCAGGCACATGTTATACGACGTTTGTTAATGATTAGCGTGATGTTCCGTCGACAGACTGGGATGACAGGAACATTGGACAGAGAGAACATATCGTACCCTGTCAATGGAGAGGTACATGCTACAGGTCAGTGATGCGTTAGGGCATCCTGTCTTTGCATCGTCCCTAGCTTTGCATGTGTGCGTGTGAGACCAGCATATCATCCACACCCGGTCTGTATTGATCAGAGGTGGAGGTGGTCTAGACCTTCATCCAGTGAGTCCGCCATGTATTTCTGGAGTGTATTCTCTATATATCTATTTGATATCTCCCTGTGATTGGACCCCACTAATCGTGGCAAATAACAATCATACCGGTCACATCAGGGAGATGTGTGCCACGTGCATGTGCGGCCTGTGCTCAGACCTCACCCAGGCTGGGTGCTCAGACACATTGCATAGGGGACACACATGGAGCCAGGATATTGGGCAAC
This sequence comes from Ichthyophis bannanicus, assembly GCA_033557465.1. NCBI lineage: Eukaryota > Metazoa > Chordata > Amphibia > Gymnophiona > Ichthyophiidae > Ichthyophis > Ichthyophis bannanicus. The sequence goes on along the minus strand of CM066032.1, from coordinate 167,017,807 downwards.
ATCCATCACAAACATGGGTGTCAGCCATCATGTTGTACGGTAGTTTGTGGTGACACACAATGAGTGGGAGGGGGGCCATCACAGGAGGGACAGGGTGCACAGTGGCAGATTGGACTGCAGGACGGGAAGGTATGTACAGTGTCCATACAGACATGCTCAACAGAACAGGCACTGCCATCGCAGCTGGGCTTTCAGCAGCCATGACAGAGGCTACAGCAGCACAGATGGGCCTGTCGTGTCAGAGGGGACTGTCACAGCAGTTATCACACCAGGTACTGGCTCACAGGGATGTCATGGCGGTATCATGGAAGGAGTGCAAGCTCTGGATGCATTGTGTGGACCTACACACTCAGTTATGAGTGTGCTGTGGACTCTTGGGGGGGGATGTCCTGGCCCGTGGGGCCGGGGAGGGTGCCTGTGCAGAGCTTTCAGCAGTGCCCTGTCACGGTTATTGCAGGAGGGACAGACCCCCTTGACATGCAACCTGTCTGTCAGAGTGTGACTGATGGACCTCTGTGATGCCGTGATTGCGTCATTGCATACATAGGTTCCAGACTGAGCTGGTGACATCATAGGGTTGCTGTTGGTTGAGATGTTAGGTCTGTGGGCATTTTCTCTGGGTTCTATCCTGTATGTGCGTTGGTCATGTATTGGCCCGCAGACTGAATTCCATACATGTGACAGCAGAGGTGAGGCTTGGGGGATGGGAGGGGTGAGCTGTGCCTCACAGTGCATGTTGTGTGGTTGTCCTGGGGACAATGTTTGCTGGTCTGCCTATCCACACACTGTGTGCAGCAGAGGTATCCAGTTTGCAGCTGTGAGCTCTGTTACTGTCACCTCACAGGTTCAGTGTCCCCTGGGTGTTGTTACAGTGAGCCATGTTGGTTTGGCCATTACATGGCCTGGCCAACCCTGACACATATTTGTGATTACAGGCGTACACTGTGGGGACTACCTAGTAGCCATAGCGTACAAAGGGTTTGGAAATGCACATGCTTAGCTGATAGACCTGTTTCATCTTGGCAGTTACATACGGTGCTACGCATAGGCTGTTGCCTGGACATTGTTACATAAAGATTTGTCAGACGTACCTGCTAGCGGGTGTGCAGTGTCCAGGAGCTCAGGCAGGCCACATGTGTAGATATCTCCAAGTCTTTCTGCAAGCTCACGCTCGAGGGACGATAGTGGGGAGATGAGGGGGCCCCCGCCACCTGTCCCCAGGGCATGCTGGTGTTCAGCCACCATCACCTGCTGTACACCTCTTTTTATGTCAGAAAATCTTTTTTTCAGACTGTCCGTGTCTCTTGGTGGGCCACCCGCCCCAGCCACTGCTAGCCTCACATCCTCCCACACAGCATTGCGGTTCCCCACGGGTGTTTGGCTACTGAGGCGGCCGAAGAGGACATCGTAGTTCTCCAGGACCATGCTCAGGAGACTGTGGTTCTCCTGGTCTCTGAATCTCAGCGCCCTCCTCCGCTGCGTAGCTTGCACAGGTGGGCGCTTTCTTTTGCCAGTGTGTCTTTGCACCTCCACACCTGTATTCCCCGATGGGCCTGCAACAGCCTCAGGCACCGGTGTCACCGCCCCACCCACCTCTGCAGTGCACTGGTGTTCTGCATCCCCACCAGCCTCATCAACATTCACCCCCTCTCTCCCCCTCTCCCCCTCTCTCTCCATCACCCTCTCCCCTCACCACTCCCCACCCAGCACAGGACACCACACACCACCCTACACACTGCAGACCACCCCACCCCACCCAATCCACCCTACCCTGCACAGAACACAACAATACACATAGAACAGACACGGAAACAGTGATACACCAAATACGATATGGCACTCTACAGACACACAGCCTCCTCTCCCCCTACAACACCTTCTACCTCTTCAGTATCACACACGCCTCTGTTTCTCCACACTTCCTCACTGTATCTTACAACACCCTCGTCGTTTACCTGTGGTACAGTGTGTTTTATACCATATTATCATTGCTTTTTGCCGTTGCGCATGTGTTTCTTTTTTTTTTTGGTGCGCCGCTGATGTGCGCGTGCGCTGTCGTCTGTGCGCGCCGCGGATCTGCGTCAGAGCTGTGCATGGGCGTGTATGGGTGCGGCGCATTCAGACGCACATGCCGTCATCACGCATACACGCCCCAGCGCGGCCAACATGGACGTTTACGCTCTGTTTTTCGTTTGCGCATGCGCTGTTGCTGTTCGGCTTTGTTTTCCGCGCCACAGATGTGCGCATGCGCTTTCCTCTGTGCGCACCGCGGATCTGCGTCAGAGATGTGCATGGGCATTTGGATGCGGCGCATTCAGACGCACATGCCGTCATCACGCATACACGCCCCAGCGCGGCGCACACGGACGGCAGGGATTGCTCTATGGGATGCACATGCGCACGGCGCTCCCCCACGGCGCGCAATGACGCACAACGTCACAGGCGCACATCTCAACACCGGAAATACATCTATATATCCTCAGGCATAGATAGTACACATTGAGGGTTGTATTGTAGGAGAGGTGTACGTTTGGAGAGGGTGACATATTGATCAGGCTAGGTTATCTGTGTAGTTCATTGTCTATTGGGTTGTACTGTGTGTATTGTATTGTATTGTGTGTATTGTATTGTGTATTGCATCCGTTTGTTCAGTTTGTCAGTCGGTGTTTGTGAGTTGGTCACTGTTGTGGGAGGTTTGTGTGTGTGTTGTAGTGTGTTTGTGTAGGCCTGCGGGGTGAGGTGATGGCTGGGATATATGTTTCTGCATGTGCCCTGGATGGTGAGCAGATGCTGCGGTTGCCGGACAGGGGGGATGGTGTCCATGGGGCTGAGGCACAGGGCATGGGTGTAGTCCCGCAGCAAATCAGACCTGCAGCTGTGGAGGAGGGCCAGGCAGCTGATGTACGTGCACAGCGCAGGAGACGTGCCGAGGTGCAGGCTCGGCAGCCTCGCCTCTACAGGCCCAGGGCCCAGCTCCAGGACATGCGTGAGGACCAGGTCATCTCCCTGTACAGGCTGAGCACAAGGGCTATTAGGGAGCTCTATGAGGATCTACGACCTGACCTTGAGCCCCTGACTAATCGGTCCCATGCCATACCGGGTTTAGTTAAGCTCCTTGCTGCTTTACATTTCTTTGCCTCTGGCTGTTTCCAACACTCAGTGGGCGCAGTGGGTGGCATGAGCCGACCCTCCTTCTCCCGATGTCTCCACCAGGTACTGCGTGCCATGGTCAGCCGGGTGGGGAATTACATAGCCCTTCCCCACACTAGGCAACATTGGGGGACCCTGAACCAAGCCTTTGAGGCTGTAGCTGGGATACCACACGTGATGGGAGCTATTGATTGCACACATGTTGCCCTGGTCCCACCTAGAGACAGGGAGGTGGTGTTCCGCAACCGCAAACACTACCATTCCCTGAATGTTCAGGTTGTATGTGATGCTGATCTGCATATTCTGAATGTGGTCCCACAGTTTCCAGGGTCCACCCATGACTCCTATATCCTGCATCGCTCAGCACTATTTCGACAGTTTGAGGAGGGACTGTATGGGGACTGCATCCTGCTGGGTGAGTATGTCCACACATATGATGTAGTCTGTAGGTTATATCATTTTGTCACTTAACATCTCTTATATATTGCACTATATACGCTCTGTGTGTTAGGCAGCTGAGCTCACGTTCAGCAGACATTGTGGGCGGGGTGTAGACATTGAGTTGCATGTGACATGATGAGCCATGTCACATCTGGTTGGAAACAATACCTGGGGGTGATATGCTGATGGTGTAGGGGGACATATGCACATGTTCAGATGCATGTACATGGGTGTGCATTTCAACGTGTGTGTGTATTTCACCGGGCCACAGGTGGGTGGGTGGGATTGTTGTCCATCACACCCACCTGTGCATTAGTGGCATTTGAGGTAACTGTGTTATGTCATGTCACATTTCTGTGAGTCACAAGCCATACACCTATCGCATATCATTTGTGTGTGTGAGGGCCACACCCCTACACATTACTGGGGTCCTTGAACATTGTTTGGTGGATGACATGGGTTGGTAGTTGTTTGGGGTTTCGACACATATGATGGATGTTCATAACCTTGGCAACGTTGGGTACACCTTTCCCTAGGTAGGGTTCTGGTTTAGGCATAGCCCATAACATGTGTGCATACACACGTGTGTTGTGAATGACTTTGGGCCACTGCAGATGGCCACTACTTTGGCATCAGTGTATGTCATTAATCTGATGTGTCTCTGCCTTTGAGAGAGGTGACAGCAAGGGCAGGGGCCAACTTGTGAGCGGGCAGAGAGGTGTTGGTACCCCATACAGAGGAACCTTGACAGTCTCTGTTGTTGTGATAGTTCAGGGCTCATGTGGGCTACAGTGTGCAGATCTGTGGAACACAGCTTAGCAGGGATATTAACATGATGGTGACAGTGGACCGGGTGTCCACTGACATGGTTGTTGGTCAGCGGTCGACAGCATATGGCATCAGACTGCTGTCTGTAGGTATGTTGACCTTAGTGGACACAGTGTTGTGAGGTGATATTGGGTTGATGTTGTCGAAATCCCAGGTCAGACATGTTCTGGGTGTGCGTTTACATTGCCTCATACAACATTCTTGTGGTGTATAGCTTGCTAACATATACGTTTAACATGTTTTTAGTGTGCTGGTGGTTTAGGCTGCCATTGGTGGTTTCAGAGATGCGGACATTGACTGCATACCAAGACGCATATGCCACACATAGCGGATCTTTGTTTGCAAAAATGTGACATTGCTGTTATTTGCCATGTCTGTCCAGACTACAGGGGCCCTTTCTGACATTTCTATCACCATAGGTCATATTCTGTCAAATGTATATTTGTGTTGTCATATGATTCTGTCAGGATGTGTAATGCACTTGTCTCTAAGGTCCATACCTGTGCAGATTTGTGGTGGCATGCGCTCATGCATTCACATGCATCATTGTCTTTTTGCAGGTGATGCAGGGTATGGATGTCGCCCCTGGCTGCTAACCCCTGTGCGTCAACCACGGACACGTGCAGAGCGGAGGTACAATGAGGCCCACGCCTCCAGCCGCTCTGTCATAGAGCGCACCTTTGGCGTTTTGAAAAGTCGCTTCAGGTGTCTGGATCGGACAGGTGGGGCCTTACAATATAAGGCAATGACTGTTGCAGAGATAATCGTAGCCTGTTGCATCCTGCACAACATTGCTCTCAGGCATGATATTGCTGCAGAGATTAATGAGGATCTTGCGGAGGATCCACCGTGCCCCCCTGTATGTGCCAGTGGTGACACACAGGCAGGCACAGCGGTCAGGCAGAGGTTGATTGCTGAGATATTCAGTGGTATGTATTGCACATCCTCCCACATATATGTGCTGTTGTGTGCATGTGAGGTTTATAACGGGTCATGTGTCTGCACATATAGCATTCAGATCCATCACTGCATTGTCCTTATGCTGAACATCCAACAGTAACATAGGGCCAGGGGTGTGCAATGGACAATGTGGACAGGGCACAACAGGGGCTGTTGGTGTTTTTGGGGTTTGTGTGTTGAGACACCTTTATGAGCTTTTGGGGGTCACAGTACCAGTTAGTGTCTGTGTGTGATAGCAACTGCTGTGCAAACACACTGTTTCCATTATAGTGTGTGTGTGTGGCACAGTGTCAGGCATATGTTCCGGGGTTAAATGGGGTGTAGATGGCAACATTTGTGGAGAGCTCTCATGCGGCCACCTTGTTTATGTACTACAATCAGGGTGTGCTTGTGTGTGTGTTATGCTATTATGGGCTGGCTATGTCTGTATGTTTATAATGTGTCATGCAACATGTCTAACATAGCACAGTACACATGCGCATGACTGCATACCCATGATGGGATAGATTACATGTGACAGGTGTTGCTGCCACACCAAACGGTACCATATGGTATGTTGATTGACGTAGCACATACATGGCTAGGGTGAGGCATGTGGACATAGTCAGTGTGCAGCCCAGGGTCCATATCATTGGTTTCATCTTATATAGTGAGGTGTCATACATTGCAGTATTCTCACTGTACACACATACGGATGTGCAGCGGGTCACATCATGAACGGGTGGATTACAGGACCCCACTGTAGAGCTGCATGTGTGTATATTTTTGCTAGTTTAGCGGTTTAGCAAATAAAGAGTGGCATATGTGGGTGATACTATCTCAACATCTACGTCATGGCTCTGGTACATGCTGTATGTCGGTCAGGTTAGCACAGTACACAGCCACATATGCCTTGTCTACACTGGCAAGGGATGTTATGTTGACATACACACACAGACCTATTTGGGTGATATGTGGTGCAGGTGCACATATAGCCTCTCCATGGATTAACATTCTCCCTGATACCCAGTGGGCTGACATGACGCCATCATGGTCTGATGAAAGACAGACATGGGGGTGTTGTCTGGTACACTTGGTGATGACATTGCCATGTATTGAGGCACATGATCAGCGCACATATCTAAGTAATCATTGATGTACAGGATGTACACTGCATAATATTCCTTTGCACAGTGGATACAGGGGGTGGTACAGCATATTACCAGGTGTCACAGGTATGTACAATGGACTAACAAACAACATTAGGGGAGTCATAGACACGGAGAGGGGGTAATGTTGTCAACCTGGCCAACACAGACTAATAGTGCGACCTTGGGATGTGTTTCACACATGGTGTTTGCAGACACCTCCTTAGACAGGTGTGAGGAGCAACCGAGGGTGGTGGGGGCAAATGAGTAATAGGGGGACATTTCATTGGTATCATACGTCGACATGCTGCCTCTCCCATGTGGTATATCAGTACAGTGTGAGGGTGAACAGTCAGTCGTTGGGTCAGGTTGTGGGGTCTGCCAGCTGTTGACATTGCTGTGTACTGTGGGTTTCACAGATGGGACATGACATATATTTTGTGATGGTTTGTTTCCCTCTCCACAGGACCAGCTTCATGAGGATGCTGTTCCACTGTAGCATTGGCACATGAGGGCCCATCGTCCAAGATGCTGTGGTCCAGGGTAGGTGGATCTACAGCTACATTGTGCGTACATGGGTTCATGGGAGCAACATGTCGCCTGTCATGTGTCATATGAGGCAGCTGGTGTTGTAAAACTCTCCCCTGACAGCCTCCCTTACCCATATTTTGGGGTGGTGACCCATCTCCCCATGTGTTTGTGTACAGTATGTTCGCAGGGACACCTTTTCAGTCAGATGTACAGCAGAGTTAGATGTGTTTTTGGTTGTCGTGTTTTACGGATACTGCATTTTCTGTCTACACCATCATAGTTAGATCAGACATCACCAAGGTATATGTGCATGTGACTTGGCCATGATGTGCACAGGTTTGCACTTGTGCACATTCAGCCCATGTTTTTCAGCTGTGCCCCTGACCAACGCATACTGTGTGTGTGTTTGCGCTTATGTTTTGAATATGTCCTCCAGCATTGTCCAGGCATGGTACATTATCACGTGCTCTCATGGGTGTGGGCACCTGGGGGGCATGGTGGGGTGTACTACCTCTACTGTTGTGCTGCTTGCCTTGTCATCATGGTCCACATGTGTGGTGAGCTGTGAGCAGCAATGTGTCTTGTGTTTTGAGAGACAGGTGTTGAGCAACATTTATTTCTCTCATATGTAGGCATGCTGTGGAGATGCATCAACAGTTGATGTACATGGTAAATCGACATGTCTGGCTGACATTGTCTCCCTTCGCTGTGACCTGATGTGGCTATGCAGTACTTGGAGGAATTGATGACGGCCGCATGATGCACACATAGGGTTTGTTTTAACTTTGCGAATTTGGTATTACATCTGGCTGTACCTGTCCTGGGGTTTATGATCCTCACATGGACATGTTATGTAGCATCTCTGTAGACACAAACAGATGCATATAGTGTGTAGCTGTGAGATGCCCGTGTGACCTGGGATTGTACATAACCATATCCATGTGACAGCCATGCCTGCATTTACATGTACTGTTGGCGCTCATCTCCTTTTTTTTTATATGCATCTGCTGTAATTTGTGACTTTGCATCCCTTTGGTCTGTATTTTGTGTATTGTGATTCTTGGCAATCTGTTCTGTTTTGGCAAGGTGTCTAACATTACCATACTTCTCCTCTCGTGACACAGGGCAGGTGACATAACAGCACCATTTCCTCCACGGCATCTGGCTCACCATCCAACGTCTGTTGTGGGACTGACCTTCATCTTATTCTTTCCGGGGAGATGTGCCATTGGATGTTTGACCTATGTTGGTGGCACACAGGCCTGTGATGGACATTTTTGCTCTTTGACCGCTGACTTACCCATGATAGACCTGTACAACACACAGTGTGTGCCATGCTGTGGCTGTGTGTCGTGCTGCTGACAGGGACACAGATGGACTTTCATGGACTGTGTCATATTGGACGATGGCACTTTACTGTGCATGGCCAGGTTTGCATGGTGTGTTTTGCGATGATCTTTTGGCTGTCAAGGACACCTTGCTTTTGGGACACTGTGCGCATCAGGGACTGACATAATCTATGTATTTCTGACATCCCTCCACAGTTGGTTAGTGTATAGGTGTGTCCCATGTGTGTGACATGGCACACATGATATGTTACTTTGTGGGTTTCAACATCAGCATACAGCCATGTTTGTGGCACGGGGGCACACATGGAGGGATCCAATTGTCTATGTCCACCTGCCCCACACCTAAACAAGGTGCAGGTTCTGCCACATACACACTTTCATGCCCACCACCATCCTTGTTAGATGTGTGGAGGGGCCAGGGGTGCTTAGATTCATGTGTGGCATCACTGTACCATGTTTGTGTACAGCTGGTGCCTGTGCTTCTCAATAACTATGTTTGTGAGACATTGCATGTGGACCTATGGCTCTGTGTGGTTCACTGTAGGCTGTCTGACCATCATTTGCATCTGGACATGCTAGTTATTGTATATGTTTACTGTACAGATGTGACACTCTGCATGTCTGTCCACGCGTTGCAGTGCACATTTGCAGAGTCCTGTTTTACCCCCTGCATTGACAACAGTCTCATTAGGCCATTATATTTGGTGTGGGTCAGAGTGGGTGTCCATTGTCCTCCTACACTTCAGCATTGCATGGACCATGCTATCGGTAGCCAAACACTGTCCACCAAACAAACAATGCAAGGGGACATACTGCACGGTGTTATGTCTGCACCTTTCAGGGAGTTGTGTGCTTTGTATTTTCTCTGTGTTCATGTGTCCCTGCTACCTGTTAGCATACAATCATTCAGCTCTAGATGATATTTGTCATGTACACTGAATACTTTCTGATGTGCCAATCAGCCATTATGTGGGAGGTTGGACATAACTTAATGAGGGTGTTTGTCACATGTCAACATTGTGCCAGCATATGTTTTTCTCTTTTGGGGGCCACCTGTGTTGCATGAGGGCTATGTTGGGGGGGGGGACATGTGATGTGTTTGGGGTCTTACGCTTACAACGCCTCGAGTCTACATGCCCTCATATGTAGCTCACACATTGTGGGCATGCAGCAGATGCTCGTGTATGTGGCCCTGGAACCCAGTGCATATCATGCACCTGTTCCACCAGAGATCTCATGCCACTCAATTGTGCGCAGGCATTGACCTTTATGTGGCATGTGTGTTTGTACCTTGCTGACTGTGTTCCCATCTTTAAACAGGGAGGGGCTTACTTTGAAATTATGATTACACTGTGTACAGTAACTGGGAGGTGTGATCCAAATAAATATATGTATTATACAGACATTAGTTCCTTTTGCTGCTTGGTCATGTTCACACACATGCACTACAATGTCTACCTTTGAATATGTCATGACTCCTTGTGACCTTGGGACTCCGTGGTTACCTTGACAATGTTCCTCGAGTTACTTTCCAAGGGCCACATGATCTGGTTTTGTGAAATGAGGACTGGTTGCCTTGTGTGCATGACAGTTTTGTGACGACTAGGCTGCTCCTCCTCTCGTAGAGCACATTCACACTTGTGTCTACTGGTTTGCTTGCAAGGTGCATGTCCACCTGTGCTCACAACAGTGTACGATGGCAGCTGTGCATGTGTCTGGCATTTTGCACATCACAGGTTCTTACTGGTTCACATACAGACCCTGTCTTTGGAATATTATGTATTCCTTGGGCTCAGTGTATTATTTGTGGGTGTGGTTGGTGGCATGTGTTTTCAAATAAGGTTATGCGTTTAGCCCACGATATCCTTTGTTTTTAATTATTTTGTACATTATGCTGACTTGACCATTAGTTCACTGCAGGTTAATCAACTCTACACACACCCTTGTCTGTGATCAGGGTGCAGCAGGGTGTGCACTGTGTGCTGCCTAGCCAGCAGATATCATCTGTTACATAGGTTTCTCTCATTATGTTGTTTACACTGCTGTGCACCTGGGGGTGTGGTGGTGCTGGGTTTCAGCAGGTGTGTGTTCACCCTTTTTCATGTGTTGCTCTCTGCTGTCCTGTCCATGATCAGTACATTGCTTCGCCACGCATCCTCCACTGCCCTTGGGGATACCTTGCTTTGCTCTTGTTATGTCTGTATATATTTATGTATTTGTTTTGGTATCCCACTTTTCACACGGTCAAGGGGGGTTTCATACGAGGGGGGGGGGGAGGTTTTACATGTTGGCCACGGCCATTGCCAGGGGGGCTACATTGACGGTTTCAAATGGGGACATAGGACATACTATGGACATTGACAGATTGTGCACATTGTCATATTTGTATGGGGTGGGTTAGGGGTTGGATTAGTGGGGTTCCTGGGACAGTATGTTTTTCAGCTGTTTTATAATGGATTAGTGGTCTGGGTTGTTACCAGGACATCTTGGGGGGCTGTGCATGATACATGGGGCAGGATGTTCAGGGTCTCGATTGCAGGTCCCTTGCGGGCATTTGGTTCATTTGTTGCTTACAGTACCGGAGTTGGTGGGGGCTTGTCTGGTAGTTGTGCCGTGGCCTGGGCGACACAGTCTGGTGTTGATTTGGGGGTTGCGTGCTTCATGTATGACTTTGTTGGTGAGTGGGAGGGCTTTGTATTGACTCCTTGCTTCAGGTGCCTGTATGTATGTTTCTTTCAGGATTGGGGTGATGTGGTCTGTATATTTTGCATGCTGTGTCTACAGCATCACATATCATTGTGTGTTTGTGCATGCGTCCCTGGTCCCAACTACAGACTGTGATCTGAAATGTACACAGGAGTTCTGCAGGTGCATTTGTTCATGGTTTCCCTTGTGGGTTTGCCTGTCCTTACAACCAGCATGCATGTAGCGTGAGGGCCTGGACTATTTCTGACTGCATCCTTTGCTAAAACACACACATTGGTGCTGTTTCCTACCTGTTTTTGCTTTTACATTTCTGGTGTTGTTCGTATGTGTGATTCCTCTCTGTTCTCTTGGATGTGCATGCGTGTCCTGCAGTTGTGTTTTCTATTTGTTTGACTGTCATATGTTGTCAGGTTTGTGCTGTGGACACATTGTACACTCATCTGAGTTGTGAGCCATGCATCTGTCCATCTTCTGTCTGCCAACTCTTGTGTCATGCTACCCTGATGTGCATGCAGCTGCAACCCTTCTTGCACTCCTACACCTTCCTGCATCACAACTCTCCATGTTTGTCGCTCCTGTGTTTGCTCTGCATATCATCGCTAGTCCACTGTAATCATGATATTTCACAGATCCTGCCATTTCAGCCTCCTCTGCTGGACACATCTTCCCATCCACTGTTACACACCATCATTATAACATGGTACATTATCCATCACTCTGTACATAGCTACAGCTGGCACCAGTGTCTTTATCCATTTCTGTTGCCGCCACATAGCCTTGTGGAGATCTTTGTGGTACAGCACCTGTGATGTCAGTGGTTCTTATACTTTTGGATTGCCTTTCCTTTCGGCTCTGTGCAGTATTTGGGTTACATGTGCACTCGCATTTGATGATGTGGTTGTTTATGGTGTGCATTGTGTAGCAGCCTAACGGAACGATACTCTGGCTAGGCTTGTGTTTAGATGGCAGCACAGCTTACTGTACAGTTGCATTCTGAGAAAACAGATGTCACTAAGCCAACCTTGGTCACTGCTCATTTGGCACCATGACCCCTGCACCATCACGCAATGCCCTAACCATTGTGCTACACTGCTGTTCCCTCCTGCATGTCTGCTCACCTACCTGGGATTTCCCTGCGTTAGACTGCACAGTGATGCCAGCACTGACTGTGCTTGGACCATGCCCTGCCTCATACGACAAACTGTAAAGCACCCTACACACGACATTGTGATTTCCTTGGTGGACAATGCGCTTTAGGATTTGACATGTGAGGTACCTTATATTGCGTCATATGCATCACCTGATATTACAGTGCTTTCATAGTGCATTTGCAAGGGGGAGTAATAACAATAACATGTAAAATGCCTCCTAGATCACTATTGCTCATGACAGATGATGGCTCATCCAGCCGCTTCATTGGGCACTGCAGGGGATTGAACCCCCGATCCCTGCTCCATTGGTAGGCGTCGTTCCCATCGTGCTGTGGCTCAGCTCGTGTGCTTTCCCATCCGCGCGCCGCCTTATGCCGCACAAAGTTCCTCTACCTCGTAAAGGATTAGTGCGCCGCCTTCTGCTGCCCACTATTTCTGTGCCTCCTAAAATGGTGCCTGAGCCTGCTGCTTCATTGGGCACTGCGGGGGATTGAACCCCCGATCCCTGCTCCATTGGTAGGCGTCGTTCCCATCGTGCTGTGGCTCAGCTCGTGTGCTTTCCCATCCGCGCGCCGCCTTATGCCGCACAAAGTTCCTCTACCTCGTAAAGGATTAGTGCGCCGTCTTCTGCTGCCCACTATTTCTGTGCCTCCTAAAATGGTGCCTGAGCCTGCCGCTTCATTGGGCACTGCGGGGGAGTGAACCCCCGATCCCTGCTCCATTGGTAGGCGTCGTTCTCATCGTGCTGTGGCTCAGCTCGTGTGCTTTCTCATCCGCGCGCCGCCTTATGCCGCACAAAGTTCCTCTGCCTCGTAAAGGATTAGTGCGCCGCCTTCTGCAGCCCACTATTTCTGTGCCTCCTAAAATGGTGCCTGAGCCTGCCGCTTCATTGGGCACTGCGGGGGATTGAACCCCCGATCGCTGCTCCATTGGTAGGTGTTGTTCCCATCGTGCTGTGGCTCAGCTCGTGTGCTTTCCCATCCGCGCGCCGCCTTATGCCGCACAAAGTTCCTCTGCCTCGTAAAGGATTAGTGCACCGCCTTCTGCTGCCCACTATTTCTGTGCCTCCTAAAATGGTGCCTGAGCCTGCCGCTTCATTGGGCACTGCGGGGATTGAACCCCCGATCCCTGCTCCATTGGTAGGCGTCGTTCTCATCGTGCTGTGGCTCAGCTTGTGTGCTTTCTCATCCGCGCGCCGCCTTATCCCGCACAAAGTTCCTCTGCCTCGTAAAGGATTAGTGCGCCGCCTTCTGCTGCCCACTATTTCTGTGCCTCCTAAAATGGTGCCTGAGCCTGCCGCTTCATTGGGCACTGCGGGGGATTGAACCCCCGATCCCTGCTCCATTGGTAGGCGTCGTTCCCATCGTGCTGTGGCTCAGCTCATGTGCTTTCCCATCCGCGCGCCGCCTTATGCCACACAAAGTTCCTCTACCTCGTAAAGGATTAGTGCGCCGCCTTCTGCTGCCCACTATTTCTGTGCCTCCTAAAATGGTGCCTGAGCCTGCCGCTTCATTGGGCACTGCGGGGATTGAACCCCCGATCCCTGCTCCATTGGTAGGCGTCGTTCTCATCGTGCTGTGGCTCAGCTCGTGTGCTTTCTCATCCGCGCACCGCCTTATGCCGCACAAAGTTCCTCTGCCTCGTAAAGGATTAGTGCGCCGCCTTCTGCTACCCACTATTTCTGTGCCTCCTAAAATGGTGCCTGAGCCTGCCGCTTCATTGGGCACTGCGGGGATTGAACCCCCGATCCCTGCTCCATTGGTAGGCGTCGTTCCCATCGTGCTGTGGCTCAGCTCGTGTGCTTTCCCATCCGCGCGCCGCCTTATGCCGCACAAAGTTCCTCTACCTCGTAAAGGATTAGTGCGCCGCCTTCTGCTGCCCACTATTTCTGTGCCTCCTAAAATGGTGCCTGAGCCTGCCGCTTCATTGGGCACTGCGGGGGATCGAACCCCCGATCCCTGCTCCATTGGTAGGCGTCGTTCCCATCGTGCTGTGGCTCAGCTCGTGTGCTTTCCCATCAGCGCGCCGCCTTATGCCGCACAAAGTTCCTCTACCTCGTAAAGGATTAGTGCGCCGCCTTCTGCTACCCACTATTTCTGTGCCTCCTAAAATGGTGCCTGAGCCTGCCGCTTCATTGGGCACTGCGGGGGATTGAACCCCCGATCCCTGCTCCATTGGTAGGCGTCGTTCTCATCGTGCTGTGGCTCAGCTCGTGTGCTTTCTCATCCGCGCGCCGCCTTATGCCGCACAAAGTTCCTCTACCTCGTAAAGGATTAGTGCGCCGCCTTCTGCTGCCCACTATTTCTGTGCCTCCTAAAATGGTGCCTGAGCCTGCCGCTTCATTGGGCACTGCGGGGGATTGAACCCCGATCCCTGCTCCATTGGTAGGCGTCGTTCCCATCGTGCTGTGGCTCAGCTCGTGTGCTTTCCCATCTGTGCGCCGCCTTATGCCGCACAAAGTTCCTCTACCTCGTAAAGGATTAGTGCGCCGCCTTCTGCTGCCCACTATTTCTGTGCCTCCTAAAATGGTGCCTGAGCCTGCCGCTTCATTGGGCACTGCGGGGGAGTGAACCCCCGATCCCTGCTCCATTGGTAGGCGTCGTTCTCATCGTGCTGTGGCTCAGCTCGTGTGCTTTCTCATCCGCGCGCCGCCTTATGCCGCACAAAGTTCCTCTGCCTCGTAAAGGATTAGTGCGCCGCCTTCTGCTGCCCACTATTTCTGTGCCTCCTAAAATGGTGCCTGAGCCTGCCGCTTCATTGGGCACTGCGGGGGATTGAACCCCCGATCCCTGCTCCATTGGTAGGCGTCGTTCCCATCGTGCTGTGGCTCAGCTCGTGTGCTTTCCCATCCGCGCGCCGCCTTATGCCGCACAAAGTTCCTCTACCTCGTAAAGGATTAGTGCGCCGCCTTCTGCTGCCCACTATTTCTGTGCCTCCTAAAATGGTGCCTGAGCCTGCCGCTTCATTGGGCACTGCGGGGGATTGAACCCCTGATCCCTGCTCCATTGGTAGGTGTCGTTCTCATCGTGCTGTGGCTCAGCTCGTGTGCTTTCTTATCCGCGCGCCGCCTTATCCCGCACAAAGTTCCTCTGCCTCGTAAAGGATTAGTGCGCCGCCTTCTGCTGCCCACTATTTCTGTGCCTCCTAAAATGGTGCCTGAGCCTGCCGCTTCATTGGGCAATGCGGGGGATTGAACCCCCGATGCCTGCTCCATTGGTAGGCGTCGTTCCCATCGTGCTGTGGCTCAGCTCGTGAGCTTTCCCATCAGCGCGCCCCCTTATGCTGCACAAAGTTCCTCTACCTCGTAAAGGATTAGTGCGCCGCCTTCTGCTGCCCACTATTTCTGTGCCTCCTAAAATGGTGCCTGAGCCTGCTCCTTCATTGGGCACTGCGGGGGATTGAACCCCCGATCCCTGCTCCATTGGTAGGTGTCGTTCCCATCGTGCTGTGGCTCAGCTCGTGTGCTTTTCCATCCGCGCGCCGCCTTATGCCGCACAAAGTTCCTCTACCTCGTAAAGGATTAGTGCGCCGCCTTCTGCTGCCCACTATTTCTGTGCCTCCTAAAATGGTGCCTGAGCCTGCCGCTTCATTGGGCACTGCGGGGGATTGAACCCCTGATCCCTGCTCCATTGGTAGGCGTCGTTCTCATCGTGCTGTGGCTCAGCTCGTGTGCTTTCTCATCCGCGCGCCGCCTTATCCCGCACAAAGTTCCTCTGCCTCGTAAAGGATTAGTGCGCCGCCTTCTGCTGCCCACTATTTCTGTGCCTCCTAAAATGGTGCCTGAGCCTGCCGCTTCATTGGGCACTGCGGGGGATTGAACCCCCGATCCCTGCTCCTTTGGTAGGCGTCGTTCCCATCGTGCTGTGGCTCAGCTCGTGTGCTTTCCCATCCGCGTGCCGCCTTATGCCGCACAAAGTTCCTCTACCTCGTAAAGGATTAGTGCGCCTCCTTCTGCTGCCCACTATTTCTGTGCCTCCTAAAATGGTGCCTGAGCCTGCCGCTTCATTGGGCACTGAGGGGATTGAACCCCTGATCCCTGCTCCATTGGTAGGCGTCGTTCTCATCGTGCTGTGGCTCAGCTCGTGTGCTTTCTCATCCGCGCGCCGCCTTATGCCGCACAAAGTTCCTCTGCCTCGTAAAGGATTAGTGCGCCGCCTTCTGCTGCCCACTATTTCTGTGCCTCCTAAAATGGTGCCTGAGCCTGCCGCTTCATTGGGCACTGCGGGGGATTGAACCCCCGATCCCTGCTCCATTGGTAGGCGTCGTTCCCATCGTGCTGTGGCTCAGCTCGTGTGCTTTCCCATCCGCGCGCCGCCTTATGCCGCACAAAGTTCCTCTACCTCGTAAAGGATTAGTGCGCCGCCTTCTGCTGCCCACTATTTCTGTGCCTCCTAAAATGGTGCCTGAGCCTGCCGCTTCATTGGGCACTGCGGGGGATTGAACCCCTGATCCCTGCTCCATTGGTAGGCGTCGTTCTCATCGTGCTGTGGCTCAGCTCGTGTGCTTTCTCATCCGCGCGCCGCCTTATCCCGCACAAAGTTCCTCTGCCTCGTAAAGGATTAGTGCGCCGCCTTCTGCTGCCCACTATTTCTGTGCCTCCTAAAATGGTGCCTGAGCCTGCCGCTTCATTGGGCACTGCGGGGGATTGAACCCCCGATCCCTGCTCCATTGGTAGGCATCGTTCCCATCATGCTGTGGCTCAGCTCGTGTGCTTTCCCATCAGCGCGCCGCCTTATGCCGCACAAAGTTCCTCTACCTCGTAAAGGATTAGTGCGCCGCCTTCTGCTGCCCACTATTTCTGTGCCTCCTAAAATGGTGCCTGAGCCTGCCCCTTCATTGGGCACTGCGGGGGATTGAACCCCCGATCCCTGCTCCATTGGTAGGCGTCGTTCCCATCGTGCTGTGGCTCAGCTCGTGTGCTTTCCCATCCGCACGCCGCCTTATGCCGCACAAAGTTCCTCTACCTCGTAAAGGATTAGTGCGCCGCCTTCTGCTGCCCACTATTTCTGTGCCTCCTAAAATGGTGCCTGAGCCTGCCGCTTCATTGGGCACTGCGGGGGATTGAACCCCTGATCCCTGCTCCATTGGTAGGCGTCATTCTCATCGTGCTGTGGCTCAGCTCGTGTGCTTTCTCATCCGCGCGCCGCCTTATCCCGCACAAAGTTCCTCTGCCTCGTAAAGGATTAGTGCGCCGCCTTCTGCTGCCCACTATTTCTGTGCCTCCTAAAATGGTGCCTGAGCCTGCCGCTTCATTGGGCACTGCGGGGGATTGAACCCCCGATCCCTGCTCTATTGGTAGGCGTCGTTCCCATCGTGCTGTGGCTCAGCTCGTGTGCTTTCCCATCCGCGCTCCGCCTTATGCCGCACAAAGTTCCTCTACCTCGTAAAGGATTAGTGTGCCGCCTTCTGCTGCCCACTATTTCTGTGCCTCCTAAAATGGTGCCTGAGCCTGCCGCTTCATTGGGCACTGCGGGGGATTGAACGCCTGATCCCTGCTCCATTGGTAGGCGTCGTTCTCATCGTGCTGTGGCTCAGCTCGTGTGCTTTCTCATCCGCGCGCCGCCTTATGCCGCACAAAGTTCCTCTGCCTCGTAAAGGATTAGTGCGCCGCCTTCTGCTGCCCACTATTTCTGTGCCTCCTAAAATGGTGCCTGAGCCTGCTGCTTCATTGGGCACTGCGGGGGATTGAACCCCCGATCCCTGCTCCATTGGTAGGCGTCGTTCCCATCGTGCTGTGGCTCAGCTCGTGTGCTTTCCCATCAGTGCGCCGCCTTATGCCGCACAAAGTTCCTCTACCTCGTAAAGGATTAGTGCGCCGCCTTCTGCTACCCACTATTTCTGTGCCTCCTAAAATGGTGCCTGAGCCTGCCGCTTCATTGGGCACTGCAGGGGATTGAACCCCCGATCCCTGCTCCATTGGTAGGCGTCGTTCCCATCGTGCTGTGGCTCAGCTCGTGTGCTTTCCCATCAGCGCGCCGCCTTATGCCGCACAAAGTTCCTCTACCTCGTAAAGGATTAGTGCGCCGCCTTCTGCTACCCACTATTTCTGTGCCTCCTAAAATGGTGCCTGAGCCTGCTGCTTCATTGGGCACTGCGGGGGATTGAACCCCCGATCCCTGCTCCATTGGTAGGCGTCGTTCTCATCGTGCTGTGGCTCAGCTCGTGTGCTTTCTCATCCGCGCGCCGCCTTATGCCGCACAAAGTTCCTCTGCCTCGTAAAGGATTAGTGCGCCGCCTTCTGCTGCCCACTATTTCTGTGCCTCCTAAAATGGTGCCTGAGCCTGCCGCTTCATTGGGCACTGCGGGGGATTGAACCCCCGATCCCTGCTCCATTGGTAGGCGTCGTTCCCATCGTGCTGTGGCTCAGCTCGTGTGCTTTCTCATCAGCGCGCCGCCTTCTCCCTCCCGCGCAGCTTTTCCAGGCAGTAATGTGCGGGACGCACATTGGCGCATATGTAAACCGCGTGTTTTTCTTTTTCAGGACGCAACGCCCACTCCTTATATGGCACACGCACACTAGCGCGGCCCCGCACGTTATGAATGTTTAGTAAACATACGCCTTAGTTTCTAGAGAAAACCTATACAAAAAGGCCTTCGAGATAGGAGGCAAGAGAACTGTAAAATTGTTTATATAGGTGTTATAGCCAAGTAACAGATCAAAAGGGCGATTTGGAAGGCTCCCTCTATCAAACTAAAGGCAACGTGACTCACCAAGGAAATTGTTAAAAGAGATTGCCTTAGAAGCACAGATATAAACAGGTCAACCAGAGCTCAGCAATTTTCAGTCTTGAAGGACTACTGAGAAGAGCTGCTGCTGCTGGGAAAGTATTTACCTGCTGGGAAAGTATTTACCTGCTGGGAAATTCTCATACTCTTGGGGAAAAGAGAATTGTTTTGGATTAAGCTGATAGAATCTGTGTCTATTTTAAAATTCTGTGTTTTATAAACTCAGTTAGGGCACTGTGTAACAGGACAGCTTTCAGAAGGCACACAAATTTATACCTGCTCATTTGTGCAGATAATTATTCTGACAAAATACTCTTACATAGCACTTTCAACAATTTAAAAGTATAGTATTTCTAATCCTGCCCCAACCCTATCCCCAGAAACACCGTCTCCTACACAAAGGGTAAAGTATGCACATGGGATAATTGTATAAAGGATTTTTCGCAAGTATACGCATGTCAAAAGCCTTTAATGAAATTGCCCCAAGCATAAAAGGCATCTACTTCACACAACCCAAGTGTTGGCGTGTTTGGGGATATAGTTTTGGCAGAACACAGATGGCGTCATGAAGTACACACATAGGTTAGAAAATACGCACCTGTGTGAGTACTCCATCCACTTACATTTACAACAGATGCAGGTTTTGTTGGGCAATTTTATAATGACGTAGAGGTGCCTGCATCGGAGATGGCTAGAAATGGCACATAGTAACAGAAAGGAACTGCGATGCAGCACCTGACTATATTGGTAAGTGTTGCGTCATTGCTATCACTGCAGGCCTCTGAGAGAGGTGGCTGCGGCAGCAGCAGTGGGCACCCCTAGAGGGAATGTGACTCTAGGCAACTGCCTATTCTGCTTAATGGTAGCACCTCTCTTGCTCCCTCTCCATCTCCATGTCCCTGTATCTCCTCTTCCCTTGTGTCCATATCATCCCCTTCCCCCCTAGCCAGCATCTTCCACTCACCTACCCCCTGTATATCATCTCTTCGTTCGTTTCCTCCCCTTGGTCCAGCATCTCACTGCACATCCCTTTCCCATGCTGTTGCTGTCCTCCTCATGCTGTGTCCTCCTGGTCTTGTGGCAGAAGCAAAAAAAAAAAAAAAGGCAGCACAGTGCCTTGAAGCCCATGTGCATGCTCAGTGTCTTCTGGGTCTGCCCCTCTGATGCAGACTTCCTGTGCTAGAGGAAGCAGGATCGTCAGACACTGAGCACGCTCACAGGCTCTGAGGCCCCTTTCTGCCATTCTCTATCATTTTAATTCTGCCACAGAGATTTTTTTTCAACTTCTTCCTCCCTCCTACCTCACAATGGCAGCCTGCTCACTGGCCCAGGTGGAGAAAGATCAAAGAAAAAGTAACCTCCTCTCACCCAAAAGCAAAGTGGGTTGAACTCTGGTGATGGCGTGTTTGGTTGATGGTGCACTTTACACTAAGTTGGTGGTGCACGTGCAGCACTGTTCACAATGGACTCTACACCCAAGGCTGAGCCTAATATTCAGTAGCACTATCAGGGTAGTGGCATTGAATATTATCTCTGCCCGCCTCAGCACTATCCAGTCCACATGTAGGACTAGAAAGCCATCAGGCTGGTTTACAATAAAACTGGGGGTAATGCTAGGATAGGACAGGATAGAACAGTGGGATAGAAGTTGAAGTAAATGAGAGATAGACAAACTCTTTAGGGGACAGGAAGGGGGGGGGTGATGGAGAGCAGCAGGTGGGACCTAGGAGGCAATGGGAAAGGGGAATTATAGAGCTGTGGGAGATAAGATGCAGAACTTCAGGAGGCCAGCTACTAGGGGCTTTATTTATTCTTTATTCCAGAGGCTTGCCAAACCGCACATAGGGCACATTTATCCAGATAAGAGTGGCATGTGGATTGCCTGTCTGGATAGTGGCCGAATATCACCACTATCCTGATATGGCTGGCACTGATTTCTCGTATTCATTGGAAGCTGCTATTCAGAAACTGCTAATTGTCGTGTAAATTTTAAAATAAAGAAGTACTCTGGATAATTGGAATGAGCCTTTATTATATAAATCGCGCAGTTGAGAGAGTTGACAGACATGCAGGGATTCTAGCACAAAGTACAAGTCTTTAGCTAGTATAGTTCAGGCACATCGTTTATGAGCTAACAAGCAAATCGTCGCAGGATCAAAATTAGATTTACAGGCAGGGCCGGTCTGTCCATTGAGCGAGAATGTTGTTCGCACAGGGCCCCGCGCTTCAGGGGGCCCTGCGCCAACAACATCCTGCACACTCTGGACTCTCAGCTCACCTCCTTTTAGCAGCTAGCGGCTCCCGGCATGTTCAGTAACAGCTCCTTACAGCCGCCGAAGTAGCTGTGTTGTAATGAAAATCACAGGTGCGCTGAGTACCAGGACATCGGAAATATCCTTTGACCTCCAGCAATCTAGTAATCTGTGAACTATCATTAAAATCAATTTTAGTACCTGAAGATTGAAGAATGGCCAATGTAATGCCAATTTTTGAAAAGGATTCCAGGGAAACTATAGATCAATGACCCTGATGTCAGTACCAGGCTAAATGATAGAACTCATTATAAGGAATAAAATTACTGAATATGTACTGTAGATAGTCATGGTTTAATGGGAGAAAGCCATCATGGATTTAGACAAGGAAGATCCTGTCTTACTAATCTGTTACATTTTTTGAACGTGTGAACAGGTAGATAAAGATGAGTCAGTTGATATAGTGTATCTGGATTTTCAGAGAGCCTTAGACAAGGTTCCTCATGAGAGACTCTTGGTGAAAATAAAAAATCATGGAATAGGAGGCAGTGTACTATTGTGGATCAGGAACTGGTTAAATGATAGAAAGCAGAGAGAAGGGTTTAATGGCCAAATTTCTCAATGGAGAAAGTTGAATAGTGGAATACCTCACTGATCTGCGCCTCATTAATGTTGTCATTTGCAGATGATACTAAAATCTGCAATAGAGTAGACACCCAGGAAGGAGTAGATAAACAGAATGAGGGATCTAGCTAAGCTTGAAGAATGGTCTAGAATTTGGCAACTGAGATTTAATGCTAAAAAATGCAGGATCATGTATTTGGGTTGTAAAAATCTGAGGGAGCAGTACAGTGTAGGGGAGTGGGGAGGGGGCGGGGGAAGTACTTCTATCCTCAAAAGAAGAGTGGGACTTGGGCATGATTGTTTCTGACGATCCTAAAGTAGCTAAACAGGTAGATAAGGCGATAGCAAAAGCTAGAAGGATGCTTGGATGCATAGGGACAGGAATGGCCAGCAGAAAAAAAAGGAGGTGATAGTGCCTCTGTATGTCTTTGGTGCGACCTCATTTGGAGTATAGTGTGCAATTCTGAAGACCGCACCGTCAAAAGGATATAAACAGTCTGGAGCCAGTGCAGAGGGTGGCTACTAAAATGGCTAGTGGTCTTCATTATAAAGCATATGAGGACCGACTTAAGGATTTTAATATGTATACTTTAGAGGAAAGGTGGGATAGAGGTGATATAATAGAGACACTTAAATACTTCCGTGGCATAAATGCACAGGGGGAGAGCCTCTTTCGATTGAAAGCAAGCTCTGCTACAAAGGGACATAGGATGAGAGTGAAAGGGGGATAGATTCAGGAGTGATATGCAGAAATATTTATTTACATAAAAATTTGTAGATGCGTGGAATAGCCTCCCAGTGGAGGTAGTTGAAATGAGGACAGTATCTGAATTCAAAAAAGCATGGGACAAACACAGAGGATCGCTAAAGGAAAAAAGGGGAGTATTGTAGTAGTTGGAATGGAAGGGCAGAGTAGATAGGCTATGTGGTCTTTTTCTGCCATCATGTTTCTATGTTTCTATGTACCAAGACAGCAGACTCCTTCCCAGCACTTTCTAAAACCTTTTCTAGGTGGTGCCTGAGATCTGCCACCTTCATACCAGGCAGGCATGTTACCAGGCAGTCCTGACGTCCACCAACCACTCAGCTATCTACATGCCTAATGATCGAATCACCAACAATAATGGCCGTCCTAACCCTTCCCTCTTGGGCACATGGCTCTGGAGAAACCCCTGCAGCTGGTGATGAACACAGCAGCCCGTGTTCTGCATGGAGCCTCCAGAAGGGACCACATAACCCCGGTCCTAAAACACCTCCACTGGTTGCCCATCCACTGCAGACTCACTTTTAAAGTGTTACTAATAGAAACATAGAAACATGATGACAGAAAAAGACCACATGGCCTATATAGTCTGTCCTTCCATATCAACAACTACAACAGTCCACTTTTTACCTTTAGAGATCCTCTGTGTTGGTCCCATGCTTTTTTGAATTCAGTTACTGTCCTCATCTCTACCACCTCCACTGGGAGACTATTCCATGGATCCACTACTCTTTCCGTAAAGAAATATTTCCGCATATCACTCCTGAATCTATCTCCCTTCACCCTCATCCCATGTCCCCTCATAGCAGAACTTGCTTTCAATTGAAAGAGGCTCTCTCCCTGAACATTTATGCCACGGAGGTATTTAAACATCTCAATCATATCACCTCTATCCCGCCTTTCCTCTAAGGTGTACATATTAAGATCCTTAAGTCTGTCCTCATATGCTTTATAATGAAGCCCACTAATCATTTTAGTAGCCACCCTCTGCACTGACTCCATCCTGTTCACATCCTTTTGAAGGTGCAGTCTCCAGAATTGCACACTATACTCCAAATGAGGTCGCACCAAAGACTTATACAGAGGCATTATCACCTCCTTTTTTCTGCTAGCCATTCCTCTACATATGCAACCAAGCATCCTTCTAGCTTTTGCTGTCGCCTTTTCTACCTGTTTAGCTACTTTAAGATCATCAGACACAACCACGCCTAGGTCCCGCTCTTCTTTAGTGGACAAAAGTACTTCACCTCCTATACTGTATTGCTCCCTTGGATTGCTGCAGCCCAAATGTATGTCCTTACATTTTTTAACATTAAATCCCAGCTGCCAAATTCTAGACCATTCTTCAAGCTTAGCTAGATCCCTCCTCATGTTATCTACACCTTTCTGGGTGTCTACTCTATTGCAGATTTTGGTATCATCCGCAAAGAGGCAAACCTTACCAGACAGCCCTTCTGCTATATCACTAACAAAGATGTTAAAAAGAATCGGACCAAGGACAGATCCCTGGGGCACACCACTGGTAACATCCTTCTCCTCAGAGTGAGCTCCATTTCCTTGTACTCTTTGTCGCCTCCCACCCAACCAATTTCTAACCCAAGCAGTAATTTTAGGGTTCATCCCTAGGGTGCTCAGTTTGTTTATAAGTCGCCTGTGAGGAACAATGTCAAAGGCTTTACTGAAATCTAAATACACCACATCTAGAGCTCTCCCTCGGTCCAACTCCCTGGTCACCCACTCAAAGAAATCAATCAGATTTGTCTGACAAGACCTGCCTGTGGTGAATCCATGCTGCCTCGGATCCTGTAATCCGCTGGACTCCAGAAACCTCACTATTTTCTCTTTCAGCAGCGTTTCCAATAATTTACTCACCACCGGTTAAACTAACCGGCCTGTAGTTTTCAACCACATCCTTACTTCCGCTTTTGTGTAAAGGCACCACATGAGCCTCTCTCCAGTCCTTTGGCACCACTCCTGACTCCAACGAGGCATTGAAAAGGTCAGTCAGTGGAGTTGCTAGAACGTCCCCAAGTTCCCTCAGTATTCTAGGGTGTATCCCATCCGGTCCCATCGCTTTGTCTACATTAAGTTGAGCTAGTTTCTCACGAACACAGTCTTCTGAAAATTGTTCAAGATGTCCCTCGCTTCTGTTCCTATTTGTGGGTGTTTTCTGAGGTCCTGCTCCTGGTTCTTCATCTGTGAACACAGAACAAAAATATTTGTTAAGCAATTCCGCTTTATCCTTATCAGCTTCTACATAATCCCCCCCTGCACCCTTGAGTCTGACAATACCACTTTTGCCCTTCCTCTTCTCACTAATATATCTGAAAAATGTCTTATCCCCCCATTTTATTGCATTGGCTATTTCCTCCTCCTTGTGAATCTTTGCCTTCTTGACTACTTTGCTAGCTTCTTTAAGTTTTTCCAAATACAGATGCCTGTCTTCCTTTTTCTGTGATCTGTTGTATTTCATGAAGGCCTCCCTCTTTTTCTTCACTTTTTAGCTACTTCCTTCGAAAACCATAGCGGTCTCCTTTTCCTTTTGCCTTTATTTACCATTTTAACAAAAAGGTTGGTTGCCCTTAAAATACCCCCTTTCAGTTTTGCCCACTGTTTTTTTACATCCCCCAGCTGTTCCCATCCCACAAACGACTCCCTGAGGTATTGGCCCATCTTCGCAAAGTTAGTCTTCCTAAAGTCTAAGATCCTCACCTTGGAATGGGTTCTAACAGCCCTAGTCCTAATACTGAACCACACCATCTGGTGATCACTGGATGCAAAATGATCTCCCACTACAACATCAGAAACACTTTCACCATTGGTAAGCACCAAGTCCAGTATGGCCCCTTCACGTGTGGGGTCTGTTACCAATTGCCTGAATAGTTCTCCCTGTAGAGAATCCAGGATCTCCTTACTTCTAGATGATACTGCAGCAGGAATGTGCCAATCAACATCTGGCATATTGAAATCTCCTATCAGTAGCACTTCCCCTTTCCTAGCAATGCTGCATATGTCTTCAATTAACTCTGTCCACCTCTTCCTCTTGTGAGGGAGGTCTGTATATCACACCAATGCAAATAGATTTCTCTTTCCCTCTTTCTAGTTTAACCCACAATGCCTCCTCTCTCCCTTTTAAGCTCTGTAATTCCAAAGCTTTAATAGTAGTTTTTACATATAGTGCCACTCCCCCTCCCCTTCTTCCTACCCTGTCCTTTCTGAATAAAGTATAGCCAGGTATAGTTACATCCCAGTCATGGTTTTCTGTGAACCATGTTTCTGTAACTGCCACTAAATCCAAGTCAGCCACTCCCACCAAAGCTTCAACATCAGGGATCTTATTTCCCATGCTACGGGCATTTATACACACTGCTTTCCATATGTTACCCCTGTTACCCATTTCCATAAAGGTATTTAATGTATCACCTACCTGGGGGCTTTCACTTACCTGGGGGCTTTCTTTACCTATCCCCAACGAATCTAGTTTAAAGCCCTCTTCAGAAGATTAGCCAGTCTACTACCGAAGATGCGTTGACTTTTCTTGGACAGATGGATGCCATCTCTGCTCTGCAACCCTTGGAACATTCAAGGCCATCAACAACCTATCCCCCATCTCCCTAACAGACCTTATCCTCCTCATACCTACTAATAGGTCCAGAAGATCATGTTCTTTAAACAAACTCGTAATCCCTGGAGAAATAACAAAATGCTCCCAGACAGCAAGGAATAGAGCATTTGTATATTATGCACCAACACTCTGGAATGCTCTCCCCAACCTCTTTGGTGCGAGAGGGTTTTACATCACCTGGAGAACAGGTCCTAGCTACAGGGTCATTTCTTATCACACCAAGGTGATAATCTCCTTTCACGTGACCTCTCTCCTCCATAGCAACTGGGAGGTTGCCAGACTGGAAGTGAGACTTCAGTATTATGTCCCTGTAGGGCTTGTCTATATACCTCTCTGTCTTCCTAAAGTCCTCTGAGTCTGCCACTCTCCAGAGATCAGATTTATTCCCTGAGGCAAAGAGCTCCATGCACCTAGTGCACATGTAAGATTCCTCACCAACTGGGAGAAAACCGTACATGTGACACTCAATACAAAGGAGTGGATAGCCCCCTCTCGCTGCTGGACTACTGTCTGCATCTTAGTTTTAAGGTTTTGTTAGCTATTTAGATTGTCTACTTACTTAAAATGCTAGGGATACTTGTACTTATACAACTATACCTAATGGGCCTGATATTCACTTGGGCAGGCTATGTCCCCTATGGTGCATAGCCCTGCCTGCTGACCCTTAACCCTGGATATTCAATGCTAAGGTGATGGCATTGAATATCTAGGTTTGGTGCACAGAGGAAACTGCTGCAGAGCCTAACTGGCATCTGTGGCCAAAACTAGGCAAGCCAAAAGCTGGCCTAGTTTTAGCTGTGGATCGCTAACCAGGTAATGGTTCAATATCGCCGCTACTCGGTTAGTGGCAATCTCCACCTCCGCTCCACCCTGTAACGCCCCCAACATGCCCCAATGCTAACAGGATAGCATCGGGGTGCGTAGGGGAGTTAGAAGAGGATATTCAACGGCACTAACCCTGTAAGTGCTGTTGAATATCCTCATTTAAGGCATTTGCACGGTTTGCTGGTCTGTAAACTGTGTAAATGCCTTTTGAAAATCTGGCCCAATAAGTTAAAGGGACTTAGCTCACCTCAAGATTAATCAATCTTTTCCTGGCGAGGATAGCCAACTGAACCTGAAGTGAATTTGACCACCTCATCCCCTTTAATAGGTTAAAGAGCCTATAGAGCTGAGATTATGACTGGGGTGGGTGGGAGCTGGGGTGGCTGGGAGGGAAAGGACACCTAGTAAAAGCTGGCTTGCTACACAGTGCTATGCTTCTAAGGTAATCTCTTAACAATTTCCTGGGTGATTCACACCCAGCAAATTGGTTTGATGGAGGGAGCCTTTCAAATTGCCCATTTGATCTGTCACTTGGCTTTAACATCTATCTAAAACAGTTTCACAGGTCTTTTACCCCCTAAATGGAAGGCCTCTGTAAAGGTCTCTAGAAAGAATTTCTTTCTTTCTACTCAAAGAATATTTACCCTGTTCTTCCTTCTATGCTAAGTTATACTCTAATTTCATTTAAATTAAAAGCTCTCTGGGACTACTGACTGAGGTTTAAATCTAAATTAAAAACTCTCTAGGGCTATTGACTGAGGTTTAAATTTAAGCTAAAAGCACCCTGGGGCTACTGACGGAGGCTTAAATTTAAGCTAAATACTCTCCAGGACTACTGATTGCTGTTTAAATTTAAATTAAAAGTTCTTTGGAGCTACTGAGCCCTGTTTGAGTCAGCAAATACACTAGATTCTAATATACAGATTTTTCAGCTTTAACCCAAGGAATTCCCATTTCCCCAAGAATTAGAGATTTTCCCAGAAGTAAAGAAGTACTTACAAGTGCAGATTATTTCCAACAATACAGTCCCTTTTGGTAGTCCTTCAAGACTCAAAGACTACATAGGTTTCACAATGCTTGTCCAAGGGCAAACAGTGGATTTCCTGGGTCCTCTTTAATAATTGTTTATGAACCTTTTTTCCAGGAAGTTGTCCAAATTCAGCTACACTAACAGCTTTTACTACATCCTCTGGCAACGAATTCCAGAGTTTGATTACACGTTGAGTGAAAAAATATTTTCTTATTAGCTTTAATGTGCTACATTGTAGTTTCCCTGCATGTCTCCTAGTCTTTCTACATTTTGAAGGAGTAAACAACCGATCTATACCGTTACCTGTTCCACTCCACTCATTATTTTATAGACCTCTATCATATCTCCCTTCAGCTCTCTTTTTTCCAAGTTGAAGAGCCTTTTTTTTCCTCATCGGGGTTTATTTCCATCCCCTTTATCATTTTGGTGGTTCTTCTCTGTACCTTTTCTAATTCCGCTATATCCTTTTATAGATATGGTGACCAGAACTGCACACAATGTTCAAGGTGCAGTCATACCATGGAGCGATACAGAATATTACAATATCCTTGGCAGTGGCATAAATTCTGCCCAAGTACCTCCTGCAATGAGGGGGGTAGGGGGAGCAGGAAGGGAGCCCACACAGCAGCAATAAGGCAGTGTTGAAAACTTACTTAAATATGTTCGCCGGGTTGCCTCTGCTCTTGTAAGTTTGCAGCAGGCCCGGTGGCTGTTACCTACCAGGCCGAAGTCTCACGATAACAGCCGCACCATGGTTTTATTCTCCATTCCTTTCCTTGCTTTCTACTCGTATTTGCTTTCTTGGCCACTGCTGCAGACTGAACAGAAGTTTCAACATATTATCCACGATAATTCTTAGAACCTTTTCCTGGGTGGTGATTCCTAATTTGGAATCTTGCATCATGTAAATGTATTTTGGATTGTTCTTCCCTAACTGCATAATTTTGCACTTGTTCATATTAAATTTCATCTGTCATTTGGAAGCCCAGGCTCCCAGTTTAAAGGTCCTCTTGTACTTTTTCAAATCCTTTGGGAAGTTAACAACTTTGAATTTTATGTCATCTGCAAATTTCATCACCTCACGCGTTCCCATTTCCAGGTCATTTATGAATATATTAAAAAGCAGTGGGCCCAGCACAGATCCCTTGGGTACTTTCAGTTCTTTTAAGACACATTGTATATCTCTGAAGATAATATAAAGAGAAAGGAAAGAGAGACTGCTACTTATCTGGTTTCTTGATTTAGGGAGAATTCTTTGATACGTCCTAGAGGCAGATGAAATTGTCCTAAGCATTTACTGAATAAAAAGTAAATTACATACTTGGTTTTTTTTTATATACCACCTCTGATTTGAATTTGAATCTTTAAATATATTGCTACTGAAGCTCCAGAAATTTAAAACTTATTAAGTTCTTTTTATTTCTTTTTTAAATAAACCACTTAAGCGTTATACCCACCTTTGTTGAGGTGATTCCTTCTAAAATGTGTAACTGTGCAAGAATCCAGAAATTACAGTGTGTAACATCATATTGATCTTAAATGAACTGGCTACATTATTTTTATTCCTCTTTTCCTTCTACCATTGGCTAATATTTAGTATCAGTTCTAATAGGACAAGGTTAGTGTATCTGCACTCTGAAAGAAAGCCCGATCCAGGATAAAGCGTAGGTACTCACCTGTAACAGGTGATCTCCGGGAACAGCAGGAATTTAGTCCTCACATATGGGTATTGTCGGTACCGACGGAGCCTGCGCGGGAACGCTCCCCAGCGTCCAATAGGAACGCTTTTGGGAGCATCCTTCAGCACATGGCGCTGCCTTCCCGCCTTTCCAACTGTCCCTCTTCAGTTAAGTTTGTTGCTGAGTGAAAGGATAGAGGGAGAGAGGAAAGAGACAAAGAGATAGAGAGACAATTCCTAGGAGAGGTGGGTGGGTTGTAAAGACTAAATTCCTGCTGTTCCCGGAGATCACCTGTTACAGGTGAGTAACTACGCTATCTCCAGGAACAAGCAGGAATGTAGTCTTCACATATGGGGACTCCCTAGCTGAAGATGCCAGGAAGATAGCCCCAGGAAGGTGCCACCCTAGAAAGGTAGGCATCCTTCCTCCCTTGGATTTCGGGCATTCCACCAGGGTTGGTGGGTAGGAGTTGAATTAGGTCTGAAAGAGATTTTGAAGAATAGCTTGGCCAAAGAAGGCATCCCAATGGGAGGCTTTATCCAGGCAGTAATGGGCTGTGAAGGTGTGTACCGAAGCCCAGGTGGCTGCTCGACAAATGTCATCGATAGACACAGAGTGGAGATTAGCCATGGATGTTGCCATGGCTCTCATGTTATGAGCTGTGACTTGGCCTAGAAGAGGAAGACCCTTACTCTCATAAGCAAAGGATATGCATTGGGCAATCCATTTAGATAAAGTTCTTTTGGACACTGGAAGTCCCAAATGATTAGAGTCAAAAGCTATAAAAAGTTGCGAGGACTTTCTATGTTGCTGTGTTCTCTGTAGGTAAAAGGCTAAGGCTCTTTTACAATCCAAAGTATGAAGGTTTCTTTCTGCATTAGAGGTGTGAGGCCTCGGAAAAAATATAGGAAGATAAATTGATTGATTTAAATGAAAAGGCGAAACCACCTTTGGTATAAAGTGTGGATGAGTTCTAAGAACAACCTTATCATGGTTAAACCTAGTATAAGGAGGATCAGCCACTAAAGCTTGCAGTTCACTAATGCGACGTGCAGAGGTGATTACAATTAGGAAGATGACCTTCCAGGTCAAAAACTTAAGGGTTGTAGTGGCTAAAGGTTCAAAAAGTGGCTTCTTGAGCTGCCTGAGAACTAGATTTAGATCCCCTGCCACCGGTGGTGGCTTAATGGGAGGTTTGGTTAATAGAAGACCTCTCATAAATCTGGATATGAGTGGATGAGAGGAAATTGGTTGTCCATTCAGAGGCTTATAAGAAGCTGCAATTGCACTAAGATGGACTCTTACCGAATTGGTCTTTAGACCAGAATTCAATAAGTGAAGGAGATACTCTAGTATCGATTCTAAAGGTATGACATGGGGGTTTAATCCCTTCTTGGAGCACCATATAGTAAAACGTTTCCACTTGAAGGCATAAGACCTTCTTGTGGAAAGTTTTCTAGAAGCCTGAAGGATATCCTTTACCTGTTGGGACAGGTTGAAATCCTGGAGGTCTAAGCCTTCAGCAACCAGGCCGTGAGATGCAGGGACTGGGGGCTCGGGTGCCATAGTGTCCCGTCCTCTTGGGAAAGGAGATCTGGAGCATGCCCTAACTCCAGAGGTGTAGCTTGAGAGAGATGTAGAAGCAGAGGATACCACGCTTGGCGTGGCCATTGTGGCGCTATGAGAATCATACGACCCCTGTCTCTTTGAAGCTTGAAGAGTATTTTGGGGATGAGGGGAATGGGTGGGAAGGCATAAAGGAAGTCCTGACCCCAATGAAGGAGGAAGGCAACCCTTGTCTGACAATTGTGAGCCGGAATCCTGGAACAGAACCGGGGAAGTTTGGCATTCAGTGGACTTGCAAAGAGGTCTATGTCTGGAGTGCCCCAGAGATGAAATATCTTTGCCACCTAGTCTAGGTGGAGCGACCACTTGTGAGGCAGCAGTACTCGACTGAGTTTGTCTGCCCAAAGGTTTTGAATGCCTGGAAGATACGAGGGGGTACCCCAAAAAAACAGGAATAACATTGCCGTGGGCGGAGCTTGTGTAGTACGCACTTCTGCCACTAGGTGTGTATAGTGCAACTCATTGTCAGTTCAGTGCCGCCTGTGTTGTCGACCTGGCTTGTTCTGTTCATCTGCAGTGATTGTTTTTGCTAGCGCTGTTTTGTTCTTGTTTCTTTTTTTATGATGACAAGTTTAAGTGAACAACGTGCAGCTGTGAAATTTTGTTTTCTACTCGGTAAAAATGCTGCTGAAACTGTTTTAATGTTGAAAACAGCTTATCAAGATGACGCTATGGGAAAAAGTCAAGTGTACCAGTGGTTTGCTCGGTTTAAAAATGGCAAAATGTCGATTGATGACAAACCTCGTTCTGGGCGTCCATCAACTGCCCGAATCGAAGAAAATATTGAAAAAATTTGAGAGCTTGTGCTCACAGACCGTCGACAGACAATTGATCAACTGTCAGAGATTAGTGGGTTATCTTGGAGCTCGGTTCAGCGAATTTTAACGGAAGATTTGGGAATGAAAAGGGTTGCTGCCAAGTTTGTTCCTCAGGTTCTGACTGACAATCAAAAGGAACATCGAGTTGAAACATGTCGTGTTTTGAAACAACAGCTTGAAATTGATCCAGATTTTCTGTCAAAGGTCATTACAGGTGATGAGTCATGGTTCTGTCTTCCCCTTTTAGTCATCCCCATACAGGAGAGACATTCAGATGGAGAATGTTCAGGCCCTAAACATTTAAGACACCAATCATGGGTGTCAGTGACGGAAATGTTACCGCCACACTTAGTACATTTTTTGAAACCACTAGTTGGTTTTTCCATGTTTCAGGAATATGGGGCCTAATGCCCAAAATGGCGCCTAGCACCGAAAATGAAAAGTTTCTGAAGAGAAACAGTTCAAGTTTTTTTTTTTTTTAAAGAAAATAAAATAAAAGAACCGGCGGTACCGGTAGACGTCGTGTGGAGGCAAACGCGACCACAAGAAAACAATTTTAAAGACGGAATTTTCTGCGGTGACAGGTGTCACCCCCTATATCCCAGCGAAGCCGAGGCGTAGGCAGTAGGCTAGGTTAATAGGGGTGCATGAATCTTTCACTAAGGAATAATTGTAGTTGTGAGTCCAAAGTGGTTAAAGTTCACTTAAGGGTTTTATTTCCCCTCCCGGGGTTTTAGGATTTTCAAATAGTACAGCAACTCAAAGAAAACTCAGGATACAAACTGACAAAGTAAAGTATAGCAACTTGCTTCCAAACACATTCACCTTTCACTGCAGCTAATCGCTTCCTCTTAGCTTCAAACAGTGTTATGAAATCAATTGCTCAGAACTTTATAATAAAGAGATTGGCTCTTCTTCCAACATTAGAGAACAATCCATCTGTTCATACTGTGGAGACAAAGTATTATCCTCTGTGCACATGGGTTCTATGTCATTGTCTTTTGCACAGCCCGATTGTATGCTTCTCAACCCTGTTTCTTCTCCAGAGTTTATTAAGCCCTCTTCATAAGAGCATGGCCAGAAATTATCATCAACGTTATAACAGGAGGGTAGAAAGACAGGCTTCCTAGTATGCTTTGTTCTCGGGCTATCTTTAAACCCTCTGTTTCCCTTAATGGCTGCTAGCTCAAACTGCTGGTTTTCATGGCAAACAGACTTCCCTTTAGTTAATCGGTGTCTGGACTTTTCATGCATACAATTCTCTATATCCCTCATACACACATCTTCCACAATAGGATTTCTTTCAAAGTAAGGCAACTGTGTCTTAACACCTTGTTTCTCATTTACATAAGGCTTCCTGCTTATGTCACGTTCCACACTCTCAAAGAGCTGGGGAAATTCTCCCTGCGTCAGAGGTTTGGTTAACTTCTTACTGACCTCTGGTTTTGCAGCTTTCCTCACTCCACTCCTGGGGTTACTGTGAGCTTCTCCTGGGGGAATCCTCAGCGGTTCACAGCGTGTGCCTGCAAATTCAGTGCCGTCGGAATCAATCAGCTCTCTCTCACTCTGGCTTCTGTCTCTGCCAGCATGTCTAGTGTAACCCCTCCTCCAACTCTCTCTAGAGCTTCCTGGGTCACACTCAGGGCAGCTTCCTCTCCAACCCCCTTGGCAATTACCTCTGTAAGCTGCCTTAGGCTTTGGAAACCAGCCTGGATTCTGACGTGAAGTAAAACCTGCTTTCCTTCTGCAAGGTAAGTTGAAATTGAATTCTTCTGAGTCCCAACCCGAGCCTAGTCTGGGACTGGAATCATAACCTGAATCACCACAAGAACAAGCACCCAAGCTTGAACTGCAACTGCAACTCCACCCCCTTGCTCCTCTGCCTGAGCAGGTCTTATAGTGCCTTGAAGGCGTGGCTTCCCTCACGTGCAAATCATTCTCTTTTCTCTGTGAGAATTGCTTGTCAGGGAGGCAAGGCTGCAAACCTCGTGTTTGCCTAGGTTGCTCAGGGCAACAGGGAAGCTTCTGATTAGACTGCCTGACAGAATCTGACCTGTTTCTCTCAGAATTCTGCACTTCTATAGCATAGGACAGATCTGCTGTGTCACATATCCCCCTCCTTAAGTTATTACACGCTGCTGACGTCCTCGTCTGACAGCGTGTAATCCTACTTAAGGCATCAGCATTCCCATGTAGCTTCCCGGCTCGGTGTTGCACCTCAAAACTAAAGGCTTGTAAGGCCAAGTGCCATCTTGTAAGACGGGCATTATTGTTGCGCATTTGGCTGAGCCATTTTAATGGCGCATGGTCTGTAACCAACTTAAATTTTCGCCCCGTTAGGTAAAACCTTAAGGTCTCTATTGCCCACTTGATGGCCAAGCATTCCCGCTCCACCGTTGAATACTTCCGCTCTGCGCTGGATAGCTTTCTGCTTAAGTACATTACCGGGTGTTCCACCCCTTCAAACTTCTGGGACATGACGGCTCCGAGTCCTGTCTCAGAGGCGTCCGTTTGGACAATAAAAGGCAGCCTGAAATCGACTCCCCTTAATACGGGAGCCCTACACAACTTCTCCTTCAGGGAGACGAATGCCTCTTCTGCCTCCGGAGTCCAGCACACCCTATTAGGGGCGTTCTTTTTTATCATCCCCGTAAAAATGCTAGTCTCTTCAGCGAATCTGGGGAGAAACCTCCGATAGTAGCCTATCAGGCCTAAGAAGCTACGAACCTGCTTCTTGTCTACCGGTTGCGGAAAATTCCGTACACTTTCCAGTTTATCTGCTAGGGGCTTGACTACCCCGTTCCCTACGACATGTCCTAAATATTTGGCCTCCCTAGCTGCAAAAAGGCACTTTTTGGGATTTAGGGTAAGGCCTGCCTTTCGCATGGCCTGTAATACGGCCTCAATTCGGGATAGGTGCTCTAGCCATGTGCTACTATGGATGATTACGTCGTCCATGTAGGCGATAGCGTATTCTTGGTGCGGCCTCAGGACTTGATCGATCAGTCGCTGACAAGTAGCCGCTGCACCCTGTAGCCCGAAGGGCATACGCCTAAACTGGAAAAGGCCTATGGGAGTTGAAAAGGCTGTCTTTGGCTTTGAATCCCTCGTCAGCGGGATTTGCCAGTATCCTTTTGTGAGGTCGAGGGTTGTAAGGAACTTGGCCTGTCCCAGACGATCTAATAGGTCGTCAATCCTCGGCATAGGATACGCGTCGAATTGGGATATTGCATTAATTTGTCTAAAATCGATGCAAAAACGAAGTGTACCATCGGGCTTGGGCACTAGGACTATAGGGCTAGACCACGGGCTATGGGACTCCTCGATCACCCCCATCTCCACCATTTCCTTAACTTGGGCGATAACCTCTTTTTTCTTAGCTTCGGGCAACCGGTATGGGCGCTGTCTGATTATTTTCCCCGGGATTGTGGTGACCTCATGTGCCACCAGGCGCGTTTCGCCGGGCACAGCAGTAAGGACATCTGAAAACTTTTTCAGTACACGGGTTAACTCTACTTGCTGATGCTCAGACAGTTCTGCCCCCGTCCGCAACTCTGGTTGTTCCCTCCAATCGGAAGGTTGTGGACCTAAGTCCTCTTCCTTCCTCTCCTCTGCTATAGCCGCTAAGCTTTTTATATCCTTTTTCCCTGTGGACCCAAACCCTCCTGACCCTCGATCGGTGGGGGTTAAGGAAGGTACTTCTTCTAACATGGGGAACCCTACACGCTCACATATAAGTTGAGCTATCCTTTCCCCTTTCTTCACTGTAAAATCCTCTTTCCCGAAATTAAAAAGAAGGACTTTAACTACACCCCGGTAGTCGGGGTCTATTACCCCTGCCCCCACGTCGATAAAGTGCTGGGCTGCCAGGCCCGACCGGGGTGCTATGCGGCCATAGCATCCCTCGGGTGTTTGAATTTGTATCCCGGTGTTCACAAGGCTCTTTCCTCCTCTGGGAATTATTATATCCTCATTGCTATATAGGTCGTAACCCGCTGAGGCCTCAGTAGCTCTCTGTGGGCTCTTTGCCTGTGGGGCTGTTTTCACGAATTTCAACACAAATTTTTTTTTAACCGGGGGTACTGTCTCTATTCGAGGTTTTCCAAATAGAGGCTTTGGTATCTTTTGGGCAATGGCTTCTATCTTGGGGTTCTGGGGTGGCGCTTCACCCTCACCTAGGGACTTCTCTTGGCCTAGGCCTGACTTCCTTTCAAGGTCCCTACCCATTTCCTCTTCAAATGGGGGCCAGTCTCGCCCTAAAACTACCCCAAAGGGAAGTCGAGGGACAACAGCCACTAATACCCTCCCTATGGTATTTAACCCCTTCACACACATCTCATACAAGGGGTAGAAGGAGGAAGCTCCGTGAACGCACCTTACTCTCACACGTCCATTCACACCATTCAATATAGAAGGATTTTGTGCCTGAATGGCTTCCCACATTTCGCGAGAGATCATGCTCTGGTCCGCTCCAGTGTCCAGGAGCGCGGCGGCTTTTACACCTTCCACCAGAACATCTATCACGAATCCTTCCCCCGTGTGTTTCTCCCCCCCAGATATCAGGGCGACATGTTCAGTACAGTATTTGCGAATGTGCCCTCTTTCTCCACATTGGAAACATCTCATTACTTCAGCATTCTTTTCATTTTTCTTAGGCCCTCTTTGGGAGTAAGCTCTTCCTGTCCCTGGCATTCTTTCCCTGCCTGTAACCTTTAACATTTGGCCTTGAGAAGCACCAGCTAATTCTGCCTCAAAATAGCAGTCGGTTAGCTGCACTGCTTCCTTTGTGGACTTACATTTTTGCAAAAAGAGAAAGGCTTTTACTTCTGGGGGTATGGCTTCAAAATATTGCTCCAGTATTACAGCATCTAGCAGGGAGGCTACTGTAGCTGTTTCGGGAGCAAGCCATTTTGATGCCAGGCCTGTTAACCTTTGCATCAAGGCCTTTGGTGTTTCTTTTGGCAGGATCCTGGCCTGCCTAAAGAGACGGCGGTAATGGGTCTGCGTCAGCCCTAGCCTATCCCTGACTGCGAGTTTTACCTCATGGTACTGGGACGCTAGATCAGCGGGCATCGCCTTATACGCAGCTAGTGCCTCTCCTGTTAGAGACACGGCGAATCGTACTGCCCACTGATCTAGTGGCCACCGGGCCGCTACAGCGATCCGCTCAAAAGCTTCTGCATAATCGTCGAAACTGTCAGAATGTTGCAAAGGCCCTAGTGCCAATGCATTACAACTATTTAGTCCTACCACAGGGGTCACTTGAACAATGTCCTCCTCTGTGGGGCTCAGTCTCTTCACCAGCGCAGTGAGAATCTCCAGAAGGGGCTTCTGCTGCGCTGCCATTTCAGCCATCGTCTTCTCTTGTGCCTGCCGTGCGAGTTCTCCCTGGGCCTTCCACTGGGCCTCCATCCAGCTGCGCATTTCAGCGGGGTCCATCTCAGCGTCGATATCTGAAAGAAAAGAAAAACAAGCCCACCAAGTGCGGAACACACTTTTTTCTGTCCCTTCGCTGCTACTTGGTTTTTAACTTTTCTTTTTTCCCCCTTTTTCTCACTCAATCCTTGCTACCCGTGCCCAGTCACTTGTACCTGATCACGGTGTAGGATCTTGCCTTGAGAAAAAGGTCTTGGCCAGCTCTGGATGTGGAGATCCTCTCCCGACACTCCGGTGCAGGTTTTTCCTTTTTCAGGATTTTCAAATAGTACAGCAACTCAAAGAAAACTCAGGATACAAACTGACAAAGTAAAGTATAGCAACTTGCTTCCAAACACATTCACCTTTCACTGCAGCTAATCGCTTCCTCTTAGCTTCAAACAGTGTTATGAAATCAATTGCTCAGAACTTTATAATAAAGAGATTGGCTCTTCTTCCAACATTAGAGAACAATCCATCTGTTCATACTGTGGAGACAAAGTATTATCCTCTGTGCACATGGGTTCTATGTCATTGTCTTTTGCACAGCCCGATTGTATGCTTCTCAACCCTGTTTCTTCTCCAGAGTTTATTAAGCCCTCTTCATAAGAGCATGGCCAGAAATTATCATCAACGTTATAACAGGAGGGTAGAAAGACAGGCTTCCTAGTATGCTTTGTTCTCGGGCTATCTTTAAACCCTCTGTTTCCCTTAATGGCTGCTAGCTCAAACTGCTGGTTTTCATGGCAAACAGACTTCCCTTTAGTTAATCGGTGTCTGGACTTTTCATGCATACAATTCTCTATATCCCTCATACACACATCTTCCACAATAGGATTTCTTTCAAAGTAAGGCAACTGTGTCTTAACACCTTGTTTCTCATTTACATAAGGCTTCCTGCTTATGTCACGTTCCACACTCTCAAAGAGCTGGGGAAATTCTCCCTGCGTCAGAGGTTTGGTTAACTTCTTACTGACCTCTGGTTTTGCAGCTTTCCTCACTCCACTCCTGGGGTTACTGTGAGCTTCTCCTGGGGGAATCCTCAGCGGTTCACAGCGTGTGCCTGCAAATTCAGTGCCGTCGGAATCAATCAGCTCTCTCTCACTCTGGCTTCTGTCTCTGCCAGCATGTCTAGTGTAACCCCTCCTCCAACTCTCTCTAGAGCTTCCTGGGTCACACTCAGGGCAGCTTCCTCTCCAACCCCCTTGGCAATTACCTCTGTAAGCTGCCTTAGGCTTTGGAAACCAGCCTGGATTCTGACGTGAAGTAAAACCTGCTTTCCTTCTGCAAGGTAAGTTGAAATTGAATTCTTCTGAGTCCCAACCCGAGCCTAGTCTGGGACTGGAATCATAACCTGAATCACCACAAGAACAAGCACCCAAGCTTGAACTGCAACTGCAACTCCACCCCCTTGCTCCTCTGCCTGAGCAGGTCTTATAGTGCCTTGAAGGCGTGGCTTCCCTCACGTGCAAATCATTCTCTTTTCTCTGTGAGAATTGCTTGTCAGGGAGGCAAGGCTGCAAACCTCGTGTTTGCCTAGGTTGCTCAGGGCAACAGGGAAGCTTCTGATTAGACTGCCTGACAGAATCTGACCTGTTTCTCTCAGAATTCTGCACTTCTATAGCATAGGACAGATCTGCTGTGTCACACAGGGTATGGGTCCTGTCGGCTCCGCAGAAAACGAAGAACTGAAGAGGGACAGTTGGAAAGGCGGGAAGGCAGCGCGCATGTGCTGAGGGATGCTCCCAAAAGCGTTCCTATTGGACACCGGGGAGCGTTCCCGCGTAGGCTCCGTCAGTACCGATGATACCCCATATGTGAAGACTACATTCCTGCTTGTTCCTGGAGATAGGTATGACTACATTAATGAGGTGCTTAATTTAATAAGGGTACTTGTAGTACTTCATCTTCTTTTCATAAATCCAGGGTTAAATTAGGATCTCTCTTTCTAAATGTTGGCCCTTTAGCCTGTAATTGGTGAAGGGTAGTGTGTGTTCTGTGTATATGAATGAAACGAGGGATTCTGCCGGCATGTAGATCCTGTGTGGGGATTTATAGCAGTTGGACGTCTTCAGCTTTTCCATTAGGAGGTATATTGATATTCTTTATCTGTCATGCTGCCTATTCGAGGTGCATTTCTTGCTATTTCTGTCATGAGCGTTGGTGCTCTTATGATATGGAAAGTTTGCTGTATAGATTTAGAGTAGCTTATTTGCAGTATTTTGTGTTCATTCACAGAGTGCGTATCAGTGGATAGATTTTGTGCTGTTATTGAGGTCATACAAAAAATATATATAAATCTATATAGCCCCCCCCCCCCCTTTGCTGTGTTGTCCAGGCAGTTCTTATAAAACTACTAGGTAGACAAGAGAGCACCCTATTCCAAAGAGCTGTCATCCAGAGTATCGCTGAGCTCCTGGAGGGTTAGGTATCAGAGTTCAGACTTATGAGGAGGCTGGATACAAAGTGGAAACAGTTATTAAGATTTTGGCACTTGACACTCTCCATTTACTCTTCTCAATAAATAGAGTCCAGGCAGATGTTTGTGTCCTGAACGAAGGGATTACTTAAACGTTGGGGTCACTGAGAAATAGCTTCAACAATTAACATCTTACAATAGGAAATATAATTATAATATAGCTGATACGGTAAGTTTCTTCTTGCAGTATACAGGATGCAGTTTCCCCTGTTCCTTCTCACTCTCTGAGCTATACAATATATAATGTGCACCTTATTCCAACCCTACTCACCTTATTGATGAGTTTCCAGGAACAGCTGATGTTTTATTTTTTTTCATTTAGTATTTATTTCTTCACCTCAAGATACTTGGATTAGGGCTGTTATCCCACAGTTCCTCAGTACTGTGAAGAATTCACATACCCCTTTGCTTTGGGACCTCCCATGATCTGGAAAATACCAGTCCATTTCTAACTAATTCTAGCAATAATTAGTAGAAACATTGGATGGTGCTACTGATCCCAGATGCAAAATCCAAATCATCTCTACAGGATGTATATTCAGTGGCGGTGGCCAGCCCAAGTAAACTGATTGGCTGTTGCTGTTTTTTTTTTAAATCCATTTATTTATTCAACAACAGGAGCACAGAACTGCTTAGTCAAAACAGAAAAACGTATATAACTACACAATGATCCTAACTCCGCAAGGCATCTCTACATTACAGCAGCCTAAAACCTGACAGGCTATGCAACTTAAGGCCCTCTGGTCTCCCCTCCCCTTGATGGTCCAATAGTCTGCAATGACTTCTTCACTACACCAGTGTCCTGGGCCCCAGGGGTCACCAACATCTGCTGCCCCCATTGTTGGGTCTTACTGAAATAAGTCCCCCATCCAGTCAACCAGTCCCCACCATCATTCGTCTCTTCATGCACTGCATCCCACTTGTGTCACTGACTCCCCAGATATTCAATGCCAGGCCCATATCTGGTCACCGGCAATATCCAGTTTGCCCAGATAGTCAATTAGCTGTCTGGTCAGTGGCAATATTCAGCCACTGGCTGGTTAGCTAGACCGGCTAAAGATAGGTACCTACTTTTTTTTTGGCCTGCCTTTAGCTGGTTAGGTTTAAAATAGCCAGCAGCTAAATACCACCACTGACCGACTAACCCCGGTGCCACCCCCGCTCAATCCCCAGAATGCCCTGACACTAAACAGTTACCATGAGGATGTATAAACTGGTTAGGAGGGGATAGTCAGTGGCACTTAACACTTCAGTACTGCTGAATATCCTGCTGACTACCATTGAACATGTTGCTAACCAGCTAAACCATTTGGAATATGCCCCCCTACATATATTCAAATTCTGGTACGATGAGCTATAAAAGGAAACAGCTCTGCTCTATACAGATTCCAAAACAGGTAAAAACATTTCTTGATGTTGACAGTACTGTGAGTTTAGTGTCAATCTGTCTACCAGTCAACCACATATCAAAAACTGTGTAGCACGATGTGTCCCAGATTTCTCACTCACGAAGGAAATGAAGACTAGACAAAGCTTTTGTGTGAAAAAATAAAATGTAATAACTTTGATTTCAATAACAGTTTATAAAAAAAGAGTAAATTCTGCTAAGAATAGTTTAGTTTCCTCTGCATTATTTTTGCCACAGTTAAATGATACTTTGGCTCCTTTTTTAGTTCAGCCGCAGAATGTAGTGTTCAATGTGTCGCACCCATGAATGCAGTCTGCCAAGTGTGTCATGACAGAAAAAAGTTGAGAACCGCTGCTCCATATCATAGTTTCAGGTACTGCTCGTTCATCTTCCCGTCATCCATTCACTTACTTGCTGAGCCCCTCTGCTACTCATCACTCCCCATCCCCTACTCATTCATCCCGTCTGCCTCTGATAACACAACAATCTGCTACTCACAATCCTGAGCTCCTCCCACCACTCATAACTCCCATTACAATCACTCACTTGACCTCCTGCCACTTATAAACCACCATCCCTTTGATCATTCCCTTTTATACCCTCTCATCAATTCAGTCGACTGCCCTGCCACTCATAGTCCCTGCACCTACTGATTCAGCCATCATCACTACCCATAACCTCCCACCCACTCAGTCACTCAGTCTCCCAGCCAGTGTCCATCCACCCAGTCACTCACACCCTAACCACTCATTCTGTTAGTGAAACATGCTGTTGTGCAATACCTAGACCAAGCACTTTTCTACCTGTTTTTTCCTTTCAGAAATGTGCACTGTCTCTGGAGCTCATGTCCCTCCATGTGAATCTTCTACTTGATGGGGAAGCGAGCTGAAACTAGTTCACAGCTCCCACCTGTTTTATAAACCCTCTTCGATGCAGAAGATAACTCGGCATGGTGCAGAGTCGGACGGTGCCACAGGTGAGAAGCGAGAGACCACTGTAAGAAACCTTTCCCGACTCTATCCACTTCTCACTTTCAAACACAGTACAGTTAAGTCCTTTGCCTTAGCAAAGGCCTTTTTCCATTTCACTCCCACTGTTTGTCTGCAGTGAGGTTAATGCCAAAGCTTTCCTTGATATAGGCCTCTCTCTCTCCTTCTCTCATCTCCTGGTGGTTGCCAGGCAACCCTGACAGTCTTGCTGTGTGTGCGTGTGTGCCTTATCTTATATTGCATTTTATTTTGTGAACTTACTTCTTAATGAAGTAAAAAATATGTGTTCTTTGAAAAAAGATAACTTTACTGTGGACGTAACAAACAGTGGGTGTTTAGAGGAAGACTGTAGGAAACAGTAATCTGACTACAGCCATATCCTACCAATTTTCAGCAGTCAAGAATTAGAAAAGTATTTAAGTTGGGTGACATCCTTGATGTTATTTTAACGGCAGAGCCAGTGCAAGGCTATCGGGCACTCTAGGGGAACCTTCAGCCTTATGTCCTCCTAGGGATGCCAACTGGCTCCAGATTTGCCTGGAAGGTTGGTTCCAGTCCTGGGTTAACCCCACTGCATGTAGGGACATGTAGTTCTAATTTCTCTATTATACTCTATAATAGAGGTTCTCAACTCAGTCCTCGGGACACACCTAGCCAGTCAGGTTTTCAGGATAACCACAACGACTGTGTATGAGAGAGATTTGCATGCGCTTCCTCCATTGTGTACTGACTGGCTAGCTGTGTCCCGAGGATTGCCTTGAGAATCCCTGCTCTATAAGAGATGCAAGACTATAAGCCCCTGCAGACAGTGTGGTAAACCCAGGACTGGATCCCACCTGTCCGGTGAATCTGGAGCTAGTTGGCAACCCTATGCCCTCCCCCCCAAGCTTTTGATAATTAAACTCAATCGTGATCATCTCAACACTATCCCTCCCACAACAATCTGCAAAAATGTATAATTGGACCACATACTTTGAAATATTAAGCTCTGCATTGTATGTACGTCTGGGCCCCTTCTCCCTGCAAGTGAAAGTATGTGCTGATGGCTCTTTGAGTTTGTGTGATCTCAGGATCTATTGTTTTGATTTGACTGCTTCTGCTTTCTGCCGCCCCTCCGAAGCTGCTGTCCTAGGTGACCACTGAGTCTTGCCTGATAGTTGGGTCGACCCTGCTTAACAGAGGACAGGAAACATAACAAAGTCAATATCAATCAAGGGTGCTTGGCAAAGGTGTGAGAAAAGAGTCCTGTGTGTGAGCAGTAAACCTTCTCACAAATGGATACAGATGTATTTGACAGATAGGATTTGAAGGATACCTAGATACCTTTTTCATGCAGGATCCAGGCAGTGGCGGGATTTGATCCGAACAAGTTCGGATCAATCCCGCCACTGACAGGACTGAGCGGGCGGCAGCCCAGCAAGCGTTTGCATTGCCGGTGCCGCATTCTCAAGCCGCTGGCAGTCACTGCAGGGCAGCAGTTCCCTGGTGGCCCACTGGCCCGATCCCCCCGCCAGCACATGGTTTGATGGCATCAGGGGCTTCCCCTGATGCCGCGGTCTCCGATGCCGTCAAACCACTGGTAGGCGGAGGTGGGGGGGGGGGGGGGACGGGGAGCCCGCAAATGCAGCGTCAGCATCGGAATGCCGTTTTCAGCCCGGTTCACTGAAAGTCGCCTGTGGCAGGAACCGGTTTGTGCGAACCCAGGCCGAACCGGCTGGATCCCACCACTGGATCCAAGGCACAGTGTGTGTCTCTGCTCTTACTTCTGGGGCTATGTGGGAATATTACTTCCAGGGCCCTCTGTCTGTAATCACTCTTGTCTCAGTGGGCTCCCATCTCACTCACCTTTCCAGGGGCTTGTTTACGAAAATGCTCTAGGGGCTAGTATAAGTTTTACCGTATGCTGAGCACTCTGCAATAGCAGTTGTCATGTGTTAAAAATGTAGCTGTGGTAAAATTCCTGTGCAAACTGCTTAGCGTGGGTTGGGGCGGAGACTGGGCAGTTCAGGAGCAGAGCATGTGCATTGCGCTTAGCACGCGTGTCCTTAAGCACACGCTAAGCAGCAATGAGTGGCATGACGAGGATACGCAGGGTGGTGCTGGACCTGTGTTAATTGCCTGAGTACATGCTGGGCAGAGGCAGCTCAAGACAATCTGCTGCCTGAGGTGACAGATAAACTGGTACGCCCCCCCCAGTCAAAATGGAGGGGCCTCTCCAGAGTTCTAGTCAGGAACCAGGGGGTCCCCTCACTCATAACACCAGTCAGGTGGTTGCCCCAAGAATAAAAAAAGCAATATATTCCCAGGCTATATAATTTTTTTTTAAGCTTTGCAATGGTGCTTTTATGCAGCAAAATTTGAGCAGCCTAATTATGTAGCCTGTAAAACATACTGACACCTGACATTGCGCACTGGACCGACACGTATAAATATACGTTCTGCAAGAACAAA
The DNA here is from genome assembly GCA_033557465.1 of Ichthyophis bannanicus. Lineage (NCBI taxonomy): Eukaryota > Metazoa > Chordata > Amphibia > Gymnophiona > Ichthyophiidae > Ichthyophis > Ichthyophis bannanicus. The sequence goes on along the minus strand of CM066032.1, from coordinate 166,972,854 downwards.
GGAGATGCAAGATGTTCACACGCCAAGGAGCAAAATGAAAACAGGACAACCACAGCTAATTGTATTTTGGTGCTATAAAGTGAGAAGCACAGCGCAGTTTATATTTTTGAACATTTGCTCTACATCCAGAGAAACTTCTCCCAATAATGGACGCAGAGAACATTTCCTCATAATTCGACATACAAAAAATTATTGCTGATTCTGTTATCATCTCAGTAGCAGCAATATAAACCCTCAGCAGTATTGACTATATTGTGAAGTAATACAAAACTCTACAATGATCACTCAGGATCTATAGAGAAAATCAATCATACCATAACAGGATCAACTTCCAGAACCCAGACAAGGAACCTACCCAGAAAAGAGCATCACAATAAATATTGTAGTGGATCCTAGAACATCCATAAACTTATTTGGAAAACTGAACAAACCAAATTATTACAGATCCCTACATAGAAACTCTATGCTTACTGAATACCTGGCTTCGATCACACACTCAGACTATAGATAGATCCTGATCAAATATAGAATAAATTACCACAAACTAAAAATAAAATTATGTAGACAAAAATTAATTGAAATCTCAAAAAGGAGACTCTACAGGCAATATAACACCAGAGAAAAGAGCTGCAGATGCCCCAAGATAAAAGATGTACAGCTTAATATTCAAAGGGGTTTATCTGCTTAACAGGACCTGCTTATCTACTAAACAGAACCTGCTAACTGGATAAACCCCTCTGAGAGGGATATTCAGGGGGCCCTAGTCCAGGGCTGCTGAATATCCCCTCTAAATGCTGTGGCATTGTCTGGTCAGTACCAGACCAGTCTGTGGGCAGGGAGAGAGTAGACCCAGCACTTAGCCGGTTAGCAGTGATTTTCCATCTGCTAACCTGCTAAGTGCCGTATAAAGTCAGGTCATCTCAATAGCTGTCCCAACTTTATGCAGTTCGACTATTCTGACAGCAGCTGAATGTTGCCGCTGTCCGCATAGCTGCACCAGTCAGCTCTGAAGGTGGATATTCGGTGCCTGAGGATATCCTGACCTACTCCAGGAGGATATCCTGACCTACTCCAGTTTAGGAAAGCCTTGAAGCACCACTTCTTCCTCCTGTACTACCCGATAGACATTGCCGTAGCAGCCCCATCCACAGATACAACACAAAACGCCTACGGCTAGACCAATGAGGTGAACCACACCATGCTGCAAGATTGTATATAGTTACCCCATGTTATCCAAGTTTTAATCCCCTGTTCATTGTAAACACAGAGTACCCAAGGAAATGTGTAGTTCTATGTTTTATTGTAAACCGCGCTGATGTTGAATAGCGCGGTATAAAAGAGACTGGAAATAAATAAATAAATATTTTAAGCAAAAAAACAAAATACCTGTAACCAGGTCAAAACCTACAATTACAAAACCTTCTACCCAAAATTGGTAAAAATAATCTGTGTAACAACTTTTTTTGTCGGAAAGGCCAACGCGCAGAGCTGCAATCTCACCTTGCTTCTCCTCTCATTAAGAAACATTAGCTGCATTTAGCTGCTTTGTACATAGTTGCTTTTTGTACATAGTTTTATTATGTTCTCTGTTTATGAAACCTGTTTAATGTATACCCAGTTCATTGTCCTGTTCATTGTAAGCACTGATCAATTTTTGTGACGTGTAGTTTCTGTTCATTGTAAACCGCACTGATGTCAAATAGCGCGGTATAAAAGAAACTGTAAATAATAAATAATAAATATCCAGATTCTGTCACTGAATATCTGGATTCACTTTTACCTGCAGCGGCCAGGTGCTTTCAAAATGCTGACCGTCTGTAAAATCCAAAAATAGACATATTCCATTCACTAAATTAAAAATAAAATTATTTTTTCTACCTTTGCTGTCTGGCCATTTTATTCTCTAATCCTGTTTCCCACCTCTGGTTTCTGCTTTGCGCTGTCTTCTCTTAATTCACCCTCTAGGGTTTATGGTCCATATGCCACTTCTCTCCCCTCCTGTCTTCTTTACTTCCTTCCGTCTCTGACATTGAGCTTTTCCTTTCAGCTTTCTTTCATGTGTTTACCTATCATTTTTCAATTTTTAACACAGCCCTTTCATGCCCCATTTTCCTGTCCTTCCTCAGCTACTTATTCTCTAGTCCATCTCTCCCCTTTCTCTCATACACCTCCCTGTGCTCTGCATCTCTCCCCTTCTCCGTGAACAAGCGGAATATAATCAGCCACACACATGGGTGTTGTCATCCTGATGGTGCCTATGTCGGAACCACTCTTGCAGAGCCCAGAAGTCGTGAAAAACTCTCACTGAGCATGTGCAAGTAGTCCCTCTTGCCTGCCTGTTGCTCCTCCCCTCAGTCTACTTCATCTACCTGGCCAAGCAGGTCTGAATCTGCTCTTGCTCTCTTTTTTATTTATTTCTCTATTTTCTCCCTCTTATTTATTTTAAAGTCATTCTCACGTTAACATAATCCTTGTGATTAGGAATCACTCAGACAGTTCTCACAAAATGTTTTTCTGTGAAAGAAGAAACGCTTCAGCTGCAACTCCCAAGGGGCCCCAGATTTGGTTCCCACGGGATGTTTTTCTGTAAAAGGAAAACTGCTTCGGCAGTCACCATGGGATGGTTCTCTGAAAGGAAAGCTACTTTTTCGGTAGCACCCAAGGGCCAAGGGTCTCCAATCTCAGTACCCATGGGATGTTTCTAGTAAGAAGAGCATGGTTTCAATTGCTGCAGCTCGGTTCCCACGGTATGTTGGTGCGTGACAGGAGAATGGCCCCGGAATTCTCCTCAAATGAGAATCACTTCAACAGTGCAAACTTCTGAGGGTCTCAGACTTAGCACTCCCTGAGGAAGTTTTCCTGTCAGGAAAAAAATGAAAAAACTCAGGCCTCCCACGGGGAGAAGTCACAGTGCCCGGAGAGTTTTCCTACACCAAAAAATAAATAAATAAATCTGCAAACATGAAACTTTTTTCCCATACTATTTCCGAGGTCCTGGCCTGGCACCCCAGGTTATCCTTTAAGGTAAGAAACACTAAAAGGAGCAGATACCTTCGGTCATTTTTCCATACCCTCATGGTGGTTAGCCCGGACAATTTTCCCTGCCCTGAGACGACTACTACTAATCATTTATAAAGCGCTACAAGGCATACGCAGCGCTGTACAAACAGGTAGAGACTGCCTCTGCTCGTGAGAGCTTACAATCTAATTAAGACAGACAAGACAAAGGATAAGAATAAGGAGAAAAGGAGGGTAAGGAGAGACAAGGAAAAAAGGGGGTCAGGATCCAAAAGCAGCTTTAAAGAGGTGAGCGTTTAAGATGGATTTGAAAAGGGACAGAGATGAAGCCTGACGTACAGACTCAGGAAGTTTGTTCCAGGCATAAGGAGAAGCAAGGTGAAAGGACTGAAGTCTGGAGTTGGCAGTGGAAGAAAAGGGCAAAGAGAGAAGCAAGTCAGAAGAAGAGCGGAGTTCACGAGGAGGGGTGTAGGGAGAGAGAACCGAGGAAAGGTAGAAAGGAGCAGAAGAGTGAGTGCACTTATAGGCAGAAGGAGAAGCTTGGATTGGATACAGAAAGGGAAGGGAAGCCAATGAAGTGATTTCAGAAGAGGGGATATATGAGAATATCGAGACTGGAGAAAAATTAGTCGCGCAGCAGAGTTATGAACAGATTGAAGGGGAGAAAGGTGGCTAAGAGGGAGACCAGCAAGAAGGAGATTGCAATTGTCGAGACAGGAAGTAATTAGAAAGTGGACTTTAATCAGTAGTCTAGGTTTATAACTTTACTTATAAATGTGCCAATCAGGCCTACTTGTTGTATTTCTCTACAGAGTGAATTTTCTTCAAAATAGCAACATTTCCACTAAGATAATTAAAAAATTCTGGGCAACTCAACTCAAAATTGTACTTTACAATCATTAGACATTTGAGAATCTCTACAGTGCTCCCCCCTCACTGTGCAGAGTAAGTAGTAGGTTCCAGCCAATGGAAAGGCTGCACTAGTCACAGGAAGGGTGGGCTGATTTTCTGCAAAGGGTCTGGGAGAATGTCAGTGGAATAAGTGGGTTTCTTGGTAGGGGTGAGTGGGGTTGCTGAGAAAGGGTTGAAATGTAAGACGAATGGGGTAAAGTGTGCGGAAGCTATTGCATTCAGAAAAAGAACTGGGAGGAAAAACAAGAACTGGGAGCATTGAAGTAGAGGAGTGCAGAAGCAGCACAGCAGTAGACAATCAGAGAAAGAATCTGTCTGTCTGAAAAGTGCTAGTGTGCATGTGTGTACCTGATTTAGGGGATGGGGGGTAGCAGGGGTGGATGAATGCGTGCATGTGTGTGTGACTGAAGAACAACAGAGTGCGTGCATCTGTATATGTTTCTGTATCTCTAATGGAAATTAGTCTCATATAAAGAGAGTCTCCCTTTGAAAATTTCAGCTGGAGTAGAAAGTCCACTGGTGTAAATGTGGAGGAGTGTAGGAGTGGGACACCTGTTTTAAATACTGGACATTTAGGTGTCCTGACTGAAGTAATACGATTCAAGGGACAAGTCCTTAAAATATGGGATGATTGTTCACTTTATGCATGGTTGGCTATTCTGGGCTTTTCCCTCACGGGTCTGTCTGCCTCCTGTGTTGGGGGTGCAATTGGCTATTCTGGGCCTTGCCTCAGGATCAGCGCTCATAAGGCTTGTCAGGGTGATGTGGTTTGACAGAGTGTGCCATCGGGCTTCGCACAGGTTGCTGCACACCACAGCAAATCGACTATGGCTGTGATTCTCAAGTTTTGCCGATTCCTGTGCTGTTATCTTTCAAGAATCACTAAAATATCACCTCATTGCTTATATTCTTTTTGTCGAAGCTATTCTGTAGGAGGGATAGCACTATCAGCCACCCCACACCAAGCAGCTAGCTGCCTTTTTTTCTTTTATATGGTCCTGTGTCACCAAACAATATGTCTTTAAATAACAGAAAGTTTGTACTTAACTTAAACTCTCAATCTCAGTTTTGTCGTTCCGTCACTCCAAAAGAGAAATTTAAAGCATGACGCGCGCGTTTCGAGCCAAAAGGCTCTGTATCAAATGTTATAAACTTTGTTGTTTCGGTAACGGAATCCCAAAAAACGCCGTCCTTGCGGCTGAGGCATACGTCTCTCCTCTATGGGTGCAGCGTCCAAATACGCAATCTTTTAACAGGAGCATAGCCAATTAGAAGAGGGAATACCCCACATGAAGGGGAATCCCAAATCCTATTGGTTGCCTATATGATGTCATCAGACAATAGTATACCATTCTACCTCCCGATTTAGACCTTCAGGTTCCACGGTATTTAAATGGGAAATCCATCTCTGCTCAAGTAGTTGAAGCTGATGAAGTCGGTCACCCCCCTGGGGTCCGCCGGAACGTGGTCAATTACTGACCAGTGAAGGTCGTCAAATAGATGATTTAGTTGTAAGCAATGGGACACTATCGGTGCCGTCAATACTTTATTGCGCAAGCGAGAAGCATGTTCCATCAAGCGAGTTTTTACAACTCGACTAGTTCTGCCAATGTAGAGCAGCGAGCAAGGGCACATTAACATGTAAACTACATAGCTAGATAAACAGTTCGTATCCCAGCGCCTTACAAAAAGATGTTTAGTTGTTGGATGCGTCCACTGAATTCCTGTCATAGAAGACTCACAAAATTTACATAATCCACATATCGAGTGTCCAGTTCTAACAAGCGGCCGGTCAATCCTATCAGAAAGTAATGCAGTCTTCATAAGCATGTCTCCAAGATTTCGCCCTCTAGCAAAGGCTATCTGAAGAGGTTTATTAAAGCCTTCTAATAGCTGTAACATAGGCCAGTGTTGTTTTAAAATTTTTAAAACTGCAGAACTACCTTCAGTAAAGGGAAGGATACCTACTATCGAATCATCTGAACTTTGCCGAGTATTTGTGTACTGGGGGTCAAGTAACCATTCACGATGGACAAAGCGTGCTCTCCGCATCGCTTTTTGAATAATATTAGAAGGATAGCCCTGATTTGCTAATCGACGACTTAATTCTTGAGCATGGGCCAGATAATCCTCAAGCGTGTCACAATTTCGTCTCAATCTAAGGAATTGCCCAAAAGGTAAACCCCGTTTAAGAGGGCCTGGGTGATAACTACGAAAATGCAATAAGCTATTCCATTGAACATTTTTCCGATACAGAGTTGTATGAAGACTGCCATCAGATATGGTGATCTGAAGGTCTAAAAACTCAATGGTGGTGGGATGGACATGTGCTGTAAATTGAATGTTAGTCCTTAAGGTGTTTAACCATTCCAAAAACTCTGTAAGAGCTGGCAAGTCGGAAACCGAAATGAAAAATATGTCATCTAGGAACCTTTTCCAAAAAAGAACATTTGAGAAACCTGACGCTTGTTGTATTTGAGAAGATTCCATATGGCCCATGTATATGGTAGCAATCGAGGGGGCACAAGTGGCCCCCATCGCAATTCCTGAAATCTGCTGATAGTAAACACCCTCCGATACAAAATAATTTCTGGTTAAGACCAATTCCATCATTTGTAAAAGAAAAGACCTCGGAAGACGGGACGGGGCTGACTGAAAGCAGTCTGCCAATAGTGTAAGCCCCTCCAATTGGTCTATCTTCGTATACAAAGAGACCACATCAAGTGTAACAAGGATAGCTCCTGGAGGAATAATTAATGATGACAAAAATTGCAATAGATGAGTTGTATCTCGTAAAAAAGAAGTCACCTGACTAGCTTCTTGTTTTAAGAAAACATCGCAAAATTTTGAAAGAGGCTCTAAAACAGAATCTCTGCACGACACTATAGGACGTCCCGGAGGTCTTGTAAGAGATTTATGAATTTTTGGCACTAAATATAAAATAGGGACGCGAGGATGGGCATTGATTAAAAATCGATGTTCCTTTGTAGTAATCCAACCTTTTTGTAAGGCTTCTCCCACTAATTTTTTTATCTCCATTAAAAGATCAGCTGTAGGATTTTTGGTTAAGACTTGATAAGTATGAATATCCTCCAAATGTTGAGATAATGTCAACTTATACTCATCTAAAGTCCATAACACCAATGCCCCTCCCTTATCAGCTCTCCGTATTACTATTGAAGGATCTGATCGCAACTCCGTAAGAGCTTTCCAACTGTTAGTGTCTAAGTTTGAAGAATGATGTAAAGATGTGATTTCTAATTGCTTCACATCCCTCAACACCAAAGACTGATATGTGGATAAAACAGGATCAGGTGATCCGGGTGGAATCCAACGAGAGTGGGGCTTAACTACGGAAATATCCGAACTGCAGGCCTTTCCTTGGAAATAATGAATGATTTGTAATTTACGAAAAAAACGTTGCAAATATAATCTCATCAAGAATGCATCAAAACGTGCCGTGGGTACAAAAGAGAGACCAAAATTCAATACTTTTTCTTGAGACTGTGAAAGTGATTTTTCCGTTAAATTTACTATAATTGATTGGCCTGCCGAGATCGTTGTCGCGTGTTCGGAGGTTCCCAAGTATCTTCGTGGTACGTCCCTCTGGACCGGCGCCCCCGGCCTGATCGAAAATCCTGACGACCCCTTCGGGAAGGGTTTGTATTCGATTCAGTAGTACTATCATCTGTATCCTCTGATGATCTATCAAAAGTCACCATTTTTCGTCCTCCTTGCTCTTTTTCAGTAGACTCATACATCCAAAAGTAAATCTTTTCAGAGTCATAATCGGATTTGTCTCTAGAAAATTTCTTAGTCTTAATAGATTTTAAATAATCAAAAACATTTTTAGTTTGTCTATTGATTTCTTCTAATTTGACAGTAAATGCTTCCGCTCCTAAAGAATCTTTTAAAGCAGTTTGGGCCGTATCTATTTGTTTCTGTATAACTTCTTCCTCATGAATTGTTCGTTCCAGAATCAAAGCTATTAAATCAAAACTGCATTTATTAAGTATTTTGTTCCAATTGGTAACGAATGTATCATCCCATTTGAACATCTTAGGGGCTCTTGTCATTCGAAGTCCTCTCGGTATTATGCGAGTTTTCAAATACTGGGTCATACTTGCTCCATGTAACTGAGCTCTTACGAAACGTTTACGGAGGGTTTTATACGCTGCTACACTGTTACCTACAGAGTCTTCTTTAGAGCTTGCATCAAAGAGACAAGGACGTTGACGTAGTTTTTCCAAATGCTCCTCTGAGTATGCGAAGGTATCTGCCGCCATAGTGGGTACTTATGAAATTATATATCACCACCCCTATAGTGAAACAATTCAAACAGCTATCTTTCAAGAATCACTAAAATATCTCCTCATTGCTTATATTCTTTTTGTCGAAGCTATTCTGTAGGAGGGATAGCACTATCAGCCACCCCACACCAAGCAGCTAGCTGCCTTTTTTTCTTTTATATGGTCCTGTGTCACCAAACAATATGTCTTTAAATAACAGAAAGTTTGTACTTAACTTAAACTCTCAATCTCAGTTTTGTCGTTCCGTCACTCCAAAAGAGAAATTTAAAGGCTCTGTATCAAATGCTATAAACTTTGTTGTTTCGGTAACGGAATCCCAAAAAACGCCGTCCTTGCGGCAGAGGCATACGTCTCTCCTCTATGGGTGCAGCGTCCAAATACGCAATCTTTTAACAGGAGCATAGCCAATTAGAAGAGGGAATACCCCACAGGAAGGGGAATCCCAAATCCTATTGGTTGCCTATATGATGTCATCAGACAATAGTATACCATTCTACCTCCCGATTTAGACCTTCAGGTTCCACGGTATTTAAATGGGAAATCCATCTCTGCTCAAGTAGTTGAAGCTGATGAAGTCGGTCACCCCCCCTGGGGTCCGCCGGAATGTGGTCAATTACTGACCAGTGAAGGTCGTCAAATAGATGATTTAGTTGTAAGCAGTGGGACACTATCGGTGCCGTCAATACTTTATTGCGCAAGCGAGAAGCATGTTCCATCAAGCGAGTTTTTACAACTCAACTAGTTCTGCCAATGTAGAGCAGCGAGCAAGGGCACATTAGCATGTAAACTACATAGCTAGATAAACAGTTCGTATCCCAGCGCCTTACAAAAAGATGTTTAGTTGTTGGATGCGTCCACTGAATTCCTGTCATAGAAGACTCACAAAATTTACATAATCCACATATCGAGTGTCCAGTTCTAACAAGCGGCCGGTCAATCCTATCAGAAAGTAATGCAGTCTTCATAAGCATGTCTCCAAGATTTCGCCCTCTAGCAAAGGCTATCTGAAGAGGTTTATTAAAGCCTTCTAATAGCTGTAACATAGGCCAGTGTTGTTTTAAAATTTTTAAAACTGCAGAACTACCTTCAGTAAAGGGAAGGATACCTACTATCGAATCATCTGAACTTTGCCGAGTATTTGTGTACTGGGGGTCAAGTAACCATTCACGATGGACAAAGCGTGCTCTCCGCATCGCTTTTTGAATAATATTAGAAGGATAGCCCCGATTTGCTAATCGACGACTTAATTCTTGAGCATGGGCCAGATATTCCTCAAGCGTGTCACAATTTCGTCTCAATCTAAGGAATTGCCCAAAAGGTAAACCCCGTTTAAGAGGGCCTGGGTGATAACTACGAAAATGCAATAAGCTATTCCGTTGAACATTTTTCCGATACAGAGTTCTCCCTCTTATTTATTTTAAAGTCATTCTCACGTTAACATAATCCTTGTGATTAGGAATCACTCAGACAGTTCTCACAAAATGTTTTTCTGTGAAAGAAGAAACGCTTCAGCTGCAACTCCCAAGGGGCCCCAGATTTGGTTCCCATGGGATGTTTTTCTGTAAAAGGAAAACTGCTTCGGCAGTCACCATGGGATGGTTCTCTGAAAGGAAAGCTACTTTTTCGGTAGCACCCAAGGGCCAAGGGTCCCCAATCTCAGTACCCATGGGATGTTTCTAGTAAGAAGAGCATGGTTTCAATTGCTGCTAGAGACAAATCCGATTATGACTCTGAAAAGATTTACTTTTGGATGTATGAGTCTACTGAAAAAGAGCAAGGAGGACGAAAAATGGTGACTTTTGATAGATCATCAGAGGATACAGATGATAGTACTACTGAATCGAATACAAACCCTTCCCGAAGGGGTCGTCAGGATTTTCGATCAGGCCGGGGGTGCCGGTCCAGAGGGACGTACCACGAAGATACTTGGGAACCTCCGAACACGCGACAACGATCTCGGCAGGCCAATCAATTATAGTAAATTTAACGGAAAAATCACTTTCACAGTCTCAAGAAAAAGTATTGAATTTTGGTCTCTCTTTTGTACCCACGGCACATTTTGATGCATTCTCGATGAGATTATATTTGCAACGTTTTTTTCGTAAATTACAAATCATTCATTATTTCCAAGGAAAGGCCTGCAGTTCGGATATTTCCGTAGTTAAGCCCCACTCTCGTTGGATTCCACCCGGATCACCTGATCCTGTTTTATCCACATATCAGTCTTTGGTGTTGAGGGATGTGAAGCAATTAAAAATCACATCTTTACATCATTCTTCAAACTTAGACACTAACAGTTGGAAAACTCTTACGGAGTTGCGATCAGATCCTTCAATAGTAATACGGAGAGCTGATAAGGGAGGGGCATTGGTGTTATGGACTTTAGATGAGTATAAGTTGACATTATCTCAACATTTGGAGGATATTCATACTTATCAAGTCTTAACCAAAAATCCTACAGCTGATCTTTTAATGGAGATAAAAAAATTAGTGGGAGAAGCCTTACAAAAAGGTTGGATTACTACAAAGGAACATCGATTTTTAATCAATGCCCATCCTCGCGTCCCTATTTTATATTTAGTGCCAAAAATTCATAAATCTCTTACAAGACCTCCGGGACGTCCTATAGTGTCGTGCAGAGATTCTGTTTTAGAGCCTCTTTCAAAATTTTGCGATGTTTTCTTAAAACAAGAAGCTAGTCAGGTGACTTCTTTTTTACGAGATACAACTCATCTATTGCAATTTTTGTCATCATTAATTATTCCTCCAGGAGCTATCCTTGTTACACTTGATGTGGTCTCTTTGTATACGAAGATAGACCAATTGGAGGCGCTTACACTATTGGCAGACTGCTTTCAGTCAGCCCCGTCCCGTCTTCCGAGGTCTTTTCTTTTACAAATGATGGAATTGGTCTTAACCAGAAATTATTTTGTATCGGAGGGTGTTTACTATCAGCAGATTTCAGGAATTGCGATGGGGGCCACTTGTGCCCCCTCGATTGCTACCATATACATGGGCCACATGGAATCTTCTCAAATACAACAAGCGTCAGGTTTCTCAAATGTTCTTTTTTGGAAAAGGTTCCTAGATGACATATTTTTCATTTTGATTTCCGACTTGCCAGCTCTTACAGAGTTTTTGGAATGGTTAAACACCTTAAGGACTAACATTCAATTTACAGCACATGTCCATCCCACCACCATTGAGTTTTTAGACCTTCAGATCACCATATCTGATGGCAGTCTTCATACAACTCTGTATCGGAAAAATGTTCAATGGAATAGCTTATTGCATTTTCGTAGTTATCACCCAGGCCCTCTTAAACGGGGTTTACCTTTTGGGCAATTCCTTAGATTGAGACGAAATTGTGACACGCTTGAGGATTATCTGGCCCATGCTCAAGAATTAAGTCGTCGATTAGCAAATCGGGGCTATCCTTCTAATATTATTCAAAAAGCGATGCGGAGAGCACGCTTTGTCCATCGTGAATGGTTACTTGACCCCCAGTACACAAATACTCGGCAAAGTTCAGATGATTCGATAGTAGGTATCCTTCCCTTTACTGAAGGTAGTTCTGCAGTTTTAAAAATTTTAAAACAACACTGGCCTATGTTACAGCTATTAGAAGGCTTTAATAAACCTCTTCAGATAGCCTTTGCTAGAGGGCGAAATCTTGGAGACATGCTTATGAAGACTGCATTACTTTCTGATAGGATTGACCGGCTGCTTGTTAGAACTGGACACTCGATATGTGGATTATGTAAATTTTGTGAGTCTTCTATGACAGAAATTCAGTGGACGCATCCAACAACTAAACATCTTTTTGTAAGGCGCTGGGATACGAACTGTTTATCTAGCTATGTAGTTTACATGCTAATGTGCCCTTGCTCGCTGCTCTACATTGGCAGAACTAGTCGAGTTGTAAAAACTCGCTTGATGGAACATGCTTCTCGCTTGCGCAATAAAGTATTGACGGCACCGATAGTGTCCCATTGCTTACAACTAAATCATCTATTTGACGACCTTCACTGGTCAGTAATTGACCACGTTCCGGCGGACCCCAGGGGGGGTGACCGACTTCATCAGCTTCAACTACTTGAGCAGAGATGGATTTCCCATTTAAATACCGTGGAACCTGAAGGTCTAAATCGGGAGGTAGAATGGTATACTATTGTCTGATGACATCATATAGGCAACCAATAGGATTTGGGATTCCCCTTCCTGTGGGGTATTCCCTCTTCTAATTGGCTATGCTCCTGTTAAAAGATTGCGTATTTGGACGCTGCACCCATAGAGGAGAGACGTATGCCTCAGCCGCAAGGACGGCGTTTTTTGGGATTCCGTTACCGAAACAACAAAGTTTATAGCATTTGATACAGAGCCTTTTGGCTCGAAACGCGCGCGTCATGCTTTAAATTTCTCTTTTGGAGTGACGGAACGACAAAACTGAGATTGAGAGTTTAAGTTAAGTACAAACTTTCTGTTATTTAAAGACATATTGTTTGGTGACACAGGACCATATAAAAGAAAAAAAGGCAGCTAGCTGCTTGGTGTGGGGTGGCTGATAGTGCTATCCCTCCTACAGCATAGCTTCGACAAAAAGAATATAAGCAATGAGGTGATATTTTAGTGATTCTTGAAAGATAGCTGTTTGAATTGTTTCACTATAGGGGTGGTGATATATAGATTCCTGTGCTGTGTCTGATGAACATCTTTCATAGATCACAATGGACACTTGGTCCAGTGTGCCAGTACCTGGGCATCGAAGCCATTCTCACAAGTTCTTGTGGTTGCTTTGTCCGTTATCATGCATGCTAGCAAACAGACCCAAAAAGAAAAGAACTACTGCATGAAGACACTACCCAATCTGGAACAGTGACTGTCATTAAATAAGTAGGCTGGAGTGCTGTACACTCAGGCCTACCCTCAAGATCTCCCTGCCGAGGTAGTAAGTAGGGAAGCCTGCCTACATGATATGTGCCAAAGAGTCAATATGACCGGGGCAGCGTACTGTTGTGGACCTCTCCTCACCATTACCGTAGCTCCTGTGGTATCCAAAGGCTCCTGCCAGACCCTCTAACACCATTTGTTTTTTTCTCTCAAAAGATACAAATATTCATCCACAGGCAATGGAAGTGAGAACCCTGACGGACTTGTTCCACACTAGCAGGCTCACTATAAGAGGGAGGAGTAGCCTAGTGGTTGGGGCAAGGTACTTCAGGCCGGAAGGTCGGGGGTTCAAACCCCACTAGAGGACAGCAACCTTGGGCCAGAAGGACTGGGGTTTCTAGTCCCACAGATGCTCCTTGTGGTCTTGGGCAAGCCACTTAACCCTCCATTGCCCATTTTCCCTGTAAGTATTAGTGTATGTGTTAAAAGTATCCCCCAATTGTGTTGTGACCGCTTTGATTGAAGGATAAGGCAGTATACAAAACTGTCTAACTAAATAAATAAATAAATATCCAACTCTAATTTCAATTCCAAGGACTGCTCACAGTCTCTGATGTGCTGCCCATAAAGTCCCCATAGCCTTCTCATTAAAAAACAAAACAAAGCATTAAAAAAACCCATTCAGGAAACGTAACAATCTCCTTTTAAAGTTAAGCTGCTTGCCCCCTATGGCTCAATGGAACATGGACATTCCCACAGTGTATAAGGGACTGATGAAGATAATGGAGATAGCAAATACACAAAACAAACTATATAACGCCTGGTCCTATTCTTTTTTTTTATTGAATTTCAACTTATTCCATACAATAAGCAGATCAAGCAATATGAAGAAATTACAAATCAAATATATAATACTAAGAAAACCATCCACTCATGGGATTCTTAGAAAATACACATAAAATACATATAAGTCCATGTTATGAGAGAGTAGAAAACCAACAAAGAAAACAATTTGCAAGAAACATTACAAAGGTCACAGGTAGTGTGAGAAAAAACAAACTCTTATTATATTAACCTGTCACTACAGATTGAGACTCATTACTATTAAGAAAAACCACTAATTGATCAGTTTCCAGAAAGCCATAACGCTTCCCAAGATGGTCTACTACACACTTACATGGGAACTTTAAAAAAGAAGCCCCCATAGCTAAGGTGCGATCTTTTAACTCCAAAAAGGCCTTACGGCGAATTTGGGTTGTATGAGACACATCAAGGAAGAGAGTAACCTTCTGGCCACAGAAAAGAACATCCTTTTTAGGAAAATGCGCCCTCAAAACAGAATTCTTGTCCAATTCAGATATAAACGAAATAATCAAAGTCGCTCGAGCTAAAATATTATCAGAAGAAGACTCAAGAAATTCAGATATATCTAAACTTCGAGGGGAAATCAACTGGTCAGGTTCCCCCCCACCCCCCCTTCCACATCACTAACCACTTTCTTAAACCTAGGAACATAAAACAAATTGGCAACCTTAAAATCCTCAGGTTGCTCAAACATCAAAACCTCTTTCAAATATTTATGAAATAAAATTAAAGGGGAGAGATAATGTGTAACTGGAAAATTTAAACATCTCAAATTCTTAGAACGAGATAAATTCTCAAATATTTCAAATTGCCTATGAAAATACAAACTATCCTTTACAGAAGCTACAGATACTGCCTGGACAGTACCCATTTTAGCTTCGACCTGACTCAGACGTTCACCCTGCACCACAAACTGGACATCATATTCAACAAATTTAGCAACAGAGTCTCTAGTAAATTCTTCAATTTGTCCCAAAGTTCCTGTTAAGACAGCTTCAGTTCAGGTAACTACTGCCTAAATATCTTTCAGAGTCACATCCTGAGGTGGTGAGGAAAAACTAGAAGCACTCCCCACCAACGACGGGACATGAACCACTTTAAGCAATGACAACTGTTTAACAACTAGACAGTCCCAATCCGGGGTTAGTCCAGAAACTGGTGCGAGGGCAGAAGGAGAGGAGGGACCTCCAATGCCTTCCGCTACCAACGCAATCTGATCAAATGACGAGTGGGGTAGGGCTAAACCCCCAATCGGGGATGAGGTAGATAGTGAGGAAGTACTTACAGAAGCCGATGTATCCAGGCTATGAGCATCCAAAACCTGCCTTATAAGATGTTTGTCCATAGGGCCTTCACTCTTTGAGGCCTTCATAGTCGATGCACACTTCACACTCTTCTTCCTTCTTTTCCCCATTACGGAGAATCACTCACTCTCACCTCCTCAGACCTCCGAGTGCTCCGAAGGGGCTCCAAAGGGGCATGGCCTGCCCCTTTGGTCAGCCACGTCCCGCAGTGCAGCCAGGTTTAAATAAGGCACAGCTAGACGTCAGCAATCAGCGCTCAGCGCCTGCAGGTGATCACAGCTACCGGACAGGGTCAGAACTCCACTCTCCGGTGTCCCACGGTGCAGCCCAGGTTTAAATAAGGCACAGCTAGATGTCAACAATCAGCGCTTAGCGCCCGCAGGTGATCATAACTACTGGACAGTTTCAGAACTCCACTCTCCGGCGTCCCGCGGTGCAGCCCAGGTTTAAATAAGGCACAGCTAGACGTCAGCAATCAGCGCTCAGCGCCCGCAGGTGATCACAGCTACCGGACAGGGTCAGAACTCTACTCTCCCTGCCTGGTCCTAGTCTAATGACTCCTTTCTGTGAGGTGCTCACGCCGAGCATAGTGGTGAGGCATAATTGTGTATGTTCTTGTTATCAGTTACGCTGTGTTCTAATGTTACAGTGTATTCAGTTGAAATATATTGTTGTTATGTTCCCTGTAAACCGTCTTGATTTGTAGAAAGTCGGTATATAAAACCTGTTAAATAAATAAATAACTAAATAAATGTTCCATGTATGTGAAGACATACAACATGCGTTATGGTACAAAAGAGCACGAGACTTGAACCAGTCAGGCTCCCAAACCTGAAAACTGCCCTATAATGGCAGTAAATACACAAGATAAATATTTGTGTGTCGTGCTTAGCCTGTGTGTCGTGCTTAGCCATTGTGTGTCGTGCTTAGCCTGTAGATTAACTTTGTATTTCTTATCTTGTAGATCAATTTGTATATCCTTGAAAATGTTTCTCATCCTGTAGATCAATTTGTATATCTTTGAAAATGTTTTGTCCTGATCTGACAGTTTCCATCATGTAATCAAACCGCTCCTGATCGCTGGAAGTAGCGGTATACAAATGTATGCTAAATAAATAAATAAAATAAATAAATAAGATCAATGGAAATTATCTACCCCAGGGACCCTTTTGAAGGTGCAGTCTCCAGAATTGCACACAGTACTCCAAATCTGTGCTTTTAAATTTTTTTTAAAGTCAGAGCCTCAGGGGCCTGCCCCTGGTGCTGCAGACACAGGAAAAACAGCCTCCATTTGTTAGCACAGGCACGGCACCACCCCCATGGTACGTTTTGGTGCTTAATGCAGGGTAAGCTACCAGATTTTAGTAGACATGCACCTCAATGTCCAGGCAGGACTTGATTGAACAAAAGTAGCATTTTTACTAAACCACAGGAAAAATAAAATAAAATAAACAAAAAAGAGGAAGGGAGGTGGCCTGATATTTAAAAAATATTGTACCGTGGACGCCAGTGCTGACAGCATAAGTCCTTTTTAAAAAAGTTTTGTACTAGTACCATGCATAATTTTATGTATAGACCATACCATCACGGATTCTACACATCAAACTAATGCATATAGAAAGAGGCAGAGTTTGGGGCAGGCTGGGAGGGGCAGTAAAGTTATAAGTAGAGCAGTGAAATTCAGCATATGTTAGACCAGCAAAAAGGCAGGCCTGACTTGCATATATTGAGGGACCCCAGAGGCTTTACTATCTGTGGTGTGGAGACCTCTAGTGGTCATATTAGTTATAACAGGGGACCTTTAAATGCCAACCTGTGCTTTCCTGAAATGAGGAGGTTAATGGTAGGAGGAGAACTCAAATTGAAGGGAAAACCGACTGGTATAAATACTCAGCCTAAAGGCAATTTCTTGTACCTGTCCCTGGCTGTCAAACTAGGGCCCTATAGTAATTAAATATTAAGGAGTTAGGGGCAGAAGAAGGTCCCTGAAAGGAGAATTGAGGGTTACTACTTATCCTGGATGTGAAGAGAAGGATTCAGAGTACAACCCCAGGAACTGAGACAAGGAGGGCAGGGTTCTATGGGGAAACGGGCCTGCCACCTGCATCTCTGTCCAGTCTCCAAAGCTGCCAGCTATTTTGTCTTTTGAGAGGAGAAAAGTGGCTACTTATTACACAGGTATCTCTCAGAGAGAGGCAAAAAGGAGCTTCTCTACTTCAGAGTAGAGAATTAGGAGGGAAGGTGAACTGCGACAACACTCTTTTCTTGAATCCTATTCAAATATTGTACCTTTCACCTTGCCCAAGAAACATTCAGAATACCTCTAAACTAGGCAACCACAATAGCCTCCAGTTCCCTTGCTTCCAAGTGCATGGCAGGAATGCTTTTACACCTTTCTTCAGTCTCTTTAGCCAAATTGAGAAAAATCCAGGCCCTTTACCCCATACATAATGCTTGTGTATTCAGAAAACAGAGATGCAAAATCATATTTAGATCTTGTTGAAAAATCTAACAAGCTAAGTAAAGAAGCCCTTTCTTCTGCTACCAGTCCAGTCCTGGGGAGACTTCCCCACTTTCAATTCCAGCCCAAGACATACCACCTCTCCAGGACCTCGTTAGGCAATGCACCTCACATAGGTCCTTTTACATGTGGCATTACAATCTTCCATTCCTCCTTTCTACCTACCTGCCACCCAAACACAGTGTGGCAGAAAGCCCCTCTCACTTTATTCCACCCAAAAGATCCCTAAACCTAAACTGGGGACATACTGTATGCTTAAATCATCCTTGCAAGGGATCCAGCATTTTTCTATCTGCATATGCTACTGGGGTTGTTGTTGCTGGAAGCCTAGCCTGGATAAAGCATGTGTCATCCTGGCTAGGCTTAAGGATCTGTTGGGTGAGATATAGGGAGTAGGGGGAGGGAGATCAGGGTGGGGCACCTTTTACCGCACTATGTTGGCTGAACAGGTGAGATGGAGAGATGGTGGATGGCAGAGCTGCATGTAAAAGAGCCTATGAACCTTTTTTTTTTACTAAGGTCTATGCTCTTCCCAGTGGAGGACATATTGTGTTTGTTAACATAGTCAGTGGATTGAACCATCTGCTGTAGTATTCCCCTCTATAGTTTATAGTTTATTAAAACTTGATATACCACCTCTCGCTTATATATCGGACTTCTAGGAATGGTCACGTTAGTACAGCCCAATGTTTTGCTCAGAAGGTTTGGAATTGCAAGAAGTTCGGTCTCTTGTTTTTTAGACAGACAAGGGATCTGAAGAAGATGAGGAAGCACTGCCTGTTAGTGTTATTTCAAGGGGAGGGATGGGAGACATGCTAGCAAACACAAAAGCTCATCCCGCAGGAGTAATGTTGTCTGACCAATATGACACAAGTTCAAGACTGACATGGAAGCACTCAATTACCAAAATGTGCCATTGAGCCTTGAAGGGCTACCACGATGGACTGGTACTGCTGGGGAAAAATCTTCATTTGTAAGTATTTACCTGCTAAGAAATCCTCTAAATCTTGAGGAAAAAAGGAATTATTTGGGTTAAAGCTGATAAAATCTGTGTATTTTAGAATTCATTGTTTTTGTTAAGTCAATCAGAGCTTAGGACCACCAGAGAGCTATCATTTAAATCAAAATTAGATAGAGTATAACTCAGCATAGAAGGTAGAATAGCATAAATATTCTTTGAGTAGAAAGAAATAAATTGTTTCTAGAGACCTTAGGCCTCAGGGCCAAGGTGGTTTATAGAGAACGGTTAACAATCTCAATTGAGAAACAGTTACATAGAACGTAGGGGAGTATAACTTGGAGCTAACAGAAACAAGGGGAACTTATTTGGAGGAGGGGAGAATTATTTCTGGGGCGTTATGCGGTTTCATTGGTGCTATAGTACTCAGTGAAGAGGTGTCTCTTTAGTAGCTTCTTGGGGCCTTGGGTTGTCTGAGCATAGTGTATTGGAGCTGGCAGTAAGTTCCAAATTGACGGGGCGAAGAGGGTGAAGACTGTTATTTGTTGATTGCATTTACAAAGAGGACTTTCAGTTAGGAGGCAAGAGACCTGTGAAATTATTTTAAATAGGTGTTAAAGCCAAGTGACAGATCAAAGGATCAATTAGAAAGGCTCCCACTATCAAATCAAGGGCTGGGTGAATCACCCAGAAAATTGCTAAGAGATTATATATTAGAAGTACAGATCAGAACACTGTGTAGCAAGCCAGCTTTTACTTAAAAGAAGCATTAAAAATCAGTCAGGGCACTGTGTGTAGCAAGCCAGCTTTTGCTACATGTATCTTTCCCTTCTATTCACCCCAGGCATAATCTTAGATTTATAGGCTCTTAAACTTATTAAAGGGAAAGAGGTGGTTAAGTTCACTTTCAGATTTAGCTGGTTATTCTCATCAGGAATAGATCAATTAAGGTCTGAAATTATTTAATCTTGAGATGAACAAAGCCCCTTAAACTTAATGGGTCTGATTTTCGCAAGGCATTTAAATGGTTTACAGCCCAATAACACAACAAAAACTGCCAAAAGGGTAACGGTAAACCAATCCTAAAATACAAGACCCTTTCTAATCAACCCTACTTCTAAACCTTTTAATATAATTAACAACTCTTATCCACAGTATATATAACAGGTTTTCAAAGGCCTCAGTTACCGCTCATACCTGCCATCGATGCACAGTGTCACCGTTGGATTGAGCTGACGATTTCTACATCATAGGCCAAGCCCTACCTACCCACACCTTATCTTTAATTTTAAATTTAATTTCCACAAATTGAAATTTTAAAAATGTATCCTAAAAAAGTACTTTTTAAAGGATCCCTTCAATCAATCTCATATAAACTCATAATTAATTTGCAAAAAACTTTTTTTGTTGACAATATACAAAAAATAAAGTGTCTCTATCCCGTAGAGGCACCACTTCACTGAACAGTTTACAAGCAGTTTACAGGATCAAATCGCAATGTTCTCTCATACGGAGACTGACAACATCTGAAAATAAAAAACAGAGGAGTACACTGTATGAAAAATAGTAAGTACTTAATGTAAAGCAACCGTTCCACTTATCTTAATGCTTTACTCCTGACGCTTCACAGTTTGTTGCCTACGGTCTTACAACTCCTGATCGCACAAAACCATGAGCACACACGGGCAGCAACTACGTTCCGGACCCAACAAAGGCTTCTGTTTCACCCTGCCGGGCTTCCTCAGGGATCGAACTAGCAGTTGAGGCGCTTTGATCGCCCGCGTAGAATGGCGTCATATTGATTTTGGGCAAGACGTTCGATCCCTGAGGAAGCCCGGCAGGGTGAAACAGAAGCTTTTGTTGGGTCCGGAACGTAGTTGCTGCCCGTGTGTGCTCATGGTTTTGTGCGATCAGGAGTTGTAAGACCGTAGGCAACAAACTGTGAAGCGTCAGGAGTAAAGCATTAAGATAAGTGGAACGGTTGCTTTACATTAAGTACTTACTATTTTTCATACAGTGTACTCCTCTGTTTTTTATTTTCAGATGTTGTCAGTCTCCGTATGAGAGAACATTGCGATTTGATCCTGTAAACTGCTTGTAAACTGTTCAGTGAAGTGGTGCCTCTACGGGATAGAGACACTTTATTTTTTGTATATTGTCAACAAAAAAAATTTTTTGCAAATTAATTATGAGTTTATATGAGATTGATTGAAGGGATCCTTTAAAAAGTACTTTTTTAGGATACATTTTTAAAATTTCAATTTGTGGAAATTAAATTTAAAATTAAAGATAAGGTGTGGGTAGGTAGGGCTTGGCCTATGATGTAGAAATCGTCAGCTCAATCCAACGGTGACACTGTGCATCGATGGCAGGTATGAGCGGTAACTGAGGCCTTTGAAAACCTGTTATATATACTGTGGATAAGAGTTGTTAATTATATTAAAAGGTTTAGAAGTAGGGTTGATTAGAAAGGGTCTTGTATTTTAGGATTGGTTTACAGCCCAATAAACCATGTAAATGCACTAAATGGGGATATTCAATGGCACTTACATGGTTAGTGCCATTGAATATCCCTTTCTAAGTCCCCTATGTGCTCTGATGCTATCTGGTTAGCATTGGGACGTGTCCAGGGAGTTTTGGGGCAGGGTGGAGGTGGCAACAAGCGATAACCAGGCAGCAGCGATACTGAATGCTGCCTGGTTAGCGACCTGCGCTTAAAAGATAGGCAAGGGAAACCCACGCCTATCTTTAAGGCACAGGAGCTAACTGGGCAGCCCCTCACCTATCTTTTAAACACAGGTCGCTAACCAGGCAACATTCAGTATCACTGCTGCCCGGTTAGCTTCAGCAGTTTCCTGTGTCTGTGGCAATCACCAGATATTCTATGCCATCATCGCGGCACTGAATATCCAGGTTAGAGGTCGGCAGGGAGGGCTATGTGCCGATGAAGCACATAGTACTTTGGAAATTCGCACAGCTCAATATCGGGCCTAATAGGTACAGTTGTCTTGGAACAAGTACAAGTTGTCCCTAGCAACTTTAGGTGAGTAAACAACTTAAATCCTTAAAACTAAGATGCAGACAGCAGTTCAGCAGCGACTTGGGGGCTATCCAGTCTTCTGCATTGAGTGTCATATGTATGATTCTCTTCCAGTTGGTGAGAGTTCATACGTGTGCACTAGGTGCAAGGAGCTCTTTGCTCTCAGGGAATGAGTCCGATCTCTGGAGGCTAGAGTAGCAGACTTGGAGGAGCTAAGAAAGACAGAGGTATATAGACTACAGGGGTGTAGTACTGAAGTACCACCTCCAGTCTAGCAGCCTCACTGTTGCTATGGAGGAGAATGGTCATGTAAAAGGAGAGCATCACCCTGATGTGGCAGGAAGTGATCCTGTAGTGAGGACCTATCCTCCAGGCGATGTAAAACCCTCTTGCACCAAGCAGATTTCTCCAGGGCCATGTGCCCATGAAGGAAGGATTAGGATGACTAGTACAGTTGGCAATTTGATCATTAGGCAGGTAGATAGCTGGGTGACTGATGGACATGAGGATCGCTTAGTAAGATGCCTGACTGATGTGAAGGTAGCAGACCTCATGCGCCACCTAGACAATGTTTTAGATAGTGCTGGGGAGGATCCTGCTGTCTTGGTACCAATGACATAGGAAAATGTGGTAGGGAGATTCTAGAGGCCAAATTTATGGTTTTAGGTAGGAAGTTGAACTTCAGAACTTCCAGGGAAGCATTCTCAGGACCCAAAAGGCAGACAGAACTCCGGAGTCTCAATGCGTGGATGAGACAATGGTCCAATGAAGAGGGTTTTGGATTTGTTAGAAACTGGACAATATTCTGGGGAATGGGGTGGGGGCTTTTCCAAAAGGATGGGCTCCACCTTAATTGGGGTGGAACCAGGCTGCTGGCATTAACCCTTAAAAAGGAGAAAGAGCAGCTTTTAAATTAAATAGGGGAAAGCTGACAGTCACTCAAGAGTGCATGGCTCTAAAGACTGTATCCTTGAAGGATACTACCAAAAGAGGGATGTAAGAGCATCCTGACAGGGAAATTCCAATAAAGATAAAAGTAAACTAGATGCCTTTAAGTGCAGAGCAGACAGAGCTGAAAGATTCCAAAATACCCTTTCAACTGATAAGCAGATTGTTAAAATGAATAAGATACAACCTCTAAAATGCCTGTATGCAAATACTAAATGTCTAAAAAAATAAAATTACTAAACATATAGATAGTCATGGTTTAATGGTAGAAAGCCAACATGGATATAGTCAAGGAAGGTCTTGTATTACTAGTCTATTATATTTTTTTGAAGGTGTGAATAAACAGATAGACAAAGCTGAGCCGGTTAATTTAGTGTATCTGGATGTTCAGAAAGCCTTTGACAAGTCCCTTCATGAGAGACTCTTGGTGAAATTAAAAAGTCATGTGATAGGAGGCAGTATATTATTGTGAATCAAGAACTGGTTAAAAGATAGAAAGCAGAGGGTAGGGCTAAATGGCCAATTTTCTCAATGGAGAAAGGTGAATAGTGGAATACACCAGGGATCTGTGCTGATCCCGCTACTTTTTAACATATTCATAAATGACCTGGAAAGGGGTATAAAGAGTGAGGTGATCAAATTTGCAGATGACACAAAATTATTCAAAGTTGTTAAAACACAAGAGGATTGTGAAAAATTTCAAGAGGACCTTAATAAATTGGAAGGCTGGATGTTCAAATGGCAGATGAAATTTAATGTGGACAAGTGTAAAGTTATGTACCTAGGAAAGAACAACCCAAACTGTGGTTACACGATGCAGGTTCCACATTAGGAACCACCACCTAGGAAAAAGATTTAGGCATCATCATCGACAATATATTGAAACCCTCTGCCCAGTGTGCAGCCGCGGCCAAAAATGCAAATAGAATACTAGGAATCATAAGGAAAGGAATGGAGAATAAAACAAAGGATATTATAATGACTCTATCATTCCATGGTGCAACCACACCTTGAATATTGGATGCAATTCTGGTTGCCGTATCTTAAAAAAGATATAGCAGAATTAGAAAAGATACAGAAAAGAGCCACCAAAATGGTCAAGGGCATGGAAGAATACCCCTATGAGGAAAGGCTTAAAACGTTAAGGCTCTTCAACTTGGAAAAGAGAAGACTGAGGGTAGATATAATAGAGGTCTATAAAATAATGAAGATAGTGGAACAGATAAACATAGATCGGTTGTTTACTTCTTCAAAAAGTAGAACATGGGGACATGCAATAAAGCTACAGTGTAATTCATTTAAGACTAATCGGAGAAAATATTTTTTCACTTAATGCGTAATCAAACTCTGGAATTCTTTACTAGAGGATGTAGTAAAAGCTGTTAGTGTAGCTGGGTTTAAAAATGGTTTGGACAAAGAGGATGGCCTGGATGTGCCCCTGCTGGAATCGTGCTCCATGGGACACGCAATGAAGCTACAATGTGGCACATTTAAAACTAATTGGAGAATTTTTTTTTCATTCAAGATGTAATCAAACTCTAATTCGTTACTGGAGGATGTAATAAAAACTGTTTAGTGTAACTGGGTTCAAAACAGATTTGGAGAAGTTCCTGGAGGAAAATTCCATAGATCATTATTAAAGAGGACTGGGGAAATCCACAGCTTACCCCTGGGATAAGCAGAATGGAATGTGTATACCTTTGGGAGCCCAACAGGTACTTGAGACCTGAAATGGCCACTGTTGGAAACAGAATATTGGGATTGTTGAACCTTTGGTCTGACCCAGTATTGCACATCTTATGTTCTTATGTTTGATGTGTCTGGCAGAAAAATGTGGATCTTGGGGTGGTTCTGAAATTTTGCTTTCCATATGGATGCAGCTTACATGTTTTTCTGCACATTAACACCCAATTACGTCTTCTAAGTGAACCCCATTTATTCTTTGTCCCGTTTTATCCTTATTTATTTTTTGTTAAACCACTCTAATATTCACTGATGAGTACTGCTGAAGTTTTAGTTTGTATCTTCAACCATTGGGTAAGTTGGTTTGTCAGCTGGGAATTCAGCGACTTATCTATGTGGATGACATCCAGCTATTGTTTCCATTAGTAGGGGAGACAAGGAAAGTCCTGAGGAACTTAGAGTGATGTATGAACGAAATATCTAACTGGTTACTGTATAATGATTTTTTGTTGAATGTACAGAAAACCAAAATTCGCTGGATTGGGAAATCAGGTCTATTAAATTAAATTATGGGGACAAGACTGTAGGGTAGGCTCTGGAATTTTCCCAGTTGTGTGTATGTTTGGATGCAGATCTTTTGAATGAATCCCTGGTTGCACAATCAGCTTTTCTCAAGCTGAAATTGGTGAGAAAGTTGCTCCGCTTGTCAGATATAAATTCAAGATGATCATGCATGCATATCTTCTTGCACATTTAGATTATTATAACAGCCTCTATATTTTTTTGAAAAGAAAGCAATTACATGTCTTCAAAAGATCGAGAATGTACAGTAGCAGCATGAGTGGTATTGGGGAGTTCCATGGTTCAAGTCTACATCACCACTATTAAGAACTCTGCACAGGATACTAATATGGGCAAGGATTCAGTTTGAAATCTTGATGGTTACATTTCAGATGCTATACATGGGAGGTCCAGGATGTTTGGGAGATTGCGCTTGAGTCAGAAGGGGAGGCTGCTTGTTCCATCTATGAAGGATGTTAAGAAGGTGTGGTTCCAGAATAGGATGTTTTCTGTTGTAGCCCCTGTCTATGGAATAGCATGCCATAGGAACTAAGACAGGAGCAGAATTTTGTTACTTTTAGAAAACATCCGAAGACCTGGCTGTTCCAGGATAAACAGGATTATTGCTGGGTCGAAGGGGGTATTAAGGCAGTACCATTATTGTGATTGAATCAAGATGCTTTGATATCCAATTGTTTTTATGCTTGTGTTAATGTTTTTACAGACTATTTTATTTGTTGATGTGTATTGTATATTGCAAACATCTTTGGATGGCTTCTTTTTAGATGGGAAGGCAGTATATAAGAAGTTTAAATACATATATAAATAAATAATATATACATGTGAAACTTTGATGCTTGAAGGGGAAGGGAATTTAGGATTGTTTGGCAAAGTGGAGTGTGCTAGTGGATTGAGAGGAATGATAGGTGTCACTGATGTGTTGGGGGCACAGTGGGATATGTTACCAGTTTTAAGGAGTCAATATGGTGTGTTTGTGTCTTTAGGAATTGATGCAGGGACAGCGGAACATCTTTCTGAATTTAGGGGCCAAACAAACCAATCTCCAGCCTTGCTTCCAAGCTCTCTATTGCTAATGCTTTGTTGGTAAAATATTGGTGGGGCCCCTGTGGCCTATCCCTTTCTGCTGCCTATGCGTTGACGGGATGCTTTAAAAATTTAGGGGGCTCAGTGGGGTGCATGAAATGTTTTTGGTTGATGGGGCATGTTGGTGGTTTTGTGATTTGATGCATTACTGGTCTTAAGTGTTAATGGGGTGAATTTAGGGGTTTAGCGGGGTACATTAGTGGGATTAGGGGTCAGTGGGATCATTAAAATTCATAGAGGGTCAGTGGGCTTTTCTAATGAGTTGGGGGTTATTAGGATCTGTTAGTGAGTTTAGAGGTTGATAAGATGAAATAAAATATTTAGGGGTCAGTGTGGTACTTTAAAGGATTAATGAGATACATTAATGGGTAAGGGGAGTCAGTGTTACATTAGTAGATTTAGGGCAGTCATACCCATACCTCTCAGAGGGGTTGAAAAGGGGTGGGTCACAAGTGTCCTGGCCCCACCAAAACTTTGCTGCCATGATTGCAGGCCTTCCCCTGCTGTCTGTCCATGGGGATCCCATTTCCCGTGGGCAGAAGAGTTCCACAATCACGGCAAAGACCCCTCCTGTCTTCCCACGGGAGATTGAATGCTCACAGGCAGACAGGAGGGGAAGGCCGGTGATCACAGCTTCATGCAGTTTGGCTGGCCTAGGGATGAAACTTGGCTTCCCATAGAAAACGGTGTTCCACCATTCTTGATTCCCCTTCAACCCCACTATTGTACACCATTGACACCCCTAATCCATTAGCGTATGTCACTACCTTCAAATTGGTTAGGGGCTCACATTGGTATGGTAGTGAGTATGGGGGTGCATTAAGAGGTGGGGAACTAGTGGGTGGCCATGTTGAGTGAGTGCTCATTAAGGGTTGGACTAAATGGGTGGCTGGGATGATCAGGGTGCATGAAGGAGGGAGTTCAGTTGCTGAGAAAGCTAGTGTGTGCGCATTTGGGGATGGGAGGCTGTGGCACTCTCTAGTCTCTGTTCAGGGGTCCTGAACCAGAATCTTTCTATCTCACATATCCCTGGAAAGGTCCCCATCTTTGAGTTAGGAGCCCCAAGCTGAACCACAGTGCCTCCAGTTTTTAAGTTTAAAAATAATGGTAAAGTTAGTGTACTTTAGAACTCTCTTAGCATTTTTAATGCACCTGGCTGATGTACAAATGTGTGTTCACAGATGAAGGGCCAGGAACAGCACCTCAAACACCCACAAATAGGAACAGAAGTGAAGGAGATCTTGAAAGATTTTCAGAAGACTGTGTTCATGAGGAACTAGCTAAACTAAAAGTAGACAAAGTGATGGGGCCGGATGGGATACATCTGAGAGTTTTGAAGGAACTTGGGGAAGTTCTAGCACCTCCACTGTCGGACAAATCTGATCGATTTTTTTGACTGGGTGACCAGAGAGTTGGACTGAGAGAGAGCCCTAGATGTGGTGTACTTAGATTTCAGTAAAGCCTTCGACATCATTCCACATAGGTGACTTATAAATAAATTGAACACCCTTGGGATGGATCCTAAAGTGACTGACTGGGTTAGAAATTGGTTGAATGGGAGACATCAAAGGGTACAGGTAAATGGAGCTCACTTTGAGAAGGATGTTACCAGTGGTGTGCTCCAGGGATCTGTACTTGGTCCAATTCTTTTTAACATTTTTGCTAGTAATATTGCAGAAGGACTGTTGGGTAAGGTTTCCCTCTGCGCATGATACTAAAATCTGCAGTAGAGTAGACACCCAGGAAGGAGTAGGTAATATGAGGAGGGATCTAGCTAAGCTTGAAGAATGGTTGAGAATTTGGCAGCTGAGATTTAACGCAAAAAAATGCAGGGTCATGTATTTGGGCTCCAAAAATCCAAGAGAACAGTACAATATAGGTGGTGAAGTATTTCTGTCCACGAAAGAGGAGCGGGACCTGGGTGTGATTGTTTCTGACCTTAAAGTGGCTAAAGAGGTAGAAAACCCAAAGGCAAAAGCCAGAAGGATGCTGTTTGAAAGGAATTTCCAGCAGGAAAAAGGAGGTGATAGTGACTCTGTATAAGTCTTCAGTGAGACCTCATTTGGACTACTGTGTGCAATTCTGGAGACTACACCTACAAAAGGATATAAACAGGATGGAATCGGTGCAGAGGGTGGCTACCAAAAAGGTCAGTGGTCTTTGTTATACAAGCCATATGGGGACAGACTTAAAGATCTTAATCTGTATACTTTAGAGGAACGGTGGAAGAGAGGAGATATGATAGAAATAGACTGGAGGAGCAGCCTAAGAGACCAGGGTTCGATTCCCACTAGCACTCCTTGTGGCCTTGGGCAAGTCACTTAATCCTCCACTGCCTCAGAAAAATCCAAATTATCAATGTCCCTGTTTAATGTACATTAAGTTACAGTGTAAACTGTTTTGACTGAAATGATAAAGCAGTATAAAAAAGAAATCAACGTTTGAATTGAAAGAAAGTTCTGCAATGAGGGAAGTGAAACAGAATGGACTCAGGAATAATATGCACAAATGTTTCTTTACGGGAAGAGTGGTAGATGCATGAAATAGTCTCTGAGTGGAGGTGGTAGAGACAAGGATAGTATCTGAATTCAATAAAGCATGGGACAAACACAGAAGATCTCTAAAGGAAAAAAAGGGACTGTAGTATTTGATATGGAAGGGAGACTAGATAGGCCATATGGTCTTTTTTTACATTTTTTATTTATGCAATTTCAATTTTACACAAGATACACACTTGTTACAGAAAAGAATGAAATAAAAGAAAAAAGAACAAAAAGAATAAAGGACAGCCGTCCCTATTCTTACACTCAGCATGAAGAACTAACATTCACTAGCCCACAAAATACGGAGAAGGCAAGACACAATCAGAGGAACAGTTTCAGGAATAAGACACAAGGCTAGTGCAGAATTTTACTATTCACAAACCCAAAGCCCCTGCCACAATAGAGGGGTTAAGTGGAGTAGCCCAAGCTGCTAAAATGGAGCAACACCTTTACCGGCGACAAACTGATTTAGGTGTGCTGGCTCAAAAAAGGTATAACTAACACCCTGATATTTAATTAAACATCTACACGGATACCGCAGAAAGAAAAGCCCACCCAACTGCAAAACCTGGGGGCGAAGCAAAAGAAACTGTTGCCTACGTTTCTGGGTAGCTTTAGAAACATCAGGAAACATCCTAATTGTGCCCCTCCCCCTACCCATAAAGGGCTAATTCCTAGCCTTGAAATATAGTTTCAAAAGTAAGTCTCGATCAGGCTCAAGAGCTAAAGTCAGCAGCAAAGTAGCCCTTGGGATAAAACCTCTCTAGAAACCCAGTTAAATCCAAAGAGTTCATTGGTGGAGAATGTGCAGGTGAAGAAATTCCATGGTATTTGTGCTTGGCAGTTGGCAAATAGAAGATCCTAGCCAAAGGAGGAACTGACTCCAGAGGAAATTTTAGAATAGAACATACATAAGAATTGAACAAATCCTTCGGTGAAACAGCTGGAACACGAGGAAAGTTCAACAAGCGCAGATTTCTCTTCCTATCAGAGTTCTCTAACATTTCAATCTTCCCATGGATAGCAGTTAGATCTTTAGAAACAGTACCTGAAAAAGTTACAGTGTCCTCCACTTTAGCTTCCAACTGGGCCACCTTAGAGGATATACGAGCCACCTCGTGCTTCTGCTGAACTGCAGATTGAACCATAGAGGCTAGGGCACTGTGGAGGGCAACAAACTGAGATGAAAAGGAAAGCTCCAAAGCTTGTAATCCTTCCCAAAGGGAACCCAGGGTAACAGCAACTGGACGAACAAGTACAGACTTGACAGGCTTTAACTCCTGAGTGCTGGTAGAAGTCAATGAATGAGCACCAAACCCATCCTCAGATTCCACAACCAACAAAGGCTCTCCAATTGCAGCTGAGTTCTCCACCAAACCAGCTGACTCCACAGCCATGAGAACCTCTGCCGCAGAACTCCCCGCCAACGCTGGCATGCCGGTCACGAATCTCTCAGCACTTTGAGATTCTGCCTCTGCTGTTCCCACACTGTGTAGTGCAGGCTGAGCTGTAGGGGTCCTTGCTTCCGGGCTAAGCATGACCTGAAGCTCAGAGGGGCGTAGAAAGTCTCCTTCCACTTCTGATGCCCCCAGCAAGCTATGCTACAGAGAACGCTCTGCATCAGCGGGCCTCACGAAAGCATCAAAAGGACCCTTAGACTTCCGCTTGCGAGGCATTTCCAAAAGAAGAAAAAAAGGAAATAGAAGGTATAGCATGGAGACCGCCAAGCCGTGACTAACACGTGTCCACCATCTTGCCTCCCTCTAGGTGAATATCTCCCTATGGTCTTTTTGTGATGTTATGTTTATATGTTTTTAAGCTTAGGACACATTTCTACTCTGGTTTTAGTGCATATTTTTAGCATGCCTTTTTAATGCTGATGAATTTTCATATTATTAGTCTATAGTGTCAACATTAATGAGGAGTAGCCTAGTGGTTCAAGCAACAGGCTAATACCCAAGAAATATGGGTTCAAGTCCCACTGGTGCTCCTTGTGACCTTAGGCAAGTCACTTATGCCTCAGGTACAAACTTAGATTGTAAGCTCTCTGGGGACTAGAAAATACCCAAATGTAACTTGCCTTGACCTACTATTGGAAAGGTGTGAGGTAAATGCAACTTTATTACATGGGTACTTGTGTGAAGAAGTGAAATGTTTAAAAAATAAAACCCCAGAGACTTAAGTATTAAAACTAAGCTTGGAAAATGTTTTACAGCGCTGAGCACGTATGATTCCAGGTGGGGACAGGAGCACGACAGTGCTGGGAAGCATTTCCTTCCTGGTAAAGGCTCCGCATTCCAGGCTGCTCTTACCATGCCTCACAGCTGAGTTCTCTCCACAGCAGGGCACCACCTGTGGTTTCCTGTCTGACTCTTTCTAAATTAGTGCAGCAATGTTTTTTAATCTTGCAAAATATAGCTATTTGACTGACTAAAATGATTAAATATGTTTTAGGGTAGTTTCTTTCCAATTGCTGCTAACTTTAGAAAGGGGGCTAGTAAGGACTTAGAACCAAGGTGCTAACTTTGAGCAAACTCGTTTACTGTATCCAGTGAAGGGTAGTTTATGTTGAATTTAGTACCTCAATTGTTTTAAAAAATTGACTGCTATGCCATTTTTAAAAGCAGTTCTTTCTTTCCCCCTCTTCTCCCCCAATCCTGTGCCACTCTCTTCCTGCCAATCTTTCATTGATCCCCGGCCCTCACCCTCATCACTACATACCTTGGTATCTGACCCAAATGGCACAGGCACCAGGTTTGTTTTTTTATCAGTGATGCCCAGTTCAATCATCAGTCTTCTGCCTCTGTCCACCAGATCTGTTCGCTTGATTTATAAAGGCTGTGCAGGCAGCATCTGTATCAGTTAATGCCCAGAATATGTATGAGATTGGGGTGGAAGGAGAAGGAAGGCAGAGATACCATGCTTTCAAGCATGTCGTTAAAACTGAGGCTCCATTTCCAAGCCCATGATACCAGCAGTTCCTTGGGTTGAGAGAGAGAAGGGTTTCCTGACAGTTTCTCTCTTAAATCTTCATCTCAGAACATAAGAACATAAGATATGCCATACTGGGTCAGACCAAGGTCCATCAAGCCCAGTATCCTGTTTCCAACAGTGGCCAATCTAGGTCATAAGTACCTAGCAATCTCCCCAAAAGACACAGGTTCCTCAATGCTTGTATTGGGTCAAGCAGTGATATCATGGGTCCCTTTTAATAATGGTTTATGGACCTTTCCTCCAGGAACTTGTCCAAACCTTTTTTAAATCCGGCTACACCAACAGCTTTTACTACATCCTCCGGTAACAAATTCCAGAGTTTGATTACACGTTGAGTGAAAAAATATTTTCTCTTATTAGTCTTAAATAGGTTACCCTGTAGCTTCATTGCATGTCCCCTAGTCTTTCTATATTCTGATAACATAAATAATCGATATACGTTTACCCGTTCCACTCTGTTCATTAATTTATAGACTTCTATCATATCTCCCCTCAGCCGTCTCTTTTCCAGGTTGAAGAACCCTGACCTTTTTAGTCTCTCTTCATAGGGGTATCCTTCCATCCCCTTTAGCATTTTGGTGGCTCTTCTCTGTACCTTTTCTAATAACACTATCTCAGGCTGAAGGCATTCATAGCCGCTCAGCAGAAAAAGGAACCTTTCCACGTGGCTGCTTCCCAACTGTACCTGAGAAGATACTGAGCCTGTCAGAGTCCAAAATGGCTCACCAAAGTAAGTAGAAACCTTACAAATGCTTCTCTGTGTTTGGAATAGAGGGTTTCTCTCTTCTAGGCTTCTGCTACCAGAGTGCGCTAGACAGTGTGCTTGCTTTTCAGCTCAAGAAAGAGATGTTTTTCCCTCCAAAACTATGATTATATAAAAGCAACCACTCGGACATGGGCTGAGCTTACCAGAAGCGCTCATGGAAAATTTACTAAGGTGGAAAGCATGCTGATTCCAGAACACAGACTCCCCTGCTCTCACCAAACATGTCCTCTGCTAGGGCTAATACCAGGGCTCAGTGACACCTGGGTCACGCTCTATTTTACATGCAAAATAGGCTTTAATAAAATTACATCAGGGGTTATGAATGTAAAAGTACACACAGTGACAAGAAGGCACATACTTCTACATGATGCAAGTATAGGAGGTATCTTTCACTGCAGAGACTGGGCAGGACATGAGCAGAGTCACAAATGACATGCAGACCGACAGAGCTACTATTTATTTAACAGCTTTTCTATACCGCCTTTATCCAAAGTGGTTTACATCAAACAACATAACAACAATTACAAGGAATTGCTTTACATTAAACAAGGGTATGTAACTTGGATATAAATGGGGGGAGTAACTATTTACATGTATAATTTCTTTTTGGGTAGTGATGGTTTAAATATCTTTTTTTTGGTGTTATGTGTGGCATGTTAGAGTTTGGTTTATGTTTTGTCATGAAGTCAGTAGTATTCTCTGAATAGATGCGTTTTTACTTGTTTTTTTTAATCGTTGATGGATTTGGGTGATCTTATGTTGTCCGGAAGTGTGTTCCATATAGATGGAGCATCCTGGGAGAATACTATCATACGCCTCCAGGCCTACCTAGCAGCATCATTGGATCCAAATATGCAAAAGGTGCTGAAATATGAAAGTAAACGTTCAGAATCTATCTCCCTCATCAAACTTGTCCAAACCTTTTGTAAACCCGGCTACACTAACAGCTTTACTACATCCTCCGGTAATGAATTCCAGAGTTTGACTATGCTTTGAGTGAAAAAATATTTTCTCTTATTAGTCTTAAATGGGTTACATTGTATCTTCATGCATGTCCCCTAGTCTTTCTACTTTTTGATGGTGTAAACAATCGATCTATATTTACCCTTTCCACTCCGTTCATTAATTTATAGACCTGTATTATATCCTCCCATAGCCGTCTCTTTTCCAAGTTGAAGAGCCCCAACCTTTTAAGCTTCTCCTCAGAGGGGTATCCTTCCATTCCCTTTATCATTTTTGTCGCTCTTCTCTGTACCTTTTCTTATTCTGTTATATCCTTTTTAAGATATGGCGACCAGAAATGAACACAATATTCAAGTTGCGGTCGCACCATGGAATGATACAGAGGCATTATAATATCCTTGGTTTTATTGTCCATTCCTTTCCTTATTGGCAGCCCAGAGGATTAATTCCATGACCCCAAAATCATGGTATTGGATTACTATGTCACACGATGTGCTAGGTCTCCATGGGCCTAGGGCCCTATGCACATAGTTCAGTTTAACCTCAAATGGTTCTGTAGACAGAATTCCAGTATTTAAGCTATTTCACAACCTTTTCACATTTCTGGTAGTCTGCCATCTGAGGGAGCCCTCTTCCAGCGAAAATTATTGCATCTGGATCTATTTTTGAGCTTCAAGACTTCAGCTAAATTATTCCATGGACATCTCATGAACCTGATTCTACAAAGAACTCAACATATCGTGATGCTCCTCATGGCGTTGTTCACCTTCCTCCAGCGTGTGCCTAAGTGCACGATATCTGCCGACTTCTGCAGAACATTGCATTGGTCATTTAAAAAATCTTTTAGATCGTGTTTCAGTTCCATAAACTACTCCTTAAGTTCAACTACAAGTGAGTGCGTTACTGCCTTGTGAATAGTCCAGACAAAATCCAGTACCTTCTCAGAGTCATCCCACTGCATGTTCTCTTTCGCTGTGGCCTGGTTGTGATTCACTGTGACAGAGGCAGTATAGGCAAAGTCCTTTAGATCTCAGGCTTTCCTTGTGCTTGTTATTGTCACTTGTGCCAGCTGTCTTTAGGAGTGTCATGCACCCTAGGGATCACTACCTGTGTCTGTACGCCAGGCACCTTCTTTAGCCCTCTTCAAATCCAGGCTGAAACCCCACCTCTTCACTGCTGCTTTTGGATCTTGACTCACCTGATCTCCTTTTTCTTTCCCCTTGCTTTATCCCTGCCTACACCTTCTGTGTTTGTCTTGACTAGATTGTAAGCTCTGATGAGCAGGGACTGTCTCGTCCATGTCTGTGCAGCGCTGCGGACAACTTGTAGCGCTATATAAATGCTCAGTAGTAGTAGTAGATCATCACAGGATCACTTTAACAAGGTTATTTCACTGTGGCAGCATGGAGCCTCAACCTCCCATTGCCATTTTAGCTGCTGATGTCACTGCTCTCAGAGCTTATTTTGAGATCTGTATAAATCTCACAACTAATTCATTAGTGGCTGGTGATATGGGGCTGACATGATATGTTTGATACCATTTTCCTTCATGAACAATCTGAAATTCTCTGATGTGAACCATGGGCCATTATCACTTACAACTTGCTCTAATAATTGAGTTCTTGCAAATAGACTTCTCAGTTTAGTAATACTATGTGAACTGGTTGCAGCAAAAAAGAAAAAATGCAATGTGTGCCTTTGAGTCAATGCTGACACTTGGTGACCCAGGAGCTCCTGGGTTTTCTTTGTAGTGTGACCAAAAATAGATTGCTAGGCCTTTCTTCTGAAGCAATGGAGGGTTAAGTGACTTGCCCAAGGCCACAAGGAGTGCTAGTGGGAATCAAACCCTGGTTACTTGGCTAGCAAGCCAGTGTTCTAACCACTAGGCTACTCGTCCACTCCTGAACTGGTTGCAGACTTCATGCAAAACACTTATGGGCATTTGGGATGGGCATCGAGTATGATCAGATACATCCTTCTTAGAAATGATCCCGCCAGATCAATTGCCAAGATGCTGATGGCCATTCCCAGAGATGAACAGGAGCAGGTGGTGGCAGATTCTGAACCTGTTGACCTCCATAACATTTGTTTGCTTTTTCCTCTATCTTCTGAACATTTCCTGGCCACCAGACAAAACTCTTCACAAGTGCCTTCATTTTTACAATTCCTAAATGACCATCAGAATTGTAGCTTTCTGGGTATAACAACATGGACACCCCACATTAAACATCCATCATAAATGGCATTATAGGGCAGCGATTCTCAACCAGTGTGCCTTGTTGGTAAGAGCCAAAGGTCGACTAGGCATGGGCTCATGAAGTGTTTGTCACCTCTCTATTGGACAGTATCCTTGAGAATAGCTGTCTGCTTTCTGCTCCAGCCCTCTCCTCCCAAGCAGAATGCAGAAGCCAGGAGGGAAGGGGTGAGCCTGGAGCAGAGTAAAGAAGAGCCACTCTCCTTCTTAATTCACCCCTCCCCTCCTGCTATTTAGGGTAGGAGAGGAGGAGTATGATTGGAGCAGACACTGCAGATCACAGAAGAGCCCCTATTCCCCTTGCTCCTGCCCTTCTTTCTTCTATTCCATTTGAGAAAAATACATTGTATTTTCACGTAAGCAATTGTAATGTGTAATCCAGTATCTAGGCTTCCTGGATCCCAGTGCAAAATCTCCGACTTGAACGTATTTCCCACACAGAATTTACATAGCAGTAATAGTTTGATTGTGTTGGCCAATATTTCTCTGGTGCATAATTCCGTTGAATGCATGACATATGTGGCAGCCTTGAAGCTTTTGTACTGAGGACTCCCTATCAAACTGAACTGACGATTCATTATGGGGAACAGCACCAGAAATCTGATACACATACTGTAGGGGCCCTTTTACTAAAGTGCATTGTGATTTGCACCTAATGCACCAATAGTGTCAAAACCATGGTGCATTAGGTGCGGGACCAGCGCGTTAACTGTCAGGGTGTGGAAGGCATGTTCCCATCAGCACTTCCTCTAATGCATGCCACATTAGCGTGAGTGCACTTACCTCCACCTATTGAGATGGCAGTAATTGCACCCATGCTAATTGGCCACCTTGCACTTTGTGCTTCTAGTAGAGATTTTGTGGCCTTCATCTGGTCCTTACTAATGAAAGAGACAATTCTGAAACAGTGACTGGTAGGGGCAGTTCAAGATAATCTGTTGCCTAAAGCGAGAAGTGTTTATGTTTATTACATTTGATAAACCGCCCTTAACTTATGCAGCAGGCCAGTGTACAATAAAAACACAGGATAGTAATGAAAAAGGAAGAGAATGCCATCATTAAACAGGAAAGAAAAGAGCATTCATTGAGGGGGTGGGGGAGACCAGGGTTACAGGATGAAGTAATTGGGGGAGTCAGGGAGGTGGTAAATCACAGGCTTTCTGGAAAAGATGGGTTTTGAGTAGTGACTTAAACCTGGCATGGGATGACTAAGCGGAGATCAGGAGGTACAGCATTCCAGAGGGATGGGCCGAGGAAGTAGAAGGCTGAATGGGGGGTTATGTCTATCTGGCTCGAGAAGCAGGAGGAAGTTGAAGACGGTTGGCATGGATGGAACAGAGCACCTGGCGAGGAGAGTGTAAGCGAATGAGGTCAGAGAGGTAAGGAGGGGTATTGGAGTGAAGGACTTTATAAACCAGCGTGAAGATTTTGTAATGAATGTGATAACGGACTGGGAGCTCGTGGAAGCGGAGAAGAAGTGCAGTGACGTGATCAAAGCACCCCTCCCCAGCAGCCAAAATTCAGGAGCCTCCTCAGAGCTCTAGTCAGGGAACAGGGGTCCCCTCATTCAGGACACCAGCCAGGTGGTTGCTCCAAAAATAAAGAAAGCAACATTTTCCCAGCCTATATAATTTTTTTTTAATTTTGCAATGATGTGTATATTCAGCAAAAATTGTAGCAGTTTAATTATATAGCCTGGGAATCTAATATAAACCATATTGTTCCTGATACTGCATACTGGGCCATCATACTGGAGGAGGAGTGGCCTAGTGGTTGGGGCAAGGTACTACAGGCCAGAAGGTCAGTGGTTCAAATCCCACTAGAGGACAGCAACCTTGGGCCGGAAGGACTGGGGTTTCTATTCCCACAAGGTGCTCCTTGTGGTCTTGGACAAGCCACTTAACCCTCCATTGCCCATGTTCCCTGTAAGTATTAGTCTATGTGTCTCATATCCCCTCGTGTTAAATGTATCCCCCAACCGCTTTGACCCAGTGAAAAGTGGGATATAAATGCAGCTAAATAAATCATGGTATTTAATGCTAATATATATTCTGCAAAAGAGAAAGGAGATGCAATGTGATCACATACCAAGGAGCAAAAAGAAAAAGTGAGAACCACAATGCAGTTTATAACACCAAAGTAAAATTATTATAAGTAATTTTATTTTGATGCTTTAAACTGTGCTGTGGTTCTCGCTTTTTTCTTAACATAATATTCTGCAACCAAAGAAACCCCTCTCTTAACAATAGTTGCAGAGCAGAACTAGAACATTTAAATCGAAACTCAACATACCAAAAGTAATTTCTGATTCTAGTGTCACCTCAATAACAGCAATATAAACACTCACCAGTACTGAGCATATTGTAAAGTAATACAAAACTTACTCGACACTTATAGAGAAAATCTACCATATCATAACAGCATCTACTTCAAAAACTCAAACAAGGGGCCTATGTAGAAAAGAGGAGCACAGTAAATATTGCAGTGGGCCAAAGAACATCCATAAACATACTCAGAAAACTGAACAAGCTGGATCACTACCAGTCCCGACATAGAAACTCCATGCTAACAGAATACCTGGCCTCGGTCACACACTCAAAAAATAGATCCTCATCAAGTAGGGAATAGACATATATAGACAAAAATTAAGCTAAAACCCCAAGAAGCCAGACTCTGCATCGGTGGCGTAGCCAGGACTGATTTTTTTGTTGGGGCCTGTGGTTAATATGGGTGGGCACAAAGCAATGGAAATGTTGACACTGCCTCCAGTTATCCTCTCATTCAACTGTTCTACTGCCAATGATTCGGTGGGCCTCATGCCAAAATGGAGGGGCTACGGCCCACCACTGGCTACACCCCTGCATGCAGTAAAACAACAGAGAAATAGAAAGAGATGTATGTGCCCATGTACTGTGCAAAATATAAAGATAAAACATGTACATTTCAAAAACTGACATCCCAATTACTAAATTGAAAATAAAAATCACTTTTCTACCTTTGTTGCCTGGCCATTATATTCTCTAATCATGTTGATCTCGATCTCTGATTTCTGCTCTCCTCTGTCTTCTTTTAACTCGATTCTAGGGTCTCCGGCCCATCTGCCACTTCTCTCCCTTCCTGTCTTTATTACTTCCTTACATCTCTGGCATTTATCTTTTCCTTTCAGCTTTCTTCCATTTATTGTTCTCTATCAACTCAGATTTAACTCTTCCTTAAGAGGACCCGGGAAATCCACTGCTTACCACGGGACACACATTGTGGAATCTGTGTGCCTTTTTGGGAACCTGCCAGGTACTTGCGACCAGAATTGGCCACTGCTGGAAACAGGATACTGGGCTTGATGGACGTTGGTCTGACCCAGTGTGGCATATCTTATGCTCTTATGTTCTTCTTACCATCCAGTCCTCAATCCCTCCTCTTGTTACTGCATCTACCACTATTCAACCTTAACACAGCCCTCTCACTCCCCAACTGTCTCCTACATCCTCTCACTTTTCTCTCTTCTTCCTATGTCCAGCATCTGTCTCCTTCTCTTGTCCCCTATGCAGTGTCTCTCCCCTCCATCCAGTGTCTCCTCCCCTTTTTCTCACCCCATTGTATCCTACATTCCCCATCTCTCGCTAGTCCTCTCCCCGTGTCCAATATATCCCTCTTTCTTTCCTTTCCCCTGTGTCCAGCATCTTCTTTCTGCTTCTCCCCTTACCCCATGTACAGCATTTAACATCTTCTTCTCCATATCCTCGCTGTCTAGTATGTCCTCCTCTTTCTCTCTCCCCATCTCCGTTTCTCCTCTCTCTCCCCCCATGTTCACCATATCTCCTCTCTCTCTCTCTCTCCCCCTCCCCCTATGCCCAGCATCTCTCTTCTCTTTCCCTCCTTATGTCCAGCATCACTCCTCTCTCGCTCTCTTCCTTCCCCATCCAGCATCTCGCCTATCTCCCCTCCATGCCCAGCATCTGCCCTCCATCCCAATGTCCAGCATCTGCCCTCCATCCTCCCATGCCCAGCATCTGCCCACCATCCTCCCATGCCCAGCATCTGCCCTCCATCCTCCCATGCCCAGCATCTGCCCATCATCCCAATGTCCAGCATCTGCCCACCATCCCAATGTCCAGCATCTGCCCACCATCCTCCCATGCCCAGCACCTGCCCTCCATCCTCCCATGCCCAGCATCTGCCCACCATCCTCCCATGCCCAGCACCTGCCCTCCATCCTCCCATGCCCAGCATCTGCCCACCATCCTCCCATGCCCAGCACCTGCCCTCCATCCTCCCATGCCCAGCACCTGCCCTCCATCCTCCAATGCCCAGCATCTGCCCTCCATCCCAATGCCCAGCACCTGCCCACCATCCTCCCATGCCCAGCATCTGCCCACCATCCCAATGTCCAGCATCTGCCCACCATCCCAATGTCCAGCATCTATCTTTTATTCCTTATCACCTCCCCATGCCCAGCACCTGCCCTCCATCCTCCCATGCCCAGCACCTGCCCTCCATCCTCCCATGCCCAGCATCTGCCCACCATCCCAATGTCCAGCATCTGCCCTCCATCCTCCCATGCCCAGCATCTGCCCACCATCCTCCCATGCCCAGCATCTGCCCACCATCCTCCCATGCCCAGCATCTGCCCTGCACCCCAATGCCCAGCATCTGCCCTCCATCCTCCCATGCCCAGCATCTGCCCTCCATCCCAATGCCCAGCATCTGCCCTCCATCCTCCCATGCCCTGCATATGCCCTCGTTCCTCCCATTCAGAGCATCTGCCCTCGATCCCAATGCCCAGCATCTGCCCTCCATCCTCCCATGCCCAGCATCTGCCCTCCACCCCAATGCCCAGCATCTGCCCTCCATCCTCCCATGCCCAGCACCTGCCCTCCATCCTCCCATGCCCAGCATCTGCCCACCATCCTCCCATGCCCAGCATCTGCCCTCCATCCCAATGCCCAGCATCTGCCCTCCATCCTCCCATGCCCAGCATCTGCCCACCATCCCAATGCCCAGCATCTGCCCTCCATCCCAATGCCCAGCATCTATCTTTTCTTCCTTATCACCTCCCCATGCCCAGCATCTGCCCTTTCTCCCCATCTCTGCTCTATGCCCAGAATCTACCCTTTTTCCATTAACTCTGCCCCATGTCCAGCATCACCCCTTTCTCCTCTCATGCTCAGCATCTGCTCTGCGTCCCTCTATGCCCCCCCCCCATGTCAAGCATCTGCTCTCTACCCTCAACTCATGTGCACCATCTGTCCTCTACCTCCTTCACTCCATGGCCACTTTCTGTGCCCTCACCCCATGGCCAGCATCTGACTGTGACCTCCACCTCCATGCCCCCCTGCTAACATCCAGCATCTGCTCTCTACCCCCATCCTCCATCTCTCCCACCCATGGCCAGCATCTGTCTCCCAACTGTGTCAAGCATCTACCCTCCCATCTCCCTCTGTTCTCCCCTATGTCCGGCATCTTTTCTACACCCCACTGCCGTCATCCAGCATCTGCTCTCTACCCCATCCCATATCCCCCATCTGTTCTCCACCACTCCCACTCTGTGGTCAGCATCTGCCCTCTGCCCTTCCCCACCTGTTGCCACCATCTTCCCTCTACCCCATCATCTCATGGCAGCATCTGTCCCCTTCTCTATCCCATGTCCAGTACCTCCCCTCCATGCTCTCCCGCCACCGACGTTCAGCACCTTCATTTCCCTTCTAACATCCAGCCTGCCGCTGCTGCCTCTCTCAATCTCTACGGCAGCGGTGGTAAGTAAAGAAACAAAAGCGTCGTCCTGACTCCAATGCGAAGCATATGTTAGAAGGGGGCGGGACCAGCAGGGCTTTCTAAATACGCCGGAGTCACGAAGACCCTGCATTTTGGTTTGTTTGTTTTTTTGTTTTTCCCCCCCCCCCAATCTCATTACCTGCTGCTGCTGCTTCTCACAGATCTGAGTCAGTGTTGGTGGCAGCAGGAGGGTCATGCTCTGGCTGCGCAGATCCTATGGAAGCAGCGGCAGCAGCAGTAGCCAGAATACGTTTTTCTTTTTTTTTTTTTTTTAAACAGAAGGCAGAGTGGGGTGGCTGCCATTGGGGTGTTTTGGGGGCATTTTTTGCCGCTCCCCAAAACGTTGTTGCTGCTGCCTCACTCTGCCTAATTGTAGAGCTGTCCCTGGGGAAAGGCATTTTAGTTTCTGTTTATGTTATTTATGGGAGAACTTACAAGTAAAGGAGCTTTTATTTTAAAAAGTCATGCAAGTATAGTAGTTTGACTGTGACATCTTGATCTGTAGTCCACAGTCTGTCAGAAAAATTATTGGAGCCTAGAAGGATAAATTCCAGTTGACAGTATTATGTACAGAAAATGGAATTTGATTAGCAGTTTTGATTATGTAAACTTTTTTTTACCAAGTCATTTTTTCCTCACTCAACCCTTAATATTTATGTGCTGCCTGTTACTGGCTAAATTTGCTGTAATTTGAAAAGCAAGCCTATACTGTTATTTCTTCAGAAATATTTCTGTAACCCTTTTTCCATGCTTGGCATGGACACATTTGGAGTTTTTCACAGGGAGAAGCAATAGCTTTGTAGTCCGCAGGGTTAGGAATCAAGACACAGACACCACTCATTTAAAAAGAGATCACTGCAGAGTTGCCAAGTTACCCAGTTCCAGGAGTTTGATTTTAATCCAGTCCTGGATTGTTGAGAATTTCATCCTGATGCATTATGGGATATGCAGCACTGATTCCAATGGGTAAAATCAGGGACTACAAATACCATACTGCATTGTGAGGCAAATTTAAAACCAGCACTGGCCAAAAATCTCACTCCTGGAACTGAGTAACTTGGCAACTCTGTCAGTATCTATACTTCACTGTGTTATTCCAGAAAAATAACTATTTACTTGTAACTCTGGCCACCTTATCTTCTCGAGACTGAATCTGGGAGGGGCATGGATAGCCATTTAACCCCTGATAAGTCAGGGGCCTAGGGTTGCCAACTGGCTCCAGATGCGCCCGACAGGCTTGATCCAGTCCTGGGTTTACTCCTTACATGCAGGGACATGTAGTTCCGATTTCTCCATTGCACTCCATAAGAAAAGCAAGACTACAAGTCCCTGCATGCAATGGGGTAAACACAGAACTGGATCAAGCCTGTCGGGCGCATCAGGAGCCAGTTGGCAACCCTACAGGGGCCACGCTGGATAGGGATGAAACACTCTTGTAAGGCTCTTCTCTGTGGACTCACTACATCACATTTGAGAGGCAACAGCTACTCTAGAAGAAATTCAGAGACTGATATTCAAAGGGTTTATGCTCCTAACTTTGACAGTTAGGCTCCTAAATTGGCCTTTTTGAAAATTTTGCTAGGGCTGACCTGGATTGGCCACTATTGGAAACAGGATACTGAACTTGATAAACCTTTGGTCAGGTCCAGTATGGCAGTTCTTATGTTCTTAACTTAAAAGCCTAAATTTAGGAGCTCAGCTTTTTTAAAATTTTGGGCCCCGATCCTTTTAAAAATAATTGCATTCCCCAGAAACTATTACTACTTATTAAATATATAGAGAGAGCTACTAGACCTGCACAGTGCAATACAGATATGTGTGAGATATAGTCCCTGCTCCACAGGGCTTCCAATCTATTCAAGATGGACAAACAGAACATAGAAGAGATTAGGGAATTTCATTTATTAAGGGAAATGATTAAAACAAAACGAGTATGACACAGGAGAGTGAGGAGATAGGATTTAAAAGCAGCTTCAAAAAGGCAGGCTTTTAGCCTGACTTTGAACAGAGCTATACCGTAGATGGAACCTGCTGGGCAGACTAGATGGACCATACTGGTCTTTA
This sequence comes from Ichthyophis bannanicus, assembly GCA_033557465.1. Classification (NCBI taxonomy): domain Eukaryota; kingdom Metazoa; phylum Chordata; class Amphibia; order Gymnophiona; family Ichthyophiidae; genus Ichthyophis; species Ichthyophis bannanicus. Next base: position 166,929,385 of record CM066032.1, on the reverse strand, counting down.
TCTGCCATCATTTACTAGGTTACTACTAATCATCTGTATAGCGCTACAAGGTATACGCAGCACTGTACTGACACATGTAAAAGACAGTCTCTGCTTATCGGAGCTTACAGTCTAGTCAAGACAGATAACACAACAGCTAAGGACAAGGATATTGCTACGGGAATGGTAAGGAAGCACATAGGAGACTAAACGGATCAGGATCCAAAAGTATGATGCAGCAAGCAAGATGGAAGGAAGGCGACCAAAATGATTTGGAGTCTGTGTCAGAAGACTTATGAGAAGAGACTTGAAGACCTCAAAATGTACACTCTGGAAAAGAGGAGGGGCAGGAGATATATGATTCAGACCTTTAAATACTTAAGGAGTAATAATGAGCAAAGAAACCTCTCCCAAAGACAGGGAGGCTGTAAAACTAGAGGGCATAACATGAAGCTGCAAGGGGGTAAACTGAAAGGCAATGTCAGGAAATACTTTTTCACTGAAAGGGTGGTGGATGCTTGGAATGCCCTCCCGATGGAAGTGGTGGGGGTGAATACAGTGACAGAATTCAAAATGGCATGGGACAGACATAGTGGATCCCTTTACAGCAACAGGATAAAATCAAAATAAACATAACTATCTCTTATATCTGAACAAATAAGGGTGACCTACATGGAGCGGTGAGTACACCCCTAAACAAAGGAATGGAGAGGGGTGACCTGCATGGAGCAGCAGGTACACCTACTCTTGCCGCCTTGCTGGGCAGACTAGATGGACCATACTGGTCTTTATCTACCGTCATTTACTATGTTTCTTAAGAACATAAGAACATAGGATATGCCATACTGGGTCAGAACAAGGTCCATCAAGCCCAGTATCCTGTTTCCAACAGTGGCCAATCCAGGTCATACGTACCTAGCAGTTTCCCCAAAAGACACAGGTTCTGCAGTGCTTGTACTTGGTCAAGCATTGATATCCTGGGTCCCTTCTTAATAATGGTTTATGGACTTTCCTCCAGGAACTTGTCCAAACCATTTTTAAACCCAGCTACACTAACAGCCTTTACTACATTCTCCGGTAACAAATTCCAGAGTTTGATTACAAGTTGAGTGAAAAAATATTTTCTTTTATTAGTCTTAAATAGTTTACCCTGTAGCTTCATTGCATGTCCCCTAGTCTTTCTATATTCTGATAACGTAAACAATCGATCTACATTTACCTGTTCCACTCTGTTCATAAATTTATAGACTTCTATCATATCTCCCCTCAGCCGTCTCTTTTCCAGGTTAAAGAGCCCTAACCTTTTTAGCCTTTCTTCATAGGGATATCCTTCCATCCCCTTTACCATTTTGGTGGCTCTTCTCTGAACCTTTTCTAATAACGCTATATCCTTTTTAAGATACGGCGACCAGAATTGCACACAATATTCAAGGTGCGGTCTCACAATGGAACGATATAGAGGCATTATAATATCTTTTGTTTTATTTTCCATTCCTTTCCTTATGATACCTAGCATTCTATTTGCTCTCTTGGCCGCCGCTACACACTGGGCCGAGGGTTTTAACATGTTATCCACAATGACGCCTAAATCTTTTTCCTGGGTGGTGGTTTCTAATGTGGAACCTTGCATCTTGTAACCATAGTTTGGGTTTTTCTTCCCTAGTTGCATAACTGTGCACTTGTCCACATTAAATTTCATCTGCCATTTTGATGCCCAGTCTTCCAATTTATCAAGATCCTCTTTCAATTTTCCAAAATCCTCTTGGGTTTTAACAACTTTAAATAATTTTGTGTCATCTGCAAATTTGATAACCTCACTCGTTATTCCCCTTTCCAAGTCATTTATGAATATGTCAAAAAGCAGCGGACCCAGCACAGATCCCTGGGGTATACCACTATTCACCTTTCTCCATTGGGAAAATTGGCCATTTAGCCCTACCCTTTGCTTTCTATATTTTAACCAGTTCCTGATCCACAATAGTACACTACCTCCTATCCCATGACTCTTTAGTTTTGCCAAAAGTCTCTGATGAGGGACCTTGTCAAAGGCTTTCTGAAAGTCCAGATACACCATATCAACCGACTCACCTTTGTCCACCTGTTCATTCACACCTTCAAAAAAACATAACAGATTAGTAAGACAAGATCTTCCTTGTCTAAAGCCAAGTTGGCTGTCTCCCATTAGGCCATGACTATCTACATGCTGAGTAATTTTATTCTTTATGATGGTTTCTACCATTTTTCCTGGTACTGATGTCAGGCTCACCTGTCTTTAGTTTCCCGGATCACCCCTGGAACCCTTTTTAAAAATTGGCATTACATTGGCAATCCTCCAATCTTCAGGTATTACAGATAATTTTAATGATAAATCACAGATTACTAATAGCAGGTCTGCAATCTCATATTTCAGTTCTTTCAACACCCTTCGATGTATACCATCCAGCCCAGGTGATTTGCTACTCTTCAGTTTATCTAATAGTGGTAATACATCTTCCCGATGTATCGATATTTCCTTCAGTTCTTCCACACCTTTAAATACCACTTCAGTCATGGGTAACATCCCTACATCTTCCTCAGTAAAGACCGAAGCAAAGAATTCATTCAGTCTCTCTGCTATCGCCTTGCCGCCTCTTAGTGCCCCTTTAACCCCTCTATCATCTAATGGACCAACTGACTCTCTCACAGGTTTTTTGCTATGAATGTACTTGAAAAAGTCTTTATTTTGCGTTTTTTGCTTCCGCAGCAAGCTTCTTCTCAAATTATCCCTTTACCTGCCTGATCAATGCCTTGCATTTGACTTGCCAGTGCTTGTGCTGTTTCCAGGTTTCGTCGTTTGGCTCTTTTTTCCATTTCCTGAAAGATTTTTTTTTTGGCAACAACAGCCTCTCTGACCTCACCTTTAAACCATGCTGGCAGATTTTTGGACTTCCTTCCATTTTTCTTAAAGCGTGGAATACAGCTGGCCTGGGCTTCCAAGATAGTAGTTTTCAACAACACCCAAGCTTGTTGTAAGACTTTAACCTTTGCAACTGCTCCTTTTAGTTTTTTCTTAACTATTTTCCTCATTTTATCATAGTCTTCCTTTCGAAAGTTAAAAGGTAGTACTGTGGATTTCCTTACTATCCCTCCTCCACTAAATAAATCAAACGCAATCATGCTATGATCACTATTGTCAAGTGGCCCCAACACCCTTATCTTTTGCACCAGATCTGGTGTTCCACTTAGGTCCAATATGGCTTCCCCTCTGGTCAGTTCATGAACCAGCTGCTCCAAGAAGCAGTCATTTATTTCATCTAGAAACTTTATCTCCCTAGCATGACAAGACTTCGACTTTCATACTTTGGACACATCATGCGAAGAGAGAGATCATTAGAGAAAGACACCATGCTTGGCAAGATAGAAGGTCAGTGCAAAAGAGGAAGGCCAGCAATGAGATGGATCGATACAATAACAGTAGCTACGGGTACCAGTCTGTGAATAATGAGCCTCCTGGCTGAAGACTGAACACAATTTAGGACAACTATTCAGAGGGTTGCCATGAGTCAACACCGACTCAACGGCAATTAACAACAACAACAACAACAATATACCCCATTACACCTTTTTAATGCCAAACTAGTGAGCCTAACATCAATGCCAGATAAAAGACCAAAATCCCTGGATAAGCGTGGCTTAATGGGAAAGAGCCAGCATGAACTTAGCAAAATTGAGTTTGTGTCTTACTAATCTAGAGAAAGTCTTTGAAGGTATGAGAAGCACACATATCAAGGTTAGTTAGATGATATAATATATTTGAATTTTAAGAAAGCATATTTATTTATTTATTTATTTATTTATTTATTTGGACAGCTTTTATATACCGCTGCTTCCAAGGATCAGCAGCGGTTTACATTATAACAAACAGAACAGATACATTGAACTTTAAGAATTAGGAACATTTTACATTATAACAAATCAAATATCAATACAATTGATTCAGAACTTTATGAGTTAGTTTACATTATTACAGGTATTACATTATTACAGGTATTGTATAATGCAATACTAGTATAGATGTATTACAGTATAACATAACATTATTGAACTATATTACAAATAATAGTTTATTAATGTAATTGATTCAGTTTAAGGAGGTTGGGAAGCTATACCTGTTTCTCCATTGGTGTAGTATTGTGTGAATAGATGGGTTTTTAGTGTTTTCCTGAATGTTAGAAGATCTTTTGTTTCTCTTAGTTGATCTGGTAGATTGTTCCACAGTATCGGAGCAACTAGCGAAAAGGCACTGTTACTTGTTGAGTGTTTAGATTTTCTTATTATATCTGGGACTGCTAAGGTGTTGAGGTTTTTTCTCCGTCTTATCCTATTTTCGGGTGGGCTGTGAAGGAGGGTGGTTAAGTATGATGGGGCAATATTGTTAATTAATTTGAATGTGGTTAACAGTATTTTATATTGAATTCTACTGGATATAGGTAACCAGTGTAGGGTGAATAGAATAGGGGTGATATGGTCTGATAGTTTGGCTTTAAGTATAACTCTAGCTGTTACATTTTGGGCCATTTGTAAGATTTTGATGTTCTTCTTGGTTATACCATGTAGTATGCTATTACAAAAATCAAAATGTGGTATGATCAAGGCTTGAGTAACAGTTCTAAAGTCATCATCTTGTAATAGTGGTCTTAATTGTTGGATAGAACGCAATTTGTAATAGATTGTTTTTGTTAATTTCTTGATGTGTGTTGTGAAACTGAGCGTTTTGTCAATGATAACTCCTAAATATTTTATTTCTTCCTTGATTGGAAGAGTGGCATTAAGGATATTAATGTTAGCTGGGGGAGTATATTTTGTGTTTTTTGTTGCAATCAGGACTTCAGTTTTTTTTATGTTAATAGTTAGATTGTTTGAAAGGAGCCATTTTTCAGTTTCTATTAGACAGTTTATTATATTGTTGTGGTTTGGGTTAATTACATTAAACTCAGAGAATAACATAATGTCGTCTGCATATATAGAATAGTTAATTTTGTATTTTTTGAATATGGAGCATATTGGTTGGAGGTATATGTTAAATAATAAAGCAGACAGAGCTGAGCCTTGGGGTACACCTTGTTCTTGAGGGAAAGGGGATGATGAAAATTGGTTAAACTGAACATATTGTGAACGATCGGATATGTATGAGTTAAACCATTCGAGTGTGGTTTTTAGCAATCCTATTTGTTTAAGTCTTGAGATAAGTATGTTGTGGTTGATGCTGTCAAATGCAGCTGATATATCCAGGAAAACCATAAGGAATGCATGTTTAGTATTGTCTAGACCTTTATTAAGAGTGTCTAGAAGTGTAATGAGTAGGGTTTCTACGCCGTGAAAAGGGCGAAAACCGTATTGATGTTCATCTAGTGGGGCAAATGTATCTATATGATCTTGTAACTGTAGTTGTACAGCTTTTTCTATGATTTTAGTTATGAAGGGGATGCTAGCTATCGGACGATAGGATGATGGGTCATTTTCGTTCAAAGTCTTGTTTTTTAATATAGGGCGGATTGCAGATAATTTTAGTTCTTTAGGTAATACCCCTTGTAGGAGTGATTGGTTCACTATATTTAGAATAAAGGGTGCTAGTTCTTGCTTTGTTTGTTTGATCCAGAGAACTGGGCAGGGATCAAGTATGGATGTAGTTGTATTGATATTCGATATAATATTGAGTAGTTGCTTCTTATCTATTGGGTGGAAAACGTTCCAGGTGTGATTACTAGTAGATGAAATAGTATTGAATGGTGTAGGTATCATTGATGATTTAAGTTTGCTGGCAAAGTAGTCTGCCATATCTTGTATGTTAATTGAGGCTGGTTGTTGGTTATCTATGGGAGCTTTAGATAATGATTTTACTATTTCAAACAGTTCTCTGGGGCGGTTAATGGCTTTATTTAGAATCCTCGAATGGTATTGTTTTTTGGCATTGTTTGTAGATGATCTGTAGTTGTTGAGAGTTGTAAAGTATAAGACTCGTAGGTCTGTTGCTTTTGTTTTTCTCCATTCTTTTTCGATTTTGCGAAGGTTTTTTTTGATGGAGGCTAATTCTGTTGTGTACCATTTTTCTGATTGTCTAGTATGGTGTTGTATTTTTAGTATCTTATGTGTTGGTTTAGATGCTGATTTTATGGTTGAATTCCAGGTAGATGTAGCTTCATCGATGTTTATTATGTCAGTAGATAATTGTGGAATAATTGTGTTGAGGAATTCTTCAGGTGAGAATGGTCTGAATTTGGGTCCCAAATGAATTTTAGGTTGATTAGAAGAGGTAGCAGAGGGTATTTTAATAGAGAAGTTTATTAGGAAATGGTCAGACCATGGGATTTGTGATATTATGGGGGGAGTATATTCATGTGAAATAGTGAAAGACATGGGGAGGAATATTAAATCCAGAATATTACCTTTAGTATGAGTAGGTTGCTTAATGATTTGTTGATAGCCTATATCATCCATTGATTCTAGTATTATTGAGGATTGGTTATTGTTGCAGGTTGGTAAGTTAAAATCACCTAGGATGATGAGAGGTTTGTTCGTGGATGCTTTGCACGCTGTTTCTAGTATAGATGTTAAATTATGGGTGTCTGAAGCAGGGGGTCTATAAAATAGGCAGATTGCTAGGTTTCTGTTTTCTATCATTAGTATATCTGTATTTTCATTAGTTTCACTAATGGAAGTGGAACAGTTCAAGCTAGATTTTGCTAGTATCAGGACTCCACCACCTTTTCTTTTATTGCGGTTACAGATGAATAAGGTATATCCTTTTATTTTTAGTTGGTAGTTAGGACTGTATCAGAATTGCTCAGCCATGTCTCGGTTAAGCAGAGGTAGTCTGGGTTCTCATCAGTGAGGAGATCTATGTTGATTGGAATTTTGTTCCTGACAGATCTTACATTTATGAGGATAATTTTCAGGTCTTGATTGAGTTCAGTTTTTTTATTTCATTATCAGTTTTAGTTTGTATATTAATTAATCTTCTTATCCGTGTGTCTGAGTATTTAGTTGTTGGTGAGTTATGTGTGTGTGTGTATGTTTTGTAGTTATTAATGTGCATTTGATTGATATGTGGTGGGGCAATATAAAGATGAGCCATTCTAGCATGATGATAGGGTAAGTGTTGTGATTGGTAGCATATTCCACAGGAGGTTAGTATACTTAAAGTAATACTTGTCAAGTATAAGAGCTGTATAATGAACTGTGCAGGTTTCATTTTTGCTTTGAATTAGGGTGTGTATTAGGAATAATGGTGGGGGTAAAATGTTGTTTGTGGGAATGCTAAAGATGAGATTGTTAATATATTAGCAACGGTGGAGACAGATGGGAGAGAATTGGAAATAGTGAGGAGAGAGTGTTAGTAAGATTGGTAAGATGTTTGCAACAGTGTGATTATATGAGAGAGGTATTGGCAACAGTGTAAACAGTTGAGTAACAATGTAACCATATAGGAGAGGTAATGGCAAAAGTGAAAGCAAAATGTTGCTTAAGGGAACACTAGTAGTAGTATAACGGTGATGTGTTAGTAACCATAAGATTATTTCAGCAATATTTGTAATAATAGGAACATTGGCAACATATAAGAGTATACTAGCAGTATACGTAGTACAAGATAGCAGTATAGATATGGTAATGCAAAAAGAGAGCAGTAAATGCAAGTATATTTAAGGTAATAAAAGTAATAAATGCAGGTATATTCAATGTAATATGATAAAGTCATTTACAAAAGACTTCTCAAGAAATTCAAAAGTCATGGGATAAGAGATAATGTTATAAGTGTGTAGCTGGCCTCGGATTGCAGAGTGGCTCCAGATGCGCCTGACAGGCTTGATCCAGTCCTGGGTTTACCCCACTGCATTCAGGAACATGTACAGTGGTGTGCAAAAGTCTGGAATCACTTGTGAGTTTTGCGTTTTTCATACTTTCTAATGGTTTTTTTTAAATTTTGCGTTAGTCCAGCATATTCATCTTTCTACCACGTTAAAAGGGATACATTTGGCAATTAGAGTTGACTTTTTTGCATTCCTTGCTTCCAATTTAAATACTTTACAGACACTGGTAGATAGCTACTGCGAGTTTTGTGGATCCTGTGTCAAAACTGGATCGAGATTATCCAATATGCACACGTTATTTCTGACCAATCAGGAGGCTGGTTTCATTAACCAATCACAATGCAGATATCTAGCCAACAGTACAGCTATAAAGACGCGCAGAATTTTTGAATTTCGTACGCTTTCTGGATCGACCATGAAGATGACTCGGACCCTGATGTTGGAGGAGCATGTTCGTGTGTCCTTTATGAGGGAGGAAGGATTTTCAAGCCGTCAGATAGCCAGGAATGTTGGCTGCAGTCAGAGCGCTGTTGTTAAGATTGTACAGAAGAAGAAAGAACAGGGTCAGTGGTGGACAAGCCTCGTTCAGGTCATCCACGTGCATCAACATCACGCCAGAACCGCACACTATGACGCATTTCACTGGCTAATCGCAAGTTGACCTCTCCTCAGCTACTTTGAGAGTGGTTAGACAAGAGTGAGGTCAGTGTCAGCTCATCAACAGTTCGTCGCCGGTGTCTGCAGTTTGGTCTCCGGGGCTGCAAAGCACGGAATAAGCCACTGATGACTGACATACAAAGGCACAACCGGATCGTGTGTGCGAGAAAGCACTCAACGTGGTCGACTGAAATGTGGGAAAAGGTGCTATTCAGCGATGCACCTTCTGCCTGTTTAGTAACCAGGCCCACACCTATGTGAGAAGATTTCCTGGAGAGGAATTCAAGCCCGAGTGTCTCAACCTCACTGTGAAGCATCCTTTGAAGGTCATGGTCTGGGGCTGCATGGCTGCCAGTGGCATTGGACGTCTTCACATCATCGATGGAATGGTCAGCGGGGCCAAGTACATCACCATACTGCAAAGGTGCATGGTGCCATCAGTACACCAGCTGTTTCCTGGCCAGTTCCTGTTCCAAGATGACAATGCACCCTGCCATCGCTCCAGATAGGTGATCAGCTGGAAGCAGCGGAACATCATCAAGTCAATGGACTGGCCTGCCCAGTCTCCAGATATGAATACAATCGAGAACCTGTGGCACAAGGTGGCCTTGGAAATATCCATGAGGCATCTGACATCAAAGCGTGAGCTGACTGAGTCACTCATTGCAGCTTGGAACTGCGTTGTCACCAACGATCACCGTGTCAGACTAGTTCATTCAATGCCGACAAGGGGCAGTCAGGTGATCAAGAACAAGGGTGGCCCATCAAATACTGAGCCATCACTGACACATAAAAATGGCCTTTTTCAAGGCCACATACATTAATTTGAAGGAAACCTGGTGTGCGTCCATAATATTTTAAAGCATACTTACAATAATATATCGTTGGCCAACGATGTACATTACGCGATTTTTCACTGAAAATCTATCAACAGGACAACTATGGGAAACAAACTCAGAAAATAAAGGCCAAACCAATACTAAAAGGTGGCCCTAATAGCCAAATCTATCACTTTTCATGAAATACACAGAAAAAGCCACTGGGAGGAAAATGAAATTAAGATATAACATCACGATGTTGAAAAAACATCAAATTTACAAGTGATTCCAGACTTTTGCACATCACTGTAGTTCTGATTTTCTACTGCATTCCATATGAAAAGCAAGACTACATGTCCTTGCATACAATGGGGTAAACCCAGGACTGGATCAAGTCTGTCAGGCACAGCTGGAGCCAGTTGGTAAGCCTAAGCTAGCCCTAGAGGTCCTACACAAAATAATGTATTTGGGGCTACTGGGGCTTTAGGTACTGTAGGGAGAAAACATAAAAATAAAATCAGAGCAGTGCACCAAAAGGTAAAATAAATGGTCCTGGTGGATCGGGTGGGAAGGAGATCAAGGCCTAAATTGGAGAGAACATTCAAGTGCTCAAAAAGGAAAAAGGCAGGTGTGGAGTTGCCAAGTTACCCAATTCCAGGAGTGAGATTTTAAGTCAGTCCTGGATTTCTGACAAGCTCATCCTCGTGCATTATGGGACCTGCAGCACGGATTCCAGTGGGTAAAATCAGGGACTACAAGTCCCATACTGCATTGCAATGAACCATTAAAACCTGAAGTGGCAAAAAATCTCACTCCTGGACCTGGGTAATTTGGAAACTCTGCAGGTGAGCACCAGTAGTTACATTTAAATAAAACACGGAGTGGATAAGTGGTTAGAGCCGAGAACCAGGGGAACCAGGTGTGAATCCTGCTGCTGCTCCTTGTGATCTGGGCAAGTCACTTAACCCTTTGTTTATTTATTTATTTATTTAAAATTTTTATACCTCATTTTCCAAAGTTCAAGTGCGGTTTACATAGAACAGTCAGTTGAATTGTACAGAGGGTACATATTCATTACATGTAACAAATAACTATATACATTAAACAGGGTAACAGAGTAACACTGTAAGCATTGGTGCAAAAACAAGGAAGCATGATAACAGATGAGCTATCATCTGTTACGTGGTGAAACAGTAACTATATACAGTACATTTGTGCTTAGGCGAGGGCTTCTTGAATGGATTATGTAGGTACAGAGTTGTCTAGGTGGGGTCTTGTTCTGTGTTGTTGAGTGTAGTGCAGGGGGTTGTTTCTTTATTTGTGCTTCCAAAGTGTAGGGTAAACAAGTGAGTTTTAATTGCTTTACGGAAGGTGGTGAGGTTGTTCCAGATTACTGGGGAGAAATGGGAAAAAGCTCTGTTGTTGGTTGTTTTTGTTGATTTTCTAAATTCAGAGGGAATGGAGAGCTTGTTTTTATTGCACTCATGCTGGTTTCGTGTCTTGTTATCCTTGGTGATGAGGGTGGTAAGGTAGGATGGGGTGATGTTTTTGATGACTGAAAGTGATTACGAGTATTTTGTATTGAATGCGGCTCTGAATAGGGAGCCAATGAAGGTCGTGAAGTACTGGTGTGATATGTTCGGCTAGGTTGATATTGGCTGTGATTCTTGCTGCCACATGCTGAGCAATCTGAAGTTGTCTTATATGTTGCTTGGGTATACCATGCAGTATAGAGTTACAAAAGTCAAAGTGTGGGGTGACTAGTGTGTTAATGGCTGACTTAAAGTCGTGGGCGTGTAGGAGTGGGCAGAGTTGTTTGAGCATTTTTAATTTGTAATAGATCTTTTTGTGGTTTGTTTTATATGGGCTATCATGCTCAGTGAGCTGTCAAGGAAGACTCCGAGATATTTCACTTTGTTCTTTACTGTTATAGTTAGGTCATTGCAAATGATGTGTTCAGGGGGGTGAAAATTTGGTTTCTAGTTATGTATAGTGCTTCCGTTTTGTTGTAGTTTATTTTGAGGTTTTGGGAAGTGAGCCATTCTGCTGTTTCTGAGAGGCAGTTAGTGATTAGTTGGTTTGTTGTGTTATAGGGGTAGAGGTATTGAGTAGGATGTAAATCATGATATCATCCGCGTACATATGGTAATATACACGGAATTTCTTGAATATAGCGCAGATAGGCTGAATGTAGATGTTAAATAGGAGTGCTGATAAAGCCGATCCTTGTGGGAGGCCTTGTTCCTGGTTGTAGGGTTGGGATAGGTTGGAGCCTATGCGTACTTGTTGGGTTCTATGGGTGAGGTATGATGTGAACCATTGGAGTACTGTACCATCAATACCAATCTGTTGTAGTCTGGTAAGCATGATTTGGTGGTTTATGCTGTCAAATGCAGCAGAGATATCGAGGAAGAGGAGCAGGAATTCATGTTTTAAGTTATCAATGCCACATACAATGCGATCAAGGAGGACTGTGAATAGGGTCTCAACTCCGTGGCAGGGATGGAATCCATATTGTTGCTCATCTAGGGGGGTGAAGGTATCTATGTGGTCTTGGAGTTGGAGCTGAACTACTTTTTCCATGAGTTTCGCCAGAAAGGGGATGCTGGATATGAGTCTATAGGATGTGGAAGTGAGTTTGTCTAGTGTGTTATTTTTTAGGATTGGGCGTATTAGTGCATGTTTAAGAGAAGGGGGTATGTATCCTTGTTGTAATGAGAGGTTTACCATGGGAAGGATGAATTGGTAGAGTTCAGATTTTGTTGATTTTATCCATTGGATCGGGCAGGGGTCTAGGTAGGATGTGGTGGGGTTAATTTTAGAGATGAAGTTGATGCATCTTTTGATGATAGGTAGAAGTTGGACCATGATGAGACAGAGCTTGAGTTAGGGTTATTCAATGGTTCTAGTGGACAGGTTTGTTTTCTTAATTTATCTTTGTAGAAGGTAGCAAGGGTCTGTGGGTTGATGCCGGGTTCATTTGGGTCTTTGTTTGTGGCGTTATTGGTTAGTGACTTAACTATTTTAAATAGTTCCCTAGGTCGGTTTATGGACTTGGCGATGATGGAGGAGTAATGCTCTTTTTTTGCAGAGTTAAGAACATCGCGGTAGCATTTTAGGTTGGAGGTATATAGTTGTTGGTGTAGTGTGGATTTTGTAGAACGCCATTTATGTTCAGATCTGTATAGTTCAGTTTTAAGCTGTTTAAGGTCAGGTCTGAACCATGTTGAATTTTGTTTTTTTTGGTGTTAAGGGTAGTTGGGTGTCCCTGAGAGCTATTTTTGTTATGGTCTTATTCCAATTGCTGATTGCTTCATCCAGGTTAGTAGGGTGTGTTGATAGTTGTTGATAAGCGTGATTCAGGAACAAGTCTTGAAGGACTAGAAAAAGGGTCTGCTACTTCAGGAGAGAGATCTGCAATTGTGAGTATAAACTTGGGAATTTTCTGAAAGGACTTCTTTGTATTAAAGCTAATTAATCTGTGAACCCAGTGTTTTTTGTTAAATTAGTCAGGGCCTAGTAGCAGCAGTTTAAGTTTAAATTTAAGACACAGAAGAGAACTATCTGGTTACATTCCATACCCAGCAGAGAGCTTGTAGTTTAAATTTAAGTCACTCAGGGCCTAGTATCAGCAAAGTACTTTTAGTTTAAATTTAAAATACAGAAGAGAGCTTTCTGGTTAAATATGGAACCCAGCAGAGAGCTTGTAGTTTAAATTTAATAGTCACTCGGGGCCTAATATCAGCAAAGTACTTTTAGTTTAAATTTAAAATACAGAAGAGAGCTTTCTGGTTAAATTTAGAACCCAAAAAACAGGCCTACATGCAGGATTATGGGTGTGAGGACAAAGTTTATTGAGGGACCCAACTAAAAATATTCCTTCCATGTTATTTAAATACCCTCTTTGCTTCTGCGCGGTTTTTCCCGCGCACAGCAACGATACTGATTGAGGAGATTTCTCCGCTTTTTATATGTTGTTGCTTTGCCTCTGTGACCCCTGAAGAAGGCCTCAGGCCGAAACGTTTTAGTTGGGTCCCTCAATAAACGTTGTCCTCACACCCATAATCCTGTGTGTAGGCCTGTTTTTTGGGCTCCGCTTTCGGTTTGACTTGCCTGTGCGGATACCTTCTTCTCTTGTTGTTTAAATTTAGAACCCAGCAGAGAGCTTGTAGTTTAAATTTCATAATAAGTCAGAGCCTAGCAGCAGCAAAGAGCTGTAATTTAAATCAAATCACAATATAACTTAGCATAAAAGGAAAAACAGGGTCAGTACTCTGTGAGCAACAAATTAAGTCTTCTAGAGACCTTTACAAAGAGGCCTTCTACCTAAGGGGGCAAGAGACCTGTGAAACATTTTCAATAGGTGTTAACACCAGGTGGCAGGTCAAAAGGCCATTTTGAAAGACTCCTTCTATCCAAGCAAGGACTGTTAATCACCCAGGAAGTTGGTCACAGCTTACCTCAGAAGCACAGGACAGGGTACTGTGTAACAGCCCTCTTTTAATAAGTGTTATTTCCCTCCCTCCCTCCCAACACCCACCCACCCCTGGGATAATCGTAGCTTTATAGGTACTTACACATCTTAAAGGAAAGGAAGTGCTCTCAGGTGAAGCTCGTTATCCAAAATCAGTCATACACTAAGGACCTGAGATTAATTAAGCTTCAGGTGAACAAGGTATATTAAATGTACTAGGTACAGTTTTATTAGTATAAATATCCATAGCAACCATTAGTAAGTAAAAAACTCAAAGATCTAAACACAAGCTTAAAACTAAGATGCAGACAGCAGTCCAGCAGCAAGATGGGGGCTTTCCAGTCTTTTGCATTGAGTGTCACATGTATGATTTTCTCCCAGTTGGTGAGAGGTCTTACGTGTGCACTAGGTGCAAGGAGCTCTTTGCTCTCAGGGAACCAGTCCATTCTCTAGAGGCTAGAGTAGCAGACTTGAAAAACATAAGAAAGACAGAGAGGTACATAGACGAGACCTATAGTAATATAGTCCTGAAGTCCCACTTCCAGTCTGGCAGCATCCCTGTTGCCATGCAGGAGAGAGGTCACGTGACAGGAGAGTATCACTCTGGTGTGGCAGGAAGTGATCCTGTAACTAGGACCTGTCCTTCAGGTAATGTAAAACCCTCTCGCACCGAGGAAGTTTCTCCAGGGCCATGTGCCCATGAGTGAAGGGTTAGGACAGCCGTTATAGTTGGTGATTCGATCATTAGGCATGTAGATAGCTGGGTGGCTGGTGGACGTGAGGATCGCCTGGTAACATGCCTGCCTGGTGCGAAGGTAGTGGACCTCACGCGCCACCTAGATAAGGTCTTAGATAGTGCTGGGGAGGAGTCTGCTGTCTTGGTAAATGTCGGTACCAATGACATAGGAACATGTGGTAGGGAGGTTCTGAAGGCTAAATTTAGGCTTTTAGGTAGGAAGTTGAAATTCAGAACTTCCAGGGTAGCATTCTCTGAAATGCTTCCCGTTCCACGCGCAGGACCCAAAAGGCAGGCAGAGCTCCGGAGTCTCAATCGGTGGATGAGACAATGGTGCAGAGATGAGGGTTTTGGATTTGTTAGGAACTGGAGAACATTCTGGGGAAAGGAGGGGCTATTCCTAAGGGATGGGCTTCACCTTAACCCGGGATGGAACCAGGCTGCTGGCATTAAACTTTAAAAAGGAGATAGAGCAGCTTTTAAACTAGATAATATGGGAAAGCCGACAGTTATCCAAGAGAGCATGGTTTGGAAGAATGTATCCTTGAAGGATACTACCAAAAGCAGAGAGGTTCCAAAAAAGAGTAAAGTAGCCCGAATGCTCTCGAGTATTGAGCAGACAGAGATTAAAGATCCCAAATTACCCATGTCTACCAATAGCCAGATAAATATGAATAAAATACAGTCTCTAAAATGCTTGTATGCAAATGCTAGAAGTCTAAAAAATAAGATGGGAGAGTTAGAATATATAGCACTAAATGAGAGGTTAGATATGATTGGAATATCAGAGACATGGTGGAAGGAGGACAACCAGTGGGACACTGTGATACCTGGGTACAAACTATATTGTAATGATAGAGCTGATCAAATTGGTGGAGGGGTTGCACTCTATGTTAGAGAGGGCATTGAGTCAGAAAGGATTAAAGTTTTGCAGGTAACAAAATTTGCTGTAGAATCTCTATGGATTGAAATTCCATGTAAAAAGGGGAAGGCGATGGCAGTGGGGTGTACTATCGACCGCCTGGCCAGAATGAACAAATGGATGATGAAATGCTCAAAGAAATCAAGGAAGTTAACAAAAGTTACAGCACAGTAATAATAATGGGTGATTTCAATTACCCCGGTATCGACTGGGTCAGTGTCACGGCAGGACATGCTAGGGATATAAAGTTCCTAGATGAAATAAATGACTGCTTCTTGGAGCAGCTGGTTCATGAACCGAACCGAGGGAAGCCATATTGGACCTAGTCCTTAGTGGTACACCAGATCTAGTACAAGAGATAAGGGCGTTGGGGCCACTTGGCAATAGTGATCATAGCATGATCACGTTTGATTTAATTAGTGGAAGAGGGATAGTAAGGAAATCCACAGTACTACCTTTTAACTTTCGAAAGGGAGACTATGATAAATTGAGGAAAACAGTTAAGAAAACACTAAAAGGAGCAGTTGCAAAGGTTAAAGACTTAGATCAAGCTTGGGTGTTGTTGAAAAATACTATCTTGGAAGCCCAGACCATCTGTATTCCACGCTTTAAGAAAAGTAGAAGGAAGTCCAAAAAACTGCCAGCATGGTTTAAAGGTGAGGTGAGAGAGGCCGTTGTTGCCAAAAAAGCATCTTTTAGGAAATGGAAAAAAGAGCCAAACGACGAAACCTGGAAACAGCACAAGCACTGGCAAGTCAAATACAAGGCATTGATAAGGCAGGCAAAGCGAGAATTTGAGAAGAAGCTTGCAGCGGAAGCAAAAACGCGAAATAAAGACTTTTTCAAGTACATTTGTAGCAAAAAACCTGTGAGAGAGTCAGCTGGTCCATTAGATGATAGAGGGGTTAAAGGGGCACTAAGAGGCGACAAGACGATAGCTGAGAGACTAAATGAATTCTTTCCTTCTGTCTTTACTGAGGAAGATGTAGGGATGTTACCCATGACTGAAGTGGTATTTAAAGGTGCAGGAAGATGTATTACAACTATTAGATAAACTGAAGAGTATCAAATCACCTGGGCAGGATGGTATACATCGAAGGGTGTTGAAAGAACTGAAATATGAGATTGCAGACCTGGTATTAGTAATCTGTGAATTTTCATTAAAATCATCTGTAATAGCTGAAGAATGGAGGATCGTCAAAGTAACGCCAGTTTTTAAAAAGGGTTCCAGGGGTGATCCGGGAAACTACAGACCGGTGAGCCTGACGTCAGTACCGGGAAAAATGATAGAAACCATCATAAAGAACAAAATTACTCAGCATGTAGATAGTCATGGCCTAATCGGAGACAGCCAACATTGCTTTAGACAAGGAAGATCTTGTCTTACTAATCTGTTATGTTTTTTTGAAGGTGTGAAAAAACAGGTGGACAAAGGTGAATCGGTTGATATAGTGTATCTGGATTTTCAGAAAGCCTTTGACAAGGTCCCTCATCACAGACTTTTGGCAAAACTAAAGAGTCATGGCATAGGAGGCAGTGTACTATTGTGGATCAGGAACTGGTTAAAAGACAGAAAGCAGAGGGTAGGGCTAAATGGCCAATTTTCCCAATGGAGAAAGGTGAATAGTGGTGTACCCCAGGGATCTGTGCTGGGGCTGCTGCTTTTTGACATATTCATAAATGACCTTGAAAGGGGAATAACGAGTGAGGTTATCAAATTTGCAGATGACACAAAACTATTTAAAGTTGTTAAAACCCGAGGATTGTAGAAAATTGCAAGAGGATCTTGATAAATTGGAAGACTGGGCATCAAAATGGCAGATGAAATTTAATGTGGACAAGTGCAAAGTTATGCACCTAGGTAAGAACAACCCAAACTATGGTTATACGATGCAAGGTTCCACATTAGGAACCACCACCCAGGAAAAAGATTTAGGCGTCATTGTGGACAACATGTTAAAACCATCGGCCTAGTGTGCAGCTGCAGTCAAGAGAGCAAATAGAATGCTAGGTATCATAAGGAAAGGAATGGAAAATAAAACAAAAGATATTATAATGCCTCTATATCGTTCCATGGTGGGACCGTACCTTGAATATTGTGTGCAATTCTGGTCACCGTACCTTAAAAATGATATAGCATTATTAGAAAAGGTTCAGAGAAGAGCCACCAAAATGGTAAAGGGGATGGAAGGATACTCCTATGAAGAAGGGCTAAAAAGATTAGGTCTCTTTAATCTGGAAAAGAGATGGCTGAGGGGAGATATGATAGAAGTCTAAAAATTAATTAACGGAGTGGAACGGTAAATGTAGACTGATTGTTTACGTTATCAGAATATAGAAAGACTAGAGGACATGCAATGAAGCTACAGGGTGAACTATTTAAGACTAATAAAAGAAAATATTTTTTCACTCAACGTGTAATCAAACTCTGGAATTTGTTACCAGAGGATGTAGTAAAGGCTGTTAGTGTAGTTGGGTTTAAAAATGGTTTGAACAAGTTCCTGGAGGAAAAGTCCATAAACCATTATTAAGAAGGGACCCAGGATATCAATGCTTGACCCAGTACAAGCATTGTGGAACCTGTGTCTTTTGGGGAAACTGCTAGGTAAGTATGACCTAGATTGGTCACTGTTGGAAACAGGATACTGGGCTTGATGGCATTGGTCTGACCCCGTATGGCATATCTTATGTTCTTATGTCCTTGTCAAAATTGTTGAATTTTCTATGGATTGGTGCTATGGTAGGATGGGTATGTTGGATCTTATATGACGTTAATTGGAATTTTATAAGGTGGTGGTCTGACGATGGTGCAGGTTGTATTTCAGTGGTGGATGGGTTAAAGTTGTTAAGTATAGCTTTGGGTAAGAATACAAGGTCTAAGGTGTTTATGTTTATGTTTATTTCATTTGATATACTGCCCTTCAGGGGAGACAGAGCGGTTTACAATATAAAAAAACAATTCAAAGAAGGCACGGGGCCAGAAAGAGGAAAAGGAAGTTACAATTAATGATAGGAAAGCAAGAGAAAAAAAGGAGACAATACAGGACTTAGGGGTCAGGGTTCACACAGAAGGGGGAGGGAAGGTCAAAGGCCAGGGAGAAGAGGTAGGTCTTCATGTCGCGCTTAAAGGTAGGGTGATGTGTGTTTTTTGGTTGACAATTTGGTGGTGGTCCATGACTTTTATTGTGGTTAGGAAGGTAGAGGCTTGATTATTGGGGAGAGATGATAGATTTAAGTCGCCCATTAGTATTATGGGGTTCTCGTTAGGAGAAGAGCAAGTATATCGGTTATAATATCCAGGTTCTCTGTGCTATGGGAGGGGGTCTGTATAGACCGCAGATATGGAGGTGGTCTAGTTTTATGATAAGTATGTCAATGTTGTTTACGTTTTTAGAAGTGATCAAGGAGGCTCGTAGGTCCTCTTTTATGATTGCTAGAACTCCGCCACCCCTTTTTGTTGTTCTGTGAGAATGGAAGATTTTGAATCCTGGTGGTTTCAACTGATTTATTAGAACTGTGTCTGTATCAGAGAGCCATGTCTCGGTTATGTATACAATATCTGCGTTTGTATCTGTGAGGAGGTCTTGAATGATTGGGATTTTATTCCTGATTGATCTTGCATTGATAAGATAACATTTTAGGGGTCTTTGTTTAGGTGGGGTAATGGATGGCTCTGGGTTGAGAATTATAGTTGCCTCAGGTACAAACTTAAAGCTCTCTAGGGACACGAAATACCTACCCTACCTGAATGTAACTCACCTTGAACTTCTGAAAAAGGCTTGAAATAAATCCCATTCCCTATTTGATCTCCCAAAATAAGGTATATGCAGTCCTTCAAACGCAAGCAGAAGCAATACCAAAAGTCAAAAGTAGAAATAAGTCAACATCCTTAATTTGAAGAATTTAACACTCTTCTTCTCAATTCTCCCTTCTCATGGTCCCTAATAGGTACCTTCCTCCTCATGGTCTCCAAAGATGTTGCGCTTCCAGAAAGAGACTGTAACTTCACCTTCAGAACAGTAGGTACCTGTAGGCACCTTCCGCATAATAGTGCTCTGAGAAATAAAATACTACAACTCCTTCAGTTCCTCTAATTATTGAGGGCTGTTTCCTCTAGGTGGAGAGACAATAGGGAACACACTTGCTCTTCTTCCCAAGGCCATGAGTGATAAGGATAAATATCTCCCTTCCTGTCAGAGCACGAGTCAGAACTGCCTCGCACACTGACATGAAGGGAGATATTAAAATCCACACAGGCCAGTCTCCTTGTCTCTCATCTCCTACCAACCTGAAAAAAAATATCCTGGTGACCCAGTGGGCCCCAGATCCCCGATGCCCCTTCATAACTGTTGATATCCTCTCCCCACCCCGACTCTTCCAACATTCCCAATCCCCTCCCTAGGGTTGCCAACTGGCTCCAGATATGCCCGACAGGTTTGATCCAGTCCTGGGTTTACTCCATTGCATGCAGGGACACGTAGTTCTGATTTCTCCATTGCACTTCCTTCAGGCAATGGGGTAAATACAGGACTGGATCAAGCCTGTCGGGCTCATCTGTAGCCAGTTGGCAACCCTCCCCCTCCCCCAACTCCCTCAACACTCCTGAGATTCCTGATCCCATCTCCCGATCCCACCTGACACTCTCAATCCCTTCATCTCCAATTTCCCTACCCTCTCTGTACTCCTTGACTCCCTGGACCCCCCCCCCCCCAGGGCTAACTTGTCTAGGGCTCCCCAGATGAGGGCACTCCTGGCATGGATGCCCCTTAAGCTTCAAGGGAGATTTTCAAGAGTGAGTTGGGGATCCAGGAACCACTTGGGCCACCAGAGTTTTTTGTGGAGTTGAGGGAGGAGAGTTGGGGAGCCCAATTGGACTACCAAGGATTTTGGATCATCTGAGATCCCTGTGCTCCTGTGCTGCATCGTTATTCCAGCCCTGAGTTCGTATAAAGTTTCAGCATTAAGGAAAGAGTCAAAAACTAAATTAAGTTTCCGTACAGTTCTTTAAAACAGGAGCAATTTCCTATTCAGTTGTTTGCATATGAGTTGTATGCCCATTGTGCTATCCTTTAGTGTGGTAGTTTTCCGACGAATTTTCCCATGCTAGAAAATCTCGATAGCGCTCTCTATCTAAAGGGGGTAGGGAGGTACCAGAGGGTATGATCTTGAGCCTGGTTACAGAAAAAGGTTTTGATAAGGTGATTTGGGGGCATATGTTTTGGGTCTTCTTTGCCCCTCGTCAAACTCAAGTTAAAAGCTCATCTTTTCGCCTCTGCCTTTGGCTCTTGATTTTGCTGTTCTCCTTCCTTCCCCTTTTATTTCCCCTTTCTTCCTCTTACACTTGTTCTTACCTCTTTCCTTTGTCCTGTCTCTCCTGCTCTTGTCTCTTTGCCCTTGCTCTTATCTTTTTTTCTACTCCTTTTCTTGCTTTGTCTTTTTAGATTGTAAGCTCTTTTGAGCAGGGACTGTCTTTTTGTGTTTTCATTGTGCAGCGCTTTATAAATGCTTAGTAGTAGTAGTAGTAGTAGTCCTGGGCAGATGGGGTTTGGGAGGAATTTGTGCAGGGCAGAAGGGCATTATATGCCACACCATCAGCACACATTCTTATCAAGGGGGAAACCATCCAGCAGTTTGAATCGAAAGAGGGAATCCGTCAAACATGCTCGTTGCCTCCGCTGATATTCATACTTACATTAGAACTCTTGACCGTTTATTTAAGAGCACGGGTGGTTTTCAGGGTTTAGTGTTGGAAGGCAGGTAGTGAAGGTGAGTCTCCAATACTTCTGTATGAGTGCCTAGCTGACCTGTATATAGTCTATTATATTATAGTTTGAAATGTTCTCTGTAACCAAGTTTTTACATTTATTGTTCAATGTAAACCTCCCCTGATCATTGAAAGGGGCAGTATATAAGAAATGTTAAATAAAATAAAAAAATAAAATAAATTCGGGAGGCCATTGTGGGGCTTAAAGTTAATATGACCAAATCTGAAACATTGGTGCTGGGAAGGGACTTTTCCATTCAAGTGTTTTATTTAAATATAACTATTGGTGTTCACATGCACAGTTTCCAAGTTACCCAGTTCCAGGAGTGAGATTTTTTGCCAGTTATTTATTTATTTAGCTAGGCTTATATACCACTTTTCACTGGGTCAAACGGGTTTGCAGTGAACATATAATAATAAACTATGTATAAACAATGAACTATGGACAGGTTTTAAAGTTTCATTGCAGTGCAGTATGTGACTCGTAGTCCCTGATTTTATCCATTGGCCTCAGTGCTGCAGGTCCCATATGGTATGAATATCAAAACTTCAATAAGACAAATAGAGTAACAGCTCAAGGTAGGAAGAGTGAGCATTCAAATGGTCAAAAAGAAAAAAGGCAGGTGCAGAGCTGCCAAGTTACCCATAAGTTGATCTGTGTGCTTCTCATACCTTCAAAGGCTTTCTCTAGATTAGTACGACGCAAACTCATTTTTGCTAAGTTCATGCTGGCTCCTTCCCATTAAGCCACACTTATCCAGGGGTTTTGGTCTTTTATCTGGCATTGATGTTAGGCTCACTAGTTTGGCATTACAAAGGTATAATGGGGTATACATTCTCTATGAAGATGACGGAATGCGGGGCAGATAACAGCGCAAGGAAGTCCCTCAAAGCAGGCAGAAATAGTGTGAGACTACAAATCCCAGCAACCTTTGCATCTGATGCCATCCAGCAGGGTTAGGCAGCTCTGAGAGGAGCCTCCAAAGAGAATGGAGGGTGGAGGCTTCCTACACATTTGAAAAGCCTCAGGTATGTTGTCTCAGAGGAGAAATGGAAAAAGAAAGAAAAGTGGATTTCAGCTTTTTTTTTTTTTTGCAAAGCTACAGTTAGTGCTTAATTTTTGATCAAATTTCTATTGCACTTTGGGTGGCTGCAAACTGTGAATGTTTGAGTTTGAAAAGGTTTTCTGTGGCAGCTTTGGGAAGCTATGAACTGTGGATCTCAGTAGCTGTTTTGGGAAAGTTACAAACAGATATTTTATCATAGTGAAAGGAAGGTTTTTCTGCCACTCTGAAAAGCTAGGAGAGGGAGTTTCTGAATATGACATTTGAGAACATAATAAGATAAAAATGGGCACACTGACTCGGACCAAATGTCCATTAGACCCAGTATCCAGTTGCCAAAAGCGGCAAGTCCAGCTCATAAGTACCTGGAATGCATATCCTAGAATAGGGTTGCCGACTGGCTCCAGATGCACCAGACAGGCTTGATCCAGTACTGGGCTTACCCCATTGCATGCAGGGACTTATAGTCTTACTTTTCTTATGGCGTGCAATAAAGAAATCAGAACTACATATCCCTGCATGTGATGGGGTAAACCCAGGACTGGATCAAGCTTGTTGGGCGCATTTGGAGCTAGTTGGCAACCCTATCCTAGAAATAGCCAGATTGCATGTTACTTATCCCCACGGATAAGCTATGGTTTTCCCCAGGTCCACCTTAATAGTGATTTATTGACTTTTCCTCCAGGACATAAGAACATAAGATATGCCATACTGGGTCAGACCAAGGTCCATCAAGCCCAGCATCCTGTTTCCAACAGTGGCCAATCCAGGTCGTATGCACCCAGCAGTTTCCCCAAAAGACACAGCTTCCTCAATGCTTGTACTGGGTCAAGCATTGATATCCTGGGTCCCCTCTCAATAATGGTCTATGGACCTTTCCTCCAGGAACTTGTCCAAACCTTTTATAAACCCAGCTACACTAACAGCCTTTACTACATCCCCCGGTAACAAATTCCAGAGTTTGATTACACGTTGAGTGAAAAAATATTTTCTTTTATTAGGTCTTAAATAGGTTACCCTGTAGCTTCATTGCATGTCCCCTAGTCTTCCTATATTCTGATAACGTAAACAGTCGATCTACGTTTACCCGTTCCACTCCGTTCATTAATTTATAGACTTCTATCATATCTCCCCTCAGCCGTCTCTTTTCCAGATTAATTTGTCTAAACCATTTTTAAAGTTCAGCTGCCCTCACTGTTTTAACCACATCTGATAACAAGTTCCAAAGCTGAACTATTTGTTTGAAATGTAGTAGTTTGTGATGTCAGGCATGCTCCCCAGCCTTTTTATTTTTGAAAGAGTAAACAACTTATTCATGTTTATCCATTCCATTTCGGATTTTATAGACCTCTATCATATCTCCCCTAAGGCATCTCTTCTCCAGGCTGAAGAGCCCTAACCTCTTTAGCTTTTCCTCATAGGAGCATCATTCCATCCTTTTATCATTTTCGTCACCCCTCTCTATATCTTTTCTAATGCCGCTATATCTTTTTTGAGATGCAGAGACCAGAATTGCACACAGTACTCAAAGTGCAGTCACACCATGGAGTGATGCAGAGGCATTGCAATGGTCATTTTCTTTTATTCTCTGTTCTCTTTCCTCATAATTCCTAACATCCTGTTTGCATTTTTGGCTGCTGCTGCACACTGGACAGAAGATTTCAGTGTATTGCCCATGATGCTATCTAGATCTTTTTCCTGGGTGGTGACTTCTAATGTGGAACTATTGCTCTGTCTGGAGTCTAGTATTGTCTGTATCCAGGTCCAGCAGGCATGCATTTGGTAGTCCTTTCAAGTCCCTCCAGCAGTTCCCTTGGCTTAGTCCACTCTCCAAAAGAATCTAGGAACCACCATTTATGGCCTCCCCCCCCCCCCCTAGCGGGGAGGTCTATCTCTGGAGTTTTCCTGTACGTTGGGGTGAGTGAGCCAATAGTCCCAAAGTCCACATTTGGTGGGATCCCTACCCATTTTCTGGGCAACTGTCTCCTCCCTGGGTCCAAAGTAGCACTCAACAGGGTCCTTTGTATCAACAACATAAAATGTGAATGCTTTACAAATTAGGTCAGAAATATGCAAATAATGTCTTCCCAACGTCCTTCAGGTTAGACAAACATATACACTGAACATCACAGTAAATTCCCCCCCCCCCCCCCCTTTAAGTCTTGGGTTCAGCTGGAGTGCATCACAGGTATGGAATTATCTGGACACCCCGCCACCTCCCATGTAGCTGCTTGTTGCTACTACCACCCCAAGTCTGGTGGGGTATCTGCTGGCTGAATGTCCATGGGTATCTATTCAGGGACTAAATGTTGCTCATTCCTCAGCCCCATCTCCTCCTCCTGCTGGGAGTCCCCTTGATACTTCCCAAGGGGTTCTACGACCATGGGAGTCTGGGCCAAGTCCCTCACTTCCTTTTCTACCTTCCTCTTATCCCAGGTGTTATCAGGGAGTTGGGCCCTATGTCTCCTAGCTGGGGAAGAAGCAGGGTTTCTGGCCCTTCTTTGGACCCTAGGTGTCCTAGTCTGCCGTTCTAGGTGGCCCCTTCTAGATAGGTCCACACCCCCAGAGCAAGGACTGGCTGGGATCCCCCGGGACTCAGGCGGTGACGGGACATACGCCCATCACATGAACCTAGCATTGTTTAAATATAAATTGGGTTATTCTTCCCTACATGCATCACTTTGCTCTTGTCCACTTTAAATCTCATCTGCCATTTGGACACCCAGTCTCTCAAGGTCTTCCTGCAATGTCTCACAGTCTGCATGCGATTTAACAACTTTGAATAATTTGTCATCTGCAAATTTAATTACTACGTTTCTTGCTGCTATCTCTAAATTATTTTATAAATATGTTAAAAAGCACTGATCCCAGAACAGATCCATGGGGTACTCCACTATTCATCTTTATCCATTGAGAAAACTGGCCATTTAACGCTACTGTATTTTCTCTCCTTCAACTAGTTCCTTCTCTTCTAGTTCTCTTCTATCCCATGGTGGTTTAATTTCCTCAGGAGTCTAACATACGGTACTCTGCCAAAGACTTTCTGAAAATCCAGATACAGTATATCAACTGCTTTACCTTTATCCATGTATTTATTCACACCTTCAAAAAAATGACAATACAGGAGGATAATTGTAATTGAAAATAGACTGGGTCTTATAGCCCGAGTGTGAAGGTTTCTAAGATGAGATAGAGCATGTTTACTACAATGTGGCAGCGCACAGCGCATTAAAACCCGAAACTTAGCATTGCGGTGATGCCGGACCCATGTTAACAAATAGAGACATCCCAGCATGTCTCCATCTAGTGAGCACAGGGTCCACACCACCCCTGCACTAAGCAGTTTGCTGCTATTACTGCAAGTGCATTTAACCCCACCCACTGAGTGGGCAGTAAGTGCACCTGGTCTAAGCGCAACATTGATGGTTAGCATGCTTTAAAGATGCCCACCCTTACCGCAGTGCATCTGTTGTGCTTCTGAACCTTCCAGTCTCCGCCTCAACCCACGCTAAGCGGTTAGTGTAAGATTATTAGTGGAACCGTATATTTGCGGTGACAGTTACTACTGTACACTGATGTGCTAAACTCACAGTAACCATTAATGCAGCTTAATAAATATGCCCCAGAATTTCCAGGAATGTGGAAAATTAGAGAAAACAGGAGCTGATTCGAGAGAGTATTTGAAAACCAGAGAGGAAAATCATTATAAAAGGCTACCCTACAGAGGAAAATTGCCAGTAGCAGATCTGCAATATCATATTTAAGTGCCTTTAAAATGCTGGGGTGAATACCATCAGGTCCTGGTGATCTATACTATTTAGTTTTCAGTTTTTTTCTAGGACCTCTTCCAGATTTAGGGGCTTGTTTACAAAGCTGCGGTAGCGGTTTGCGATCGTAATCGGAGCCGCGGCCCCATTGATTTCAATGGGGCCGCGGCTGCGATCGCGATCGCGAACCACTACCGCGGCTTTGTAAACAAGCCCCTTAGAGTGATTTGTTTCAGTTCCTCTGAATCATCACCTACAAAGAATAGTTATGGTGTGCGTATCTCACCAACATCTGCCACATTAATAACCAACGCTGCAAAAACATTCACCAATTATAGTCCCCAAAGTAATTTTACATTTTTTTGTCAGAGCGTACCGAGGGAGGAATGAACTATGAACAAGAAAGCACGACGTGTACGGATCAAAATGGGCACTTGAAACAGGGAACCAGTCCCGAAACGTGCACGTCGTTTTTGTGCTATGCTCTGATCTTTCCAGAGTGTACCTTTTAGTCCCCCCAGTCATCTAATGGCCCAACTGACTTTCTTTCTAACTTCTTGTTTTTAAAGTACTTATTTAATTATTAGCTTTCACCTCTTTGGCAGGCTTCCCCTCAAATTCTGTCTTGGCCTGATTTATTAGTATTTTACATTTAAATTGCCTGTAATTATGTGCCCTCCTATTTTCTTTAGTAGATTGTGCTTTCCATTTTATAATGGATGCTTTTTTAGCTTTAATAGACTTTCATAACTGGATAAGTAGCCTAACGGTTAGAGCACTGGCTTGGTAACCAAGAATTTCACTATTTATTGAATATCCTCTATAGGGGCCAGATAACCAAAAACATATGACAAACCCCCCCCCCCAAGGAAGGCACAAAAAACCCTAAAAAAAAGACTAGGGTTGGATTTCCACTAGCGTGACCTTGGGCAAGTCACTTAACCCTCCATTGCCTCAGAAGAAAGGCCTGGCAATCTACTTCTAGTCACACTGCCAAGAAAACCCAGGAGCTGCGGGGTCAGCATTGACTCAAAGGCATGCATTGCATTGCAACACCATTTAGCCAGGCTTGCAGACACTTCTTTGATATTTTTTAGTTTACGGAATATATTTTATTATTTTATCTGGACTTCCAGGCTTTTTTTAGTGTCTATGCCTCTTGAAGACTTTTGATGCTTGTGACTCCTCATTTCAGTTTTCTTCTAGCTAGTTTCTTCATTTCATCATACTATCCTTTTTTAAAATGATCACATTAGTGCTATTAATTTTTTTCTCCACTGGTTATGTCAGATTTGATTGCATTAAGATAATTATTGCTAAATGGCTCCTCTTGTATTAGATTCCGCATTCCATTGAGAATCGGATCTAAAGCAGCCCCCTCTCTTTGGTTCTTGGACAGTTACTTCATGATGAGACTCTGTCTGGAGTCTTGAATCCAGTTTTGAATGATATAAACAAATGGAAGCAGCCTAGAGAGGAGCCAACAAAATAGAGCAGTCTACATTAACAAGAGTCTGAAGGGCCCTTTTACTAAAGTGCACTATGTGATAAACATGGGATTTGGCATGCATTAACTATGTACACAGGCCCACAGTAACAGTTCCCATGAGGCAAGACAGTGCAAAAATTGATATGCATTAACTGCCAGTCATACATTAGGATGCCGAATGGGCAAATTAGGGGAAGAGGGTGAGTGTGATGAGCACATTGCAGTTAGCATATGGTGACATATCATTGATAACGTTCAATGCTGTAATTAGCATGGGTGCATTTAACTTCATTTTGACAGGTGGAGGTAAGTGCACCCATGGTAAGAGCAGCATGCATTAGGCAGCTCTTCCATGTGCTAACTGCTGGGAATATGCTGGCCACGCCCCCTTCAGTAACCATGGAGGCTTCAGACTTACCGCACGTTAGTTTCCATATCATTCTGCTAGACCAGTCCAGACAAGTGGGTTGTGTTCCTTTAGCAACAGATTGGTGGAGACAAAGACCAATGAAAAGCCCAGGTATCAATGACTTTGGTGGTGTTGGTGTCCACTGGTTATGGTTCCACTTCTTTCTCTCTGCATGCTCTTTTACTGTCTCGTCTTCGTCTTCCACCTCCACCTCTACGCCTCTCTCCTGTGGTGTCCCCCCCTTCTCTTCAATCTTTTTTCTGATCTCCCCTTGCTCCTCTAGTGCAGCAGGCCGGTATTTCTGCATACTACTACATGGATGATATCCTCCTTTTGCATCGAGCTAGCCTCTCTGTCCGTGATATTGCACCTCTCAATGTCTATCTTTCCTCCATCCAGGACTGGATGGCTGCTATTTTTCTCCAGTTCAATCCCCTTAAATCTACCACCATTTGGGTCAAATTTGGGTCTCCCTCCCTTGCCTCTGTCACCATCCCCTTGGTGTTCTCCTTCCAGTACCTTGGCATCATTCTTGACTCTTCCCTCTCTTTTTCAGATCATATCTCCTCGGTCTCCCGCCATGTCATCTTCTGCATCTGCCAGCTCCATGCTGTTCGCCCCTTCCTCACTGTCCCCTCTCTAACTACTCTCCTCCTGACCCTTGCTGTTTTCCGTCTCAGTTACTGTAATGTCTCCCTTGCTGGCCAACCTCATTCTCAAATCTCCCACCTGCAACTCCTCCAGAATACTGCTGCCCATCTCCTCACCTCCTCCTCCCGCTATGAGCATGTTACCCCTCTTCTGTTCTGTCTTCACTGGTTGCCGGTATGTTTCAGGATACAGTATAAAGTCCTCATTCTCACACACCATATTATCCACACCTCCTCCCCTCAATATCTGGCTGACCCTCTCTGGTTCCATGTCCCTTCCCGTCCGCTCCGCTCTGTTCACAACTACCGTTTGGAGCTCCCTTCCCACTCGGAAGCACACCTTGAGTGCACCCATTCTTATGCTTTTTTCTTTCTGGCCCCTTCCCTATGGACCTCCCTTCCCCTAGAACTTCGTTCTGAGCACTCTTTCACTCACTTCAAATCTCACAAACACAGGGAATCCCCCAAGGCTCTGCTCTCTCAGCACTTCTGTTTAACATATATATGCAGCCACTATGCAAAATTTTCTCACGGCACGAAATTAATTACCACATCTATGCCGATGATATCATGCTATACACACAACTAGACACTAAAAACCCAGACTACAACCCACTGGAGACATGTATCGGAGAGATGCAAGACTGGTTACAACAAAGTAGTATGTCAATTAATCACAAAAAAACCGAAGTAATGTATATCTCCAAAGAACCGAATTTTGACCCTCCCACATCAATAACACTATGTAACAACACTTACCAAAAAAAAAAAAAAAAAAAAAAAAATAAATAAAGTATCTAGGAGTCACATTTGACTGTGACCTAAAGATGGAAAAACACCGCCGAAAGACCAACAGAGCAGTTTTCCACAAGCTTAGAGTGCTCCAACCCATTCGGAATATTATTGATCCCCAAGACTTCAGAACAGTGGCCCAAGCACTCATCATGCCACATTTTGACTACTGCAACGCCATCCTACAAGGTTTATCTAAAAAACCCCTAAACATATTACAAATGGCACAAAATGTAGCTGCCAGGGTCATAATGAAGAAAAATCTAAGTGACCACATCACACCAGTACTAATTCAATTACACTGGCTACCCATAACAGCTCGCACAAAATACAAAATACTAACAACCACCTTCAAACTCATCCACAACTTAGCACCTTCCTTCCTCAACAACCTAGTAAGATTGCAACCTCCTACCCGAAACAGAAGAACCCACAATTCCAACATCCTTCACACTCCAACAGATATAAGATCTGCCAAAGCTAACACCAGCCACAGGGCTTTCTCATATGCGGCGCCAACACTGTGGAACCAACTCCCACCAGAACTACGAGCTAGCAATAACCTTCTAGACTTCAGAAAGAAACTCAAAACGCACATTTTCCAATCACATTTCAACCTGAACTAAACCCACAGATGGAGCAGCCCCTGACCACTGTGTCCAAGAAGATTATCCTGTATATATGTATTTATGTATATATGTAAATGAACTCCCCCATAGCTAAGAAGTGTTAACTCTGTATGATGTGCTTTTCTGACAATCTGTATGTAAACAAAATTTGTACCTGCCTTGATTCGGCAGTTTCACAATAGTAATCCTACCCGCTTCTGATCGCTGGAAGGAGCGGGCTACAAATGCTTGCTAAATAAATAAAATAAATAAATAAATAAATCTGTTCCATAAGAACATAAGATATGCCATACTGGGTCAGACCAAGGTCCATCAAGCCCAGTATCCTGTTTCCAACAGTGGCCAATCTAGGTCATACGTACCTAGCAGTTTCCCCAAAAGACACAGGTTCCGCAATGCTTGTACTGGGTCAAGCATTGATATCCTGGGTCCCTTCTTAATAATGGTTTATGGACCTTTCCTCTAGGAACTTGTCCAAACCTTATATAAACCAGGCTACACTAGCAGCCTTTACTACATCCTCCGGTAACAAATTCCAGAGATTGATTACACGTTGAGTGAAAAAATATTTTCTTGTATTAAATAGTTTACCCTGTAGCTTCATTGCATGTCCCCTAGTCTTTCTATATTCTGATAACGTAAACAATTGATCTACGTTTACCTGTTCCACTCCGTTCATTAATTTATTGACTTCTATCATATCTCCCCTCAGACATCTCTTTTCCAGGTTAAAGAGCCCTAACCTTTTTAGCCTTTCTTCATAGGGGTATCCTTCCATCCCCTTTACCATTTTTGTGGCTCTTTTCTGAATCTTTTCTAATAACGCTATATCCTTTTTAAGATATGATGACCAGAATTGCACACAATATTCAAGGTGTGGTCTCACCATGGAATGATGCAATGCAATGTGTGCCTTTGAGTCAGTCCTGACTCCTGGCAACCCAGAAGCTCCTGGGTTTTCTTGGCAGTGTCACTGGAAGAAGATTGCCAGGCCTTTCTTCCGAGGCAATGGAGGGTTAAGTGACTTGCCCAAGGCCACAAGAAGTGCTAGTGGGAATCGAACCCTGGTTGCTTGGTTACCAAGCCAGTGTTCTAACCACTAGGCTGCTCCTCCACTCCTTTGTTTTATTTTCCATTACTTTCCTTATGATACCTAGCATTCTATTTGCTCTCTTGGCCGCCGCTGCACACTGGGCCGAGGGTTTTAACATGTTATCCACAATGACGCCTAAATATTTTTCCTGGGAAGTGGTTCCTAATGTGGAACCTTGCATCGTGTAACCATAGTTTGGGTTGTTCTTCCCTAGGTGCACAACTTTGCACTTGTCCACATTAAATTTCATCTGCCATTTTGATGCCCAATCTTCCAATTTATCAAGATCCTCTTGCAATTTTCCACAATCCTCTTGGGTTTTAGCAACTTTAAATAGTTTTGTGTCATTTGCAAATTTGATAACCTCACTCGTTATTCCCTTTTCCAGGTCATTTATGCATATGTCAAAAAGCAGGGGACATAGGACAGATCCCTGGGGTACACCACTATTTGCCTCTCTCCATTGGGAAAATTGGACATTTAGCCCTACTCTGTGCTTTCTATCTTAATTTCTATTCGTCTAGGAGGAATGCCTATCAACACAACTATAATTCAAGTATATGCCCCAACAGCTGCAGAAGAGGATGAAATTGATGAGTTCTATGAACATGTACAAGCTGAAATTGACAGAACATGCAAACAGGATATCCTGATAGTCATGGGTGACTGGAATGCAAAAGTTGGCAACAAAGAAGAAGGC
This sequence comes from Ichthyophis bannanicus, assembly GCA_033557465.1. NCBI lineage: Eukaryota > Metazoa > Chordata > Amphibia > Gymnophiona > Ichthyophiidae > Ichthyophis > Ichthyophis bannanicus. Next base: position 166,897,595 of record CM066032.1, on the reverse strand, counting down.
AAAATGGTTGGAAAATACGGACTTGGCAACAGAAATGAAGCTGGATAAAGACTGATAGAATTCTGCAAGACCAACAATCTATTCATCTCATCCACCTCCTTCCAGCCACACAAGCAGCGACTGTACACATGGACTTCACCCAATGGATTGTACAAAAAATCAAATTGACTACATCTGTGAAAGTCAACAATAGAAAAGCTCTATAACATCAACAAAGACAAAACCTGGAGCTGACTGTGGTACAGATCACCAACTACTAGTATGCAAACTCAAGCTAATGTTGAAAAAGAGCTAGTTACTCATGAATGTAGCAAAATATGACCTTGAGAACATTCCACTGGAATTTAAAGACTGCCTGCAAAATTGATTTTCTGCTTTAGATACAAATGACAGAGCTCCAGAAGAGTTATGGAATGACATCAAGAAGGTTGTGTTGGAAGAAAGCAAGAAGTCTCTACAAAAGGTGAAAAAGCAAAAACGGCCAGATTAGATGAGGGAAGAAACTCTGAACATTGCCCAGAAACGCAACATGCAAGGGAGGGGTGGCCTAGTGGTTGGGGCAAGGTTTTGAAAACATTTTTATTATGCATTTGTTTCTCCCACTGTAAACATTTTTTCAAATTCTCTCTTTGCCTACCTTATCAATGCCTTGCATTTAACTTGTGAGTGCTTATGTTGTTTCCAGTTTTCGTCATTTGGCTCCTTATTCCATTTCCTGAAAGATGCTTTTTTGGCTACAACAGCTTCTCTGGTCTCACCTTTAAACCATGCTTTCAGTTTTTTGGGCTTCTACTTTTCTTAAAGCATGGAATAAAATTGGCCTGGGCTACCAAGATAGTATTTTTAAACAATGCCCATGCTTGATGTAAATCTTTAACTTTGCAGCTGGTCTTTTTAGTTTTTTTCTTAATGATTTTCCTCTTTTTATCATAGTCTCCCTTTTGAAAGTTAAAAGGTAGTACTGTGGATTTCCTTGCTGTTTTTCCTCCATTTATTAAATCAAATGTGATCATGCTGTGATCACTATTGCCAAGAGGCCTCAACACCATTATCTGATGCATAGAGATTCTACAGTGTAGTTTGTTTCTTGCAAAACTTTATTGCCCTCTCTGACACAGAGCGCAACCCTTCCATCAATTTGATCTGCTCTTATCATTGCAATATAATTTGTACCCAGGTATCACATTATCCCATTGGTTGTCATCCTTCTACCAGGTCTCTGAGATACCCAGTCATATCTAACCTCTCATTTAGTGCTATATATTCCAACTCTCCCATCTTATTTTTTAGACTTCTAGCATTTGCATACAAGTATTTTAGAGCTTGTATTTTATTCATATTGATCTGGTTATTGGTAGACAGGGGTAATTTGGAATCTTTAAGCTCTGTCTGCTCCGTACTTAAGGGCATCTGGGTTATTTTTGTCTTTATTGGAATTTCTCTGTCGATATAATCTAACTTCAATCTTTTGCTAGTATTCTTCAAAGATCCGTCTTTCCGAGCAATGCACTCTTGGGTGACTGCCGGCTTTTCCCTATTATCTAGTTTACAAGTTGCTCTATTCCTTTTTAAAGGTTAATGCCAGCAGCCTCGGTCCATCCCTTCAGAAAAGTCACTCTTTTTCCCAGAATGTTCCCCAGTTCCTAACAAATCCAAAACCCTCTTCCTTGCACCATTATCTCATCCACGCATTGAGACTGCAGATCTCTGCTTGCCTTTTGGGTCCTGCTCATGGAACCGGAAGCATTTCTAAGAATCCTCGCCTGGAAGTTCTGGATTTCATCTTCCTACCTAAAAGCCTAAAATTGGCCTCCAGAAACTCCCTGTCACACTTTCCTATGTCATTGGTACCAACATGCACCAAGATAGCAGATTCTTCCCCAGTGCTATCTAAAACCTTGTCTATGTGGCGCATAAGATTTGATTGGTGACCTGCTCCAATACCAAAGTGTGCCATTTATTCAGTCACCCACGGAGATGAGGTCCGAGGGTATTGATGCCCTGACCCAGCCTTGGCCCACTCACCAGCTGCTATATGTATTTCTTCCATGGCCCTGGTGGGGCATGTGATTCAGCATATAGAGTGCCAGAAGACAGGATTGTCCTGGTGGTGCTGGATTAGCCGTGGAGAGTGTGGTTCGGAGACCTGATGCAGCTCCTCCAAGCACCTCCTCTTCAGCTGCCTCTGTCTCGGGGGCTGTTGTGGCAGGGTCTGAACATCCTGGAGGACCCAGTTCACTGCTCACTTATGGTATGGCTCTTAAAAGGAGACTGCTAGCGTGTAAGGGCTACTCTCCAGCTGTAATCTCTACTATACTTGGCGCCTGGAGGAGATGTACCAAGCTAGCATACATACGGATATGTTGTCTCTTGAGCACTCGTGTGGCACAAGGCTCCTGGCCAAGGTATCATCCTTGTTGGCCTTTCTGCAGGATGGCCTAGAGAAGGTCTATCGCTTAGATTCCTGAAGGTTCGGGTGTCAGCATTGGCCTGTTTCCGTGGTCCAGTGGTGGGCAAGTCCTTGGCCTTGTACCCGAATGTCTCCCATTTTCTCCTCCAAGAAGTGAGGTGCAAAACTCAAATTTTTGTTTTTTGCGGGTAGTTTTGATGCTGAATTGCCCCTAAGCCTAGGCCCAAATTAACAGTGTAATCTTCTGGTCTTGTAATCTTCTGGTCTAGTAATCTTCTGGTCTAGTCTCCGCTTGGTCCTGGGTTCATTTCACAGAGACAGTAAGGTAAGCATCACAAATAAGATAACTAAACAAGTGTGGCTTGGAAACAAGTCTTTATGTAGAAATAGGCTTATTACATAGTGAAGTGAGAGAGAATAGTCTATATGAAAGACTCTGTGTGTGCATGTGTGTGTGAGAGAGAGGTAAGAACATGTGGGTCAGAGCCTCATGGCAAGGTGTGTCCGATGAAAATAGGAAGAGAGAGAGAGAGGGGGAGGCTCTGGAATTGAGTCCTCTGCTGAGAGAACGGAGGCAGGCTGGGCTATGAAGGCTTGAGACATTTTGATATCTGAACTCAAGAGGTCAGGACATCCCTATGCACAAGCCTTGTGTTTGTCCTGAGCTGCTTGTAAATCCTGTTTTAATTTATCTAGTTCTACTTGCAGTATGTGTTTGTCCTGTTCCCATTTAATTTTCTCCTTTTCTGATCCATCTATCTGTGCTTTGAGCTCTTGAAAGGGGATGTAACCTGAGGAATTTCTAAAAGTACCTCTGCTTTGTCCTCTCCAAGGTGTCTGTCCCCTGTATCCTTTGTCTGTGTTTTTTGTGTGTTGGGAGGATCCCTCAGCTTGCCACGTCCGTGCTTCTGATACTGTTATGACCTGCGAGGGCTGGGTCTTCCAAACAGACCCAATTCTGAGCATTAAAGTATCAAAAGGGGTTGCTTTAGGGTCTTCGGAAAATAACAGAAGGTGTTTTGTAATCTCAGGGGATAGCAATTCTAATAAAAATGCCTTATGCATGGTCTCCCCATAATCTTCTGCACTGGGCCAGGACTCCTGCTCATTAAGAACTGCTTTTAAAATCCAGGCTCTATATGCAAACTCTTCCAGTGTGTCATTTGGTAGAGGTGAAATAATTTTAAATACTTGCATTGGGGAACAGTGAAATAGTTTCTCAATGCCCCTTTTAACCAACTGGTATGGGTGAGTGAGAGAGCCAACTTTATAATAGTGTGGCCCCAGAGCCAGATGCATAAGTCTATCAAAGTCTGATTGTTTTCTTCTGTATTTCCCTAGACCCCAGTGAATCAGAATATCAGTCGCCCATTTACACCAGTCATTAACATTAAAAGGCATAGGGCCAATTTTCTCAACTATTCTTTCCATGTCTCTGTCTTTTAAATTGTCCTGCATCATCACTTTAACTGGTGCTCTGAGTTCAGTACTGGGTGCCATATCTAAGTCATCTGAATTATCCTCCTGACACAGATCCTGATTATTGCTCTGTTCTGAATGAGATAAACTGTCAGTCCTAAGTCCAGCTATGCATACTTTAGTATTCTTTTCTTTCTCAATAGCTTGTATGCATGGCTGATAGGGTGTGTCATAGGCATAAGGGGCTGAGGGAGAAGTGGGCGTATATTTATTCTTTTGTTTTTCAGAGGCCAATTGATCCTTAACGTGCCTCAATTCAAGTTTAAGTGCTTCTAATTGCTCACTAACAGTTATAAAAGAATTTGTGGCTTGGATCACTTGAGTCCTTTGCATAGAGATGCAAATTTGTGCCTCCTCAAGGTCTTTGGTTAGTTGGGTACAATGAGAAGTCAGTTCAGCATTGTCCTGTTTCATGCTAATGAGCCCCCTGCACATGCCTTGGATAAAAAGGCATTTTCTTTTATTTGTTTTCTTTTTGAATTCTTGATCATGGTTTAACATTTTGTCTTTGAATATTATACCATGATGTTTCATGGAATTCACCTTCAAAGGGACCCCCTTTCCTCTTACAGTATGTCATTACTATTTGTTTAAGTTCTTTAAAATCAAAGGCTTCCATATTTGAGACTGCAGAAAGGCTGTAGTTGGACTATCTCAAATGTGTAACCTTAGAAGGAGGAATGCTCACTTTTATGAAGAAGTGAGACTTAGAATTATAGTTGGAATGGCATAAATTTTATGGGTGTTCAGTAAAGAGTACTGGCATAAAGACCACGCCTTAAAATTCTACCTGAATAAAAAGTGCTTACCACCTTTTAACAGGGTGGAAGTTTAGGGTGAGATTATAGTAAGAAGGTTGTTAGGAGATTAACAGAATTGTCAGATACTGTATCAGTTGCAGCAAGCTGACAGGAGACTGAGAAATAAAAGGCAAAAGGGACAGGAGGTAATAGCTTTATCAGGAAAGATGTATATTGTATTCAATGAGGGACTGTTTACCTGTGTACCACTTCTAAACTAAATCTGGACTATCTCTCTGTCTTTTCTTAGCAGCTCAAATACTAGAGAAAAATCTGTAGCAAGTGTCTACATAAAATAAGACAATTGCAAGCCACCCTATGTAATTTCCCTAGGTGTAGGTAATAATTAAAATTCAGGATTATTACAGAGCCTTTTGACAATAAAAATCTCACCTTGTCTAACCCACAAAACAAATGGTCACAAGGGCTTTTGATTTTCCTGTCGCACCCTGTCTGAAATCCACTTTACTGTATCAAACAAAATTATTACTTGCCCAACTGAAGATCTGCTGTGAAGTCTGAGAGAGCCCCCATAAAATGTAATCTTCTGGTCTAGTAATCTTCTGGTCTAGTCTCCGCTTGGTCCTGGGTTCATTTCACAGAGACAGTAAGGTAAGCATCACAAATAGGATAACCAAACAGGTGTGGCTTGGAAACAGGTCTTTATGTAGAAATAGGCTTATTACATAGTGAAGTGAGAGAGAACAGTCTATATGAAAGACTCTGTGTGTGCATGTGTGTGTGACAGAGAGAGGTAAGAACATGTGGGTCAGAGCCTCATGGCAAGGTGTGTCCGATGAAAATAGGAAGAGAGAGAGAGAGAGGGAGGGGCGAAGAGAATTGATTATCAGAGCCTCCTGTCCTTCATGTCTGATGAATAGTGGAAGAGAGAGAGCAAGAGGAAGTGTTTCTGTCCTTTATAATGAATTTTCTCTAGCACCTCCCTTTGAGGTCTGCTATTGTTTCTAGCAAGGAGGGGCTGCAGACCAATCTTCTCTAGCACCTCCCTTTGAGGTCTGCTATTCTTGATTTAGCAAGGAGGGGCTACAGACCCATCTCAACAGGCCCTGAGACTGACATCAACAGGGGATCAGAGTTAATCTCATCTTGTAAACTACTCTCATTAACTTTGGAGACTGATATCACCAGAGTAACAAAGCTGCATGAAATCCAAGGTCTGGGGAAAAAGCCATGACTCCTACGCCATGTATGCTGACAAACAGCTATCTGGTATGTGTGACTCTGAGCAGGCGTAAATGCTGAGGGGCAAATTTTTTTAAGTATCAGTTTATGGTTTATTGTTTCTTAATATACCGCCCTTCGAGCAGGCAGCAGGGCGGTTTACAATAAAAATTCCAAAATTAGGGAAGTACTGGAAAGGAACTACAAAATCATAAAGGAAAGAGAGAGAGAGAGAGAGAACAGAAAAAGGGGCAGACACAGAAAGTAGGGAGATAGCGGACATACGATATAGACCGCAATTCAGCACTAGAGAGGGAATTGCTGGCCCACCCTCATATAGTTTATGATCTGTCCTTAAATGCCTCATTAAACAAATGTGTCTTTAAAGCAGACTTGAATGCCTTACAAGAGGGATCAGTGTGCATGGTGAGGGGAAGGGCATTCCAGAGGGTAGGGGCTACAAAAAAGAAGGCTGTGAGCCTGGTACTTTCTAGTCCGGCTTGGGAGGCTGGGGGAACATTTAACCGATTGTTATTGATTGAGCGATCTAGCTGTGGCATGAAAAGTGATCAGGGAGGAGAGAGAAGAGGGGGTGTCAGTATATCGGGCCTTATGAATCAGAGTAAGGATTTTGTAATTGATGTGAAGCCAGTGTTGGAACAGAAGCAGAGTGATGTGGTCGAATTTGCATGCATGACAAAAGATGCGGAGAGCAGTGTTTTGAATGGTTTGTAATCTTTTTAGTTCAGATTGGAATGCACCTGCATAGATGGGTTACAGTAGTCTATCCGGGAGATAATGTAGCTGAGAGTGAATGTATGTTGGGCTAAGGAATCCAGGGAAGGGCAGAGCTCCTGCAATTGGCAAAGTGCGTGAAATGAAGACTAGACTACGTGACTTGACCTGCCTTTTAAATGATAATTGAGAGTAAGAAAACGCCAAGGTATTTAAGGTATGGAGAAAGCTGGATGGGTTGACCATTGAGCACAGGCAAGAGGGAGGGAACTGAAGTGCTACAAGTGAGCCAGGTAGCAAATGTTTTGGAAATATTCAGAGTATTGCCATTGCAAAATAGGACATAGGTAGTTTGTCTGGTTTGTGGAATGCATTACTGTATGTATGCACTATGGTACTCTGCTGATAACCAGTTTATAAATAAGATAAATATAATGCATACAATAAGTTTCATGTCCACCCAGAATCTGCTCTCTTCAAAATTATGAATGCATGAGCAAGTCAGATTTTCTAAAATCACCAATTACATGTATGTGTAAACCTACTATTTATATGTGCAAATGTTGTGCAAGCCTTCTCCAATGACTTCCTGAAGCTATTTTACTGAATTCACTTTCCCCCTTGCTAATGTTTTTCTTTCAAAAAGAAATGCCAAGACTATCAAGTCAGCTGTGCAGGCCAAGCGAAAAGCACCTTGCCAGTAAAGATTCTTTTTAAGCTCTGGGCTTGTGGTTTTATTCATGGAACTATTTGTCTTAAAATATTCTGCTTTCCTTTTTTATGGCACGGTTTTCTAACAGCCGCCTATTTTGTAGGTTGTAAAGTGTGATTATTTTAGCTGAGGTAGTTATTGGACCATTTCTATTTTAGGAACATCTTGCAGCTCATGCCCCATTTTGGATTCAAGAATCCATGTAGCTGAGCTGTGATTCTGGAAGGGATTTTTTTTCAGAATTTATTTCTTGCTGACAAAAGCATATGTAGGTGTGTGCGGTGTAATCCATTTTGAATGAGGTTCTCCAGCAATGCTTAACAAAATGGATTGGCTGCATTGTACAGCATAGCTGAGAAAGGACAGTATTCTCCAACATTTAATAAAACTGTGCAAATTTTTAAAGCTAAAAATAACCTGGAAATGGTTTTTGTCCCTCCAGTGGTGTAGCCAGAAATGATTTTTTTTTGGGGGGGGGGGGGACTGGGGTCCCCTTGGTTAACATGGGCAGGTACTAGGCATTGTAGCTACACTTTCACTAACAAATCATGCCTTGCAGCATATCTGACAATGAATTTTTATGTAGACTATAACTATTATTATGCATCATGGGTGACCCTAGAGAATATAGGGAATATGAGTATTTGTGCTTTGGATGTCTGAAAATTGGCACAGAGATGTCCCTGGAGACATTTTAGAAGGAGGGTGCAAAGACATCCCAAGAGCGAGGACATCAAAGAAGGAATGGGATGTGGTATAGGTGTGTTCGGAGCTTTCCCAAGAACCTGGATATCCTCAGTTGATTTCAAAAACACCCTGCACATCCTGAGCCATGTCCAAGATTATACCTGCATTGGACAAGTGCTCCTTTTGACAGCTAGATATTCATAGGGTGTGGAAAATACTCGTACTTCCTATAGTCTCCACGTTGACAGCGAACACTGATAGGGATCAAGGGTTCCTGTTTTTGTCTTGTCATGCCGATGTATGTCCCCATATGCAAGCTAGCATGAGATAGACATCCCCACCTCAAGTGTTTGAAGTGGGGATGTCTATGTGAAGGCCGGCGCAGGCATCCAAGTTGGGGACATCTATGTTTATAAAATCAACCAAAACATGGACGTCCTTGGCCTTTTCCTGTACATTTTGTCCAAGACTTCCCAGATTGCATTGGACATCCTTTCTAAAATGCCACTTCACATATACCTAGTAACATAGTAAATAACGGCAGATAAAGACCAGCATGGTCCATCTACTCTGCCAGGTAAAGGGCTAGAGTTGACCTGCCACTCCATGCAGGTTACTACTCTGTGCCTTTTTTTAGGGTTGTACCAGCCGCTCCATACAGGTTACCCCCTATATTTTTTGAAGTGTAAAAGTTGACTTGATTAAAAGCACAAATGAGCACTTCACCATATGTCTGCCATACAGAGTGCCATCAACCAATGCAGATGAGTTATCCATTATACTTGAAGCTATATGCACTCATTCCTCAAAGCAGAACAACTTCATCCTTCTCGGGGATTTCAAACTCTCCTCAGCACCCAGAAAGCAAGCTACAGTCTTTATAGAAGCCATGAATAACCTGAAATTCACCCAAATCATCAAGAACTCCACCCACAGCAAGGGAAGTACCCTAGACTTTATATACTTCCCAACCCTCCTAGCAAATGGCCCTACTCGACTACCAACCTCAGTCTTGCCAGTCCCATGATCTGATCATATCTAATAAAATAAATCACAAACAACCAAAAGTTATATTCCCACACACCATCTCGAAGGTTCCAGCCATTCAAAGGTTCCAGCCATTTGACAGCCAAACCTTTATACAGAAAATACCAAACTTAACAAGCCACTCTGACGATGATAGCATAGAAGCCCTGATAAATAAATGGAACTTAACTATAGCTGCAGCGGCCCAAGCCCCACCAAATGACAACACAAACAACTGCCACCGAAAAACCCCATGGTACTCCAGCTCTCTGAAAGAGCTGAAACAGAAACTATGCTACATCGAATTTAAAAGGAGAAAAACAATAAAAACAATCTACATAGAGGAATTTAAGAAATACTGTGCTCTCACAAACAAAGCCAAACAGGAATGCCGCACCATTTTAATCAAAGGCGTCATCAACAAACCTAGGGAACTTTTCGATATTGCAAAAACGCTCACAAAACACCCCATTCCTGCCCAAAAAAGCACACTCAACTCTGAGTATGGCGATCTATCTAAACACAATACATGCAATTAAAAATAAACCTGAGCTCCCCTCCCAAAACAGTTCAAACAATTCTGGCACCTGGACCACGTTCTAATCCATTAGCCATGAACAAATGATCAACATAATCACTACTATAAACACTACAACCTCTCCATTAGATCCATGCCCGGTCTCCTGGATCAAGATGGCAAGACCTCACCTCATCCCCTTTATCGCAGATATAATCAATGACTCACTCAAGCAAGGATTCCTCTGACCCCTACTCAAGCAATCCTCCATCTGCCCTATACTAAAGAACAGGAACTTGGACCCCAGCTCCCCAGCCTCATACAGATTAATATCCAGTATACCGTTCATAGCAAAGGTCATAGAAAAAAGCAGTTCAAACTCAATTACAAGATCATATTGACAAACATGCGCCTTTAGATCAACACCACCTTTAGATCAACACCAGCATGGATTTTGCCAACACCACGGTATTGAAACTCTTCTATCCATCTTATCTAACACCCTAATCACAGGCACCGAAAACATATCAGGAGGATTTATACTGCTATTCCTAGACATATCATCCGCATTTGACTCAGTCTCCCACCAACTACTCCTAAATATACTGTTTGATATTAGCATTCACAGACTGCGAACAACAAATAAAAGCTGGGTCCTGTAAATCTCTTCCCTTTTCTCTACATCAAGATGTGCCTCAAGGCTCTGCACTTTCAGCAATCCTATTCAATATATACATTCAGCCACTATGTGATGTAATACGAAGCTTCAATATTAAATACCATGTTTCTGCAGATGACATCATGATATACACTCACTTCTCCACAAGCAGAGTACATTACAATAACCAAATGCTACAAGATCACATCAACATCAACCACAACAAAACCAAAATCCTGCATATAACAAGAGACCCTAACTTCAACCCACTAGCTACAATCAAGATAGATAACAAAGAGATCTCAGTCAAGAGGGAGGTTAAATACTTTGTTTTACTTGTTCTAGCTTTTGGTCCAGTAGTACACCTAACTACAAAATCAGTATATCATAAACTTAGAATAAAAAACTTGCATCCCCTATTAAACCCACAGTATGCCAGGCTGTCATCACTCCCATCCTAGTTTACTGTAACTCAATCTATCAGGGACTGCCAAAACACACCACATACACCCTGCAACTAGTTCAAAATACGGCCGCAAGAATCATTTAAGGAACCTCTCGCCAATCCTCAAGCAACTCCACTGGTTGCTTATTACAGCAAGAATCAAATATAAAGTAATACTTAACATCTACAAAATCATAAATAACACAGGTACACTACCAAAAAACTGCCTCCAGTTTTGCAACTGATTCCTATAGATTTTGGGGTGCTGAATCCAGGAAAAATAGCCAAAATGTTCCATCACGTCACGTTTTCTTGCAAAATTAGATTTCTTACCCATATAAGGAATGTTCACATAATTTCTTTTTAGCCGACTGCATTTTATTTTCTTGGCCCAAAATAGAGGTTGTAATGGTTAACTAACTAGAAACACTCCCTCATGATATTTTAGAGTGTTTTGTATTCATTTTATACATTAACAGGACAATTGGGAGGCGGGGGGCTAAATCCAGTACTCGCACTGGCGCATGTTCTTTCTTGTTCGCCTCTCCTCGTTCACTCGCTCAAACACGGTGGTTGCGACATGAACGTTCCTGTCAAATTTCAGTTTCTTGCAAGTTCATTATTACCTTTTGTTTGCTCAGTCGTAATCCAGCTTTATTCCGAAGTGGTTCACTACAGTTGTAGTTTGCAGTGCTGTGTATTTGTGATGGCTCACAGAGCCAGAGGTTGCGTCAACTCTCCGAACAGCTTTTGTTTTATTTGTGGGGAATATACCGTGAAAAAGCGGCAGAGGAACATTTCTGCATTTATTAAAAAAGTATATTTCGCCTATTTCGGTTTGAAGTTAGGCGATCAAGACAAACCGTGGGCTCCTCACAAAGTGTGCAAGATATGTGAGGAAGATCTACGCTTATGGATGAAAGGTAAAAACCAAGCATTTCGTTTTGGAATACCTATGATGTGGCATGAACAAAGAGACCACAGCAGTGACTGCTATTTTTGCTCTTGCATTGTGAAGGGATACAACTTAAAAAAATAAGAACGTAATAAGTTACCCCAACCTTCCCTCAGCAATTAGGCCTATGCCTCATAGCAACGAAGTACCTGTGCCTGAACCACCAAAATCTTTGGATCATATTTGTGTGGACGGTTCTGATCATGATGAGACTCATCAGATGGCTTTTCCCGATGAGTCCAGTACTTCCGAGTTTGAAACTGAACCAGATCCGAAACCTGAACTTTTCTCTCAAGCTGATTTGAATGATTTAGTCCGGGATTTAGGACTCCCAAAAGATGCTGCCCAACTGCTAGGTTCTCGGCTTAAACAGAAAAATCTATTGTCACCAGGAACAACTTTTTATTGGTACCGCAACTGCGAGACACAATTTTGAAGTATTTCAGCAAAGAGGAAGATTTGGTATTTTGCAACGATATATACGGAGTGATGGAAAAGTTTAAACTCAAGTATGATCCTGCTGAATGGCGGCTGTTCATTGATTCGTCAAAAGACAGCATAAAAGGTGGTGTTCTTCATAATGGCAACACATTCGCTTCAGTTCCTATTGCTCACTCTGTTATTCTCCAAGAAAAATACGAGAATTTGGCCCTGATTCTTCAGAAGATTCGTTATGATAAGCATAAGTGGATGATTTGTGGAGACTTTAAAATTCTATCCATGCTATTAGGGCAGCAATCCGGTTTCACCAAATATCCCTGCTTCCTTTGCTTGTGGGATAGCCGGGCCCGCGACCTACACTGGGGGGAAAAAAGACTGGCCAATTTGGGAGTATTTGAGACCCGGTGAGAAAAATGTTCTTCATGAGAGCTTGGTACCTCGTGATAAAATTCTATTACCACCTCTCCACATTAAGTTGGGTCTCATTAAGCAATTCATCAAGTCCCTTCCAAAAGATGGTGAGTGCTTTCGGTACCTTTGCTCAAAGTTCCCCCGACTTTCTGAAGCAAAGCTAAAGGAAGGAGTGTTTGTTGGCCCTGATATAAGGAAACTCATTTCAGATGGAGCATTCGCTGAAACGATGTCTGAGAAGGAAAAAGAAGCCTGGGATTCCTTCAAGGATGTTGTTCTCAAATTCTTGGGGAACAGGCGGGATGAGAACTATAAGGATATTGTTGCCAGGATGCTCAATGCCTTCAAAGAACAAGGCTGTAACATGAGCCTGAAAGTCCATTTCTTGCACTCCCATGTGAACTACTTTCCCGAAAACTTGGGGGCGTACAGTGAAGAACAAGGTGAAAGGTTTCACCAGGACATCAAGGACGCAGAGAGAAGGTACCAAGGAAGATGGAACACCACTATGATGGCTGATTTCTGCTGGTTGCTGCTGCGGGAAACCCCAGATGAAAAATACGCCAAGCAGCGCACCAAGAGAAGCATTCGGGGGAAGAAGAAACGGGCCCACCAGGAGATTGATTGACCCAAGAATGACTTTAAAATCTAAACTGTGTTGACAAATATCGTGTTTTTACTAAACTTTGAAATAAAAATTTGCTAGTTATTACCACAGTGTTGGATCTCTTTTATTAGAATTTTATTTTCACACCATCGGGTGTTTGTCTTCATGTATTGCAATGGTGCGGTTTGCGTTTTCTATTCTTACATACATACCTGTACAACATTTTTTGCACATTGCTTTGCTTTGCTTTGTGTCTAACCTCGCTCTTATATGCTCAATGTTTGTGCACATGTATGTGGCTGTTTTAAGTGCAGACAATTTTGCTACCATCACAGTGTGTTTTGTTGACATTACTCTATTCTTATGTGCTGCCTTGTTACAATTTTCTTTATTCTTATTTGAATAACTACTAAACAATTAGTATAAAGAATTCATCCAAGAAACTTTTATCTCGATCGCACTCAATCTGAAACGTTCACCTCAAACTGCTAACCCAATGTAGCAAAAAATCTGTACGTGATGGAGCAAATTGGTTACCAGATTTGGATTCAGCGCACCAAAAAACATAAAAATCAATCGAAACATTAGAGGCAGTTTAAAAATAAAATTTTTTAGTGTACCTGTGTAATCAGTCAGCAGAATGTTTCCAATCACTAATAAGAAAGCTCATCAACATCAGACCAAGAAGATGCATCACAGTTAACCTGGACATACCAACAGAAAAAAACACCAAAAGCCAAAGGACATGCAATAGGGCATTCTACCTCTACACCTCAACTGTATAGAACAAACTACCACCTCAATTAAGAGCTGTTGAACCTATGGGAGAGTTCCGCAGAAAGCTAAAAGCTCAGCTTTTCAATGAATACTGTCATGCAGACACTCACCAGGAATAACATACTACAAGCTAATCACTAAACTCCTTAAACTGATGTCATTGTACATAGTGTGATGCCCAAAGCGTTTCTGAGCCTATGGAAATAGGAGAAAGACACACATTTACCTGTAGGGAAAGAAACAGGCAGGAGGCTTGTAGATCTCAAACTGCAGCAAAGCAGAAAAAACTCATCTAGTTCCTAGCTGCAAGCCACGCCCTAGCTCTGAAGCAAGCTGTAAAGCTAATGAGAGCCAGCTGGGGGAGGAGCACGAGGCTACACTTCAGGCACATTCAAATAGAGTCACTAGGGAAACAGAAGGAGGAGGAGTTACCAGGGAAGCAGAACACAGCAGGAGTCCTAAGGAGTTGGAAGGAAGGAAGACCTTCAGAGCAACAGAAGGAAATGGAGTTTCCAAAGGCAGCCCAAGGGAGGGTTCCAGAGAGAAGGAACCAGGGAGACAGAGCCATAAGAAAAGCTCAGCCTCAGAGAACACTGAGAAATGCATTGGAATTCTCAGGGGTAAAAGGCATAAGCCAGAGAGGAGCCAAAGTTGCAGAGGAACTGTTTTGGGCACTGGAGATAGGAGACTGCTAGCTGAGAGAAGCCCTGACGAGGAGCCAGGCCCTTCAGCAGCAATCGAGGAACTTGCTGGAAACTTGCCTGCTACAAAGAGGACTGTGAGTAACTCTGTGACTAACAGTAGATTAGGTCAGCTAAAAGCACTGAGCCACTTAATGAGAAAGAAGAGGTTGCCAGTGTCTGCTGAAAACCCTCTAGATAAGGAAAAAAGTCTTGTTGGAGAAAATTATTAGAGTTGCTGGAAAGTGCAAAGCCTGGGTTTACACAAGGAGGTTTAGACCACGATACTGAAAGCACAGCTTCAGAAGAAATGCAGACAGAAGGCTATGGTTCTGATCATGACTCAGAATCTTCTGTGATGGATTGTTCTCTCTCTCATAGGACCTTATAAATGTCTAAGCAGTAGAAAGAGAATAGCTTAACGAATTTCATTTCTCTGGCAAAGCAAAAGGAAACAGGCTGGACATTGTGTTAAGAATCCTGTTTGCCTTTAAAAATGTTTCACGCTGAATGAAGCAAGTAAAGCTTTATCCTGAAAGTTGAAAAATGGAAACCTCTATGTGTGTTTAATGCTGAAGGAAACAATGAAAGTCTTATTTTTCCTGGAAGTTATGGAAAATATGGTTTGGGAGAAAGAATCCTATTTTGTTTAATTTACCATGCGTTGAGCTTTCTAAAGGCTCTTTTTGGAGGAGTAGAAAACCAAAATAAATAAATATTCCTGTATTTGTCTTACAACCCTTGGGCCTCAATTTCTTTTGAAACCCACAACTACAAACCCCGGCAGCCCCGGCTCTGGACTAAATAGAGGTACGTCCCTACCCTAGGCGTCCGCCTGGGGTAGTGGGCGCCACAATAGTTATCGTTTCCTATAACCTCTACACCTACATTGTACACAGCTATCATGTCCTATATCCCCCCCACTACCTTCTCAGTTATTCTCCTCCCCTCTCCCAATCTCCTACCTTTATATTGTTAAATATAATGCACACAACTGTTACTATCTTTTAAAGTTATCAAGCTCATTGTTCTCTGTAAACAGTCTTGACTTGTAGAAAGACGGTATGAAACTAATGTTAAATAAATAATTAAAATCTACTTAAGTTGATTCCATCCTCTCCCTGTACAGGGATTCTCTGTATTTGTGCTATGTTTTTCTGAATTCAGTCACTGTTTTTGCCCCCACAATCTTTATTGGGAGGGCATTCCAGGCATCCATTACCCTTAACATGAAAAGGTATTTCTTGATGTTGCTTTTAAGTTTACCTCCTTGCAGCTTCATTCGTGACCTCTAGTTCTAGAGCTTCCCTCTCTTTGCAAAAGGTTTGTTTGTTCATTAATGCCTTTTAAGTATTTAAACGTTTGTACCATATCTGCCTTTTTCCTCCTCTCCTCTAGGGCGTACATATTTAGGTCTTCAGCCTCTTCTGATATGACTTCTGACCCATGTTCCATATTTTTGTCAGGGCTTAATTTGTAGACAGCAAAGAAGTGGACATGTGGGAAGGGCAAAGTCTGGAAGTGACCTGTGGGGGCGGGGCCAGGGCCAGAATTGTTTCAAACCTTTCCCCCTCCCCATACAGCATTTCTGCACTTGATCCCACAGCCCTACTCACACTCCTCACCTTGTCTCCACTGTCCTCCTAATTTCTGGTCAATTTCTTAGTATCCACTAGCCCCCTAGGCAACCTCAAGTCCCCACTTGTCCACCCTTCCCAGTCCCTCTAACAATCCTATCCAAGCCCTGATTCCTCACTTACATGCCCAGTACCCAGTCTGTTAGTCTTTCTTCTGCTTTCTCATCCAATCTTAGATTCTCCCCCTAAGCCCAAGTCCCTGCTCTCCCACATCTCCATGACCCCAATGCCCACTCATATACCTCGTTCTCCAATACTTATTAACCCTTCCTTTCCTCCTCCTTACCCCAGCATCTGATCTTAATCTGCCCTCTCAACCTTTCATTGGTTATGACTTTAGTTCTTCCCCAGCCTCCACAATATCCATTCGCTTCTCCCTTCTCACTCCCCCAGCATCTCCTTTTCCCCCACTCTGACCCCAACATTTGTCAGCACTAACCCCCTTTCATTACCAGTCCCCCAGCCCTAAAATTAGCCACCTCCCAGCACCAGTCCCTTCCAGTCCCAGTCTTCCTTGAGCATAGACCCATTTCTATTCCCAGCCCCAGTATCAGCCCATTTCCAGTTTCATTCCTGCCCCTCCAGTCCCAGTATCAGTGCATTGCTGGTCCCAGTGACCCCCTGCAGCTTCAGTATCAGCCCATGTCCAGTTCTGGCCCCCATCCCCAGTATCAGCTGATTTTCTAGTACCAGTACTTCTCACAGCCCATCAGTCCATTTCCAGTACCAGTCTCCCCACACATCGCAGCTCCAGTATCAGCCCATTTTCAGTCCCAATCCTCCCTTCAGCACCAATATCAGGCCATGCCCAATATCAGCTCATGCCCAGTCTCAGTTCCCCCAGCCCTATATTAGTCTATTTCCAGATACATTTCTCCCCCAGCCCCAGTATCAGTCCATTTCCAGTTCCAGATTTCCTCCATCCCCAATTTCCAGTCACAGCCTCTCTCCCAGCATTGGCCTTCTTCCAGTCCCAGTCGTCTCTACCTCCACCAGCCCCTTTCCAGTTCCTCTCTTCCTCACCCTATGTTAGCTCCCTAATCCCAGCCTCCCCCCATCAGCTCTGGCAATCTGTCCACCTTCTCCCCCACATCACTGTGATCCATTTACCTCCTCTTTTCCTCTCCCTGCCTGTTCCATGCTTACCACAACCACGGGAGCAAAGCGACAGTGCTCCTGTGGCTGTGTTGTGCATTAATTCGGCCGAGGCTACCTCTTCTCTTCCTCTGCTTGCTCTGTGCTACCGTGTCTATATTAATGCTTAACATAGTCAAGGGAGCATTTTCCTTTCCTCTTCAGTACAGCACAGTCACGGGAGGAAAGGAAAATGCTTCCGTGGCTGTGTTAAGCATTAAGATGGCCATGGCAGTACCGAGCAGGGAGAGGAGGTGGGAGACGGAATATGGATTACTTCCACCTCCTGAAGAAGTGCCAGAATGCCTCTCTACTCTCATTCCGGCACAAATTAAGCCCTGGTTTTGGTTGCCTTCTGAATTGTTCCTTCTGTTGGTTATGGCTCTCTATATGCAGCCTAACATCCTTCTGGCTTGGCCACTGCCTTGTCACATTGTTTCACCATCTTGAGATCCTCGGACACTCACTATGAGGTCCCTCTCTTGGTTCATGCATATTAGTGTCGTGCCCCCTATCACATACAGATATCCTTTGGATTTCTGCATCCAAGGGCATCTACGCTGCACACCTCCGCGTTAAATCTTAACTACCAAGCATTAGACCCTTCTTCTAGTTTTTGTAGATCTTTTCTTATGTTGTCTACTTCCTCTGAGGTGTCCATTCTTTTACAGATTTTCATGTCATCTGCAAAAAGACAAACTTTTCCTTTTAACCCTTCAGTAATATCACTGGGATGTATCTCATCCAGTTTCATGGCTTTGTCCACTTTCAGTTTTGCAAGCTCTTCATAAACACTTTTTTTTCCATGATGGATATGTATCTACTCCATTCCCATTAGTACCTTTGTCAATCATATGTAGTTATTCTCCAGGATTTTCTTTCATTAACATGGAACAGAAGTATTTGTTTAGCATTTCTGCTTTTTCCTTGTCTCTATTCACGGAAATGCTAAACAAATACTTCTGGAGACTCTTTGAGAGAGTTGCTATGGAATCAATAGGACTTTTGGAGAGACCCACCCTAAGCAACCAGTATATACTAGCCGCCTTTGACTTTACCACCCGATATCCGAAGGCTGTACCTCAACTTAATACGAAGACTGCAACAAAATATGAAGACGGCAATTGTCCTAATTGAATTTTCCTCATGCATTCCCAAAGACGTCTTAGATCAGGCACTCCGTCAGTTGCATAAGTTCCATTGAGGGAACCCCAAGCAAACTTTTGCTGAGGGTCCCCTATTATCACAGTGGCATGCCTCCCCCCCCCCATGCGGCAGCCCTCTCCCTATGTGGGTCCCCCATGCAGTGGCGGTGGAAAGCTTACTTGATCATCTTTACTGCATTGCCTCTGCTCTTGTAAGCTTGCCCAGCAGCTGTTCCCCATTGGGCCGAAATCTCGCGGTGTGGCTGTTTTCGTGAGATTTTGGCCAGGTGGGGAACAATTGCTGGGCATGAGGCAAACTTGCAAGAGCAGAGGCAGTGCAGCAAAGATGATCAATTAATTTTGCCATGCTGCCTTACTGCCACTTTATGGATCCCCTTTTTGCCTGCATCCCCCTGCATTGCGGTTCTGCTTGGACGAAATTTACACTACTGTACCCCCAAGTCTTGAATAATGCAGCAAGTTTAGGAATTGTTTAAAGTGAATACTGTCACGCCCTTGCTCCTTGCATTCAGCATGGAGGGTCATGGTTATAATAGAAACTTCCCTTTTCAGCCTTCTCTGACTGGTTCCCCCGCAATGCTTCTTGGGAAATGTAGTTTAACTGCTACACTTATGGCTTCAGGTAGAAAAAAACCTTGTAGTTTGGCTCTTTGGTAAGGCAATGACAGAAATTTATTAAACTCAAATGCAAGGTTCATAAATTACCTCTTTCAGGATTATTTCTCCAGGTTTCTTTCAAAAACACAACAGGACATAAGCAAAAGTCAAAACAAAATATCAGCTTACAGTATTCTTCAGCTCAAAAGCAAAATCCCCTTTAACAGCAAGGCTACCAGCTTTCTCTAGCCTTGCTGGTTAAAGCATAAACACAAACAGCTTTCTTCAATGGCAGTTTTCTTTCTTTTCAGTTCCAAACATTTCCAGGCTGTTCTCCTCTTTATAAGCAAAGCAAAACTTCCAACAGGAACAAACTTCCAATAAGCAAACAAAGCTCTACTCAGGTTTTCTTAGGAACATTCAAAAGCAAAACAAAAGCTTTTTTCCTCTCACCGTTAGCTTGGCTTCTTGCCGTCCCACTGCACAGGATAGCAGGTGTTTAACAAGCACAATTATACAGCTTCAGCTTGTTCTCACTTCTCAGCATAAATGTCCCCCCCCCCCTTTAATACAGGGACTTCACAAAACATCTTTCTTGCTTTTCAAGGTTACCTTGCTTTGGAGAGTTTTCTCTTAAGGTTGGCTTTCCTTCAACCCCTCTGTAGCTAAGGCTTGGCAAAAAGAGCAATCCATGAATATATCTTCCTCATTCAAAACTGCATCAGGCTCTCCTAGTTGCATTGGTTCTATCTCTCGTTCTAGCTCACTGGGCTTAGCTGACAGCCTCTCATTAGAGCGGAGAGTGTCTCCTGCAACTCTGCACTGCTCAGTATGGGACAGGCTTCTAAGGCTTGTACCTGTGCCTTGGCTTGTAGCAGCTTCTCCTCTCTCGTGCTCTGTACCTCTCTCTGGCTCTTTCCAGCACTCTCCTCTCCTGCTGTTCCTGCTCCTGTTCCCGTTGCTCCTCCAGCTCTCCTTGCTAACCTCTGTATGATCTAACCTAAGCTTAAATCTACAGGGTTCCAGCCCCACCTCTTTTCCCAGGTGACGGAGATCAGCTTGCCCTCTGGCACCTGGGTAATCAGGGAGCTTACTGACGTAAGGGTCTTTTACCTTGGGTCTGTATTCACTCTCCCTTACTCCACTAGGGGGACTCTGAAACCTGTTCCAGCTGGGGATTTTCTGGTTTCTGGGTGTGGTTTTGGTTCTATTTCTCTGACCTTGCAAAATAGGTCCTTTTATTAGGGTGAATTCTTTGGTTTTTTCACTTTCTCCTAACTCAGGATGAGCTTCCTTACCACAATACCTTTGGCACTTTGGTGTACTATTCATAGAGGGATGGTCTTGTTGAGCACTTCAATAAAGCCTTCAAGTAGATGTTGGGAAAGTTTGACACCAAGGATTCTTTGGGATTCCTTGCTGCCGTATCTACTGCTTCTAATACAATTTCTCCAGAGTTTGACTATTTTTTACTCACTTTAGTTGCAATATTGAAGGTTAACCAGACGAATCTTGGCTGTAGTCTGGGAGACTGGGGAAGAGGAGCAGATTCCAGGACAGAACCTGGTGGACTATGTGATTTGGATACAAGAGTGACTGAAGACAGCCAGGGAAGTCGCCAGGCTGTGTTGGAAGAAAGCTCAAGCCATCTAAGCCTAGGAATATAATTATTCTGCAGTCCAGCAGGTCTTCCATCTAGGAAACTGTATCTTAGTTTATTTTCTGATAAGGGTAATAATACTATTGTGTCAGTAGCAAGGACCTTACAAGGTCATAAAGAAGGTTAGGCCTGTGGATTACAAGATGGCCCAAAAGGATGAGTGGAAAAGGCCACGATCTTCCATGTGAACCTCTAGAAGAGGTGGGTCACATCAACTTGTCTTTGATCCAGGGATAAGATTTTAGGCCAGAAGTTCCATTGAATCCTACCTAGATAATTTACCCAGGCCTGTATCAATAACAAACCAGTACCATCCTCCACCGCCCATCTTTGGTCCTTTCCGCCCTCCCTTCTCTAATCTCACCCCTGTCCTCACCTTTCTAATTACTGGCCTTGCTTATTGTTCCGCCTTTACACCCCCTTGTGATTGTATGTATACGTTTCCCATGTATATAAGATTTTACTGTTATCACCATTAAGTGCCCAATTTGTATGTTGTTCACCATTGTTCTCATATGTTACTATTCATCCTGTTCTATGCAAACTGCTTTGACACTTTGAAAGGTGGTATAACATAGTAACATAGTAAAGGATGGCAGATAAAGACCAGTATGGTTCATCTAGTCTGCCCAGTATGATGGCAAGAGTAGGTGCACCTGCCGCTCCGTGCAGGCCACCTCTCCCCATGTCTTTATTTAGGGGTGAACCCACCACTCCATGTAGGACACCCCTATTTGTTGAGAAAGTAGATGGTTCAGTATATTTTGATTTTATCCTGTTGCTGTAAAGGGATCCACTGTGTCTGTCCCATGCCATTTTGAATTCTGTCACCGTGTTTGCCCCACCACTTCCATCGGGAGGGCATTCCAAGCATCCACCACCCTTTCTGTGAAAAGGTATTTCCTGACATTGCCTTTCAATTTACCACCTTGCAGCTTCCTGTTATGCCCTCTATTTTTACAGCTTCCCCGTCTTTGGAAGAGGTTTGTTTGTTCATTATTTCCCAATAAGAATTTAAAGGTCTGAATCATATCTCCCCTGTCCCTCCTCTCCTCCAAAGTGTACATGTTTAGGTCTTCAAGTCTCTTCTCATAAGGCTTCTGACGCAGGCTCCAAATCATTTTGGTCGCCTTCCTCTGAACAGTTTCCAGTCTTTTTACATCCTTTGCGAGATATGGTCTCCAAAACTGAACACAGTATTCCAAGTGAGGCCTCACCAGTGACTTGTACAGTGGCATAAGCACTGTTCCCTCTAAGCTGTATGCGTATGCGCGTGCACACACCTCGCCGAGTGAGCGCACATACTTTACAACAGAGCGCACAAAAATTACGGTTCTGATTCTGATAGAAAACAACACAGACGTTCTTAAAATTGAAAAGTTGTGTATTTATGGTTTTCACAAGTTCTACAATATTTTCTAGTGCAATCAATGTGGTGTACATACTGTATTCTGATGTGTAGTCAAATTTTAAAGTATATAACTCCGAGTGTCGTCGTGTGGTGCACAAAATTTAACCTTCCTTCAAAAGCTGCACAGCTGATATTTTATGCGCACACAGCCTACAGAAAATTAGAGGGAACATTGGGCATAAGTACTTCTTCCTTTCTGCTGGTAATTCCTCTTTGTATGCAGCCCAACATCCTCCTGGCTCTTGCCACTGCCTTGTCACACTGTCTTGCCACCTTGAAATCTTCAGAAATAATCACACCAAGGTCTTTCTCCTGATCCGTGCACACCAACCTCTCGCCCCCTATCGCGTACATTTCCCTTGGATTTCTGCTACCCAAGTGCATGACTCTGCACTTCTTTGCATTAAATCTTAATTGTCAATCATTAGACCATTCTTCCAGCTTTTGTATATCTTCCAATATGTATACTTTGAAAGAAAGATGGGGAGGGGAGGGGAGTTGCAGAATCAGTGACCACAAGGAAGCGAAGGGTAGTGGTGGTTGGTGATTCTCTTCTGAGGGGTACTGAGGTGTCCATCTGCCGACCAGACTTGATGTCCAGAGAGGTATGCTGTCTGCCTGGTGCCAAAATCCAAGATGTTACGGAGAGTATGCCGAGACTCATCAAGCCCACTGACTATTACCCAAAGTTGCTAATCCATGTTGGAACAAATGATACTACCAGGTATCCCTCTGAGCTTATCAAAAGTGTCTTCATGGCTCTGGGACAGAGGGTGAAGCAGTTAGGTGCACAGGTGGTGTTCTCTTCAATCCTCCATGTTGAGGGTAAAGGCCAAGGCAGAGAGGCTGCATGGATGGTGTCATTGAGAGCGTTTTGGTTTCCTAGACCATGGGATGCTGTTCCAAGGGTTGCAGAGCAGAGATGGCATCCATCTGTCCAAGAAAGGTCAACGCGTCTTCAGTAGAAGACTGGCTAATCTACTGAAGAGAGCTTTAAACTAGATTCGTTGGGGATGGGTGAAGAAAGCCCCCAGGTAAGTGAAAGCCCCCAGGTAAGTGATGCATTAAATACCTTTATGGAAATGGGTAACAGGAGTAACATATGGAAAGCAGTGTGTATAAATGCCCGTAGCATGGGGAATAAGATCCCTGATGTTGAAGCTTTGGTGGGAGTGGCCGACTTGGATTTAGTGGTAGTTACAGAAACATGGTTCACAGAAAACCATGACTGGGATGTAACTATATCTGGCTATACATTATTCAGAAAGGACAGGTAGGAAGAAGGGGAGGAGGAGTGGCACTATATGTAAAAAATACTATTAAAGCTTTGGAATTACAGAGCTTAAAAGGGAGAGAGGAGGCATCGTGGGTTAAACTAGAGAGAGGGAAAGAGAAATCTGTTTGCATTGGCGTGATATACAGACCTCCCTCACAAGAGAAAGAGGTGGACAGAGAGTTAATTGAAGACATACGCAGCATTGCTAGGAAAGGGGAAGTGCTACTGATAGGGGATTTCAATATGCTAGATGTTAATTGGCATATTCCTGCTGCAGTATCATCTAGAAGTAAAGAGATCCTGGATTCTCTACAGGGAGAACTATTCAAGCAATTGGTAACAGATCCCACACATGAAGGAGCCATACTGGACTTGGTGCTTACCAATGGTGAAAGTGTTTCTGATGTTATAGTGGGAGATCATTTTGCATCCAGTGATCACCAGATGGTGTGGTTCAGTATTAGGACTAGGGCTGTTAGAATCCATTCAAAGATGAGGGTCTTAGACTTTAGGAAGATTAACTTTGCTAAGATGGGCTAATACCTCAGGGAGTCGTTAGCGGGATGGGAACAGCTGGGGGATGTAGAAAAACAGTGGGCAAAACTGAAAGGGGATATTTTAAGGGCAACCAACCTTTTTGTTAAAATGGTAAATAAAGGTAAAAGGAAAAGGAGACCGCTATGGCTTTCGAAAGAGGTAGCTGAAAAAGTGAAGAAAAACAGGGAGGCCTTCATGAAATACAAGAGATCACAGAGAGAGGAAGACAGTCATCTATATTTGGAAAAACCTAGGGCTCATGTGGTGCCTTTACACAAAAGCGGAAGTAAGAATGTGATTGAAAACTACAGGCCGGTTAGTTTAACTTCGGTGGTGAGTAAATTACTGGAAACGCTGCTGAAAGAGAAAATAGTGAAGTTTCTGGAGTCCAGCAGATTACAGGATCCAAGGCAGCATGGATTCACCAGAGGCAGGTCTTGTTAGACAAATCTGATTGATTTCTTTGACTGGGTGACCAGGGAGTTGGACTGAGGGAGAGCCTTAGATGTGGTGTATTTAGATTTCAGTAAAGCCTTTGACACTGTTCTTCACAGGCGACTTATAAACAAACTGAGCACCCTAAGGATGGACCCTAAAGTTACTGCTTGGGTTAGAAATAGAAACCCAGTTAAATAAATAAATATACCCTGAACCACTGTAAGTCCATTTCATGGACTGGGTACTTTAAACTCAGTTATTTCAAGCACTTTCCAGTGCTAAACCATACTTACGGAAACCATTCAATTTTGTTAAAAGATATCTCAATAGACAATATCCCATACCTTAATTTAAGCAAACACACGTCTATTAAAAAGGTCAAACTTCAACACATCACAATATACTGAAAAGCAAAGAAAACATGATAGAAACATCAGATCTAGTCATATAATACAAAATAATACATTGATATTTATTTTAAGTACTCTTTTCACAATGCTCAAGGCAGCGTACAACTCAACATATGAAAAAAATTATATTGAAATTCTATTGTCACATTGGCAACAGCAACGCAGGCTCCATGCACTGTGAGACATTCTGTGAAGTAATGCAGATTCCTACAAGAAAGACACTATACCAGCGATGGCGAACCTATGGCACGCGTGCCAGCTGTGGCACGCGAAGGCCTTGCAGCTGGCACGCGGGTAGGTCCGCAAAAAAGAAAAAGCTGGCTCTGGCTGCTGCCGCGGACGCGGCAGCGGCAGAGTGCAGTGTCCCGCGGGGCCCCCTCCGCCTGCTAAGCCCCTCTGCAAGGGCTTTCAGATTCGCAAGGGAGAGCGTCTCCCTCGCGTCTCTGTTAAGCCCGCAGGGGCTAATGGGAAATTTCCCATCAGCCCCTTTAGACGCGAGGGACTGATGGGAAATTTCCCATTAGCCCCTGCGGGCTTAACAGAGACGCGAGGGAGAAGCTCTCCCTCGCGAATCTGAAAGCCCTTGCAGAGGGGCTTAGCGGGCAGAGGGGGCCCCGCGGGACATTGGATTCTGCCGCTGCCGCAGCAGCGGCAGCAGCCAAAGCCAGCTTTTTTTTTTTTTTTAATATGCCATGGGGGGGGGGGGGGGTAGGACCGCTAATGGGCGTGGGGGGGGTGGGACTGCTGGTGGGGGGGGGGGGGTAGCGGGTAGGACTGCTAATGGGCTAGGGTGGGGAAGGACAGCTAATGGGCTAAGGGGGGTAGGACTGCAAAGTGGCTGAGGGCTGAAGGGGGCTGTCTGGAAATGGGGTGAGGGGGGGTTAGGACTGGTAATGGGCTATGGGGGGGTTAAGACTGCTAATGGGCTTTGGGCTGATGGGGGCTGTCTGGAAATGGGGTGATGGGTGTTAGGACTGATAATGGGCTATGGGGGGGGCTAGGACAGGAAATGGGCTGATGGGGAGGGGTTAGGACTGGATGGGCTGTGGGCTGTTGGGGGGGTTAGGACTAGTAATGGGCTATGGGGGGGTTAAGACTGGTAATGGGCTGTGGGCTGATGGGGGCTGTCTGGAAATGAGGTGATGGGGGGTTAGAACTGCTAATGGGCTATGGGGGGGTTATGACTGATAATGGGCTATGGGGGGGGGCTAGGACAGGAAATGGACTGATGGGGAGGGGTAAGGACTTGAGGTGGGCTGATGTGGTTAGGACTGGTAATGGGCTGTGGGCTGATGGGGGGGGTTTAGGACTGGCAATGGGCTGTGGGGGGCTGACTGGAAATGGGCTGATGGGGTTAAGACTGGAAGTGGGCTGATGGGGGGTTAGTACTGGTAATGGGCTATGGGGGGGGGGTTAGGACTGATAACGGGCTATGGGGGGGTTAAGACTGGTAATGGGCTTTGGGCTGATGGGGGATGTCTGGAAATGGGGTGATGGGGGGTTAGGACTGGTAATGGGTTATAGGGGGGGCTTAAACTGAAATGGGGTGATGGGGGTTTAGGACTGGAAGTGGGTTGATGGGGGGCTAGGACTGGTAATGGGTTGGGGGTTGCTATGACTGGAAATGGGCTGAGTGGAAGGGGAGGCTTGAACTGCAAATAGCTGATGGGGAGGGAGCTTGGAATGGAAATGGGCTGTGAGGGAAGGGAGCTAGGACTGAAAATGGGCTGATGGAGCAGCTAGGATAGGACTGGAAATGGGCTGTTGGGGGGAGCTAAGATTGGAAATGGGCTGTGGTGGGGGCTTGAATTGAAATGGACACATGGAGGGGCTAGAACTGGAAGTAGGCTCATGGGGGGGGGCTTGGACTGGAATTGTACTGAGTGGAGGGGAGCTATGATTTGACATGGGCTGATGATGGGGCTAGGAAATGACTAGAAATGGGCTGATGGGGGGCTAGGATTGGAAATGAGCTGATGAAGGGACTCAGACTGAAAATGGATGGGGGAGCTAGGACTGGAGATGGGTTGTGGGGGGGCTAGGCCTGGAAATGGGCTGATGCAGGGACTAGAAAGGAATGGATGCTGGGTGAGACTGGAACTAGAAGGGAGCTGATGTTGGGGAGGATTAGAATGGGATGGGGCTGGGAGAGTAAAATGGAGAGGGGAAAAATATTTTGTGTGGGAGGAATGAAAAATCTACAATTGGCCGGGTATTGGGAGAGTAAGTGGGGATTGAGGATGGAGCGGTAAAATTTGTGTGGATGAAATAGGAATGAGGAAACAGCAAAAGGAGAAAGATTAGTATGTTAAAGCAGATGTAGAGAGAGAGAGAATGGAAAAAAAGACTAGAAGAGAGAAGAAAGAACAAATGGACAGCAGACGATGGAGAGTTAGCAGAAAACATGAAGAAACCAGAAGAAAGTGGCTGGAGCAATTGCAACTGAAAAAAAATGCACAAAAGGTAGAAAGATATCTCTTTATTTTGAATTTATTAACTGGAATATGAAACCTCTGGGAAATGTGCATCATTAACGTCTGCGCTTTGTTTGGTACAAGAGGAAATTAATTTATAGTTTTATTTCTACAGTGTTGTACATTCCAAGTTTGGCTTTTGGGGTTCCCAGTTTAATTATTGCCTTCCTGTTTCTAAATTGTGATTCCTTGTTTGGTGATGGTCTATGTTCTGCATGTGTAACTGAGCTGAGGTTTAATTGACGTGCTGGCACTTTGAGGAAATTCTTTGGTTTTGTGCGGCAGTTTGGGCACTCGGGCTCAAAAAGGTTAGCCATCACTGCACTATACCATAACATAACTCCAAAGACTCAAACAGCAACAATCCTACCTAGGAAAAGGCAACATTTTAAAATTAACTCAGACCCTAGAATACTATTATACCTCCTATTGGGAAAATAGAACAAGCTGGGCAAGTGATCCCCACATAGAAACTACATACTAGCAGAATACCTTGTACACAGACCACAGACAGATCTCTAGCAAATACAGAATAAGGAGCTATACACACACAAACACTGAAATGGAAAGCCTAAGAAACCAGATTTAAAGCAGTGGAATACTGAAGAAAGAGGAACAGAAATGCATTTTGTCCTGAACTAAGCAAAACATAAGGATATAAGACATGCACAT
The DNA here is from genome assembly GCA_033557465.1 of Ichthyophis bannanicus. Lineage (NCBI taxonomy): Eukaryota > Metazoa > Chordata > Amphibia > Gymnophiona > Ichthyophiidae > Ichthyophis > Ichthyophis bannanicus. The sequence continues at coordinate 166,869,661 of CM066032.1, read as the reverse complement.
TTGCAAAGCTGAAATATTCCAGTCACTATAAACTCAAAATTATTCTTTTGTTCCTTTGCTGTCTGGCCTTTTATTTTTTCAATGGTTATGGTTTATTTTTCCATTTTCTCCTTGTTATCGTTTCCTAAGTCCTTTTGAAGAGTTTCTTTTCCATTTCTGTTTATTTTTCACCTCTCTTCTTTCCTTCCTCCCCTCTATTTCTCTCTTAGATTATCTTTCATCTGTCACCTTTTTATCCATTTCTTCAGTGTGCCTGTCTATATACCCAAACTTTATTTTACTCTTCCTTGTTCCCTTCTCTTTACACTGCAGTCTTCATTCTCCCTCATTTTACTTCTCGCCTACTAGTAGTTTTCCATCTCCTACTGTGTCTCCCTTTCCACCTTCTGGTCTTTCACTCCTCAAAACCCCCCTTTCACTCCTCTTAAGTTCCTTATTTCTATTCACCGTATTGGCCCTCACCCCAGCTCTCATCTACCTTTCTGTGCCTCTCATTTCCTCATCAGACATTGCTCCTTCCACTCATTCCATCCATTGTTTTTAGCTCATTTCTTCTCTCGTCTCCTACCCCACCTCCCATTCCCCCATTCACTTGCTCCATTACTACTCTTGCTCATCCCTTCAAAGACCCGTTTCCTTTGTCTGTTGGGGTTTTTTTTTGCTCTCTCTACAACCTCCTGTACTGGGTTGTAAGCCTACCTCCCCTAGATCCTTCACACCATCTCTCTACTTTTCTTTACCCTGTGGTAAATTCCACAGTTCTTCCAACATACCCTACTCATACCCTCACTCAGACTCTTAGTACTCATTCTTTCTCAGCCTAATCCCCAAGCTCCTACCTTTCCACCCTCCCCAATCACCACTCAGCCTCCGAGATCCCAGTCTTCTCCTATTCCCCAACAAATTTCTGAATCTGTCATCTTTTGCTTTCCTTCCCAGTCCAGCAGCCCAGTCCTCACTGTGAATCCCCGCTCTGACCTCAACCTTATATCTCCAGTATCTGGTCTTCCACCCACTTCCCCCATTCCACAGCATTCATCCTCCTGTCTTTCTGTCCCTTTTGCAGAGCCCCTTTTTTCTGTCTATCCCAACTACCCCAGGCTTCTTCCTCCTGTCTTTCTGTCCCTTTTCTAGCACCCATTTCCTCTGCCTCCCTCCTCTGATCCCGGGGTTCTCTCACCTATCCTTCTTCCTCTTTTCTAGCATCCAGTTTGTCTGCCTTCCTCTCCTTTCCCAGCGTCCTCCCTCTTGTTTTTTTCCCTTTTTCCAGCACCCATTTTTCTGCCTTTCCCCTCCTTCAGCATCCTTTGCTGCTGAAACACTTGAGCCCTTTGTTGGTGTTGGGCGCATGTGTGTGGGCAAGCTGTTTTGGTGTTTTTGGACTTGTTCCAGTAGAGCTTCATTCCAGCAGGAATTGACATTGGCTGGCTGGTCTTTGTTGAAACTGATGATATTGACTGCTACATTTGTGTAGCATGAAGATGGGTGTTTATTGATGAACGCTGTATACCACTGAGACGAAGCAGAGTTCAGCCAAGTACTCTGTTTTTCACTTTGTTTTCAATGAAGGTTTTAATGCATGTTAAGTGTGCATTTCCCTTTTCTTTAGTTTGTTCTTTCCAGGACTGAAGTTTTTACTCAGCTCCCACACGTGGCTGTTCCAGGTCTCAAGTACCTGTCAGCTTCCCAAAGGTATACACATTCCATGCTGTTTGTCGCAGGGTAAGCAATGGATTTCGCCAGTCCTCTTTAATAATGGTTAATGGATTTTTCCTCCAGGAACTCATCCAAACCTGTTTTGAACCCAGCTACACTAACAGCTTTTACTACATCCTCCAGTAACGAATTCCAGAGTTTGATTATGTACTGTCGACTGTTGTGTTGTCTGTCTTGATTAGATTGTAAGCTCTATGAGAAGGGACTTTCTCTTACATGTCTCTGTGCAGGGCTGTGTACACCTTGTACCTCTATACAAATGATTAGTAGTAGTAGTACTTTTGTTATGTGGAAATTTTATTTGTATAGAACTGTTTCATTTTGTGCTTTATGGCTGCTACACCAGGAACAGCTCCTGCAATTTTCCCCCTAGCTAGTCTGGGGGCAGGGAGAGACACCATGAATGAAGATCCCCATATCAAAGAAGAATACAATGTGAATGGGAGTCCATCAATATATGTTTGCCCGGGCCCATATAGCATTACTCTGGCCCTGAATACACTATTCTTCATGCAGTGCCAGGCTCCTAAATCTCTAAAGGTGAGTGAATCACTGATGTGGGAGGAAGGACTTTTAAACACATGGAGAATCCTGCAGGTCGAGATTTATACATTTTTTCTTGTTTTCTCATCAAACGTGCTAGATTAGACTCTTTTTTTTTTTAACATACAAATTATTTGTATCTTCAATACTGTATGTTAGGAAGAGGCCTATAGTTATAATATCTGATCATACTGGAACCTCTTTTAACTGGGTGTAAATCTTCCAAGTCTGATTTGGCACTTTTAACTCTAGTCTTCTGGAGGATCAGGTTTCGGTAAGTTTACGAGGCAATTATTCAACATATTTCATTTAATGATTGATCTGAGGTCTTGCCATTAAATAGGATGCTTTTAAAAACTCTTGTGGGAGCTGAGTAAAAACGTCAGTGCTGGAAAGAACAAGCTAACAAAAAAGGAAATGCACACTTAATGCACATTAAAACCTTTGGTAAAGATACCCCTTAGAGCCCAATGATGGTGCATTCGGTTCTTAGATAGTGATTTTATACATATTAGCTCACTCTGGGGTCTCATTATTACCTTTTTGTGCTTTATCCTCTTTTTTGGGGGGTTGTTTATTAATGACATTACTATTATTTCAGGAATCTTGTTGTATTATATTTTTGTTATAGAAACATAGAAAAATGACGACAGAAAAAGACCACATGGCCTATCTAGTCTGTCCTTAGAGAATCAACCCATGAGCAGGAAAGATAACACTTTATTGCTGCAATTTCAGAAACTACAAGACAAATATTGTATGATATTATTTGTAGTCAATAAACTGGCACATCTGTTTACTCAACAGAAAGCTAGATATTATTCACTGACTAATAAAAGTAGTCATTTAATAACACAGTTTTTAATAGGAGAGAGGAACAGGGGAGAATTCAAGCTCAGGGCTGGCGCAACCCACTGTGCAAACCATGTACTCGCTCAGAGCAGCATGGTTTGCACAGTGAGCCAGCCATTGGACAGCATCAACAGGTGAAATGTGATGGCCCGCAGTTGGTCCAATCAAAGTAGTCAGCGTGGGACCTTAGATCCCATGCGCGCATCCTGCCCCCTCTGATGCAACTTTCTGTGAGGGGCCAGGGATGCATCGCAGGCACAGCATGCAGATGGGCTCCAAAGCTGATGCTGGCATCAAGGACCCAAAGCCACTACTTTAAAATAGTTTGCCAGTGGTAAGGAGCGCAGACCACCGTTGCAGTGGGGAAGTGCCTCTCCTCCAGTGGGGACCGCATCCCCTGCTGATGGCAAGGAATGGAGGCCACTTCTGTTCCTGTCCACCAGTGGAGATCCCATCCCCCACCAGCGGCAAGGAGCATAAGCCGCTGGTATGGCTGGTAAGTTCCTGTCTGCTCCGTCTCCCAGCAGCAGCAGGAACTGGCCTTAAAATACCAGTGGAAGTCTCAGTGTCCCGCCTGTATTTTAAGGCCACAGTAATAGAGTAGGAGGGGGATAAAGGTAAGAGGAGAGGAAGTGGACAGAGATTGATGGACGGGTTGGGCTAGAGGAAGAGGAGTGGAGTGTGAGTGAAAGGGCAGACATAGAGGAGGACAGAAGAGCCTAAGGAGAGGGGCAGGGTTGGAAGAGAAAATGAATAAAGGATGAAAGGGAGCAAGAGTGAAGTTGGATGTGAGGGAGAGAGTGCATGAATGGGTGTGAAGGAAGGCGGCTATTGGGCAGGAGGGGTAATAATGCAAGGGAGAAAGGAACCTACATGCCACAACCACACATAATGCACACGCATTCACTCTCCCTATAGATGCAGCTTTCCAACACACACATACGAGGTGTGACAAAAAAGAAATGAGACTGTGGCAGCCATGCCCATGACTCAATGCCAATTGGCTAATCGCTTATGTCACTGTGTTGTGCAACAACTTGCCACTATTCTGCTATAATATTTTTCATCTCTCTCACTCTGTTTTTCTTTTTCAGGTTTTTTTGTAACACACTGCTCCATCGCTTTGTCATGCAACTGGAGATGGCAGAAATATGGAGCAAAGAATCAACTTGAAATTTCTGGAGAAGGGCCCAACTGAGTGTCTCCAACTTCTTCAAAAGGCTTATGGAGAAGATGCAATGTCAAGGCCGCGAGTCTTTGAGTGGTACAAATGCTTTAAGACTGGAGGAGATGGAGAATGACCCCAAGTCGAGACGGCCTTCCATGACAAAGATGGCTGAGAACATTGACAGAGCGAACCAGCTGGTGTGGATGATAGCTGAGGAGCTCAGCCTGAACAGGGAGTCAGCGTGGACCATCTTGGTGCAGGAGCTGCGGATGTGGAAGGTGTGCGCCAAGATGGTGCCCAAGCTTTTATAAGATGAACAGAAGGAGCACTGGGTCAATGTTTGTCGAGACTTGCTAGAGAAGATCAGAGAAGATCCAGAGTTCGTTGGCCAAGTCATCACAGGAGATGAGACTTGGGTCTTCCAGTACGACCCTGAAAGCAAGAGACAGAGCCTGCAGTGGCAGACTCGACTGTCACCCAGACCCAAGAATGCGCGCATGTCCAAATGAAGGATCAAGGTCATGCTGATCACATTCTTCGACCAGAAGGGACTGGTCTATCATGAGTTTGTGCATGAGGGTCAGATAGTCAACCAGCACTTCTACCAGCAGGGTCTCCATCTCCTCCATGACCGGGTTCGGTGCAGTAGGTGGGCTCTGTGGAGAGACAAGTCGTGGCTGCTCCACCACAACAATGCGCCCGCACACACAGCGCTCAGTGTGAGGCAGTTCTTGGCCAACAAACCGATCACAGCTCTTGACCACACTCCTTATTCCCCAGATCTTGCACTGTGCGACTTCTGGCTCTTCCCCAGGCTGAAGACTGTGCTCAAAGGAACTCATTTCACCTCTGTAGAAGAGATCAAGGCCACTGTGACGAGGGAGCTGAGGACTTTACCGAGTGTTTCCGTACATGGCAGGAGCAAATGTAGAAGTGCATTAACTCTGGGGAGGATTACTTTGAAGGGGACAATGCGTAATTTCTCTGTAGATTTTGTAATAAAACATTTATGGGACAGTCTTGTTTCTTTTTTGTCACACCTTGTACACACACAGAGGCCCCAAAACAAACATGCATACACACCCCACCCTGTCAATACCCCTCCCCTGGATAAAACATAAGAACATAAGATATGCCATACTGGGTTAGACCAAGGTCCATCAAGCCCAGTATCCTGTTTCCAACAGTGGCCAATCTAGGTCATACGTACCTAGCAGTTTCTCCAAAAGACACAGGTTCAACAATGCTTGTATTGGGTCAAGCATTGATATCCTGGGTCCCTTCTTAATAATGGTTTATGGACCTTTCCTCCAGGAACTTGTCCAAACCTTTTTTAAACCCAACTACACTAACAGCCTTTACTACATCCTCCGGTAACAAATTCCAGAGTTTGATTACATGTTGAGTGAAAAAATATTTTCTCTTATTAGTCTTAAATAGGTTACCCTGTAGCTTGTGGTGATGAAGGGGCATCAGAGCCCATGGAAATAGCTGGAAAGCAAACTTTTATCTGCAAGCAGAGGGATAGTTCAGAGAGCAGGGAGTTTCAAACTGCAGCCAAAGAAAAAAAACACACACACAGAGCTGCTGAGTCCAAGGGAACCCAGGAAGGTAATAGGAAGCACCTGGGGGAGGAGTTGGAAGGGGAAGAGCAGCTACATACATTTAAGCTCGAGGGAACAGAAAGAGAGGAGCCTACCAAGAGAAAGGAGGGAGGAGAGCTCCCGAGGCAAACTGAAGGGAAAGGATCCTTCAGGGGAATTGAAAGAGAGAGGCTTTCCAGAGACAGCCACGGAAGAGATTTTCAAGGCAGCCAGCATACTGGGGACTACAGTCCAGGGAGAAGCCCATGCTGTAAAGGAATTGCAGCACGGTCTGGAGTCCGGAGGCTCTGTCCTGAGAGAGTTGCTGACTATAGTCCAGGTATGGGAACAGCCCTGCAAGAGTCTGTGGGAGAAGTTTTACCTCTGGAAAGATCTGGGAAGAGAAGGGTCACGCAGAACAAGGTGAGCCAGTTAGAAGCCTTGTTCAGCTTGTTGAGAGATAAGGGTCTCTACAGCCATTCTAAAATCCCTGAGCACAGAGAGAAGTCCCGGGGGGAAAAGGTCTTAAAACGTTTAGGGGAGATTAAGCCTACGTCCCCTCAGCCCGAGTTAAGCCAGGAGACAGCAGAGTCTGATTATGAAGACATGCAGACAGAGCCTTGTGATGTTGAACAAGACTCCTTAGACTCCTTGATGGATTGTTCTTTTTGTATGAAGACAGAATGAAGAGGCTGTAGGTTTTTATTTTAAGCTGAGGAAAAAGCCAGAATCCCTTTAACTGAATGTCGTATGTTTTGAACGCTGGAAATGTTTAAAAGGAAAATTGCTGCTGTTTAAAGCTGAGAGGAAATGATTCAAGATTGATTTGAATGATTAATGGAAACAGCTATCTGAATGTAAAACAGCTAGAAGCAAAAGAAAAGCTTTATTTAAAGTTTACTCAGTTGGGAAAGGCTGATACCTTTGCTGGAAGTTAGCTGAAATCAGCTAAGCTGTATTTCTGACTGTTGGACTTTGGAAGAAACACCTTCTGGTATAACAAGCTGCATGAAGCAATTGTAACATTTATCACTGTCAGAATCCTGTTTGACTGTAACGTCTTTCGTTGGAGAGTACATTCTATTTTGGTTGACATGTGTTGAGCTTCTAAGGAGGTTCTTTGCAAAGGGAAAGACAAAAATAAATTTCCTGTGTTTTGCCTTCAAAACCCTCGGACTCTCTTTGTCATTTCACATAACTACAATACCCAGAAGCTTCAGCTCTGGAGCCCATTAAAAAGGGGACATTATAAGGCACTCCCTTACCTATAGGCAACCGCCTAGACAGTAGGGAGCACCACAAGCTTCATTACATGTCCCCTAGTCTTTCTATATTCTGATAACATAAACAATCGATCTGTGTTTACCCGTTCCACTCCGTTCATTAATTTATAGACTTCTATCATATCTCCCCTCAGCCTTCTCTTTTCTGGGTTAAAGAGCCCTAACCTTTTTAGCCTTTCTTCATAGGAGTATCTTTCCATCCCCTTTACCATTTTGGTGGCTCTTCTCTGAACCTTTTCTAATATCACTATATCCTTTTTAAGATATGGAGACCAGAATTGCACACAATATTCAAGGTGCGGTCTCACCATGGAACAATATAGAGGCATTATAATATCTTTTGTTTTATTTTCCATTCCTTTCCTTATGATACCTAACATTCTATTTGCTCTCTTGGCCACCGCTGCACACTGGGCCGAGGGTTTTAACATGTTATCCACAATGACGCCTAAATCTTTTTCCTGGGTGGTGGTTGCTAATGTGGAACCTTGCATCGTGTAACCATAGTTTGGGTTGTTCTTCCCTAGGTGCAGCATGACCTGTGCCTTATCCCAAACTCTGCTGTGGACTTGGGCCACCATGACCTGGAGGCGGTACGCCCGGTCCACAGGCAGGAAGGCAATCGCTCGCTCCGTGTCGAAGCGGGCACCAAGGAACTCTAAGGTCCGCACCAGCTCGAGTGGGACTTGGAGTAGTTGACCAAGAAGCCAAGTGTTCAAGGAGGAGAATCATTCGCAACACTGCCAGGCGGGCTTCATCAATAGAGGGTCCCCGTGACGAGCCGGTCATCGAGGTAGGGGAAGACGGGTATGCCCTGCTGCCTGAGGGAGGTGGCAACCGCAGAGAGACACTTTGTGAAAACTCACAGTGCAGACGCAAGCCCGAAGGGGAGCACCCTGTACTGGTAGTGTTCCCCTGCACCTTGAAGTGCAGGTATTGCCTGTGTTGGGGGTGGATTAGGATGTGGGTGTAAGCATCCTTGAAGTCCAAGGAACATAGGCAATTGCCCTTCTACAGGAAGGGTAGCAGGATGCCAAGCGATAACATTTTGAACTTCTCCAGCACCAGGAACTTTAGGTTTCGAAGGTTGAGGACTGGGCGTAGGCAATCTGTCTTTTTCAGAATGAGAAAGTAGCGGGAATAGAACCCATGGTGAATGGTGCAGCGGTGCCTTCGACCGCCCGCTGGGCAAAGAGGTTGGATAGCTCCTGCTGCAAGAAGGTCTGGTACGAAAAGAGCTGAGCAGGCTCCGCTGGCGAGAAGGGCGCCTGTCCAGGCGGAGACAATATCTGTCCCAGATCACGCATAGGACCCAGGTGTCCGACATGATTGACGCCCACTGTACTGACAACCATCCATATCCTCACCCCCATTTTCTAACATATACACCTCCACCTCCTGAAAACACACACACACGCACACGCACACACACACACACACACCATAAACAGCTAAACTCTCCCCATAGGAAAAGATATGCGATCATACCACGGATGCACACCCACATAGTACACATGCCGCGCTGCCCTGTCAACACGTTGCCATTACTGTTTCAATCAAATCCCCCACAGAGACATTCCCGAGCATGTAAATGGAGGAAAGAGGAAATGCACCATTTGTCACACTATATAGGTGCACTTTTCAACTTGTTTACTTTCCAGAATTGGTGGGAGTGTTAAGAAGAGGAGGGAAAACAGGGAGATGGAGCAGAGGAAGGGGTAACAGGAAGCTGCTACACTACAAGGGGTTGGAGGAAAACTGGACTGGGGTGATCAAGAGAGAGGGGCAGATGCAGAGCTGAGAGGCATAGACAGAGAGAGAGGGTGAACAGACTGAGAGTGCAGACTCTGGGCTCTGAGGAGTGGAGCAAAGGTGGAGCAGACTGGGCTTAAGTTTGGATAGAGAGATGAGCAGATGCTGAGCTCTGAGAAATGGACAGAGGGGTAAATGATGGGTTCTAAGAGGTGGACAGAGAGGATAGATGTTGGAATACCGGGGGGTGGTAGAGGAGAAAAAGAAGAGGGAGGGGAAGGAAGCTGCTTGATTTTGGGGGAGGGCAAAAAGAGATAGTGGAAAAGAAAGAGGGGATCTACTCAACAAAAAGGGTGGAGAAGAAGGGTGGGAAGTGGGGGGCTGGGGGAGAGAGAGGGAAGATGCTGGACATAGTGAAACCATGTGGGAGAGGCCATGGGGCATTAGCAAGGAGATGAATGAGAGAAGGATGATGAGTACAATGAGTAGTAATGTGGTAATAGAGAATGGGTGAAAGACAGCAGGGAATAAGAGGCTAAAGGAGGAGTGAGACGGGGAAAATGGGAGAGCGCAGGAAGATAAGCCACGCTGGAAGTTAGAGAAGAATAAATGAAAAGCCAAAAGGAGATTGATGACTAGAGAAGGGAGAAATTTGAGTGGATAGAGAGCATGGGAAGGAGACAAATATGGAGAGGGCATGGATGAAGACAGGAAGGACAAGGAGAAATGTCAAATGGACAGCAGACACTGAAAAGAAAGGTAGGAGAAGACAGAGGAAAGTAGAAGAGAGACAGTCGCCATCATGACTGAAAAAAAATGCCAGACAACAAAGGTAGAAAAAAGTATTTTATTTTGAATTTATGGCGATTGACAGGTGCGCTGGCTCGGACTGATTTTCCTAATGTGGAAGAAGAAAGCTAAAATGGGTAAGAAGCCCTCTTCTGTCCCGATAGCTTCCTTTCCATTACCTTTGGTGGTCTCAGGACCTTTGGATGCCTTTTTGATTTGGTCACAGCAGCTGGTGGCTTTGGCAGTGGAACAGTGTCCCATTGGCTTCTCGCCGAAGTTGGGTGGCTCTGCGGCTAGCTTGGGGCCGGATATCTCGCCACTGAGCCGGTGGAGACCCTCTAAGGTGGCATTGCTGGTGTCTAGCCTCAAGAGCCTGCAGGAAGGTCGTCCCTCTGATGGTGGTGAGCGAGCTCCTGTGAGAGGGCTGGCTCCAGGGCACAGCGGAACACTAGATAGAGCAGTTCCGGGTCATCCTCTCAGCAACCACACACTGCGGAGAGCAAGTGAGGGTGCAGCTGTGGAGTCAGCTGCCAGTTGGCCCTCGGCAATGGATTTGTCGAGCTCGGAAGATGGGGCTAGAGCAGTTGGAGATTCGATGGCGTTTTCACTTGCTCGCCCTGAAGTTTTCACATTAGAATCTATCTGGTTTGCCTTTATGAAGTCAGGAGAAACTTTTGTCTCTCAGTTTCAAACTCTTACCACTCAAACCTGAGGTAACTCCCTGGCAGCACAAAATCAGGCTGAAGAAATATCTTCTTTACAGATTGTTACATCTGCATTACAGATCAAAGTGACTTCATTAGAAAATTATGTGGACACCTCTGTTAAGGACTCCTTAATTATAAAGTCTAGATTGGAGATGTTAGACTTTTATATTTTCTTTTGATAAATTTTCCTAAATCTTTTCATGTGAGTGCTAGGGAAATGTTTAAGATGTACCTAACAGAAGTTATGGGTGTCCTGGTGGGATCCCACCCCCCTTTAACTAAGATCTATTATTTGTCTGGTGGGGTAATACCAGGGATTTATTAAGCGGATGCTTTAAATGTATCAGTTCTTTGGAATCATCTGATACAGAATTTGTTATTCTATCAACCTTGCTTGTAACATTTGCGCTTGCTATTGACCAAGAGTGGTTCTTTAAGATGTTCTTTCTTAAAAGGACAATTTTGTTTAAAGGATTGACAGTATAGATTTTTTTCTGATTTATCTAAAGAAACACAACTTAGAAGGAAGGAATTTCTGCTGCTCCGCTCTAGAGGTTCCATTAGAAATACTAATACTGAAACCCAAACTAGAGTGCTAACCAAATATAGTGCTCCAATAAATTCATAGGTTCCAATCTACAATGCTATCAGGTAGAAAAATAATTCAAATTTTCCTTTTGTTGGAGCTTCATTCAAGAGAGGGGCTGAGAAAATCACTCACCTCATGCTGAGTGGCTCCCTTTTAATTTTAATTTATTTAAATTCAAACAAAATACTTATTGACTTATCTTTTCTCATGCGAGACGCCAAAATTCATTGTCCTATTAGCCACCAGCAAAGACAACGTGTCACGTTTCGGACCAATCATCTGTTTTGATCCTGCTTCAGGTTTGCCTGGGTCAGACAGGTATCATCTCAGTCTTCAAAAGGAAACCAATCTACCCGCAAGACTTTTTAATGGGATGGCGTCTGACGTCACACTGATGTAATGAATGCCAATGTAGTCAATAACCCGCACACCAATAGCAGTGACCTTGTTAGTTATGTAGCTCATGTCTTGAACAAAAAATAAAAATGGCATAAAATATGTAATTCATGATAGTGTTTTTTATAACAAACTGGACCATTCAACTTCAGCATTCAAACCAGAGGGGACCACAGTACACAGATGAAATATCCAACGTTGCTCCTTCATCTGTAACTTGTACAAGCAAGTTGAATGTAGGTTTCACTTATATACATTTGGAGGAGGGGTTCATAGCTACTCACAGCCTTCTTCCCACAGGTGCAGCATATCCCACATGCAGGCTCTCCACTAGGCCGACAGCACTCCTAAGGTCATCCTGAATGGAAATTTGGGGTGAGCGACTAGCGATGACACCCTTCTGCCGCTCTTACCCAGCTTACTGGCTAGCGCCGGCTCTGTTCTCTACAGCCACTGGATGTTTTTCAGCTAAACGAGCACTTTTCAGATGTTTGGAGCAGGCCTAAACTTAGATGCAACGCTGGATATCCAGGTTCCTGGGAATGCCTCCCCCATGTCCCTGTTCAGACATGGACATTCTCACACTGGGGACGTCGCCAAAGCCAGCTTCTAAAATGGCTCTGGAGATGTTTCTGTGCTTTGGACATCTCTATGCCTGTTGGATATTTAAAGTACGAACAGGGCTTTCAAAATGACCCCCTTACAGTCTTTATATGTCTATTTCTCATTTGTGGTCCCTTGTCCTCTATTTGGTGAGGGTATATCTGCCTTTTGTGGCTAAGATGTGACATTCTTTAGTATGCATTTTCTGTGTAGAGCTCTGTAGCAGTTCCTCTTGTCTGGTTTTCACCTTTTGGGAACCTGACAGATATTTCTTACCTGGATTGGCTACTGTTGAAAATAGGATACTGGGCTTGATGGACCTTGGTCTGACTCTGTATGGCATATTTTATGCCAGAGAAGTTTGGTGCTTTATAAGATGTGTGTGTGCCATAGAGTCAATGCTGACTCCTGGTGACCCAGCCCCTGGATTTTCTTGGCAAGGTGTTAAGAAAATAAAACACCAGGCCTTTCTTCCATGCAGTAAGGCCACAACATCTGGTGTTTCAAGGTGGTCGCCCATCCCAGTACTGGTTAGGTCTGACCTGTTTAGGTTCTGAGATCAGCCAAGCCCAGGCTAATTCAGAGCAGTGAAGCCATAGTCCACTGTAAGCTGTATTGGTTTAATATTGGTACCAGGCAAAATGGTAGAAATCATCATAAAGAACTAAATTACAGAACATGTGGATAGTCTATGGCTTAATGGCACAAAGCCAACATGCATTGAGCCAAAGAAAGTCTTGTCTCACTTATCTGTTATATTTTTTTGAAAATGTGAATAAACAGGCACTGTAGATAAAGGTGAACTAGTTGATATAGTGTATCTGGATTTTCAGAAAGCCTCTGACAAGGTCCCTCATGAGAGACTCTTGAAATTAAAAAGTCATGAGATAGGAGGCAGGGTACTATTGTGAATTAGGAACTGGTTAAAAGATAGAAAACAAAAAGTAGGGCAAAATGGACAATTTTCTTAATGAAGAAAAGTGAATAGTGGAGTATCTCAGGGATCTGTGCTGGGCCTGCTGCTTTTTAACATATTTATAAATGACCTGGAAATGGGAATAACAAGTAAGGTGATCACATTTGCAGATGATACAAAATTATTCAAAGCTATTAAAATACAAGAGGATTGTGAAAAATTGGGAGACTGAGCGTCCAAATGGCAGATGAAATTTAACCTTTTTCCTGGCACTACCACAAAAACGCTATTAATTTCTTAACAGTGTTCTTTTTCTTACTACATGTAATGACTGCAAGACGTAATTATAGTGTCAATAGATTCAGAGTTTGTCTTTGTAGTTTTTTTATCTACAGTATGTTCCTATACAGGAACATTGCCAAGAAATTGTATGTTCAACCCATGCAAGAGAACATCCTACTAGAACGCAAAAATAACAGATAAATCAAGCAGTGGTGACTAATGCTACAGTATGCATGTCTGTCACTTGTGGTAGTCCACAAAGCAAGTTTTGCCCTTATTGGAGTGAAGCCTGACCTTGCAGACCCTGCACATGACCGTAGTGTTCTTCGAACACATGCGACAGCGTCCCTGCGTGCAACTGATGCGTTCATGAAGTAACTCCTGTGCCTGCCGGACATCTTTTGGCAAGTTGGCTACGTGATTTGATCTGATTGAATGTTCCTGAATGGCAGTGCCCTTTAAGAGACACAAGGTGATGTCACGTCTGAATGTCAGATGATCCATTTCACTTCCATGAAGGTGAAAGTGTATTTTCCAAGCAGCCACGACAGATACATTGAGGACGTTTGTGAATACTGGCCACCACCATTTCTTTCCACCACAGATGGCCTGTAGCTTGCTAAGAGCCTGTCCATGAGATCCACTCCACCCATTCCTTCATTATAGTGTTTCACCACAAAGGGTTGAAACACAGCAACATCTGATGTACTCTTGACTCGGCGACGTGCGGTTTGAAGTGGGTCATGTGTGAGATTGTTGCTGGCAATGCAGACAACAGAATTGTCATGTCACTTTGCTACATAGACTGACCTATCACATCGGTAATCATAGTCTCCTCATTGGCCACTCTTCTTCATGTCCTTTGTACTTCGAAGTTCTTTGTGTGCTCCGCCAGTTCTCAGTTCCCGAATGGTTCCTGTAGCTGCAAAGTTTCTCTCTGCGAGTGACTTGATCAGTGCGTAACTTGTAAAAAAATTATCGAAGAACAGGTGGTGACGAATTACATCTGAATGTTTTTCAATAACATCAACAATATGGTTTATGACCCTGGAGCCCAGAGGTTCCATTGAATGCATAGAACTTTCTTGTCTGGTGTACAGCTTAATGTTGTAAGGGTAGCCGTCGATGCCACACATACACCACCACTTAAAACCAAATCTAATTGGTTTTCCTCTTGTAAACAATTTCATGCTGTAGCGGCCAAAGTACGGAGTCATAGACTCGTCAATATTCAATTCATGGTGTAAAAACCCAAACTGCACCAAATTCGTGTTGATGGCAGTAATAAGTGGAGCAACCTTAGCCATCTTGTCGCCTGCTTTGAGTTCAGCATTGTCAGCCAAGTGAAAGTATTTTTTGATGGTCTGATACCTCTTCCTGCTCATGGCCTCACGGACAATAGGCACGCCTAGATCTTGCTGACTGCTCCAGTAGTCTGACTCCTGTGGCAGGATGTGATAGCCAGACAACAGCAAGATTCCCAGAAAGCGACAAATTTCATCCACTGTGACTTGAAACTGACTGACTGGAAAACGGAGAGGTAAATGACTTGGCACCAGCGATGAAAATAGGTAACGTTTGTCATGTTCCCATACAGGAACATTGCTAGGAAAATGGTTGTGGACAAGTGCATAGTTATGTATTTAGGGAAGAACAACCCAAACTATGGTAGCATGATGCAAGGTTGCACATTAGGAATCACCACTCAGAAAAAGAATATTTGGCGTCATTGTGGATAGTATGTTGAAACCCTTTGCCCAGTGTACAACTGCAGCCAAGCAAGCAAATAGAATGCTAGGAATCATAAGGAAAGGAAAAGAAAATCAAACCAAGGATATTATAATGCCTTTGCACCTTGAATATTGTGTGCGATTCTGGTTGCCATATCTTAAAAAGGATATGTAAGAATTGAAAAATTACAGAGAAGAGCGACCAAAATGGTAAAGAGTATAGAAAGATATCCCTACAAGGAAAAGCTTAAAAGCTTAGAGCTCTTCAACTTGGAAAAAAGACGGCTGAGGGGAGATATGATAGAGGTTTATAAAATACGTAATGAATGGAGTGGAATGGGTAAGCATAGATCAGTTGTTTACTCCTTCAAAAAGTAGAAAGACTAGGGGATATGCAATGAAGCTACAATGTGGCACATGTAAGTAATTGGAGAAAATATTTTTTCACTCATTACGTAATCAAACTCTGGAAGTCATTACTGGAGGATGTAGTAAAAGCTGTTAGTGTAGCTGGGTTCAAAACAGGTTTGGATGAGTTTGTGGAGTAAAAGTCCATAAACCATTATTAAAGAGGACTGGGGGAATCCACTGCTTACCCCTGGGACAAGCAGCATGGAATGTGTATACCTTTAGGAACCTGACAGGTACTTGAGACTTGGAATGGCCACTTGAAAACAGGATAAAGGGCTTGATGGACCCTTGGTCTGACCCCGTATGGCTTATCTTATGTTCTTATGTTTTAGTATGTGCTATCTTTTCCCAGGTGGGGTTGGTGCTGTGAGTCCTGGTTTTGTTATGTTACTGTTACAGCCAGTTTGCTGTGGGATCTGTGTGGTCTTTTTGCAGGTGTTATGTACCTGGTACTTGGCACTGGAGGTAGGTCATGTAGCAATTTGGTAGCCTTTTTTTAACCCTACTGCACATAAATGATGGTCAGACACTTGTGTACTTATTAAGTTATTATTGGTACACAAATGTTGAGGTAGGTGGCTTCTATCGTTTTTGCCACTCCAGACCAGGGGGTCTCAAGCTAGTCCTCGGGATAATCATAGTGCCCGAGATTTCCATATAATGGAGGCAGATCTCTCTCATGTTATGTTCATTATGATTATCCTGAAAATCTAACTGGTTGGATGTGTCCTGAAACTGGGTTGAAAACCACCACTCCAGACTAACACAGCTACCTCTCAGAAAAATTCCATTGATGTTGGGACAAAAGAGAAGCTTGTGAAGGACTCTAGTGGAATTCATGGGAGGGGAGGGGGTAGCACAGTCACTTGTACAGGGCAGCAAAAAAGGTACCACTGATCCTGTTCAATCTATACAATGATCACCAGATAAGTTAATTTTTTGGGAGTCCAGTAGTTTCCTCTTCCTTTAAGCTTCTAGCTCAGTTGGATCTAACCTATTGGGCTCTGGTGCCATAAGCCTTCTGAAACCTGTGCGCCAGTCTCTGTTTATCAAACAATGAGGTTCCCCTTAAAATATAAATGATTCATGGTAGTTGGGGTATCTGTTGAAGGGCTGATCTATCGCAGAGAGTGACATGCAGGGCAAACACTATGTTTTCCCCATAAATACCCCTCTCCCTAGTTAAAGGGAAAGAACAAACGGTGGAAAATAAAAGAATCTAAAAAAGATTGGAGCTCTTACCAATATGGTCTTTTTTTTTAAATTATTTATTTAAATTTTCTTGAATACAAAGTTACATACAAAAGAAAATCTCCAACCAGTGAATAAATACATTCAAGAACAAAGTCAAATAGCAATAGAAAACACATCAAGAGAGAGAGAGAGCCATACTCTCCGAAGAGAGCCTTAAAAAAAGAATCATAGAAGAAAAAAGGAGTACTAAAACTCCAAATCAGGGAGCAAAAATCTAAAAGCCAACCCACCTACACAACATCCTGCCCATCAACTTTCTCCTTATCAACAAGAAACTGACGCAAAGAAGCCACATCAATATAAACATAATCATGACCCTCATAAGTTACTAAGCAGCGGCAAGGGAACTTCAAAAAAAAAGAAGCTCCCAAAGCCGCCACTCTAGATCTAAGCTCCAAAAATTGCTTCCGTCGAGTCTGAGTGGCCCGGCCCACATCAGGGAATACCTGTAGCTTATAACCACAAAATAACTCATCTTTACATTTGAAATAAGCACGAATAATTCTCAACTTAAGGGATTCAGTCCCAAAGGTCACCACCAAAGTACACCGCTTTGGGATGTGCTCGAGCGAATCCTGCAAAAATTCTGTAAGATTTAGGCCAACCGAGTCAGCCACAGGAACCTCGTCCTTGGCCTGACTCGAGGCCACCACTTTAGGAAAAAAAGAATACATTTGCACAATATCTATAGCATCCTCCAAATGTAAGATTTCAGACAAATACTTTTTCAATAGTATCTCAGGTGAAAGCAAGCGAGTAGATGGAAAATTTAGAAAATGAAGGTTTCTTGCACGCTGGTGGTTCTCAAGTAGCTCCAATCGATAAGAAACAGAAGAAATATCTTTAAGATAACCAAGATGGGAATCTTGATACGATCGGAGTTGAGAATCCACCCGAGTCAAGGAACCAGCTAAATCAGTCATTTGGTCATCAATCACTTTAACCTTTGTAACAACATCATGAGAAAAACTGCATAAGGAAGAGACAGTAGTAGTTAATCTAATCTCAATTTTTTGAAGCATTGACCAGATATCTACAAGAGTCACCTCACTTTTAAGTGGTAAAGAATCAGTTTCAGATGTAGCAAAGTCCACAGGAACTAGAACGGGAGACACAACTTGTGAAGGCACCTTCAAAGGAGTAGACGAACAAGCAGGTTGTGGGAAAGGAGGTGGGGTCCGGATGTCTGGACTCAACGAGGCCTCATCCAAGGACTGACTTGCACGTGGAAGGGCAGTGATATGTTTGTCCATGGGACCGGACACCTTACCTCCTTCTCCTGTCGGTGTTTTAGCAGCTGACCTTGCCTTCCGTTTCCCCATGAACAGCACACCACTACTGGTACTCCTGGAACCACCAAAAAGCACCAAAGGAGCAGGCCTAGCTCCTTGTGACACGCCCCTTAGGACGCGACCCCGCAGGCCGCGAACATGCAGCCGCGTGTAGCCCAGCTGTTCTTTGTAGGGCTTGTGGGGGGGTCCTCAGCACCAGGGGCGACCACTCTCTGCCTGCGGCTGTCTCTGCAGGCACCCGGCTCCAGCCGACCACGTCGCTCCGCGGCAGAAGAAACCACGGCTGCTCCCTCACAAGGCTGCTCTCTCTCCAGCCAGGTACCATGCCAGCTGCTCTTTGTAGGGCTCGTGGGGGGTTCCTCAGCACCAGGGGCGACCACTCTCTGCCTGCGGCTTTCTCTGCAGGCACCCGGCTCCAGCCGACCATGTCGCTCCGCGGCAGAAGAAACCGCGGCTGCTCCCTCACAAGGCTGCTCTCTCTACAGCCAGGTACCGTGCCAGCTGCTCTTTGTAGGGCTCGTGGGGGGGTCCTCAGCACCAGGGGCGACCACTCTCTGCCTGCGGCTGTCTCTGCAGGCACCCAGCTCCAGCCGACCACGTCGCTCCGCGGCAGAAGAAACCGCGGCTGCTCCTTCACAAGGCTGCTCTCTCTCCAGCCAGGTACCGTGCCAGCTGCTCTTTGTAGGGCTCGTGGGGGGGTCCTCAGCACCAGGGGCAACCACTCTCTGCCTGCGGCTGTCTCTGCAGGCACCCGGCTCCAGCCGACCACGTCGCTCCGCGGCAGAAGAAACCGCGGCTGCTCCCTCATAAGGCTGCTCTCTCTCCAGCCAGGTACCGTGCCAGCTGCTCTTTGTAGGGCTCGTGGGAGGGGGGTCCTCAGCACCAGGGGCGACCACTCTCTGCCTGCGGCTGTCTCTGCAGGCACCCGGCTCCAGCCGATCACGTCGCTCCGCGGCAGAAGAAACCGCGGCTGCTCCCTCACAAGGCTGCTCTCTCTCCCACCAATATGGTCTTATACCGAGTGAACAGAATGGTGAGACATAAATAACACACTTCTCTCTCTCTCTTTTTGGGTAAGTATATGAAGGCTTGTATTGTATAAACACGTAACAAGTGTGTATCAGTACCAATTGACTATTAAAACAAATATATAACACAGAAGCTTTAACACTGCCAAATTCTTTCATCTGGTTTTAAACCAGTGTCCTTAAGCATATGTCATAGTTGGCCATATATTTGAGCTCAAATAATAAAAAGATGTTTGGTGGTGCACTTAAGAGTTAGTGCAACGTGAGGCATGTTGATAATCTCTCCTCTTCTGGAATCTGCAACTCTTCTCCATCTCTCTTCTTTTAATCTGGTCAGCTCCTTCTTCTTCTGTATAGCTGGAACCTTTCCCCCCTTCCCTTCACCCTATCCTAACTAAAAACAGTTCTCATAAAGAAAAAAATATGTGAGCACGCTTGCTTAATACCTAAAAGTATTTCCTTACTCCATCACTCACTTTCGAGCGAAGCACTTATTCCTCATATACACTTTCACCCACTTTCTCATTTGGCACAACTACATTCTTACCTCGTAATATTATTACGTCTCCTTGTTCATTACTTTTGCCTTTCTGTCCTCTCTGTGCCTCTTTCTATCCCTAGAAAATCTCTCTTACCACATACAGTCTCACTTATACTTTTCCTAAAAAAGAATATCACTTCTAAAAAAAAATACCCTTAATCTCCCTTTCCTTTTGCTGTCTCCTGAACGTCTGTGTCTATATACTTCTCTCTTAGTCTTCACTTTGTAGCAGCACTGATAAGCATGCAATAAATAAAACCAGGAGTCTGTTCAAAGATCCAAGCCAGTTTATTGTGCACAGGCCCAGTCAGTCAAAGCTTCAAAAGGAACTGAGCAAACATTTATACAGAGACATAACCATTTATACCTCTTTTTCAGTTTGATACATGAGAATTTTCTATTGGTTCCAACTCGATACATGCAAACTTTTCATTGGTTATACATTCCCTTCATTTGTCCAATTAGAAATCCCTCCGGAGCCTAGCAACCGGCCCCCTCCTTTAGGATTGCTTGAACAATGGTACAGTTCTTAATTTCGTTACTTCTCTACTGCAAGGTTAACCTTGGCTTCAGGAATGCATATACTGAAACATTTCTGTTCTTTCACACACAAGAGAATAATAGAAGACTTATGGATTCATGAAAACTTCTTATTAAGCATTTTAAAACAGTTTTCTCATTTTCCACAGATTTTTGGCTCTTTTCTAGCTATAATGGGAGTTAGGATCCAGGCCTAACTTACAGGCCTTTCATAGTAGCAGGCCATGCTAGGCCATAGCCTACCACATTCCCCCCTTTGATTATTCTCACCCGCAAGTGAGAAAGGGTGAGAATTAAATCACATATTATACTTGTGTAAAAACATCATTTTGGGGTATAGGGTAATATTGCCACATAGCTAAAACTTTTCATAGCTGCCTTCCGTTCTACAGTGCTATCAAGGGCTGCTGACTTTACTTGACTGTGATGAATCCAGGGTTCGAGTTCTGCAACCTTAACCGCTGTTGGGGTTAATAAGATGACAACATAAAAGAAATAAAAATAAAAAAATAAAAAAATAAAATAATAAATAAAACATAAGGTCCTTTCCAATGCGGTGCCAACGGTGTCTTTCTCCACTCTTTGATCCACACTGAGACTCCAGGCTTGAGAGGATGCAGGGGTTCTGTTAGATCAGGGGTCTCAAACTCAAATTGCTTTGAGGGCCAAATGAGGACTTGTAGAGTAACCCGGGGGCCGCACAAGACGCAGGCCTCATTTGCATAAGGGCATCATTTGCATAAGGGCATCATTTGCATAAATATTTGCATAATGTTACCATACACTAACTTTTAGTAAACATGCCTCTTAATGAGTGTATGGATAAAGAAAGACTAAAAGATTTCTACATTACTATAAACCAGTGCCAACCGCCAGGCACATTAGGAACTACTAGAAACACTGCCCATTTAGAACCCATAGCAAACCTGCCGTGTCCTAACAGCACTACCAGGACTCACAAAGCACCATACCCTAACTATCAAAAGGCAACACTGCAAATATTAAATCAACACATTTCAGAGAATAACAATACATGACCTACTCGGGAAAGAGAACAAGTGGCAATGTCAAATAGGAATTACATAAACAGAATACCTCAGCTCAGTTACACATGCAGAACATACACCATCACCAAACAAGGAATCACAATTTAGAAACAGGAAGACAATTAAACTGGGAACCCCAAAAGCCAAACTTAGAATGTACAACACTGTAGAAATAAAACTATACATTGATTTCCTCTTGTATTAAATAAAGTGCAGACGTTAAAGATGCACATTTCCAAGAGCTGACATATTTCAGTTAATAAATTCAAAATAAAGAGAGATTTTTCTACCTTTTGTGCATTTTTTTTTCAGTTGCAATTGTTCCAGTCACTTTCTTCTGGTTTCTTTGTGTCTTCTGCTAACTCTCCATCGTCTGCTGTCCATTTCTCCTTTCTTCTTTCCTAGTTTTTTTCCATTCTCTCTACATCTGCTTTAACATACTAATCATTCTCCTTTTGCTCTTTCCTCATTCCTATTTCATCCACTCAAATTTTACCCCTCCACCCTCAATCCCCACTTACTCTCCCAATACCCGGCCAATTGTAGATTTTTCTTCCCTCCCACACAAAATATATTTCCCCTCTCCATTTCACTCTCCCAGCCCCATCCCATTCTA
The DNA here is from genome assembly GCA_033557465.1 of Ichthyophis bannanicus. Lineage (NCBI taxonomy): Eukaryota > Metazoa > Chordata > Amphibia > Gymnophiona > Ichthyophiidae > Ichthyophis > Ichthyophis bannanicus. Next base: position 166,848,024 of record CM066032.1, on the reverse strand, counting down.
ATCGTCCCCCAACATCAACTCCCTTCTAGCTCCTGCCCAACCCAGCATCCGCTCCCTTCTAGTCCCCGCATCATCAGCCCATTTCCAGTCCTAGCTCCCTCCCCTCACAGCCCATTTCCTTTCCAAGCCCCCCTCCCCATCAGCCCATTTCCATTCCAAGCCCCCTTCCACTCAGCCCATTACCATTCCAAGACCCTGTCCCCATCAGCTATTTGCAGTTCAAGCTCCCCCTTCTACTCGGCCCATTTCCAGTCATAGCACCCCCCCCCCCAGTCCATTACCAGTTCTAGCCCCCCCCCTAGCCCATTATCGGTCCTAAGCCCCCCAACAGCCCACTTCCAGGCCTAACCCTTCCATCGCCCCATCTTCATTCTTAGCCCCCCCATAACCCCATTTTCAGTCTTAGGCCCCCAGTCAGACCACCTCCAGTCCTAACCCCCATCTGTCCATTACCAGTCCTAACCCCCATCACCCCATTTTCAGTACTACCCCCCCCAGCCCCCATCAAGTCCTGCTCCCCCCTACATCAAGTCCTGCTCCCCCCCTTCCTCAAGTCCTGCTCCCCCCATCAAGTCCTGCTCCCCCCCCCACAAGTCCTGCTCCCCCCCCACAAGTCCTGCTCCCACCCCACATCAAGTCCTGCTCCCCCCCCCCATCAAGTCCTGCGCCCCCCCAGCCACACATCAAGTCCTGCTCCCCCCCCATCAAGTCCTGCTCCCCCCCCCATCAAGTCCTGCTCCCTCCCCCCCCCCGGGAAAATTAAACTTTAAAAAAAAACCGGCTTCTGCTGCTGCTGCCGCCGCTGCCGTTGCCGGCAATAGCAGCAATATCGCAAGTCCCGCGGGCTCCCCCCCACCCGGCAGATCCCTTCCTGCTTGCCTGCCAGTTCTCCGCTTCGGCTTTCAGAGCCGCGAAGGGAGAGCTTCTCCCTCGTGACTCTGTTAAGCCCGCTGGGGCAGATGGGAAATTTCCCATCTGCCCCGGCGAGCTTAACAGAGTCGCGAGGGAGAAGTTCTCCCTTCGCGGCTCTGAAAGCCGAAGCGGAGAACTGGCAGCATTGGCAGGCAAGCAGGAAGGGATCTGCCGGGTGGGGGGGAGCCCGCGGGACTTGCGATATTGCTGCTATTGCCGGCCACGGCAGCGGCGGCAGCAGCAGCAGAAGCCGGTTTTTTTTTCCCCCCTATGCATCGCGGGCCGCACAAGGGTCTCTCGCGGGCCGCGTGTTTGAGACCCATGTGTTAGATGGATGAGCAGCTGGTCTTGTACCCACGTATGAAGACTCTGCAAAACAGAACTTAAAACCAATAGTTTTTGTCTAGTAATTTCAGATCCTATCTGTTCCATATCTCCCTTTATTTCCTATACAATAGGCGGGGGTCACCCATACAGAATCTCAAAAGGGGAAACTCCTAAAGACTTAGCAGGGGCTCAGTATATCCTAAGAAGGGCTATAGGAAGAACCTGGGGCCACTTCAGGTAAACTTCTTGGCAAAGTTTGGACAACTGAGATTTCAGGGTTCTATTCATACATTCTACTTTTCCTAAATTCTGAAATCTGTAGGCAGTATACATCTGATAATGTTAATATCTCGGGGCCATACTTAATGGACTTGCTTCCTGAGGTTATCCACCCTTATTCTTTGTACAGGGCCCCATATGCATGCAAGGTTGTAAGGGCATACTTGGAATCTGGGTACACATTTAGACAGAGCCCCTTTTGCTATTGTCAGTGCTCTAGTAAGAGTTATTAGTTCAGCTCTCTGTGCTGAAGTTCTTGGGACCAGAGCTGAGGACTTAACTACCAGATCAAAGGTCACCACTGCATATCCGGCACAACAATGTCCATTGATGATGACAAGACTGCTTCCATCTACAAAGAAAGTCCATCCAGGATTCTCCAAAGGAGCATCAATCAAATCAGGGTGACTTGAGAATATAGTGTCCATAGTTGCTAAACAGTCATGATCGGGGGGGTCAAGACCAACTGGTAACAACGTAGCAGGATTCAGAGTTTGACTGACCTTCAATTGTATCTGGGGGTTTTCACACATCATACTCTGATACCTCAACATTCGTGAATTAGCTAGAAGTTTCCTTTGTGTTTCATTATGGTTAGAACAGAGTGTGGTACAGTAACTTGAAGATTGCTTACTAGGAGGGCTGTAGCTGCAACGGCTCTCAAACAAGGGGGCCAGCCTTTTGCAATTACATCTGATTGTTTTGACAAATAGGCTACTGGTCGTTGCCAAGATCCAATGAGATTGAGTCAACACTCCTAGAACATTTCCTTGTGACTCATAAACATAGAGACTGAAAGGTTTTCTGGACATCTGGTAGAACCAGAGCTGGTGATAACATCAGAGCGGTTTTCAAAGATCAAAAGGCTGCATCCTGTTCAAGTCCCCATTCCAATGGAGACTTTTCCATTCCTCTGGTAGCTTGATACAATGGTTTTGCTAGCAGCGCAAAATTGGGGATCCATATACGACAGTACTCTGCGGCACCCAAGAAGGCTCTCACTTGCCTCCTGGTGGTTGGAGTAGGGATACTGCATACAGCTTCTTTGCGTTCTGGTCCCAGGCGTCGAATTCCGCTGGACAACTGGAATCCTAGGTATTTAACTTGTTGACATAATTGCGCCTTGGCTCTTGAGACTTTGTATCCAGCCTCATTAAAAAGGTGCAAGAGTTCACTGGTGGCTTGTAGACATTCACTTTCTGAGTTGGTGATTATGAGCAAGTTGTCCACATACTGGAGAAGAACCCTTCCTCCTGGGTTCACATAGTAGCTTGAAAGATCCTGATTCAGGGCAACACTGAAGAAAGTAGGTGAATTCTTGAATCCTTGGGGTAATCGAGTCCAGGTGAGTGGCCCCGCCTTCCTGTTGTGGGGTCTTTGCCATTCAAAAACAAACAAGAGTTGACTGGTGGGAGGCTAAGCGTATGCAGAAAAAGGCATCTTTCAGGTCCAGGACGGTAAAATGAGTAGCCTCAGCGGGGATCAGTCCCAAGAGAATATAAGGATTTGGTACCACTGGGTGTATAGTTTCAGCTGCATCATTCACTCGCCTCAGATCTTGTACTGGGTGGTAATTCCCTGTCCCAGGTTTCTTGACTGGGAGAAGGGGGTGTTCCAAGGTGACTGACACCCCTTGAGAAGTCCATACTTCAATAGTTTCATTAGCTGGTCGGGGAAAAGGATACTGCTTCACATGCACTGGTTCCGCTCCTGGCTTGAGGGTGACAATGACAGGGGCTATGTTCTTCACTAGGCCAGGTGGATTATCTTCTGCCCATACTCCAGGTGGGGCTATAAGGTTGGTGGGTATACAGGAACTAGCTGGCTTGATTGGAGATGCACTATAGAACTGCTACTCTTCTTGTCGGGGAACAGTCAGCACCATCAATCCAGCAGGCCTTGGGTTCACAGTCATTTGCATTTCTCCCCCTTCAGCAAAGGATATCTGTGCCTGGAGTTTGGCCAACATGTCTCGGCCCAGCAGTGGAATAGGGCACTCAGGCATATACAAGAACTGGTGCGTTATTTTCTGTCCCCCTAGTTCACACATGCGGTTCTGCAGGAAAGGCTTTGTGGCCTTAGCCCCAGTAGCTCTGACAATGGTGATGCATCAAGAAAACAAAGGGGCTACTGGCTTTAGTATTCTGCTCCTGTATCCCCCATAAAGTCCATATATTGGTCCCCTATTTTCAGACTGATCATAGGCTCCTGGGGACCCAGGGAAACTTGGAGTCCGGTCTGGCCTAGTCTTCATCCATGCTGTAGCCCTCTTCGGCTGCCACTCACTCTATAGCTGCTTCCCTCTCTTGCTGGAACACTGTGCTCGGTTTATTCTTTCTAAAATCAAGTACTCCCTCCTCCCCTCCTGGGGGTGGAGTCAAGATACGGGCATTCATTACATTCACTTTCTCTGTCACATTTATTTCCACAATTCACAAACTTTCTGAGCAACTTTCATTAACTGTGCTGTATTCATACCCGCAAATCCATTCATTTTCTGTAATTTTCGTCTTATATCTCTCTGGGACTGACTGACAAAAATGCAAATTCTCCTGGGCTGCTGGATCGCATGGGGTATATAGTGAGGGCTGCCTGCGCTATTTGGATCCCACTTGGGGCCATCAAGGCTGATGGGTCTGCATAATACTGTTCATTAGTTCAATCAAATCCTATGGTTTCCCAGTGTAGGAGGCATAATGCAGCTTTCAGTTCAGTAAATCAATGGCAGAAACAAAACTGGCCCTGGACCTAGTGCAATGGGATAACGTGACCCTCCCCTTTTACTGGTAGTTGTACTTCTGAAGGCATACGACAATCGGGACTGTCTGGGTTCCACTTCATGTTCTTGGGCGCTAGCTGTGAGTGACCCTGAACTGGCAAATGAATCATCGGTGGACTGTGGCCTACTCTGAGTACTTTAAACTGTGCCGGGGCTTACAGTCAAGAGAGGGTGTACGTCCTTCTGCTGCGCAGGTGGCTGGTGACATTTGCAGGGAGGTATCCCCCCCCTGCCCCAGGCTCTGCCCGGGGTGGTGGCAGAGCTGAGGGAACTGGCCTATAAAGATAATAAACGGGTAGGGTTTTTTTTTTTTTTTAAATTTAACCAGGAATCCTATGTAGGGGAACTGATCAGGGAACATTCTTTGTACAATCTGATAAACACGGGAAACTACGGGGCCATGAAGTAACTAACACTAGCCACCCCCCTTTCACAGAGCATTTCTAATAGGGACAGAGACAGCTTATGTCTGTAGTCTTCAGCAAAGTCCTTGCTAAAATTCCTAGGCATACATTTCAACAAAATTGGCCCCCTCCTCCACATGTGCTTGTCTACAGACAGAGGGGGCGGGCTGCATTTCCCTGTGCACTAAGCATAATGGATGTGTGTGCTCATTCTAAATAAGAACAATTTAGATAAAGTCCTTAAAATATAAAACTATTATTTTGCAACATGTTATAACAACAATCCCAACAGAAAAAACTATAGCTCCTAACATGACGGCCACATATCTGTTACGTATGACTGGAATAAAATTACTTGGCATGAAAACTAACTGCCAGCCGTAATCAGCATGTCTCTGCAAGAAAAAATTACTTTAAATCTTACAGTTTTAGGAAGCAGATATTCAAAAGACATTCCGAATACCTTTCCCGGGTGTGGGGGTATTGGCGGTGGAGGCAATGGCACCGGCCTGCAGCAGACCAAAGCCATGTCCTGGTCCTGTGTGCCTTGTGCATTGCAACATGTGCCAAGGTCTGTCTGATGGGGAGCATGTCAGCCCCAGGGTCTGTTGCTTCCATATAGCAGCACTGTGGCCTAACACATACAGTCAGTGTGTATATGAGTGGATAGTTACAGGTTCAGGTCCTGGCTGTGGATCAGGTATTGCACATCCCTGTGGCTAAACAGCACTAGCATGTGCAATCCCCAATGAATCAGCCAGCAAGGGTACAGACACCTATCAGCCACACAGACAGGCTCCACTATCCACAGCTGGATAGAGAGGCAGGCTGATAGTGCCTGCTTGAAATGGGGGTTAATGTCACAGCTTACCTCAGCAGCACAGGAAAGGGTACTGTGTAGCAGCCCTCTTTTAATAAGTCTGCTATCTTGGTACATGTCGGTACCAATGACATAGGAAAATGTGGTAGGGAGGTTCTGCAGGCTAAATTTAGGCTTTTAGGTAGGAAGTTGAAATCCAGAACTTCTAGGGTAGCGTTCTCCAAAATGCTTCCCGTTCCACGCGCAGGACCCAAAAGGCAGGCAGAGCTCCGGAGTCTCAATGCATGGAGGGGCTCTTCCGAAGGGATTGGCTTCAATTTAACCGGGATGAAACCAGGCTGCTGGCATTAACCTTTTAAAAAGGAGATAGAGCAGCTTTTAAACTAGATAATAGGGGAAAGCCGACAATCGCCCAAAAGCGCATGGTTCGGAACAATGTATCCTTCAAGGATACTACCAAAAGCAGAGAGGTTCCAAAAAAGAGTAAAGTAGCCCAAATGCCCTCGAGTATGGAGCAGACAGAGCTTAAAGATCTCAAATTACCCATGCCTACCAATAGCTAGATTAATATGAATAAAATACAGTCTCTAAAATGCTTGTATGCAAATGCTAGAAGTCTAAAAAATAAGATGGGAGAGTTAGAATATATAGCACTAAATGAGAGGTTAGATATGATTGGAATATCAGAGACATGGTGGAAGGAGGACAACCAGTGGGACACTTTGATACCTGGGTACAAACTATATTGTAATGATAGAGCTGATCAAATTGGCGGAGGAGTGCTCTCTATGTTAGAGAGGGCATTGAGTCAGAAAGGATTAAAGTTTTTCAGGAAACAAAATTTGCTGTAGAATCTCTATGGTTTGAAATTCCATGTAAAAAGGGGAAGACGATGGCAATGGGGGTGTACTATCGACCGCCTGGCCAGAATGAACAAATGGATGATGAAATGCTCAAAGAAATCAAGGAAGCTAACAAAAGTTACAGCGCAGTAATAATAATGGGTGATTTCAATTACCCCGGTATCGACTGGGTCAGTGTCACAGTAGGACATGCTAGGGAGATAAAGTTCCTAGATGAAATAAATGACTGCTTCTTGGAGCAGCTGGTTCATGAACCGACCAGAGGGGAAGCCATATTAGACCTAGTCCTTAGTGGAACACCAGATCTAGTGCAAGAGATAAGGGTGTTGGGGCCACTTGGCAATAGTGATCATAGCATGATCGCATTTGATTTAATTAGTGGAGGAGGGATAGTAAGGAAATCCACAGTACTACCTTTTAACTTTCGAAAGGGAGACTATGATAAAATGAGGAAAATAGTTAAGAAAAAACTAAAAGGAGCAGTTGCAAAGATTAAAGACTTACATCAAGCTTGGGTGTTGTTGAAAATGACTATCTTGGAAACCCAGACCAGCTGTATCCACGCTTTAAGAAAAGTGGAAGGAGGTCCAAAAAACTGCCAGCATGGTTTAAAGGTGAGGTCAGAGAGGCTGTTGTTGCCAAAAAAACATCTTTCAGGAAATGGAAAAAAGAGCCAAACGACGAAACCTAGAAACAGCACAAGCACTGGCAAGTCAAAAGTAAGGCATTGATAAGGCAGGCAAAGGGAGAATTTGAGAAGAAGTTTGCTGTGGAAGCAAAAATGCGAAATAAAGACTTTTTCAAGTACATTTGTAGCAAAAAACCTGTGAGAGAGACAGTTAGTCCATTAGATGATAGAGGGGTTAAAGGGGCACTAAGAGACACCAAATAGCGGAGAGACTGAATGAATTCTTTGCTTTGGTCTTTATTGAGGAAGATGTAGGGATGTTACCCATGACTGAAGTGCGGGAGAATTGAAGGAAATATCGATACATCGGGAAGATGTATTACAACTATTAGATAAACTGAAGAGTAGCATATCACCTGGGCCGGATGGTATACATCCAAGGGTGCTGAATGAACTGAAATATGAGATTTCAGACCTGCTATTAGTAATCTGTGAAGATTGGAGGATCGCCAATGTAACGCCAATTTTTAAAAAGGGTTCCAGGGGTGATCCGGGAAACTACCGGCCTGTGAGTCTGACGTCAGTACCGGGAAAAATGGTAGAAACCATCATAAACAACAAAATTACTCCGCATGTAGATAGTCATGGCCTAATGGGAGACAGCCAACATGGCTTTAGACAAGGATGATCTTGTCGTACTGTTATATTTTTTTGAAGGTGTGAATAAACAGGTGGACAAAGGTGAGTCGGTTGATATAGTGTATCTGGACTTTCAGAAAGCCTTTGACAAGGTCCCTCATCAGAGACCTTTGGCAAAACTAAAGTGTGATAGGATAGGAGGCAGTGTACTATTGTGGATCAGGAACTGGTTAAAAGATAGAAAGCAGAGGGTAGGGCTAAATGGCCAATTTTCCCAATGGAGAAAGGTGAATAGTGGTGTACCCCAGGGATCTGTACTGGGTCCGCTGCTTTTTGACATATTCATAAATGACCTGGAAAAGGGAATAACGAGTGAGTTTATCAAATTTGCAGATGACAAAAATCTATTTAAAGTTGTTAAAACCCAAGAGGGTTGTGGAAAATTGCAGGAGGTTCTTGATAAATTGGAAGACTGGGCATCCAAATGGCAGATGAAATTTAATGTGGAGAAGTGCAAAGTTATGCACCTAGGAAAAAACAACCGACACTATAGTTACATGATGCAAGGTTCCACATTGGGAACCACCACCCAGGAAAAAGATTTAGGCGTCATTGTGGATAACATGTTAAAACCCTCCACCCAGTGTGCAGCGGCGGCCAAGAAAGCAAATAGAATGCTAGGTATCATAAGGAAAGGAATGGAAAATAAAACAAAGGATATTTTAATGCCTCTGTATCGTTCCATGGTACGACCGCACCTTGAATATTGTGTGCAGTTCTGGACACTGTATCTTAAAGGGTATTTCATTCTTAGAAAAGGTACAGAGAAGAGCCACCAACATGGTAAAGGGAATGGAAAGCTACTCCTATGAAGAGAGGCTACAAAGGTTAGGGCTCTTCAACCTGGAAAAGAGACGGTTGAGGGGAGATATGATAGAGGTCTATAAATTAATGAATAGAGTGGAACGGGTAAACATAGATCGATTGTCTACACTATCAGAATATAAAAAGACTAGGGGACATGTAATGAAGCTACAGGGTAAACGATTTAAGACAAATAAGAGAAAATATTTTTTCACTCAACGTGTAATCAAACTCTGGAATTTGTTACTGGAAGATGTAGTAAAGGCTGTTAGTATAGCTGTGTTTAAAAAAGGTTTGGACAAGTTCCTGGAGGAACGGTCCACAAACCATTATTAAAAAGGGACCCAAGATATCAATGCTTGACCCGCACTGATGCAGAATAGCGTGGTATATAAGAGAATGTAAATAAATTAAATAAAATGAATAAAATAAATATAAGCATTGTGGAACCTGTGTCTCGGGGATACTGCTAGGTACGAATGACCTAGATTGGCCACTGTTGGAAACAGGATACTGGGCTTGATGGACCTTGGTCTGACCCAGTACGGCATATCTTATGTTCTTATGTAATGAGCGCTCTACCAGACAGACATAGCTATTAGGTTGATTCTCATAGAGAGAAAGATTAATGAACTCAATATCCAATTTTAGCTTTCATTTTAAATTATTTGGAAATCACTTCGCAGCAACAGTTTGCAGATTTGTAACACATAGATATTTTGAACATATCAGATATTTTGAAGTCCTGGATATAGAAACTGCAACACTCATAATAACTTTGGCTTTATCCTCCAATCAAGATTGGTTGCTTAAGTTGCATTTCAAGAAGTGCTTAGTACCGTTTAAGGAGCTGTTGGTGTGTATTTTGCCAGACTTGGCCCGGGGTACGCAGAAAAGACCAAGGGAATTTCTTCTCCTGAAGCTTGGGGTGGCTCAACTGGGGGGGTCTTTTCTTTCTTAAATTCCCTTGCAAATGTTTGGTAAAGCTACAGTCAGTGGTTATGACTCCTCTCAGTTCGCTGCTTTCCTCTGTATCCGTCTGCCTGCTGTCTCCTAGTCTCCTAAGTTAAGGTTAGCATTATCGCAGTGTATTAGATATAGGCTTGATGATTAGGGAACAAGCAGGATGTCAGTCCTCACATATGGGTGACGTCGGTGCCGACTGAGCCCACATGGTAACCTCTCCCCAGCTGTCAAAGAAAGCCTTTGGGAGATGTACCACGCATGCATGGTCCCCTTGCCGCCCAAGGGTGACATCTTGCCTCAGTCTCTTTTTTTCCGCTGAGTCTTTCAGATGTGTGTGCCCTCGGGAAAAAAATGGTGATTTCTTTTTCTTTTTTTTCTTTCTCCAGTAGTGTATTGGTGCCTTTTCCTGCCCCGAGCCTGCTTGCCTCAGTATAGTATCCTTGGGTTCTTTTTTTCTTTTCTTTTTTAAAAAATTATCTATTGGCACGGGTTTGCGCCTTTTTCCTAGCCGGGCCTGGTGAATTTCACCTCGCGGGGGCAGTCTTCCCCTCCCAGGGCCTCAGTCAGTGGCTTCAAGCCATGCAACCGCTGCACTCATAATATATTCCGCAAGGATCCACACAACTACTGACTCCACTACCTCAGGCTGGCCCATGATGCCTTGGTCTGCTGGCTCTGCAAGTAGATGACCCCTAAGGCCCTCAGGAAACATCAGTAACAGCATGAGTCGATTTTTCAGAAGACCGACTCAATCCCAGAGTCCTCTGTGAGAGCCCACACTGAGACTCCTTCCAGGACCTCGAGCACCTGCAGAGACCATGTGGCCTTAGAACCCCAGGACCATGGAACTTCGGCCAGAGCTCCTGTGTTGAGGATTGTGCCGAGAAGGTTCAGAAAACCTTGAGGACCCTGTCAGGCATCGAGTCAGGGAAAGTGGGGATATCCCACGAGCCCTGGTCCTGCAGCCCTTGATAGGAGGCTGAGAGCAGCAGCCATCCAAGTTGCTTCACCAAGAATTGTCCATGCTCTGGGACCAGTCTCAGCCCCCTGAGGCAATCCTGGTTGAAGATGCCCCCTCTACGGATCTGGTGCCAGGCCTGAAGTCCTCGGTGCCTGCGCTGAAGGCTGCAGAACCATCTGGTCTCAAGGCCAGGATTATGGCCTTGGAGCGCAGTTTGTCTGCCTTCATGGCTCAGCAGTGGGCTGTGATTCCCGGTTCCTCCGGGTCATACTCCCAACCACTGGGCCTCCACCCTGAGGGATGTCCCAGAGGTTGAGCCGATCCTCGAGCGGCACCAGCCTCGAGAGACGCCTCGGCCGTGGTCCCGGTCCTCAGGGCTGCGGTCCTCACTGCTCAATGGTCTTGGCTCTGAGCACTGAGCTGCTGTGGCCCCGAGGTCATCAGGGTCGTGCCAGCTCCCCGATCTCAGAGGACACCTGACTCCTCCTCCGATCTGGACTTGGGTTGGGAGACCGAATTCCGGATACCACCCCTTCCGGAGTCAAGGTGCCGGTCCCCACTCAAGGACATGGCCTTCCTCGACTTTGTGTGGGACATGGCCAAGGCTCTTCCCTTCACCACCAAGTTAGAGGAGGACTCTCACACAGAGGACCTCTAGATCCTCTAGTATAAGACCTCCCCAATAGAGGCGCTCAAGGTGCCCATTCTCCCCATCCTGGAACGTCTCCTCCTACACATGTGGGAGACCCCCACATTGGTGCCAATAGTTAGCAGGCAGCTGGACTCAATGCACTGGATCCACTGGAGCCCTGGCTTCCAAAAAGCCCAACTGCCTCACAACTCCATTGTGGTGGAGTCAGCCATGGGGAGGCTCAAGAGCCAGAAGACGCATTCTTTGGTGCCACCAGGCAGGGAGGCCCGTGCCATGGATGCAATGGACAGAAAGTGCTTCCAGGGCTTGATGCTTGTTGGATGGATCCAGGCTTACCAGTTGTACATGGGCATGTACCTTTGAGATCTGGTGAAGGAGCTTGCTAGGTTCTCAGGGGAACCTCTTCAGCAGTTCCGGACCCTGGCCTTGGCAGTCAGGAAGTGCTCCAAGTTTATCACTTGAGCGGCCTATGATGGCTTTGAGTTGGCGGCTAGAGTAGCTGCAGTGGGCATTAGTGCCCAGTGGCAGGCTTGGCTACAGTCCTCTGACCTGGAGCAATGGGTCCAGGACAAATTGGTCGACATCCCTTGCCGTGGAGAGAACCTCTTCAGCAAACCCTTGACAGACAAGGCAACTGAGCTAAAGTCCGAGTTTCTGACTAGTACTAGGCTCTCCAAGAAGATCGCTGACCATTCCCAGAGAAAGGCTTTGGGTAGAAAGCCCTTATACCCGAAGAAGAAGAAGAAAGCTTTTGGGAACTACCCTCAATACCAGTCCTTCCCAACTCTCCAACAGGGACAGCAGGCTAAGGGACAAGGGCATGGCCCACATAAGCATAAGACCATCAAAACTCAGCCCACACCCCTGGCACAACCTGGAGGGAGCTTTTGACTCCTTGGGCATAGCCTCTCTTTCCTCAGGAGATATAGCCCTGCAGCACACAGGGGGGCATCTTGTGCTCTTTGTCCACATGTGGCCCTCCACTACCACCAACATGTGGACCTTTTGGGTGGTGAGAGAGGGTTACCTCCTACACCTACACCATTCTTCCCAGGAGAGCCCCCCAGGGCTCACCTCCACCGGGACCTGTTCCGGCAGGAACTCGTGAGCCTTCAGGAGGACCAGTTGGTGGAACCTGTCCCAGCCCACCTCAGGGGCACAGGGTTCTACTTCCTCTACTTTCTGGTACCAAAAAGACCGGAGGGTTCTGCCTCATCCTCAACCTGCAGGACCTCAACAGATTCCTGGTGAGAGAAAAGTTCAAAATGCTACCTCTTGGAACATTGCTGCCATGCCTCCAGCAGGGGGCCTGGCTATTCTCCTTGGACCTAAAAGATGCATACACACACATCCTCATCAACCCCCTACACAGGCAGTACTTCCGCTTCATGGTCGGGGGAACATTATCAGTACAGAGTGCTGCCTTTCACCTGGTCTCTGCCCCAAGGGTATTCACCAAGTGCCTGGTGGTGGCCACAGCCCACCTCAGACTCCAGGTAGTTTTTGTTTTCACCTATCTGGATAACTGGCTCGTAAAGGGCAGCATGGCTGTCGAGACCTGTCAGGCGACAGCATGCACCATCCTTCTGCTGGAGCGCCTCAGCTTCATGATAAACTACCTGAAGTCCCATCTCCAGCCAACCCAGGACCTGGAGTTCAAAGGGCTCTTTCTCCCTTGGGACAGGGCCCTACACCTCAAAGCGCTTTTCACAAGCACACAGCGCCATCACTCTGCATCTGCCCACCTCATGCTCCGCCTGCTGGGGCATATGGCATCCACAATGCATATCACTGCAGACACTCACCTGCGGACAGCCCAGTGGGCCCTCCGCTCGCAGTGGTCCCAGGCCATGGGACACTTTTGGGACAGAGTGCTCATCACCCATCCCCTGGCTTCTCTCTCTCAACTGGTGGCAAAACCTCTAGTGTCTACTGGCCGGAATGCTCTTCTAGCCCCCCTCACTCCAAGGATCCTCACGACAGATGCCTCCAAGCTGGGGTGGGGAGCACATTGTGATGACCTCTGCACTCAGGGCAGCTGGTAACCAATGGAGAGTCTCCAGAAAATCAACATCCTGGAATGCCGAGCCGTAACCTTAGCCCTCTGGCCTTTTCGCCACCACCTGCAGCACCAGGCGGTGCTAGTTCAGACTGACAACCAGGTGGCAATGTTCTACATAAACAAGCAGGGGGCACAGGTTTGGCCCTGCTCTGTCAGGAAGCGTTGAGCCTCGGCTCATATGCCAGCAGCAACAGGATATTCCTGCAGGCAGTTTACCTCCCAGGTTAGGACAATACTCTGGTGGACCGGCTCAGCCAGATCCTCCAGCCCCACAAGTGGAGGCTGGATCCCAGGGTAACTGATCAGCTCTTCCAGTGCTGGGGGCTCCTGAGGGTGGACTTCTTTGCCAGTCCGGCCAATGCACAAATGCCCCGCTTCTGTTCCCAGCAATCAAACCCATGCTGAGATGAGGCAAATGCATTTCTGATCTTTTGGGTGGAGGGCCTCCTTTATGCCTTCCCGCCCACACCATTGATCACCAAAACCCTGTTCAAGGTCCATTGCAACAGGGCCACAGTGATCCTGGTGGCCCCACAATGGGCCAGGCAGCCATGGTTTTCCCTGCTCCTCCACCTGGTCACGTTACCACCAGTTCCCCTGGGGTGCAACCCAGGCCTACTGATGCAGGAGGAAGGCTCTCTCCTGCACCCTAACTTGGGGTCTGGCCTGGCTGCTGAAAGGGTAGCCCTGGCCCCTTTCAATCGCTCTATTGAAATGGAGGAGGTCCTTCTCACTCTCTGCAAATCCTCCACCCTTTGGGATTATGCCTTCAAGTAGCAGAGTGTGTAGAGTGTTGGGTCAACCCCTTCTCCTGCTCCATCCAGCTAGTGCTGCAGTACCTACTTCACCTGTCCTGGGCAGGGCTGAAGTCTAACTCTGTAAGAGTGCATCTCAGCACTCTCGAGGTGCACCAGCATCTCATTGAGGGCAAACCCCTCTCTGCTCAACCCCTCGTGTCTCACTTTCTGAGGGGGCTGCTCCTGTTGAAGCTGCCCATCCGCCCGCCAGCAGTGGAGTGGGACCTTAACATCATGATCTCCAAGATCCTGCACCACCCTTTGAGCCTCTCAGCTCCTGCCACCTCAAGTATCTTTCCTGGAAGGTGGTGTTTCTCGTGGCACTCACCTCTGCCTGCAGGGTCTGCGAGCTTCAGGTGTAGGTTCTGCAAGAACAGGGTCATGCTCTGCACGCACCCCAAGTTTCTATCCAAGGTGGTATCTCCGTTCCACCTCAACCAACAGGTGGTGCTCCCCACCTTCTTCCCGCAGCCTCACGCCAGCAGGACGCTGACACTTCTCCATACACTGGACTGTAAGTGCATGCTCGCCTTTTATCTCAGGTGCACCCAGGAGCACCGCCGAGCTTCTCAACTCTTTGTTTCCTATGACTTGAGTCGGTTGGGAGCTGCGGTCTCTAAGTGGACCCTGTCCAGCTGGGTCACTGAATGCACCACCTTCACATATGAGCAGGTTAGTCTCTCCCTGGAGCGCTGTGTCACGGCAGCCTCTGTAGCGAACTTGCACTCCGTTCCCTTGTCGGAAATCTGCCAGGCTGCCACCTGGTCCTCAGTCCACACTTTTGCAACTCACCACTGTCTGGAGAGAGAGTCCCATTGGGACAGCACCTTTGACCAGGCAGTACTCTGTCATTTGTTTGTGGTGTAGGCAACTCCTGCCCTCCTGCGTTTTGGTGTGTTCAGGCTACCAGAGCATTGGCTCCTCACTGGACACTTGGGCCACTCAGGATTCTGTTATTTCTTGATTCATTGATGCTGCTCATGGTTCCCCCTTTTTCTGGTTACCTGTGGGCTTTTTACAGGTTTTTTGGTAGCCTGTAGCTAGGGAGTCCCATATGTGAGGACTGACTTCCTGCTTAGAAAAAGACCACATGGTCTATCTAGTCTGCCCTTCCATATCAAAAACGACAACAGTCCCCTTTTTTACTTTAGAGATCCTCTGTGTTTGTTCCCAGAGAAAGCACAGTTACTCACCTGTAACAGGTGTTCTCTGGGGACAGCAGGAATCAATCCTCACAATCCTCCCTCTTCCTCATGGAGTTGCTTTTTCTTTTTGCAGTCATGTGCTATGATATCATACTGAGACAAGATGACACCCTTGGGGGGAAGGGGACCACGTATGCATGGTACATCTCCCAAAGACTTTCTTTGAAAGCTGGGGAGAGGTTACAGTGCGGGCTCCATCGGCGCCGACATTGCTCATATGTGAGGACTGATTCCTACTGTCCCTGGAGAACACCTGTTACAGATGAGTAACTACACTTTTTGGATCTCTGTCAATTGGGTGATGGACTAGAGAGAATTGGGCTGTATTTGATTTTTTTTTTAGTTAGTTTGTATAAATCGTTTGGGATTTTTTTTTTGTTTGCCCTTTCTAGTTCTGTAAAGTTTTAATGCTTGGTCTGTATGTTTAAATTGATAAATAAAAAAACAAAAATTGGAAATTGATTGCAGTTACAGAAGATATTTCTACCTGTAATAAGTATAACCCCTTTATTTTCTCTTAGTGGGCAAATAGAGGGTCTACCTTCAGAGGATGCAGAAATTCCATGCTTCTACATTGTCTGGGAACAGGTTCTTTGGGGTGGGATCAGCAAATACTGGGAGGTCTAGGCCCTGAGAGATCACTCACTCTTTTCAATCTACTCCAAAAATAAAATTAGCTTAGTCCAGGCTTTTGCTCCAACTAGAGAAGTTTATTATAAGCCCGATTCCAACAGGAGCACGTCCAGGCCATCCGGACATCCAAAGAATAGAAGTCCCCAAATTGCACCCAGTTCTGCAACCGCGGGAGCTAAATGGTCCCACGGTTGCAGGATTGGGCACTTAGATGGTCCGGAGTAGCCCTGATTCAGTGGCGCAGGACATCCTGTCTACAGCCCGTTCAGCCTGCCCTATACTCCTGCTGGTGTTCTGGTGCCATGGTGTCCCACCACCATGGCACCAGGATGTCCAGCAGGAGCACAGAAATGCCGTAATGGAGGAAACCCTAATTTTCCCACTGACCTTTGGCGCGGGCAGCCAGGGCCAGGATCAGGCGTTGGCGATACCCCTGCAGCTGCCCAGCCGGTTTGGTGAAGCTGCCTGGCCTGAACCCTGCAGTCGGTGGGACGTATTCCACCTCTGAGGTGGAATAGGTCCCACGTCTATCTCTCCCCCGCTGGATGTACAGGGCTGTGACCTGACGAGGCCCTGCATATCTGGGTGCTTTGGCCTTCCCCTGCTGCGCCTGCTGCCCGCCTCTGTCCCTCCCCTTCCCGCCCCCCTCTAGTGGTCCCCGCACTACCCTTCAGTATGTGTGGGGAGGGCTGGACTCAGGATTGTGTGTCAGGCCAGAATGTGGGTTGGACCTCCTACCAGGACGTCCAATCCTGCTATTTGCATTTCTGCATCGGGCCCTAAAAGTTTAAAAATTAAATGAGGCAGTAGGAAAAATGTAATGGTACCGAAACCCAAAATCTATAAAGTCAGCAGTTGAAGACTTCAGTGCAAATCTAACACTGAAGTAAAAATACACTCACTAGTCACAGAAAATCCACTTCAGACTCCTTGAGCATTCACTAAGGGGCATATTTACTAAACAGCGTCAATATGACAGCTCATTCTATCAGGCCGCATCAACAGCTAACGCATGGGAAATGCAGATAGCGTCTGTGCTCTCTTCATATCCTGAGGTAAATGCAGGGAGAAGGGAATTGGAGCTGAGAGAAGTCTTGGCGACTGGTGATTGCCAGTGCGAGGGCAATTGTCATGTGCTGGTTGTCAAAATTGCCAATAGTGTGGCTATCGGCAGGGCAGCATGTGAGACTGGCACCATTTTGAGCAGCACTGGAAATGGGGGAGGAGCGGAGGGGGGCCATTCCTGTCCCAAACACTGCTGGACCACTAGGGAGATCCTGGTAAGGACCGGGGTAGGGTTAGTGGGTGGATAGGGTGGTCTGACTGGCTATCGAAGCAGGTCCTAGGCTGGTTGGGGGGTGGGGGGGGGGGGGGACAGCCAGCAATTTAACCAGTAAAATAGAAACATAACAAATATCCTTTTTTAAAGAATATCAGTCAGAAGATGTATTTGTAAAAGGCAGGAAATTACCTCAGCTTTAGTAAGGGGGTCATTTTAGAAGTGCTATTCGTGATTTTCATGTCTGAAAATGCCCATTCAGATGCGCCAAACCTATCCACGGCTCAAGAGCCATCTTAAAAAGGTTTGAAATTTATATGTGTCCGGTGAGATCACCTCTGTGTCAAATGGAGGTGTGGCAGAGGCCTGCCCAGGGCAGTCTCTAAAGGTTTTGACCAGGAAGTCAGCATTGGGCGTCGTAAAGGTCGGAAGCCAAACAACCCCATATCAGAGTTTTGAGGTAAGCACCGAGGTCAGGAGGGGGAGGGCACAAGGGATGAGGTTTGCCTAGAGTGCCTCACCTCCTTGCACCGGCCCTGTTCAGTTGTGAAGGAACCATGTTAACTTTACCAATTATGATTTATTAAGCATAAGCACTATTCAGTTCTTACTGCATGCAACAGTGTGGGCAGCTAGCTAAACCTTAAATCTACTTATTAGAAGGCAGACTCACTTCTTGACTTTAGCAAATTTGTTGAACAGGAACTGGGAAATATACAACTTTCTGCATGATGAAATACGAGGTGCGATCAAAAAATATCGAGACTTGTACAATAACACAAGTAGGATAGCACTGACAGTTATTGCACTCAATCTCCTTCAAAGTAGTACCCTTCCGATAAAACACACTTCCTCCGCGTTCCTGTCACTGCTGGAGACTATTTTGAAATATCTCTTTCGTTATGCTGTGAAGTTGCTGCGTCAAATTTTGCTTAATGGTCTCCAAGTCATCAAATCTCCTTCCTTTCAGAGGTAATTTCAGTTTTGGAAACAAGAAAAAGCCACAGGGTGCAAGGACAGGTGAGTGTGGAGGCTGACAGACTTACTCGATTTGGTGTTTGACCAGGAACTGCTGGACAAGATGTGCTAAGTGGCAACCATTCACCATTCCTGTGTAACTCTGGCCTCTTATTACAAACTGCATCTCTCAAGCAAGTCAGAACTTGGATTTAGTACACTCTATTGCTGGTTTTGGCTTTTTGGAGCATACTCCTGATGAGCAATACCCTGGTAATCAAAAAAACCTGTGAGCATGACCTTGACATTGCTCCTCACCTGATGGGCTTTCTTGGGTCCTGGAGAGCCTGGAGTCTTCCATTATGAGGATTGAGCCTTAGTTTCCAGGTCATGACCATAAACCCAAGATTCATCACCAGTAATAATCTTTTTTTATGAAATCTGAATCATTTTCAATGCATTCCAACAACTCCCTAGCTGCAGACAGTCAATTTTCTTTTAGGTTAGGGGAGAGGAGTTTCGACACAAACCTTGCAGACACTCTTCTCATCCCCAAATCGACAATAAGAATGGACTGTACTGACCCAAAACTGATGTCCATGTCCTCAGCAAGCCCTCTGTTAGTCAGTCAACGATGAGAATATTGCAGCATGTACTGCTTCAACTTTTTCTTCATTCCTGCTCGTGGATGGCCTTCCAGAATGTTCATCACTGTCAACACTTTGGCAGCCCTCTTGGAAACGTTTGAGTCATAAACGCAAGCACGACTCATGCATTCATCGCCATACACTTGCTGTAACTTGTCATAAGTCTCTTTGCACAAATCTCCAAGTTTCTGGCAGAATTTGATGCAAATTTGCTGTTCAGTTTTTTCACTCATCATAAATATGATGAGCTGCTTTTACACAATGTCAAACATCACGTGATTAAAAAAAGTACAGGTGTGCCGCAGCCACGCTACACTCTGCCCATGCAGAGCACACAACTAGGTCACTGCATGTTTAATAACATCGTGGTGCAATATATTGTTATATAAAGGTAAACCGTTTTGCCTTGCAGAAAAACGGTATATAAAATCTGTTAAATAAATAAATATAGCTACACAACAAGTCTTGATACTTCTTTATCTCACCTCGTAGGAGCAGATAGCAGTCTTGAAGGTTTTAAGTTATCAGAAGTTAATAGCCCTCACCAGATTATGTCTGATTGTAAGCTCTGATGAGCAGGGACAGTGCCCTATCTTTATGCACCCAAAAACAAACTAACTAATCCCCTATACAATAATATCCATCCATCAAAAATAGAGTGTAGTGTAAAACAGCATGAAGCTAGCTACCAAAGTAATGTCGGAAGAATCGCCATGAGGTTTAAACTGCCTCTTGAAGCTTAACTTCCATTTTGCTCAAATTATTTTTTTATTGAGCCCACTATGGAGCTATATAACAGGTAAAACACCACAAAAAAGTGCCCCCTATATAAAACCAATGTGTTTTTTTCAAAAAAACCACGTAGTTAACTGTGGTAAAATCTATTGACCGGGAGAAAATCCAAAATCAGAGAACAGAAAAACTAGCGAAAACGAGACTTATCTTAAAGTGCTGAAAATATGTCTTCCATATCCACTGTATGTTCTCAATTCTTTAACTGGACTTCTCCATCTGGAAATGCTTGCAGTTATAAGCATAAGACACAGTACTGCGTTTCGGGCAAGAATGAAATTTTAGCCCTGTTTCAACGCTCGATGCAACTGCAAAAAGGAGAACTCAATCTCACAACTGCTCCAAAACGCCAGCGCATGCTCAATGGCAATTTGATCCACTATCGCAAAATTCATGAATGAAATAGTGAAAAAGACCAATCAGCTTTTAGACACCGATCTAAAGAAACATGCTCTTGTGTAAAAATATTATATAAAAATGAAAATCATCCCAGAATTTAAAACAAAAATCATAGGGATCAATGATGGCAAAAATAACAATATTGTCAAACAATACTAGCCCAGTCTAATTCGCGATTTAAGCCTAAAGGTTCCACTGTAGACCATCGAAAAATCCAATGTTGCTCTAGTAATTGAAGTTGTTGTTCCCGATCACCACCTCTAGGATGTTGCGGGATAAAATCCAAAATGCGCCATCGAAATTCAGAAAACTCATGATGTGTATCAATACAGTGTTGGACCAATGGAGCTGATACTACAGAATTTCTTATGCGAGAAGCATGTTCATTCAGCCGAACCTTCATAGAACGGATTGTCCGACCTATGTATAAGAGCTGGCAAGGGCACATAAGCACATACACTACATACGAAGATGTACACGAAGTAGACCAACGTGCTATGTGAATAAAGGTAGAATTGGGGACCTGCCATTCTCTGCCCAAGATCGTTTGCGGGCAATGGGAACAAGAAGCATTGGCACAAGCAAAATGACTCAAATCAGTTGGACTTTCTACTAGTCGATCCAGAGGGGAAGAAGTGGGTCCCACCATGTCACGAAGATTCGAACCCCGAGAATGCGCTATGCGTAGCTTCTTTTGAAAACAAGGATGTAATTGTAGAAGGTGCCAATGTTTGGCCAAAGTCTTCTTAATCCGTTCAGTATGAAACATATAAGGTAATACTGCCACAAAAGTATCTGAAACTTCTGAAACATCTGAAGAGTGTGGAAAAAACAGCCATTCACGGTGGGTATATCTTGCCCTTGTAAAGGCCTTTTTTACTACCCACTTAGGATAACCACGCTGGATAAGACGTATAAACAACTCCTGTGCGTGTTGAAGGAAATCCTCAGACGTAGAGCATATGCGTTTTAATCTTAGAAACTGTCCATATGGAAGGCCCCTTTTCAGGGGTCCCGGATGAAAACTATCTTTATGCACAGCACTGCAAACGTATTGTAGGATTATACAAATGATTAGTTGCAGTAGTAGTACTGATTTGCAGGGTAAAATGCAATGCTTTCTGAAATCTCTTGAGGGAAAGGTTGAAAAGACTGAGCTGCAGGCTTCGCCGACTTGCAGCCAGAAAACTGAGAGCTTACCTCAGAGGTAAAGTTACATATGTGGAGGGTAGTTTGATAAGAGGCCGTTTGTGTGAAGACTGAGTAGGCACCTATTTTAAGCCTATTTTCCAAGGGCACATTAGATGATGTATGCCTTTATGAAATACTAGAGGCAAAGCATCGGAAACAGTGGCTAGGCCGCAACCGTGGACATTCATGCCTATTCAGGAGCAGATGAAATGTTAACGTGTAAAGGAGCATGGTTACAAGAATGGGCATTGGTAGTGTGTGGTTGGGCAGTAGTCTGAGTGCGGAGGCCAACACCAGCTTCAGGGGGAGGGGAGTGTGCATCCGAATCCCTGCCATTGATGCCGTGCTAATGCATGGCACTGTGGTGACCCGGCATGCAGGTGTACCTAGTGCCAACTTTTCAGGTGGCATTATGAGCACCCATGCTAAAGTCAACAATCGCAGTTAGAACATGGCCAAAATGCCTGCGCTCATCATGATGCGCCATCAACGCCCACATTGCATCCCTAACCTACACTATCTCTGCCCATTCTCACATTTACCATTTAATGTAGGCTTTTTTGCCCAGGGCCTGCACACTGAACCCCACACTGGCATTTAGCACAGTGTAATAAACATGGATATTTTATAAAATGCACTCATATACTGCCCAAACGTTGCCCCAGAATGTGCCTGTATCCAGGTCGCATAAAAATACTCACCTACTTGACACTACATGTAATTTTATGCATGTAACACCTGGGGACATGCTATAAAAGCCCTTTTAGGTGCATAAAAGGAATTGTATTATGTGAAAAATCCTTTATAAAATTACCCACTATAGTCTTAGCAGCTTACCCAAGCAGAATAAAGGTTAAGGAGGCAATTTTAGAAATGTTTTTCTTATATAAAAAATTGAAGAGGATCATTTATAAAATAAGATGCTGGGCACATGAATGTACGTGTGCATCAGCAGCTATCTAATTTATCCTGTACTTTAACATTTTTTAAGTGGACATTTCAGGGATGGAGTTGAGCGGACTTCGGGGTTCATAAGGATAATTTGCTCCGGATCAGGCATAAACACGTGTGCTTGCCAATGTCAGATACATGTACAGTATAAGCCGCAATTTTAGAAGGGAAAGTATGTAAGTACTTTCTCTTTTGTAAATTGCTGCCATTTAAATGTATGTGACTGGTTTAGTTTTCCTGTATGGTCAGCAGGTGGCAGCATAACCTGTTAACACTGTGTAAACAGAGCAAGCATAAAGAACATTGCAATTGCAGAATAAATACGAAATTACTGTTAGGACAGGGCAGCACATAGAATAAAAGCAAATTACTCTGGGTCATGCAGAGTATCGATGGTTTGGAGGATTTGAATTTGCATTCCAGTATGATATACTGCACCCCCTAACTAAATATCATCATAGTGTAGTGAGAGTAAAGTCTCCATATACCTTCCAAATTTATTTATTTTATTTAAATTCGTTTATATACCGCGCTCTTCAATATCAGTGAGGTTTACATGGAACATGAGGTATTTACGGCGGGGGTTAACACCGTGATTGTACATATGTAAGTAGTTTAGTTTGCATTCCCCGTTTATCCAAGTTATTACTCCTGTTCTATGTAAAGCATAAGCATGTTATCCAAGTTGTTTTCTCCTGTTCTATGTGAAGCCAAACAGTTTGTTATGGTCATTTTGTTGTATGTAAACCGCGCTGACAA
This sequence comes from Ichthyophis bannanicus, assembly GCA_033557465.1. Classification (NCBI taxonomy): domain Eukaryota; kingdom Metazoa; phylum Chordata; class Amphibia; order Gymnophiona; family Ichthyophiidae; genus Ichthyophis; species Ichthyophis bannanicus. Next base: position 166,825,258 of record CM066032.1, on the reverse strand, counting down.
TAGTGCGGTATATAAGAAATTGTAATAAATAATAAATAAATAAAATACATATAACACAAATCACATCTGCCCAGTATTCTAACTTTTCTTTTCCCCTTAGGGTTAGATTTGCTAATGTGAAGTAGCACATAGGTGCTCACTAACAACAGTAATATGTAGTTATTAGTCAATAAGGGGGTTATTTGGAGGTTTATAAATGGACATGTAGATGTCTAAATCACAGAGGTATCTCTGGAGATGTTTTAGAAGCTGGCTCCAGAGACGTCCCTGGCACAAGGACGTCTAAGCCTTGAAGGGGGCATGGCGGAGGCATGTCTGGGGCATTTCCACAAACTTGGATGTCCTCACCCAATTCAGACATGTCCTACATGTCCCAAGCCATGTCAAAGGTTAGACCTGCTCCAGGTACAAATCGACATTGGAAATTGCTTGTTTAGCCAGCTAGACATCTGGTGGGTGTGCAGAAGGAGGTACTCTCATATCCCCTAGATTTTCTGTGTTGACAATGGACAATGACAGGGAATGAGGGATTTTGTTTTTGTTTTGCTATACCGATGGATGTCCCCATATGCAAAGTACCATCTGATAGATGTTCCTGCTCCAAGTTTTTGTAGGGGGGCCATCTATGTGGATGCCGGCACGGGTGTCCATGCCGGGGACATCTATGTTTATGTAATCAGGTCAAAACAGACATCCCCAGAGTTTTTCTGCATGTTTTGCCCCAGACATCTCAGGTTGCACTTGGATGCCCTTTTTAAAGAGCCACTTTAAGTCCCATTGCATGTTATCACATGTTTCTACATGGTAATGCAATAGCACCTTTTAGTAAATCTAACCCTTATTGGCTTAGTGCATCCTGCCACACCAGTGATTTTGTGTTATGTTAATATTTTGCACGCATACACCAGAGTTGTTTGCACTGTTTATGTTATGCTTCCACCCGCTGCCCTTTGTGGGAAGCTGCAGCAGTTTCTTAACAGAGGGAGAAGTGGCCTAGTGGTTGGGGCAAGGTACCACAGGCCGGAAGGTCGGTGGTTCAAATCCCACTAGAGGACAGCAATCTTGGGCCGGAAGGACTGGGGTTTCTAGTCCCACAGGTGCTCCTTGTGGTCTTGGGCAAGCCACTTAACCCTCCACTGCCCATGTTCCCTGTAAGTATTAGTGTATGTGTCTCATATCCCCTCGTGTTAAATGTATCCCCCAATTGTGTTGTGACCACTTTGATTGAAGGATAAGGTGGTATACAAAACTGTCTAAATAAATAAATAAACAGATGTACAATCTTTTTTAAATTTAAAATGTTTATTAAATAATCTAAGTGAACAATTTTACAAATTGAAGAATTGTTAATTATTTTATTTCAAATCGTTTTTATTAAGTTTCCACAATTACAAATAAAAAGAAATGAAACGGTAAGCTAAGGCAAGGAAGAATAAGCAAAACCCATGTAAGTCAACAACACAACCAAAACAACCCGTACAGTAATACCGGACTAATATTAGGTGCCTCCAAAGGCTCAACTGAAAGGATATAACAGACGAAGTTAGGCACAACAATACCCAAACAGCTCTGCAGGCATCTGTAGATATCCATGCACTGTCCAAGCCCCTCGCCCTAGCCCCCACCTTCAGCAACAACTCCTTTAGCCCCCTCCCCTCCCTTCCCAAACCACCCAAAACCTCCTCTACCCTCCCCTACACCCTCAATTCCAATCCCCCACCCAAGTACCCTCCCAGCAGATACAGCTGGTCTCCTCCACAAGCCCTACTCCATGTGTCAGACTCGCCCAAACACCTATTCTCGCAAGCACTTCCACTCCGCACCCCCAGTTCACAGATCAACCTCACACATCTCTCACATCTCCCAGGATCCCCCTGCGAGAGATAAAATGTTCCACAGTGACCCCCCTCCAGACTTTTTCACAGGCCACCTGTTTCTTGGTCCCCAACATATGGGCCGTGCGAAGCTCGTGACTCCTCAAATTCAGTAAAGCTCGGCACCATTCCCGAATTCCCGGGGGTCTATCCTCCACCCAATGTCGTAGTATGCAGTGTTTCGCTATCAAAAAGCCTCGAGCATAAAGTTGTTGAGTGTGCGCGACACCTAAGATCGTAGGGCAACCGAATTCGGACGTAGCATTGCTAGGGACACCACCAGGGGCCCCTGCCGCCCCCTCCGAGGCGGCCTCTAAAAGACCAAATAAACACCATTCAGGCGACAGAGCCCTCCCCAGGGGTCGGCAGGTTTGCAGCTCTCTATGGACGTCCTGCCAGAACTGAATTTACAATCACACAACCCCAAAAACGGTGTACCAGTGTCCCCCTGTGGGTCCCACATAATTGGCAGATATCTGTCGAGAGCACCTTCATCCTAGCCGCCCAAGTGTTGGGTACATATGCCCTCCATAGTAATTTATATTGTATCTCTTGAAATTTTACGGATTCAGAGAGGAGCCTGATATGTTGAAAAGCTTCCTGGAAGGTTGTTACCGTAAGCTGGACAGTACCATCGCTACTCCATCGCTGAACTAGTTTCTCTAACGGGGCCCACTCTCCCCCCCGGGCACCACTCCTCCCGCCAGGTCCGCAACGAAAGCTTTCCGTCGGTGGCCGCTATAAGATCCCATACTCCCTTAGCACAAAATTTAAAGCCCCTAGTTCGTTGTAGCGCTCGTATGTAATGCCTCACTTGCAGGTAGAAAAAGAACATCTGAGGCGCAAGATGATATCTGCGCGTCAACGCCTGAAAGGAATCCAACTCCTCCTGCGATTGCATGCGAAATTGACCCAAATACCCCAGACCAGCTTGCGCCCAACTCACCGGGAGTCCCCCCTGGTTCCCAGGCTTAAAGTCAGCATTATCGCGCAGTGGCATGCACTCAGTACCATACCAATGTACCCCCTTTTTTTGGCAAAGGAACCGCCACGCCTGTCGCAAGGCACTAAAATAAACCGACTCACGCCACGCTTGTGGCAATGCAGTTGTCCTGCTATGCACCAAGTAGGCTGGGTGGTAGGGCGCGGAGAGCCGCTCGACCAGTCCTAAGGGCAAAATGTCCTCCCTCTCCAAAATTAAGTCTCTCAGCGGCCCCAGCAAGGCCAGAAAATTATAATCTCTCACCGAGAATAACCCAACCCCCCCTTCTGCCCTACTACTCATCAGCACTGAAATTGGAATTCGCGATTTCTTGCCCCGCCAGAGAAACTGTCTAATATATCGCTGCAAAAGAAGCACATCCCTTCTCAACAGCCAGATAGGCAGATGGCGCAACAAGTACATCCATCGTGGGACCTCCATCATCTGAAAGAGGGCAAGGCGCCCCATAAGTGAGAGTGGGAGATCCCTCCATTTCTGCAGAGTGGCCGCCGTCCTATTCAGCATAGGCCGGATGTTAGCGGCATATAACTCCGAAACATGATCTGGGATCTGAATCCCCAGATAGCGGAATTCTCCTAATGCCCAGCGCAGGGGAAAACGCCCCTTCCACAGTCTTCTCGCTCGGCCACCCACATCCAACGCGACCGATTTACTCAGGTTGATCCGGAGTCCGGAAAACGAACCAAATCGCTGAATCAGTCCCAGGGCCCGCTCCAGAGAGGCCTGCGGATCGCATAGACAAAGGAGCATATCATCTGCAAAGGCACTAATCTTTATGCCACCCCTTGGCCATTCAATTCCCTTTATCTCCACTTCCGCTATGAGTGCCAGGAGCAGAGGTTCCAACTGTAACACAAATAACAGGGGCGATAAGGGGCAACCCTGACGCGTACCTCTGCGCAACTCAAAAGGCTCGGAGCATGTTCCCCCACTCACCACACATGCCAACGGACTCGCATACAACGCTCTCACCCAGGACAGAAACGCTCCCTCAAAGCCAAATTTCGCGAGGACCACAAACATATAAGACCACGATAATCTATCGAAGGCTTTTTCAGCGTCTAGGCTCACCAACAGCAAGGGCGTCTCCTGGTGCAGACAATGCTCCATTCCAAGTAGCACCTTACTGATATTGGAAAAAGCCCCTCTCCCTTTGACAAAACCCGATTGGTGAGTTCCAATTAACCGGGGTAGGAGCCCTTGCAACCGGGCCGCCAACACCGAGGCCACAAGCTTCATATCATAATTAATTAGAGAGATGGGGCGGTATGATGCCGGATCTTCCGGATCTCGACCTTCTTTTGGGATGATAGTTATCGCCGCCATTCTCATATCTCTCGGGTAAAGACCCCTCTCTTGAGCATCGTGGTATAATGCCATCAAAGTGGGCGTTATGTGAGGCATCAGAATCTTATAAAATTCAGCTCCATAGCCGTCGGGACCCGGAGCTTTGTGAGGTTTCCCTTTCTTTATCACTGCCTGAATTTCTGCCCCTAGTTATTCTCGCATTTAATCCCTGAAGCTCCGCCTCTGTCAGCTGGGGCACGGGGACGGCCGCTAGAAATGCACTCTCTTGGGCTCTATTCTCAGTGTCCGGCGTATATAAAGCTTGATAGTATTGACGAAATACCTGAACAATTTGCCGTAAATCAGTGTGGGGCACCCCTTGCTCGTCCCTCACTCGGGCCACCCCCTGAATGCCACCCTTATGTTTAACCAATCGTGCCAAAAGCCTCCCCGTGCGGTCCCCAAACCGAAACAATTGATGCTGATAATACTGCAACGATTGAATGGCACGCTCATGGAGCACCTCATTCAGAGCTCTTTGTGCCTCCAAGTATTCCACAAGCCTCTGCGGGCGCGCCATAGCGGTCCGCTTGGCCTCATGCAGGTGACTCGCCAGTTCTAAGAGCCTCGAATTAAGGCGTTTCCTCTCTCTCGCTACATACGCTATAATGTGGCCCCTTAGCACTGCTTTACCCGCCTCCCAAAAGGTCGCCACCTCTACATCCCCCGTATCATTCAAGCTGAGATACTCCTCCCAATGGCGTATCAGATAAGCCCGAAAGTCCTCTTTCTGCCAACGGTGACCCGGGAAAGCCCAGCGTGTCCCTCCCGAGGCAGTGCCCTTCCAGTCCAACACCACTTTAGCATGATCAGACACTACTATGGGCTCGATCTCCACTTTAAGCACTTTTCCCAGGCTCTCTCTTGAAATCAGAATATAGTCAATCCGAGATCAGGTTTGATGTGCTCTCGACAGATGCGTATAATCCCTCTCTACCCCATGCAGGATTCTCCAGGAGTCAATTAGGCCACCCATCTTACAAAGGTATCCCACCCCCTTTTTACTCCAAGCTCCACTATTGCCGCCAGTCGTGGATTTATCTAACATTGGATCATGCGGGCAGTTAAAGTCCCCTGCCAATATCAGAGGTATCTTCGGGGCCCCCAATATTTTCCTCAGTACCAGTTGAAAGAACTGATGATCGTAAACATTGTGGGTGTATATATTACCCAGAAATAGTTCTTGCCCCTGTATTTTAGCATGCAGAAAGATGAACCTCCCAGCTGGGTCTGCCTCCTCACTAATGATTTCCACCACTAGGCCTTGCTGCACCAGAATCGCCACTCCACATTTCTTTATGCCTGAAGACGCGGCAAAAACCTGTCCCACCCAGTCTTTTTTCAACTTGGCGTGTTCTACCGCCGTCAAGTGTGTTTCTTGCAATAATGCTATTTGGGCATGACCCCTTTTTAGAGCCTGAAGCATCTTCGTCCTCTTAACAGGGGTATTTAGACCTCCAACATTCCAGGTGACTATATGGAGATCATCACGCATTCTCCCTAACCCGCATACGTACCAGCAAGCATGGCCACCAAGCATACCACTGTTCCGGGTCGCCCAGCCTCGACCCAGAACTCCAGCACATCTCCGTCCCGTTCCAAATGGGCATATATGGGAAATGTAGGTGCTGCGCTTTATACACTAGCAGAATCGTCATGGAGTTCAGGCTCGCTCCTCTCACTTCACATACAAACCACCCCCCTCCCCGTCTCTCCCCGTCTCCCCCCCAACCCTCCTCCCCTACCCCCCTTATCCCCCGCTCCCCCCCATTAACATCCCACCCAACCTCCCCCCTTCGCTCCTCTACTACCAAGTTGACCCTTCCCTGTACAGAATTGTCATACCCCATAAAACATAAATACTCAACCCTCAGTTATCGCACTGAGGTGAGACTTCCAACACGGTGCTTCAGGGCCGCCCCACGCCCCTCTGCCCCTGCAGCCTCCCCTCTCCCCCCCCCATTCATCAAAAGAAACATGGGTGACAAATAACATGTTAAATAAAACAGTACTGTTATGCTGTCCAAACCTGCCTATATTAAAAGCATGGTAATAGGTTGGAGCCAGAGTGTTCAGCACAGGATCCATGGCTAAGACCTCCACCTTGGAAGAGCCAGGGCTAGCCTAGGGAAGGGTCGCCCAGACTGCAGATATATAGCGAAGAGCTGTGGGCCAAGCCTCAGCATATAGTCCCGCGTCATCAATATCTGAGCCGAGGACCCGGGCAGCCCTCACCCCCCCCCCCCCGGGAAAACATGCTGCTCATGATCGGGCTTCTGTCGCATCCGCTGGAAAGTGCTGGGTTAAAAACTTTTTTGCTGCCGCTACTTGTTCAAAGGTATGGTTCTGGCCATGCAGGGAGACACGTAGTATTGCCGGGTAGGCCAGGGTGAACCGGGCTTTCCTGCGATATAGCTCAGAACAGATCGGGGAAAACTCTCGTCGCTTGGCTGCAACTGCCGCCGAATAGTCCTGGAAGATTAGTATCCGCCTGTTGTCCAGCATGATTTCGCCGCTCTTTCGGTAAGCTTGTAATATCCGCCACTTGTGTTGGAAATTCAACACACGAAGAATCAGAACTCGCGGCCGATCTCCATTCTCCCTTCTCACGCCCAGCCAATGTGCTCTCTCAATTTGGAAACTACCTTTAAGCTCCGCTAGGCCTAGCACTTCAGGCAGCCAGGTTTCCAAAAAAACCAACAGTTCTCCGTCCGACCTGTCTTCTCTCAAGCCCACCAGACGTAGGTTGTTCCAGCGGGATCTATTCTCAAGATCCTCCAGCTTGTTTTGCATCTCAAGTAAGGTCTGCTTCTGGCTCTCCAGTTCACGGTCTCGGCGGCCCTCACCCTCCTCCACACCTGCCACGCGGTGCTCAAGCTCCTCCACGCGCTTACCAAACTCAGTCAGCGCTTCTTCCATACCGTCCAATTTTTGCATAAGTCGATCGAATTTGGGATCGAGGAGCTGGACCACCTCTTTCGCCAGCTCCTCCGAGTGAGAATCGGTGCTTTCCGCGCCGGGAGAGGTCGGCTGCACTGTAGTCGCTGCAGAGGGCCCCGCTCGGAGCGGTTTTTCGTGCTCCTTTCTCGTCGACAAAGGCATCTTTTCCACCCGTCAGTTGTTGTGCTCAAGCAGGGCAATATCCGATAAGCTACTCAGAGGAGATGGAGGTGGGAGACCCAGAAAATTGGATTAATTGGCAGATTTATCGGTGAGGCGGCCCCGGAGCGAGAGAGAGACGTCTGCTCTCACTCACGCATCGCCGGAAGTCCCAGATGTACAATCTTTATAGAGATTGGGGCAAGCCGCTAAGAGAGTCATGGGAATTTTTTCCTGTGAATCAGATTCTCTATTTTATGGGCTAGAACTCTGAAGGTCCTACAGTTCAGCTTCAGTTACCTGCTTCTCCAGAGCATTCAGAAGGTATATGCTGTGTTGTTTGCAAAATGGTAGAACCATTATAAAGAACAAAATTAGTTAACTGTTACGGAGTATATAGAATGTTACCCATCCCTTTCCAAAGGGATTATCAATGGTCCCCTTTAAGAGAGTCTGCAGCCCAGAGTTCAGGGCTGGGAGGGTGTGGCTCAGAGGAAGAGGTTAAGAACTCAGAAGGCTGCAGGAGGAAGAGAGGCTGGTAGAGCCAGAAATTCTTCCAAGGCAAGCCGTGCAAAGGTTTTGAGGTAGAAACTTTAACTGGGCTGGAGGAGCTGGGAGCACCAGCTTGTGGAGCTTTAACAAGCTGGGAATGAAATAAAGCTGCTTTTGTTTTCCCTGAACTGATGTCTGGCCTGTGTTGTAAAAAAAATCCCTTCCCACTGCATGTCACACTCAGGGGTGGCTCTACCTTTATGCCACCTGAGGCGGTTGCCTCAAGTGGCAGTTTCAAGGGGGTAGTACTCTGGGTGGCTGTGTTTATTTTTTATTTTGCCGGCTCCGGCCTGCTACTGCCTTCCCACTACTTTTTTCCCGCTCAAACTTGTCTGAACGAGAAAAAAGCGGCAAGAAGACTGTGGCAGGCCAGAGGCAGCAAAATCAAAAATAAACACACCCCAATGAAGAAAATAAAAAGCACCAAGTCTCTTCAGGACTCCGATGCGCTCGTAAGCCCCTGCTGGTTCCACACCTCCTCTGATGCAAAAAACATTATCAGAGGGGGTGGGGCCCATCATGGTCTTACAAGCATGCCAGAGTCACAAGAGCTAGTCAACCTATAAAAATTACGGGTCTGATTTCCAGAGTAATAGAATTGCTCCCAATAGTATGAAATTACTCTACTGTAACCAACTCATACAGAAGAAAATGGGAGGGTAGTGGTGTATTCAATCTTAAAGGATGAGCTATGAAATCGTCTCAGACTTATCGGCTGCCTATTGCTGGAACTGTGAAAATTCCGGTAACCAGCGGGGCCTATTAGCATCAATGACTGATTTCAGCTCGTTTTATAAACTTTTTTTTGCCCCTCTCTCCACGTGTTATATATTTAAATTGTAAGTCTCTACTGATAGTGAAATAAACACTTAGCTCCTCCGTTGCTTCTCAGATTATATCTGCGTCTCAACGCCTCACATTCAACGTTGTTCTCGCGTTTCTCTCTGTGCTCTGAGGTTCTTCAGGGGATAAGGAAAATTGCCGAATGTTTAACCAAATTCAGCCAAACTTCCACACGGCGTATTGGATCACTGCACAATCTCCTCAAAAGCTCACTCTGGGATGTGTCATCATCCTTCCTTGAAAAAACGTGAGCTTTTGAGAAGATTGTGCAGTGATCCAATACGCCGTGTGGAAGTTTGGCTGAATTTGGTTTATAAAACGAGCTGAAATCAGTCATTGATGCTAATAGGCCCCGCTGGTTACCGGAATTTTCACAGTTCCAGCAATAGGCAGCCGATAAGTCTGAGACGATTTCATAGCTCATCCTTTAAGATTGAATACACCACTACCCTCCCATTTTCTTCTGTATGAGTTGGTTACAGTAGAGTAATTTCATACTATTGGGAGTCACAAGAGCTGGCACTTTTATTTTCCTTTTTTTTTTTTATAGCTCACTGCCACTTATATGTGCAGCAAGCTATCAACTTTGGAGGAAAAAAGAAAAGAAAGCAAAAGCGGCGGCTCTTGCGACTCTAGCATGCTTGTAAGACCCTGGTGGTTTCCACCCCCTCTGATGATGCTTTTCATGTCAGAGGGTGGCAGAACCAGCAGGGGCTTACAAATGCACGGGAGTCTTGAAAACTGCGCGCTTTTCCTTTCTTGCCGCAGATGCTGGACACCCGGGGGGGGGGGGAGGAGGGACAAATGTTGGACAATGGGGAGGGGGGACGACAAATGCTGTATAGCGTGGGGTGGCAGGAGGACAAGTGCTAAGCAATGGGGGGGGGGGGGGCAGGAAGACAAGTGCTGGACAGGTGGGGGCAGGAGGCTTCTCCACTAGGCCTCCAGGGCCTGGTAGCTCATCCTGAATGGGGAGTGGGGACGGGCGGCCAGCGACGGCACCCTGATGACGTTGGCTCCTGCGGGCAGGTTCTGTTTCTCTGGGCCATAGCCATAGTTTGCACAGCTCCTGCCTGCAGGCAGAAGGATGTGGGAAGCAGCGATCGTGGCCTAGAGAAGCAGAGCCTCCCGCGGGAGCAGTATGTCCGGTGGGCAGGGGCTGTGCAAGGCCAATTGTGCCCTGCTTCTCAGGGCTGGGATCACGGCTTGCACATCCCCTGCCTCTGGGACATTCTGCTCCGTGGACAGGCTCTGCTCCTTGTACATACAAGGGGTGGACATGAGGGAGCATTGGGAGGTGGATGTGGATAGGCACAGGGAGTCATAAGGGAGATGTTGGGTGCAGGGGGGGAATAGGGAGTCAGCGGGGATAAGATTGAGGTGGGGGGCTAGGGAGATAACTGGACATGGAAAGGGACATAGGGAGATGAAGTGGTGATGTTGGCCAGGGGGTTACAGGGAGACTATGGGAAAATGCTGCACTTGGGGAGTGGGGGACAGAGGGGAGATGCTGGACATGGGAAATGCATAACATGGGGGTAATAGGGAGAGAGAGGGGAGAAGATGGACATGGGAGTAATAGGGAGGAGATGGTATAGTATGGAGATGGGGTAGATGCTGGTTGCAGGGGGATAGGAAGGGAGAGGGCAGACATGGAAGAAAAGAGAGAGCGGAGGTACTGGATAGAGGGAAAGAGAAAGACTGGATGGGGGTGAGAGTTGTTAGACATGGAGAGAGTGAGCAAAAAACTGGGGGAATATATATTTTTTAACTTTTTTTTTTTTAATACCACTTTATGAAGTTGGCAAAGCAGTTTGGACCACATGGTTTGGACCAGGGAAGAAGAGCTGGGGAATGGAAGGACTGGGGTGAAGGTTGAAAGGCAGTAGGTAGATGGTGTAAAAAAAGGGGAGATTGAGAACCTGTTAGTGAGGAGTAGTGAAATCTGGGTGGACAGAGAGAGAAATAAAGAAATCTGAAAGTGAAGAAAAAAAAAAGAGAGACAAATAGCAGATGGACTAGAGACCCGTAGAAAGAGAGCTAAGAGAAGACAGAAGAAAGTAGAAGCATCAGGTTGGGACCAGCATGATCAGACAACAAAGGTAGAAAAATAATTGTATTTTCAATTTATTGAATGCATTTTGCACTTTGTAGTTTACACAGTATAGGGAACTGCATCTCTTATTTCTCTGGTGCTGCTTCACATGCAGAGTCGGGCTTCTTGGGGTTTTACTTTAATTTTGTCTACATATTTTTATTTTTACTTTAGGCTGTGGTCACTTGCACTGTATTTGGTGAGGGTCTGTGTTCTGAGTGTGTGACTGAGGACAGGCATTCTGTTAACATGGAGTTTGTACGTAGGGATCTGTACTGTAGTATTTGACTTGTTCAGCTTTTCAAATAGGTGTTAGATGTTCTAGGGCTCACTGCAGTATATATAGTGCTGCTTTTTTCTGGGTAAACCCCTTGTTGAATGAGTTTTGGAAATTTATGCTGGTATGGTATGGTAGATTTCGCCTTGTAGATCTTCCGTGACTTTTGCAGGGTTTTATATTAGTTCACAATATGCCTGGTACTGGAGAATGTTTATGATGCTGTTAGTGAGATGACTGGAATCAGATTTTTTTAAAATATATTGGAATTCTGTAGGTGAATTCCCTATTTATGCTCTGCACCTATTGTCGAGGGAGAGGTTTCTGTGGATGCAGAATATATATTCAAAATGAAAAAGCAAGAACCATAACGCAGTTTATAAAAAAAAATAAAAGGAGTTATAATTTTATAATTTGGTATTATAAACTGTGATGTGGTTCTCACTTTTTCTTTTAGTTTGGTATGTGCAAAAAGACTGAAATTTTATTCATCTCAAAGGACCCAACCTTCATACCACCAGCAACAATTCAAGTTAAAAACGCTGAGTTGAAAACTAAGCATGAGGTTTGCTATCTAGGGGTTACTTTGGACCAGCATCTGAATTTGGAGTCGCACCTAAACAATATCACCAAGGCTGTCTATCTGAAAATCCACTCCCTCTGTCACCTTAGACCACTACTTGAACCTACTGACTTCCGCTCGGTCTTCCAAGCTCTCACTAGCCCCACTTTGACTATTCTAATATTATCCTGCATGTCCTTCCTGCCCATGCACTCCAAATGGACATGAATACAGCTGCACAAACCATCTATGGGGTCTCCAAATATGAGCATGTGATGCTGTTACTAATGCAACTTTTATTTATTTATTTAGACAGTTTTGTATACCACCTTATCCTTCAATCAAAGTGGTCACAACACAATTGGGGGATACATTTAACACAAGGGGATATGAGACACATCCTAATACTTACAGGGAACATGGGCAACGGAGGGTTAAGTGGCTTGCCCAAGACCACAAGGAGCACCTGTGGGACTAGAAACCTCAGTCCTTCCAGCCCAAGGTTGCTGTCCTCTAGTGGGATTTGAACCCCTGACATTCTGGCCTGAGGAAACTTGCCCCAACCACTAGGCCACTCCTCCACTTCACTGGCTTTCTATAGCAGGGCGCCTCAAATATAAAACTCTCCTGATTGCATTCAAAATCCTCCACCAATTTTCTGCAACCGCCTTAGAAAACTTCCTACACTGGACACCAGATAGCAGAATCAGAACTAATATGGTGAATACCCTTGCCATTCCCACCTTGGACAGTAAAACCCCACAATATATCAGACAGAGAGCCTTCACTCTATTTGCCCATCAGCTCTGGAACTCCCTCCCTGTGCCAATTCGTCTTATCACTGACCTATCCACCTTCAGAAAAGCAATAAAAGCTCACCTTTTCCAGCTATACTTCGACCATATCACATAACACACTACTGCTGTGCCTCTGTCTAGTGCAGACTCCCCCATGCAGTCTGTCCATTTGATATGATGATGTATTCTGTTCAGTTTTATTTAGCTCTGTTACCTGTTGTTAGATCTGTTACTTGTTCAATGTAATGTAATACTGTTCAATGCAAACTTGTTCTATGTACTAGTTGTTATATTGTAAACCGCACTGATCCTAAGTAGTGTGGTATATAAAACCAAATAAATAAATAGTTTCTTGGTGTGCGGGCATCTTGCATTTCCTTTGCTTTTTATGGAATATATATTTACATTAACACCATGCTGTCCAGTGCGCAGTTTCAGGAGTTATGTTGGAGTTGCCAAGCTCTTCTTGGTGTTTATGTTAGAGTGGGAGGTGTTGTGTTGGAGTCACAAAGCCTCTCTTGCTTTTCAGAGGGTGCAAAGTGCTGTATAGGGGTGCCAAGTCGCTCTTGTTTTTGTGGAAGTGGGAGGTGCTGCATGGGTGCTGTTGAGTTCCTCTTGTTTGGCATATTTAGCAGCATGTTTCCTAGACTTTGCGCTGGTAACATATGAACATAAGAACACAGGAAATGCACAGTATTCTGTTTCCAACAGCAGCCAATCCAGGTCAAAAGTACCTGGCAGGTTCCCAAAACGGCACACAGGTTCAACAGTGCTTATTCCAGGGCAAGTAGTGTACTTCCCAGATCCTCTCTAATACTAGTTTATGCACTTTTCCTCCAGGAATTTGTCCAAACCTTTTTTAAGCTCAGCTACACTAACAGCTTTTACTATGATCCTCTGATAATTAATTCCAGAGTTTGATTACGTGGGGTCATAAGCTAACTGCAGGGAGGTAGTTACCACATTTCAACATGGCAACATGGCTGCTGGTGCAACTAAGGCCACCCACTGAGGTAGCATTAGTGGCATTCATGTTACTTGCACTGAGCCATTATGTTAGTTTCTGCTGATAATACAGATGCCTGTGTGTGTGAGCTCTTTCTCTCGCTTCACTGTGTAGTAAAGTATAATTTTGTTAAAGAAATCCTGTAAACCTAACAGTAATGGGTAAAAGCATTTTTTGACTACATATGTCTGTTTTTAGTTTCTACTAATAGATCTTCACCAAGTAGGGAATATATCTCTGTTCCTCATATGTGTGACTGAGGCTACATGTTCTGTTAGCATGGAGTTTCTATGTAGGGAGCTGTAGTAATTTGGCTTGTTCAGTTTCTTGAATAGGAATTTGGATGTTCTAGGCTCCACTGCAATATTTATGGTGCTGCCCTTTTCTGGATACGCTCCATATTGTGTGAGTTTTGGAAGTTGGTGCTGTTATGGATTAGAAGATTTGAACTATGGGTCCTGTACTCTGGGTTCTTGGTAAGGTCAACTGTAGGGTGTTGGTGTGTGTGTGTGTGTGTGTGTGTGTGGGGGGGGTATTGGAATATGTATTGTTTTTGAGATTTGCAGTTTTGCATTCTTTATGCTGCCGGACTGAAATTTAAAATATTTTGTCAGTTCAGATTCAAGGAAATTTCAAATTTTAAGGGAATGTCTCAGTTTAATTTTGTTTAGTAACCTGATAGGTTCACCACTGCTGAATTCCGGATTTTTCCATCTCTAACACAATCCAATCTAGCCTTTGAATTCATGGCTACCAGGATTAATTTCTCATTTTATATCTTCCCTCCTCATCAATAATTTGGTCATAGCTAAATAAATTTGATGTGCAGATACTTTATAATGGTTTGATTTGGGGGGAGGGCTATGACAGTGGCTTTTTATTAATCAAATTGAATGTCTTATTATTATGCTTGTTTTATTGTAACATCTATTTTACTAAATTGCATGTGTATCTTTGGAAGCCACCTAGGATTTTTGATGGGTGGCATATACATTTTAAAATAAAGTATACTAAATTTATGCAAATGATGCCACAGTGAGTCTCCACTCATGACCCTGCATCACCCTCATGCCGTCCCTGGGGGGAAGTAGGTAGAGGGGACACTGGGAGGTGGAGGAAAGCAGAAACCTCAGATTGGAACCAGCATGATCAGAGAATAAAGTGGTCAGATAAAGATAGAAGAGAATTTTATTTTCAATTTAATGATCAGATTTGGTGTTGTCTTTATATTTTATACAGTACAGGGGAATGCATCTCTTTCTATTTCTCTGGTGTTGCATTGTTTGAAGAATCTGACTTCTTGGGGTTGCAGTTTAATTTTTATCTACATGTGTTTATTTTTAGGTTATGGTCACTTATTCTGTACTTGGTGAGGGTCTGTGTTCTGAGTTTGTGACCAAGACCAGGTGTTCTGTTAACATGGAGTTTGTACTTAGGGATCTGTACTGTAGTAATCTGAATTGTTCAGCTTTTCAAATAGATATTGGATGTTTCAGGGCCGGCTGCAGTATTTACAGTGATGGTTTTTTTTGGATAGGTTACTTATGTGAGTTTTGGAAGTTGGTGCTGGTATGGTATGGTAGATTACCTCTAGAGATCCTTAGTGAATTAGCTGTAGGGTTTTGTGTTAGTTCACAATGTGTCTCATACTGGAGAATGTTTGCTGTTAGTGAGATGACCAGAATCAGATTTTTCTTTTTTTTAGGTATTGAGTTCTGTGGGTGAATGTCCTGCTCTGTACCCAATGTTGGGGGAGGGGGGGGGGGCGGGTTTTGTGAATGCAAAATGCATATTCAAAAAGAAAAAGCAAGTTTATAACAACAAAATAAAAATGAGCTATCATTTGGTGTTATAAACCATGCTGTGGTTCTTGCTCTTTCTTTTAGTTCCTTGGTGTGTGAAGATCGTGCATTTCTTCCCCATTATCTAATTGGTTTGGTTTTTTGGTTTGGTTCAATCCCCGACTCCAGTTTTGAGAAAGTCTCCCCTCTCCCCCTCCGGGGGGCACCGTCTCATCCCTCGCCTCTGGCAGCAGATTGCCTTGAGTTGCCCCTGGCCACACTACCACATGAATATATAGAAAGTCATGGTTTAATGGAGCAAAGCCAACATGGATTTAGCCAAGGGAAGTCTTGCCTCACCAATCTGCTACATATTTTTGGAAGCACGTGGATAAAGGACATCTGGTTGCTTTTGTGTATTTGGATTTTCAGAGAGCATTTGACAAAGTCCCTCATGAAAGAGTGTCATGGGATAGAGTTGCCAAATTACCCAGTTCAAAGAGTGAGATTTTTTGCCAGTTCTGGTTTTAAATTTATATTGCAGTGCAAGATGGTATTTGTAGTCCCTGAAAACAGACATAGGGTTAAATGGTCCATTTTCTCAGTTGAGAAAAGTGAATAGTGGAGTGTCCCAGGGATCGGTACTGGGCCTACTACTCATAAACATAAATGACTGGAAACAGGGCCAGCCACAAAGTTAGTTCAAGGTATTGGTGCAAGCCTTATTGCACCCTGGCTAACAGAATCTATTGTTTAGCTTTGAATGCCCTGCTCTTTATCGACCCCCAGAAGCTGCCACTCTAGGTGACCACCTAATTTGCCAAATGGTTGGGTTGGCCTTGCCTAGAAATAAGAACAAATGAGGTGATCAAATTAGCAGATACCAAAAAATTATTCAAAGCTGTTAAATCCCAAAAAGATTATGAGAAATTGCAAGAGGGCCTTGAAAAACTCGGAGACTTGGCAGTTGAAATTTAATATGGGCAAGTGTAAAGTTATGCACATAGGAAAGAACAATCAGAATATAATTACATAATGCAAGGTTCCATAATAGGGGTCAACACTCAGAAAGGGATCTGGGCATCATCATGGAAAATACCATTCTTCAAGCTTAGCTAGATCCCTCCTCATGTTATCTACACCTTCCTGGGTGTCTACTCTATTGCAGATTTTGGTATCATCTGCAAAGAGGCAAACTTTACCCGACAGCCCTTCCGCTATATCACTAACAAAGGTGTTAAAAAGAATCGGACCAAGGACAGATCCCTGGGGCACACCACTGGTAACATCCTTCTCCTCAGAGTGAGCTCCATTTACTTGTACTCTTTGTCGCCTCCCACCCAACCAATTTCTAACCCAAGCAGTAACTTTAGGGTCCATCCCTAGGGTGCTCAGTTTGTTTATAAGTCGCCTGTGAGGAACAGTGTCAAAGGCTTTACTGAAATCTAAATACACCACATCTAGAGCTCTCCCTCGGTCCAACTCCCTGGTCACCCAGTCAAAGAAATCAATCAGATTTGTCTGACAAGACCTGCTTCTGGTGAATCCATGCTGCCTCGGATCCTGTAATCCGCTGGACTCCAGAAACCTCACTATTTTCTCTTTCAGCAGTCTTTCCAATAATTTACTCACCACCGAAGTTAAACTAACCGGCCTGTAGTTTTCAACCACATCCTTACTTCCGCTTTTGTGTAAAGGCACCACATGAGCCTCTCTCCAGTCCTTTGGCACCACTCCCGACTCCAACGAGGCATTGAAAAGGTCAGTCAGTGGAGTTGCTAGAATGTCCCCAAGCTCCCTCAGTATTCTAGGGTGTATCCCATCCGGTCCCATCGCTTTGTCTACTTTAAGTTGAGCTAGTTTCTCACGAACACAGTCTTCTGAAAATTGTTCAAGATGTCCCTCGCTTCTGTTCTTATTTGTGGGTGTTTTCTGAGGTCCTGCTCCTGGTTCTTCATCTGTGAACACAGAACAAAAATATTTGTTAAGCAATTCCGCTTTATCCTTATCAGCTTCTACATGTTCCCTCCCTGCACCCTTGAGTCTGACAATACCACTTTTGCCCTTCCTCTTCTCACTAATATATCTGAAAAATGTCTTATCCCCTCATTTTATTGCATTGGCTATTTCCTCCTCCATTTGAAACTTTGCCTTCTTGACTACTTTGCTAGCTTCTCTAAGTTTTTCCAAATACAGATGCCTGACTTCCTCTCTCTGTGATCTCTTGTATTTCATGAAGGCTTCCCTCTTTTTCTTCACTTTTTAATCTACTTCCTTCGAAAAGCATAGTGGTCTCCTTTTCCTTTTGCCTTTATATACCATTTTAACAAAAAGGTTGGTTGCCCTTAAAATACCCCCTTTCAGTTTTGCCCACTGTTTTTCTACATCCCCCAGCTGTTCCCATCCCACTAATGACTCCCTGAGGTATTGGCCCATCTTCGCAAAGTTAGTCTTCCTAAAGTCTAAGATCCTCACCTTGGAATGGATTCTAACAGCCCTAGTCCTAATACTGAACCACACCATCTGGTGATCACTGGATGCAAAATGATCTCCCACTACAACATCAGAAACACTTTCACCATTGGTAAGCACCAAGTCCAGTATGGACCCTTCACGTGTGGGGTCTGTTACCAATTGCCTGAATAGTTCTCCCTGTAGAGAATCCAGGATCTCCTTACTTCTAGATGATACTGCAGCAGGAATGTGCCAATCAACATCTGGCATATTAAAATCTCCTATCAGTAGCACTTCCCCTTTCCTAGCAATGCTGCGTATGTCTTCAATTAACTCTCTGTCCACCTCTTCCTTTTGTGAGGGAGGTCTGTATATCACACCAATGCAAATAGATTTCTCTTTCCCTCTTTCTAGTTTAACCCACAAATCCTCCTCTCTCCCTTTTAAGCTCTGTAATTCCAAAGCTTTAATAGTAGTTTTTACATATAGTGCCACTCCTCACCCCCTTCTTCCTACCCTGTCCTTTCTGAATAAAGTATAGCCAGGTATAGTTACATCCCAGTCATGGTTTTCTGTGAACCATGTTTCTGTAACTGCCACTAAATCCAAGTCAGCCACTCCCACCAAAGCTTCAACTTCAGGGATCTTATTTCCCATGCTACGGGCATTAATACACACTGCTTTCCATATGTTACCCCTGTTACCCATTTCCATAAAGGTATTTAATGTATCACCTACCTGGGGGCTTTCACTTACCTGGGGGCTTTCTTCACCCATCCCCAACGAATCTAGTTTAAAGCCCTCTTCAGTAGATTAGCCAGTTTACTACCGAAGATGCGTTGACCTTTCTTGGACAGATGGATGCCATCTCTGCTCTGCAACCCTTGGAACAGCATCCCATGGTCTAGGAAACCAAAACGCTCTCGATGACACCATCCACGCAGCCATGCATTCATCTCCAGGATAAGAGCCTCTCTGCCTTGGCCTTTACCCTCAACAGGGAGGATTGAAGAGAACACCACCTGTGCACCTAAGTGCTTCACCCTCTGTCCCAGAGCCATGAAGTCACTTTTGATACGTTCCGAGGTATACCTGGCAGTATCATTTGTTCCAACATGGATTAGCAACATTGGGTAATAGTCAGTGGGCTTGATGAGTCTCGTCAAACTCTCCGTAACATCTTGGATTTTGGCACCAGGCAGACAGCATACCTCTCTGGACATCAAGTCTGGTCGGCAGATGGATGCCTCAGTACCCCTCAGAAGAGAGTCTCCAACCACCACTACCCTTCGTTTCCTTCTGGTCACTGATTCTGCAACTTTTGGGTACTTGAGCTCTGGTTCTTCCCTTGCCAGGGATGCTTTCACCTCCTCTACTTCCAGGGCTGCATAATGGTTCTTCAATTCAAGGGCTGGAGAAGTTGGATTGGTGATTTTGCAGGCCCTGGTGACTTGTGTCCAACCGTCGACATTCGGTTGGCACCCATCTTCTCCTGTGCTGGAGAGCTTGGTTGCTGCAAGAAGCATCTCATCAATGTACTTCTCACTGTCTTGAATGCTCCTCAGCCTCGCCACCTCCTCTCTGAGTTCCTCCACTTGTTTCCTCAGAGCTTCAGCATGCAGGCACCCTGCACATGGAAACGGTCCTTCAACTGGCATTAGGACCTCTGTCTGGACCGAGGCAGAAGCTGTAATGGGGGCAACAGTTTTAGCAATACGATTTTTCCCACCCATTGTTCTGTTCATGGAGCTTAGGTATCTGTTAAAGCTAAAGAGAGAGATCTACAAAGTACCAGCCGGTTTCGCAGCTGTCCTTTCAGAGAAAAAGCAGTTAAATCTCTTTAATTTTATTCAAAATGTGCTGGTCCAATTCTCTGTGATTTGTTAAAGGGGCAGGTGCCCTATAAAGCAAGGCTGCTCACTAGGGGTGGGTGGGAGTTGGGGTGGGTAGGGAGGGAACTAACACCTGATTAGGTGTTAGCAGTTTCTAAACCTGGGAGGTTACTGGAGTTCAGCAACCTACTGTGCACAAGGAAAGTTCCCCTAAAGCAGCAAAAGAAAGTAACCTTGCTTTAAAAAATATACAAAAAACCCTTTTAAGAACTCCCAGTCAGAGAGCTAGCAATGTAATATAATAAAACAAACAAACAAACCCTCAAATCCTTACTGTTTGTTGATCTGTGGAGCCCTGGTTAGAAAAGCCTCAACAGGGCAGGGCACTGGAGCCTTTTATGCAGGCTTCAACTGCACTCAGGAAACAGGCCCACTAACTCCTGATTAGGTGTTAGCAGTTTCTAAACCTGAGGAGGTTACTGGAGTTCAGAAACCTACTGTGCTCAAGGAAAGTTCCCCTAAAGCACCAAAAGAAAGTAACCTTGCTTTAAAAAATATACAAAAAACCCTTTTAAGAGCTCCCAGTCAGAGAGCTAGCAATGTAATATAATAAAACAAACAAAAAAGATTTGGACAAGTTCCTAGAGGAAAAGTTGATAAGCTATTATTAAAGTGGACTGGGGGAAATCCACTGCTTATCCCTGCGATGAACAACATAGAATCTGTCTACCTTTTGGGATCCTGCCAGGTTCTTGTGACCTGGAATGGCCATTGCTGGGAATAGGTTGGATATTTGGTCTGACCCAATATGGCAACTCTTATGTTCTTATGCTTGTTAACCAGTAATTCAGGAGTGGTCCAGTAAATCAGCAGACATACTTTTGATGACTGGAAGACTCTAAGACTGTTACTCTTGATTCCATTTCAACCTCCATAACTTGCCTATTTTCCAGTTTCTGTTACTTGTTCAATATATCTATGGAAATTAATAAGTGGATCCACCTTAAACCCACATTCAATTTGGTTTTTCACACTCTGTTTGTCTCAGTACAATACTATTACATGCAGTGGGGCAGACCTCTGTCTTTGGCAGCCAGAGGGTTTGCACCAAGAGGATGTGAGAGGGTCTACTTTAGCCAGATCATATCCAGAAGCTGCAAGTAAGAGAGAGCAGAGGGACTGGAAGGCCTCACAGGCTCAGCCCCCCCACCCCTCCCCCCCAGCTCAGGAGGAGAGCAGCCCTGCCTGTGGAGGAGAGAAGGGTTTACAGAGCTTTCTGTAAGAGCCAGCCATGGGGGAGAGAAAGGAGGAAGGTAACTATAGAACATCCACCAGCCCAATTATCCAAGAGCCATGAGTACCTGCAGAGCAGTTTCAGGAACTGCTTCTACAGAAGGTGCCAGCTTCAAGGTATACCAAGGAAGTACATTATGCAGGAGGGAAGGTTCCCGTGAGGATAGCTATAAACCGAAAGACGTGAATCTACTTAGGGCATCTTCCAGCATCTGCCTCATCTCCTTCACCTGCCAATCACATCAAGGCAGCAACGGATTCAAAAGCCGCCATTACAACGGCGATCTGGCCCACGGAGGACACTGAAGCCGGCATCGGGGCTGTGAGCAGGAGCTCTGCCTCATCTCCTTCACCTGCCAATCACATCAAGGCAGCAACGGATTCAAAAGCCGCCATTACAACGGCGCGCCCGCGCCTTGCGGGCCCGCGCCTAAGGACCACGCCAAAGGGCCCTTTGGCGTGGCCCTTAGGTGTAGGACCGTGGGGTACCAAGGAAACGGCTGATCTATGTTGGTTCTGTTTGTTGTTTTGCTTTGTGTAGTTAATTGTAATGTAAGGTATGTACTCTATTTCCCTATGTATGCGTCTATGTTCTGACAATCTGATGCTTGTGCTGTATTAACCGCTTTGATTTAAAGAAAAGGCGGGATACAAAACTTGTTATGTAATCCCTGTTGTAAGGTAGAGTAGTACATGTGTTATGTAATCCCATTTACTACTGCTCTGATGTAATGAAGAGTGGTACATGTTTCCCTCACCTCTGTTCAACCTTGTATTGTAATGTATTGTATTGTACTGTGACTGCTTTGATTGAAGGAAAAGGCGGGATATAAAACCTGTTTAAATAAATAAATAAATTAATTAAATAAGCTTAACTGCTTTGTTGGCCAAGGGGGTATTTTAAATTGCTTAGACGTGATTTGGACGTCTGAATACATGTACATGGATGCCCAAATCATGGAGACATCCCTGGAGCAATCACAGAAATGGGGTTTTTACACGTCTATGCTGCGTGGATGTCTAAATAAGCAGGGGGCGTACATAGATGTCCCCAATTGATCTTAGAACACTCAGGGATGTTTGCGCCTGTGTCCAAACAAACTTGCTCCAGGCATGAATAGGCATTGGAAAAGTGCTTGTTTTGGCACTAAAACCTCTGAAGTGTGCTGAAGTTGGCACTACACGCTCATCAGTACTCGTCACATTGACAATGCAATGTTGTATGTGTTTGAAAAACTTATTTTTAGTTTGCAACATCACTGCTGGCATTAAATACTGTACCAGGGATGTCTATGTCAGGCATTTCACGTTTGTAAAATCGTGCCTGATCTTTGACATGCTTGTGAATTTCAGGGACTTTCAGGCTTGGACGTCCCAGTTTGCATTTGGATGTCCTTTGTAAAATGTGCCTTCATGTTGAAAGAGGGACTGTTGTAATATAGTTCTGAGGAAGAGGAAAGGAGTGTAACTTTTTTATAACATGGTTCTGTCCCTGCTGTTAACTATTTTGCTGCTGTTAATTAGTGACCCTGAAGTTAAGTAAACCCTTTGGTTCAGAACACACATTCTAGTCTGGACTTGATTATTTTTGAGGAGTGAGTGGAGTTTAAATGTCAAGACCTCCTAGTATAAACTGGTCCCATTCAAAAACCCCATAAATATTTTCCCAGGCGTAGAGACTGAAAGACTGCATTGCTCTCGCATGATGTGATCACTGTCTGCCAAGGATTGGGTGCAGATGCTGCTAGGCTACACACATGGTGGGGGGGGGGGGGGTGGGGGGAGGGGTGTTACACTTATTTTGAAGATGTTGTCACTATTTTTCTTCTCAGATTTCCACTTTATTGTACAAGCGGTAGTATTAAATGGCTTGGATTACTGCAATGGTTTTACATTGGACTTCTTTTAAATACCTGCGCTCCTTGTAGTTGGTCTAAATGCCGGGTTATTAACCAGCTGTGGATTGTGGGACCCTTATGTCACTTAATAACATGAGATGATTCAGAATCCCCCAAATCCTTGAAGAATTTGCTTAGCTGGTATTGTCCAGTGTGTCAGTTTTGCGCTCTCATACTGCCCAGTTACTGGAAATTCCTTCTGTGGAGAAGGATAATTGGCTTGTACATACGCAACTGCATTTTCAGTCGCAGCCCCATAAATCTGGAATGGTCTACCTGGAGAGATTAGAACATAAGAACATAAGAACATAAGATATGCCATACTGGGTCAGACCAAGGTCCATCAAGCCCAGTATTCTGTTTCCAACAGTGGCCAATCTAGGTCATACGTACCTAGCAGTTTCCCCAAGGGACACAGGTTCCACAATGCTTGTATTGGTTCAAGCATTGATATCCTGGGTCCCTTCTTAATAATGGTTTATGGACCTTTCCTCCAGGAACTTGTCCAAACCTTTTTTAAACCCAGCTACACTAACAGCCTTTACTACATCCTCCGGTAACAAATTCCAGAGTTTGATTACACGTTGAGTGAAAAAATATTTTCTTTTATTAGTCTTAAATAGTTTACCCTGTAGCTTCATTGCATGTCCCCTAGTCTTTCTATATTCTGATAAGGTAAACAATCGATCTACGTTTACCCGTTCCACTCCATTCATTAATTTATAGACTTCTATCATATCTCCCCTCAGCCGTCTCTTTTCCAGGTTAAAGAGCCCCAACCTTTTTAGCCTTTCTTCATAGGAGTAGCCTTCCATCCCCTTTACCATTTTGGTGGCTCTTCTCTGAACCTTTTCTAAAATTGCTATATCCTTTTTAAGATATGGCGACCAGAATTGCACACAATATTCAAGGTGCGGTCTCACCATGGAACGATATAGAGGCATTATAATATCTTTTGTTTTATTTTCCATTCCTTTCCTTATCATACCTAGCATTCTATTTGCTCTCTTGGCCGCCACTGCACACTGGGCCGAGGGTTTTAACATGGTATCCACAAGGACGCCTAAATCTTTTTCTTGGGTGGTGGTTCCTAATGTGGAACCTTGCATCGTGTAACCATAGTTTGGGTTGTTCTTCCCTAGGTGCATAACCTTGCACTTCTCCACATTAAATTTCATCTGCCATTTTGATGCCCAGTCTTCCAATTTATCAAGATCCTCTTGCAATTTTCCACAATCCTCCTGGGTTTTAACAACTTTAAATAGTTTTGTGTCATCAGCAAATTTGATAACCTCACTCGTTATTCCACTTTCCAGGTCATTTATGAATATGTCAAAAAGCAGCGGACCCAGCACAGATCCCTGGGGTACACCACTATTCACCTTTCTCCATTGGGAAAATTGGCCATTTAGCCCTACCCTCTGCTTTCTATCTTTTAACCAGTTCCTGATCCACAGTAGTACACTGCCTCCTATCCCATGACTCTTTAGTTTTGCCAAAAGTCTCTCATGAGGGACCTTGTCAAAGGCTTTCTGAAAGTCCAGATACACAATATCAACCGACTCACCTTTGTCCACCTGTTTATTCACTCCTTCAAAAAAACATAACAGATTAGTAAGACAAGATCTTCCTTGTCTAAAGCCATGTTGGCTGTCTCCCATTAGGTCATGACTATCTACATGCTGAGTAATTTTATTCTTTATGATGGTTTCTACCATTTTTCCCGGTACTGATGTCAGGCTCACCGGTCTGTAGTTTCCCGGATCACCCCTCGAAACCCTTTTTAAAAATTGGTGTTACATTGGCGATCCTCCAATCCTCAGGTATTAGAGATGATTTTAATGATAGTTCACAGATTACTGATAGCAGGTCTGCAATCTCAAATTTCAGTTCTTTCAACACCCTTGGATGTATACCATCCGGCCCAGAGCAGAGCAGAACCTGATAGGAGATGTTTTAGGAAATTATGAGACACATCTTTTAAAGCCTTTCTTGGCCATTAGCGAACCTTACTATACTACTAATTGTATTGTCTATTTGTATTGCTACGTTTGTTTGAATAATATGCTTGTCTTACTGTAAACTGCATTGAATAGTTACTGTAAAACCAATGTTGTGGCCTATAAACCTGTTTAAATAAATAAAATAAAAGCATAATGTTGCGTTTGCACCTGTACAGACTCAGGTCTCTCTTATGACACTGAAGATAGTCGCCAGCATTCAGGTTGCAAGATGGCAATGGGTTTGGAGGTAGCTGTTTATTCCACTTATTGTGTTATCAGTTCTGTTATGATATATGCCTGTTTGGATATGTGTTTCTATATTTGTTAGCAGTTCCTTTGCGAACCTTGTTGTGAGCTTCATTAGGAAAATTGGTTTTATTTCCTCATTTAAGAGGGCTGTAAAATGATTCTAACTTAGAAATTAAAACAAGAGTTTAAAGTTAGACACCTGTTTCGTTTATGGAATTACAAGATTTGTTTGCACAAAGCGACTCCTTTGCACCTTGTATTAAGATATCCCTGTTCTGCATTAGTGGTGAAGATCGGTGTTACCAAGGCCTAGTTGTTGCTAGGATGAGTTTTGGTAACATGGGCCTGCTTCTTTTGAGACACCATCGGTGTTTTTCACTGCACTGACATAAGGAGTAGGCATTTTTTCTTTATTTCTGAAGGTGAGACTTCCTTTCCCTTTTCTGATGGGCACTATGAAGTGTGTCCATTTTGTCTTTTGCCCTGAATGTGAGGATGCTGCTGAAAGCTGAAATAAGTACTTGCTTTGTCCCCACAAATATGTCACGAAGGAAATGTTATCCCTTCCCCTTAAGCCGGCTGGCGCTCCTTCGTTACCGAGTGAACCTTTACACTGCTACAGTTCAGACTGCAGCCTGTTCATCGGGGAGAGTGCTGCCCTGCACTGCATTAGGGAAATGAATCCTGACACATACTTGAGTGCTGTGACTGGATAAAGACCTCCAGGGGCACTGCTGTGGAATCCTTGTCTGACATGATAGCAGGGATAGGGGCCAAGGTGCTGATCTTCTCTGTGAAACTGTCCTCTCTCGTCTCTGGCACCTCATCAGTATTCAGGAAATGTACAGCACAGGACACACAGATTAGTCAACACAAGACAGATCGGTCTCCTGCTCATGCCATATGCCTGGCTGCTTGCCCTTGTGCTGCCTGAGCATTCGACAATGTGGATTTGACCATCCAGGCATGAGGTTCTGAGGAATGCTTGTTCTTTTAGTGTACCTATTTTATGTCTTTTTTAGAAATGGTAAGGTTACCAGATTTTGGTGGGCAAATCTGGGACACCTGAGGGGAGGGCAGGAGTTGCAGAGGATCAGTTCCATCCAGCAGGTGCAATAATATCACTTTTGCATGAACGGTCTGTGCTGTATATTACAGTCATGGAATGCATAGAAACATTCCATCCTGTGGCATCTGCACTTTGTGGGATATAGCATGAAGCCCATAATACAATTGGATTGGGCCCCAAGATTCTTTCTATTAATTAACATTATCTTTCAGGAAATAATATAGGGATGTGCATTCAATTCTGAAATGAACAGGGCACGCTATTGCACTATAGGGCACACTATTAAAAAAACTGATGAAAACAAAAAAAAAAAAGAAAATCCCCAATGAAATGAAACATTTTCCCCGCTCACCCTTTTAAAATAGCTTTCCATCCTTTGGTGTCTCTGGTTTTACGTTATGCCTTTCTTTTCCCTCTTTATACATTCTGTTCCTCTTCTTTCCACCTTTGTTTTTTTAATTTTTGCATGTCTCTCGCTTTGTTCTTTTTAGTTTTCCGTTTCAGTTTTTGCTTCACCCTTTTCTCCAATATTTTTTTCTAACCTATTCCCTTTTCCTTGTGCTATCACTGTTCCCTTTTCTTCTCCCCCTTCCACCTCTTGTTCTTGATCTTTTCCCTTTGTCAGGTGGGAGCCAGGAAGAGGGTGAGAGGCAGTAGCATCGACACCAAGAGGGTAAGAAGAGAGGGAGATAATATCAGGAAGGAGAGAGCAAGACAGCAGCGAACAAGAGGAAAAAAGAGAAGAAGAGACAGCATCAGGAAGGAGAAGAGTGAGAGAAGAGAGAAAATTAGGAACCTTTGGGAAGGAGAGAGTGAGGAAAGGCAAAGCATAAAGAAGGAGGTGAGGGGAGGAGCAAAGAGAGAACACAGCAAAGGTCAGGCAGATGGGGGAGGGGGGGGCATATCAGGAGACAGTATTGCACCTCATGTGGCTGCCTCCTGCCCGTGCAACATATAGTGGCAGTGCCGACTAGGGGCGGCTCAGGACAGTCTGCTGCCTGAGGTGAGAGATGAGCTGGCTTCACCTCCTCCCGGCAGCCAAAATTAAAGGGCCTCCTCAAAGCTATAGTCGGGGAATAGGGGGGGGGGGGGGTCCCCTCACTCTGGTTAAATGTTTGCCCCGAGATTTTCTCAACATTTTCTCAGCTTATATAATTTTTAAAAAAAACCCCACCTTTGCAATGGTGTTCATATGCAGCAAAAATTGTTGCAGTTTAATTATGTAGCCTGGGAATATAATATAAAACATATTGACTCTTGACACTGTGCACTGTACAACTATGGTATTAAATGTAAATATATATTCTGCAAAAGAAAAAGGAGGCACACTGTGGTCACATACCAAAAGAACAAGAACGAAAAGAACCATGGCACAGTTTATAGCTCCAAAATAAAATTAGTTATAATAATTTTATTTTGGTGTTTTCAACTGTTCTGTGCTTCTCACTTTTTCTTTTTAAACATATATTCTACATCCAAAGAACTCTTCCAATGATAGGTGCAGAGCAGAACTAGGATATTTCCCACAGAACTCAACAGACCAAAAATAATTCCTGATTCTGGACATTTTGGGGGTTATTCTGAGACATGTGACTAGATGTGCCACGTGGGATCAGACCGGACGTACAGAGGGGATAGCCGTGCGGGACAGAATCAGGTCCATTGTGAAGTTATGTAAAACCTTACAAAAATTATTCAGGATCTAGAGAGAAAAATCTGTTGCACTATAACAGCATTAACTTGCAGAACTTACACAGGGGGCCTACCCAGAGAAAAGCAGCACCATAAATACTGCAGGACACCCTAGAACATCCATACGCCTATTCAGAAAACCGAACAAATGGGATTACTATCAATCCCTACATGCAATAGAAACTCCGTGCTAATGGGATACGTGGCCTTGGATCACCACTCAGAATATAGATAGAGCCTCACTGAGGAATGACATATTCCAGTCTCTAAATTAAAAAAAAAAATAATTTTTCTACCTTTGACTGGCCTTTTTATGTTCTATTCTTGTTGATCATAGTCTCTGGTTTCTGCTTTCATCTGTCTTCTCTTAACTCACTTTCTAGGGTCTCCAGCCCATCTGCCATTTCTCTCCCCTCCTGTCATAAGAACATAAGACATGCCATACTGGGTCAGATCAAGGTCCATCAAGCACAGCATCCTGTTTCCAACAGTGGCCGATCTAGGTCATAAGTACCTACAGTTTCCCCAAAAGATACAGGTTCCACAATGCTTGTATTGGGGCAAGCAGTGGATATCCTGGGTCCCCTTTAATAATGGTTTATGGACCTTTTCTCCAGGAACTTGTCCAAATACCTTTTTTAAACCCGGCTACACTAACAGCTTTTACTACATCCTCTGGTAACAAATTCCAGAGTTTGATTACGCATTGAGTGAAAAACTATTTTCTCTTATTAGTCTTAAATAGGTTATCCTGTAGCTTCATTGCATTTCCCCTAGTCTTCCTATATTTTGATGGCGTAAACAATTGATCTACTTTTACCCGTTCCACTCCATTCATTCATTTATAGACCTCTATCAAATCTCCCCTCAGCCGTCTCATTTCCAGGTTGAAGAGCCCTGACCTTTTTAGCCTTTCTACAGTTGTCAGGAAAGAAATCAAGATGGGAATCAAGGAAATGGATCTTTAGAGATATATTGCAGCCATGTTTCTGATACTGCATCAGCATGTCTTCTACTAGTTCCTTGTAGTTTTCTGCCCTAACATTCCCGAGAAAGTTTGTTGACACTAGGCGAAAAGCATTCCATGCTTGTTTCGCATCACCCTGCAGCAAGTTGTTGAACCGGTCATCTTTGAAGAGCTCTCGAATCTGAGGACCCACAAAAACTCCCTCTTTAATCTTTGCTTCGCTGAGTCGAGGGAATTTTTCATGCAAGTATCGGAAAGCTGGTGAAGTGTGGTCCATGACTTTCACAAAGTTTTTCTTCAAACCTAGTTTGATGTGAAGGGGTGGTAGCAGGATTTTGTGAGCCTCAACCAGAGCTGGGTGCTGGATATTCTTCTCTCCAACTGTTACATTTTGTCTGCGATTCCATTCCTTCCGCAAGT
The DNA here is from genome assembly GCA_033557465.1 of Ichthyophis bannanicus. NCBI lineage: Eukaryota > Metazoa > Chordata > Amphibia > Gymnophiona > Ichthyophiidae > Ichthyophis > Ichthyophis bannanicus. The sequence continues at coordinate 166,796,145 of CM066032.1, read as the reverse complement.
AGTGCCAATCCCTTGCTCGGCTTTCCCACTCACATAAGAAACACATGTATTTTATATATCCCTGCTGCAGTCCCATTAAAAGGGCAACTACCTTCAAGTCACCACAGAGGTGCCAGCTGTACTTGTTATAGTTAATGGAAGTCAGTAGTTGCTTTAAGTTATCGTATGTCTCTTTCATGTGGACAACACCAGTGGGATGTAGTCTTATGCTTCTTAAACGGTTAACACAAACGTGGTGAATCAAACAATCCGTTTAATATTTTAAACCCAGCAACTTAGAAACTTTCTATCTTATCACAAGAACACAGGTCTCAGAAAAAACTTATAGCACTCAAACATGGACTAATAGCCCTTTAACAGTGCCAGTTCTCACATCAATGACCTGGTTCAATATTTTTTGAATTTTACTCTTGTATAAAACTGGTCCACTCCTCTTGGCTAACCTCTTTAAGTTAAGTCTATATTTCCTCAGTTTTGAGTATTTTTCTACTGAGTTATTTATTATCAAGAATCTGAGACTGAGGATATTTTTAAGTTTTTTATACATTATCAGAAACATATTCATACGTCATCCACCCATCTCCTGGGGCCCACTATAGCTTATCAGTAACTATGCAAATGCGAGTCATCTCTGAGTAGAACAATCAATTTAGCTTAGCACAGCACATTCCTTTTCCATATATAGACATATATAGGATTCTGATTTCCCTTGTGCAGGCCTCCTGTATGTGCACTTAAACTAAACATTATTATCCCCTATCACGCACCTCACCCCACCTCACCTCACCTTACCCCACCTCACCTTACCTGCTGTACACCTGACAAATACCTCACCTCGCCTGCTCTACACCTCACCTACATAAAACCCTCAGCGTGTACCACTTATGCATCACAGGTTAAATACCTTTCATCCGATGTGCATCTGTGCGCACATTGCGCATGCGTCACACCACGAATACGGTGTCTGCGTGTGTTGCGCATGTGCGTAAGGGCTGACCATAACCCGTGCGCATGTGTTGTGTGGGGCTCCGTGCACGCACATGGCATATGTGGCATGCATGCTTGGGGCCATGCGCATGTGACTTTTGTTGGCACCATCCGCTGCGTGGGCAGCTAATCACAGGCGTCATGCACAGAAACCCCCTCATTCAGCGCCCCCTAGCATGGCGCATGCGTAATGCGTTCATCGCATGCACCGCTGTGCATGCGCGAGTAGCACGTGTGTTGCTGCACATGCGCAAATAGCACACATGTGCCACAGCGCATACACACATAGCGCACACGCACCGCAGCGCATGCGCAACACGCTTAACCCCACGCCCCCGAGTAAAACACATAAAAAGGCCTCCACACGTGATAAATGGCGAGGGTTTTGTGTAGGCGAGGTGAAGAGCAGGCGTGGAGAGCAATCAGTCAGGGTGATAGCAGGTGTGGAGAGGAGAGGAAAGGTAAGACGAGCAGCAGGTGTAAGGGAGAGGTGTGTTGAGGAGCAGGCATGAGGGTGAGGAGGTGAGGGGAGGTGCAGTGGAGAGGGAGAGGAGGTGAGGGGAGGTGCAGTGGAGAGGGAGAGGAGGAGAGGAGCAGAGGAGAGGGAGGAGAGGAGAGGAGCAGGGGAGAGGGAGAGGAGGTGAGGAGGGGAGCAGGGGAGAGGGAGCGAAGGGCAGGTGAGCAGCAGGGGAGGGAATAGTAGGCAAGGGCTGGGAGAGGTGGGAATGTGTGACAGGGAGGAAGACACCACAGGGAGCAGGGGGATGGAGCGACAGGCCATGGCAGGAGGGGATGAGGGGGAAACCCCTGAACAGTGGTCCACAGGGGCGGCAGGGATGGGTGGGTCTGAGGTGGAGTCTGAAGGGCCATTAGGTGTGTCACAGCCCATGCCGGGGCAGCCTGAGAGACCACCCAGTGCCAAACGGAGGCGTGTCCCAGTGCCAGCAGAGGAACGGATGAGAGCAGTTAGATTCAGCCAGCAGGAGAATCACATCCTGCTGGCCAGTGTGCTGGAGCGCTATGAGGTGCTCTATGGGCAGCTGAGCTCCAGCGCCATGGTGGGGACACGCATACATGTGTGGGAGGAGGTACAGGAAGCCATATCGCAGACTGGGGGCCCACCCAGGGACCTGGACAGCCTCAGAAAAAGATTCAGTAATATCAAGCGTGGTGTCCATGTGCACATGGTGGCGGAGAGGCGACATGCCATGGGCACCAGTGGGGGTGCCCCCTTTGTCCTAACCCTGTCACTCCTGGAGCAGCAGCTGGCAGACAGGCTTGGTCCCATCTACCTGCATGGACTTCCTGAAATGCTGGACACCACCCATCCACAGGCAGGTGGGTCGAGATATGCAGTACATGTACAGCTCACAGCCCAGCACATTCTGGCCATGGACGGGATGGTGGGGGGCCTATGTCCCATGAACACATGTGCCCCAACACAGACAACTGGGGGCCATGCCACCAGCAAAACCTGGCAAGGTCTCTACAGGGTGGTTGTGACAGGTACCTGGGGCTGTGTCCACGACAGTCACAGTCCTGGACGTAGTAGCGCACTGAACAGGTGAGCAGTACCATTGAGGGGCGGGGGGCAGTCCGTCACCCAGGTGGATAGCCCCCCACTCCACTATGCAAGAGAGGAAAAGAGCACCGTACATACGGAGAAGGCCCAACACCTTCCACCCTATTATCCCAGCACATGCAGCAGCTAGTTGTACCTGGCATATAGGTCACACAGAAGCATCATACATCTGCAGCCAGTCATGCAGCACAGTATGACAGGGGGGGATCGTACAGGATGGACATACATCTAGCCCAACACACATTGAGCTGGGGGGCCCTGCACCCTCTTTCTATAACAGCTCTGACGTGTGTCTGACATTACCTGTCCATAGACATATCCCAGAAGAGTGACAGAGAACGGCCGCCCACACTGAGATTATGAGGTGGATGCAAACCAACGCCAACCACCACATCACACACATATCAGACACATACTACCCTGTCAGTGGCCAACATACAGTAGGGATCCCTCATCCCCCATCACAAGACATTGGAGTGCACCTCCCCAAACCTTCCACAACTGCACCTATCCCAACCCCCACACCACCTGGGGCCAGCTCCTATACAGGTAATGCAGTGCCACAGACATATTCCCATGACCCCCACCCACGGTGCAACCCCATGCACAGCAGCGCTCCATCCATCCCCCGAAACAATCCACCACCCCCACAGAGTATTGGATAGCTGTCCACCCACACTGCACAGTGGCTACCACAGCAGCAGTCCCCACACACATCTGCCTGACCCAGACACATGCTGCATCACTTGCCATGCATACCACACAGGCCAATGCATAGATATCACTCACACACACCATGACAGGCCACACTCACAGTCAGGGCTACCACATGCACCCCAGCCACATGTCACACTGTGCCCACATGACAGGTCACCCACACAGTGCATACCTACTGCTGCACACAGTGGGCATGGCACCTGCCACCCCATCCCCCCCCAACACAACATCGAATGTGGCACAGCTCCAACAGTGCAAGAGGCTGCTCCTCCCCCCCCCCAGCCAGGTGCAGCACACTTTATGCACATGCGTTCTCCCCAGTGTAGGCGCAGGGACAGCAGTTACAGGTGGACAACACATTGCTGCTGGTAGGGATGTACTACACAGGTGTACATATGTGCACTGCGCAAGGCCATCTTTGATGTGTACCCTGTTACACCCCCCAGGTGACATCCAGGCCATGGAGGCGTATGAGGAGGTGTATGTGCCAGAGCCAGAGGATGCTGAGGGGCCAGGGGTCGATGAGTCTGAGATCGTGGCCAGCACTGGGGTTGAGACTCCAGGGACCAATGTGGTGGCTGAGGCAGAGAACGGGGAGAGGATGTCCACACACCACTGGGGTCCTCCAGCAGCAGCAGCACAATGGCTGTGGAGTGCACGGAGATGGAGGGGAGTCGGTACACACTTCAGGCACTGGGGATATCAGGCACCCCACCCACCAGCATGGATGTGATCCTGGCAGAGCTGTGGGCTCATACAGCCTCATCAAGGCAAGATGCTGAAGGTGGGTAACAGAATAAACAGCATACTCCCTGGGATTTGGCGTAACAGTCCCGATGACATTCCATGTGCTCCCCAATATAATGACACCATAGCACGTGTTTTCATATGTTATGTGGGGGTCTGTGCCATATGCGATCCCCCCTCTGGTAGCATGGCTGTCGAGATGCACCGCCCATACCAGCCGCACGCTGCATGTGCATCTCGGCAGCCATCCTCTGAATGGCGCCTGCCAGCCACCGGATGGTGCGGTCCTGGGTCCGCTGGCGTTGCAGCACGCCATCCAATGCCACATACAGGTCCCGGACGCACCTGCCAACACATACACACAAGGTGCCCGGTGTCTGTGTGGTGGCATGTGCGTGGGCCCTGTCTGTGGCAATGGGTGGCATAGCTACACCTAGAAGGGCACCATCACCGCACACATGTGGTGGCAACAGGCAGGGACCCACAGTGCCCTGTGCTGTCCTGTGTTTCCTGCCACCCTCCCTCCTGGCACCTCCCACCCACACTCACCCCCCTCCCCGCTCTCCTCCTCCTCCTCACCCCCAAAACATCACATGCAACCTCACCCTCCCCTCCCTCCCACCCCACACCACCCTCCACACCCTCCATGTCCCCGTCGCCCTCTTCAGCCTGTGCCGCCTCCTCATCCTCCGCCTCCTCCTCCTCCTCGACCAGCTGGACTGCAGCTGTGGGGTGTGTTGTGGGGGGCCCTGAGCTTGATGTTCCTTCACCAGCAGCAGCATACTCTGTGGGGGAAGACAGTCATTAGCACACCATCATGTATTTACAATGCCACATAAACATAGTGTGGCCTCCCACAGGCCATTGGGCCACTGTGACAAGCTGTACTGCACTGCGGGGGCCGCAACACTCACCGCCACGTTGCTGCAGTGCCCTCCTTTGTAGCCGGTCGAGGACATCCGGGCAGTGCAGCTGCAACTCCCGTCCCTTTTCCGTAGGTCCTCCACCTGGGGTGGAATGCAATGGGTGGGAACATTAAGGGCCAGATATCTCTGGTGGGTGCCCAACGCATATCACACATCACTGCGAGCAGCAGGGTGCTGCTGCTGCTCATGCCAGTGGGTCCTCTACTACCTGTTGCCAGCACTGCCTGCATGTGTGGCTGGGCATGTGTAGGGTGCCACCCATGTGTCCTTTGGGCAACCCCCGGACCACCCTTACACAGGTCCTACGCTCTCCTTGCATGACATGGCAGCACCATGCCATGTGTGGGGTAGGTATGCTGGTCTACAGGGGCGGTGTTTCCTAACCCCCTGTGGGGCCCGGCACACACCTGTGTGTTTGCCTGACCTACACACACCAGCAGACACCCCCCCCATGCCACCATGATATCTGTATTGGAACATGTGTGATGTGCTCTGGCGTCGTGCGGGGATTGGGTGGCCCTGAACACATCACCAGGAGCCACTACCATAACAACAGGATGTCTACTCTACCTCTGTGGTCACAACTAGGGCCTCCTGTGAATAGGGCATTGTCAGCATACATGACATAGGAGTCATGGCTTTTTCCCCAGACCTTGGATTTTATGCAGCTGTGTTACTCAGGTGATTTCAGTCTCCAAAGGTAATAGGGCAGTTTACAAGATGAGATTAACTCTGACCCCCTGTTGATGTAAGTCTCCAAGCCTGTTGAGAATGGTCTGCAGCCCCTCCCTGCTAAATCAAGAATAGCAGACCTCAAAGGGAGTTGCTAGAGAATTCACTATAAAGGACAGAAACACTTCCTCTTGCTCTCTCTCTTCCACTATTCATCGGACATGAAGGACAGGAGGCTCTGATAATCAATTCTCTTCACCCCTCCCCCCCTCTCTCTCTCTGGGCTCTCTCTTCCTCTATTCATTGGACACACCTTGCCATGAGGCTCTGACCATCACTTCTCTTCACCCCTCCCCCACTTCTCTCTCTCTCTCTCTCCCTATTCTTCTTACTATGAGGCTCTGACCCACATGTGCTTGCCTCTCTCTCTCACACACACAGATTCATTGAAGTAAACTGAAGCAGCTTTCTAACAATCTCCTACCTTTGTTCTGTACCTATGTAATAAGCCTATTTCTACATAAAGACCTGTATCCAAGCCACACCTGTTTGGTTGTCTTATTTGTGATGCTTACCCTACTGTCTCTGTGAAATGAACCCAGGACCAAGCGGAGACTAGACCAAGAAGATTACAAGACAAGAAGATTACAGGCATTTGTGGCCGAATGCAACAGGAGCATGTACCAACACACCTAGCTGGGCTGTAGACCACTGTAATCAGGTCCAGGGCCTCCTGGGGTTAGGGCAGAGCTGTGAAACCGCAACTTATGCAGTTGACCTAACACCAGGGTCTATACTGGACCTCTGTAATCAGGTCCAGGGCCTCCTGGAGTTAGGGCAGAGCTGTGAAACCCCAACTGATGCAGTTGACCTAACACCAGGGTCTATACTGGACCTCTGTAATCAGGTCCAGGGCCTCCTGGAGTTAGGGCAGAGCTGTGAAACCCCAACTGATGCAGTTAACCTAACACCAGGATCTCTAATGGACCTCTGTAATCAGGTCCAGGCCCTCCTGGAGTTAGGGCAGAGCTGGGAAGATGAAACAGATGCAGGTACACTGACACCAGGATCTATAATAGACCTCTGTAATCAGATCCAGGGCCTCCTGGGGTTAGGGCAGAGCTGGGAAAATGAAACAGATGCAGGTACCCTGACACCAGGATCTATAATAGCCTCTGTAATCAGGTCCAGGGCCTCCTGGGGTTAGGGCAGAGCTGTGAAACCCCAATTGATGCACTTAACCTAACACCAGGATCTATAATAGACCTCAGTAATCAGGTCCAGGGCCTCCTTGGGTTAGGGCAGAGCTGTGAAACCCCAACTAATGCAGTTGACCTAACACCAGGATAGCTAATGGACCTCTGTAATCAGGTCTAGGCCCTCCTGGAGTAAGGGCAGAGCTGGGAAGATGAAACAGATGCAGGTACCCTGACACCAGGATCTATAATAGCCTCTGTAATCAGGTCCAGGGCCTCCTGGGGTTAGGGCAGAGCTGGGAAAATGAAACAGATGCAGGTACCCTGACACCAGCATCTCTAATGGACCTCTGTAATCAGGTCCAGCCCTCCTGGAGTTAGGGCAGAGCTGGGAAAATGAAACAGATGCAGGTACCCTGACACCAGGATCTATAATAGCCTCTGTAATCAGGTACAGGGCCTCCTGGGGTTAGGGTAGAGCTGTGAAACCCCAACTGATGCAGTTGACCTAACACCAGGATCTATACTGGACCTCTGTAATCAGGCCCAGGCCCATTCTCAGTGCCACCGTAGTCTACAGGACTAGGATGAGTGGGTAGGTTGGCATTACCGCACACTACAGAGATTTATTTATAGTTCTTTTTTATTTATAGTTCTTTTATACCGCACTCTTTTTCATCAGCGCGGTTTACATTAAACAGAATACTCATTGCAAGCAACAGACTGTGATGAGTTTACATATAACAGGAGAATACAACTGGGAATTTAACCATGGGAACTTTGTACATATTTGTAAAAACTTTGTAAAACTTAATACATATTTGTAAAGAACCTATATACTTTGAGAAACTTTGTACATATTTGTAAAGAAGAACCTATATACAAAGGATAGAATTTCTTAGTAACTTCTTGAGTAACTAAGGTATTTACAATTTTACTGTGCATTTTAGAGGGATGATAATGTGCTTTGGAAATGCAGAATGAAGAGGTGGTGCTTTATGGCTTTTCTGAAATGCTTGAGGTCAGTAATAGCTCTTATGTTGGGGGGGTAGGTTGTTCCAACATCTAGGTGCGTAGTATGTTTAACTGTTACAGCCATGCAAAAAGGTGGCACCTTAGACACTCTTCATGATGTTGTTGCACTGGGGATTTGAACCCATGGAAGCTGGCTGCATAGTCATTGTGCTAACCAATGTGCTATGCCTTTATGGCCATTGTCATAGCTAGGGCTGGCTACACAACAACTGCGCGTCAACACACATACATTCTGCTGTGCTTACTGGGATAGGGGAGACCCACAGCTAAGGCAGTTTCCAGGCCACGTTACCATAGGCAAATGAGGTGAGGGTGTTGTTTTCACTTACAAATTAAAACAATATTCCCATTAAAACATGTTTAATGCCATATGTGTGTCTGTTACAGGCCTACAAGGGAGTTGCCTCTGACAATCTTACTAAGGGCAGCCCACTGAGGGATTGGACCTATGACGTCTGACCCTGAATTTATCGACTTCACCATTATGCTACATCAACATGTTTTTATCCCATGAATGGCTGGCTGCAGAAGGAGTGCAGGTCATCCCACAAACCTTATGAGGTGCTGCACGGGATAGGGGAGACCCAAACATGCAGGGAGCCCACTGTGGGATTGAAACCATGACGTATGCCACTGAGGACATTCCATTAAACATTGTACTACATCACTGTGGGGTTTTTCATACCAATGGCTGGCCACAGACAGGAGGCAGGTCACCGGGCATACTGTCTACTGTGGTAACCAGGATAGGATAGAGACAACAGTACCCATAATCCAATTCACATGCAGAACAGTAGTCTACATCTGCTCCCCAGATGGGGTATGCACCTCTACAGCATGTCAGCGTGGTAGGGGGGACTGACCGTCCGTGTTACTGCCACTGACTGCCTACAGGCCCTGCCATTGAGCATGTACTGTGATCACCCTGAGGGTGAAGTGGGGTGGCCAGCACCAGGTCCACAGTACCCGAGTTGCCTGTGCTGGCTTTGCTGAAGGTCTCCATCAGTGCTAGTGTGTGAGAGATATTTGCAGAGACGCCTGCGAATGCCCTATTTCTGTTTGTATTTGACAGTCATGTCTGCCCCTTGTAAACCGTGAAGCAACCAAACTGTTGCATAGCCAGTGTGCTTGCCATGTCACTTGTTCTCAGAGCAGGGGTGTGTGTGGACTCACATGATGATGATGTACATATCAAACCGGCCTCTCAGGGTCAGGGTAGGGGACATGATCTGGCACCAACATACCCACCTTCTGAACATTCCCAAAAGGGGCAGTACTGCAACATGATGACAGGCTGTGGGACCAGCAAACACCTTCCTTTGGGGAACCTGACAGTTGATGCAGGTTGGTACCTGTACCAGGGCTGTAGCCATACAGGTGATTGGCATGATCAGCTCAGCTGCCCCCCACCACAATCTGCCATTCACCAGCAGAGGCCACAGTCAGCATGCACCTGCTGCACCCTGCAAGGTGTTGCAGCCAGACACATGCTGAATGCACACAGTGTGCTAGCCCATACTTAGTGCATGTTCCCAGAGGAACAATGTGCACCCAGATGTGGGATATTTGCACCAACACCAAGCAGGTATGTCAATGAATAGGCCCCAGGAATGGGAGCTCACATATATCACTGTTGAACGCACTGTAAGACGCTATGTGGGAAGGTTGAGATGCTATGGTCACTGCTCAATCAGAGTGAGAGTGCCCTCCCAGCATGACCTACTGTGGTCACCCTGTCCGTGCAGATGGCGTTTGCCCACTACAATATCCCAGTCACTGCCCTATGCCCTATGCAGATGCATCCTGGATAAATGGCCCTGTAGGGACCATACCCACAATATCTTGCTCATCATTATGCACATTGGAGGTGGAAACAGTGCAAACATTGGGGGTGCAGTGGGGTGTGGGCAGCCATAAAGCAATGGACACACATACACAGATTACCACAACTATTTGAGCATTATGCAAAGATAGCGGTGGTTGGCAGCCCTGTGCGCAACACCAGTCATGGGCTTCATGCAGGCATTGGTAGGATAATCAATACTGTTAGGGACACTCTCCAGGGTGGTAAACACTATCAGATATGGATGAGGGGGCACACACCACATAAATCAGTAAGGTTGCTATGATGGATCTCTGTTAGAGAGTTGTGTTTAAGTTATGTTTTGTTATCTGACATTGGTCATAGCTACCTTTTGATGTATATGGGACGTGTTTCCATGTTTATGATGGCATTGCTAAGGTATGCAATTGCTAGTAGTGGGGGCTGGCGCTATGTGCAGGACACAACAGCCTGCCTTTTCATTATATATTGGGTGGTGGAGCTTGTGGGTGTGTGTGTTTGTGCTCTTGTTGGGCGATGCTCTCGGGCAGAGGTTCACAAATCCAGTTCTGGTGGTTCAGACAGGATTCAGGTTGTTAGGCTGTCCCTACTGAATATGCATGAGGTACATTTGCATACAATGGGGGCAGTTCCTTCAAATGCATCTCATGCATATTTTTAGTATAGATAGCCTGGCAACCTGAATGGTGTTTGCCCTCGGGAACTGGGGTTGCCACCATCTACTCTGGGGAGTGCACATTATCATTGTGTATGTTCTCTGTGGGGTAAAATATTGGGACATGGTCTACAGGAGCCACAGTTAGGACTTGAACCTGTGACCTTCTGCCCCTGTACACATTGACTGTGTGTGTACTGCACCAAACTGTTGCCACAGAGATAGTTCCTTCCCAAGGGTACCATTACTGTTCGTCAGATAGACCTTGTCTGTTGGACTGCACGCCACCCACCTGGACAGGGCTTGGCCTTAGTCTGCTGTGGGCAGATAATAATTCCCCCTCCATTGCCAGCACCCCTACGCTACCATGCTGACATGCTGTTCTTCTGGTTGTGCTGGTGGTGCGCAATCACAGCTCATCTGTTGTGCCGTTAGGCGGCTGCCTGTGGTGTGGTTTCTTGGGTGGGGGGTGCCTACATGGAAATGCACGCTTCCCCACCACACTGCCTGTCAATGTTCTGTGGCCTTTGGGGTACCTGCTGGTTGATGTCCATTGGGGCAATGTATGACACACACTCATGGGCATGTTTGCCCTAGGTCAGTTGATGTCTTGCTGTTTTTCTATTTCTGTGTTCCTATGTGCCACCTAGGCATCTGCCTGGTCCACCCTGTGCCCCAGCTGCCCCACTGCATATCCCGCCTTCAGGCCCCTGTGCCCCATTTGCAGCCTCACCGTCGTGCCCTCTCGTACTTGGCCACTATGTTGCTGCTGCACATGTATCACTCCTACCACTTTTCTGGGTCTCCCTGGCTTTGCTGTACATTGCTGACTGAACTGGTTTCTCTCTCCTGCAAATGTGCCTCTAGCGCAAGGTTTTCACTGGCACTAATTTTCAAACCTTCATTTCACAGCGTTAGTATGCATGGAACCTCTCCCCGCCCACTCTCCACCCATTGACCCCTTATCTCCGCCCCATGGAGCCATACTCCACCCTCTGGGAAGCCTTATTCCACCCTCTGTGCACCTTAACGCTGCCAGACACATTATCACGTGATACGTGATGTTCTCGCACGATAATGCGCCATTATCATGCGATAACATCGCAGCTGCGCCGTTAGCACCATTTAGTAAACATACCCCATAGACTTCACCCAATGGATTGTAGAAAAATCAAATTGACTACATCTGTGGAAGTCAACGATGGAAAAGCTCGATAACATCAACAAAGACAAAACCTAGAGCTGATTGTGGTACAGATCACCTCACCAACTACTAGAATGCAAACTCAAGCTAAAGTTAAAAAAGAGCAAGCCCCTCATAAATGTAGCAAAATATGACCTTGAGAATATACCAGTGGAATGTCAAGACTGCCTGCAAAATCGATTTGCTGCTTTAGATAAAAATGACAGAGCTTCAGAAGAGTTATGGGATGATATCAATAAGGTTGTGTTGGAAGAAAGCGAGAAGTCTCTACAAAAGGTGAAAAAGCAAAAATGACTAAAATGGATGACTGAAGAATTGCCCAGAAACACAGAGAAGCTAAAGCCAGAAGAGAAAGAGAGGCAATCGTAGAACTCAACAGAGGTTGCCAACATGCAGCAAGACAAGACAAGGAGAAGTACTACTATGACACATGCAAGGAAATAACATAGTAACATAGTAAATGACGGCAGATAAAGACCAGCATGGTCCATCCAGTCTGCCCAGTATTCAGTTTATTTTGATTTTATCCTGTTGCTGTAAAGGGATCCACTGTGTCTGTCTCATGCCATTTTGAATTCCGTCACTGTGTTTGCCCCCACCACTTCCATCAGGAGGGCAGTCCAAGCATCCACCACCCTTTCAGTAAAAAAGTATTTCCTGACATTTCCTTTCAATTTACCACCTTGCAGCTTCATGTTATGCCCTCTAGTTTTACAGCTTCCCCGTCTTTGGAGGAGGTTTGTTTGTTCATTATTTCTCTTTAAGTATTTAAAGGTCTGAATCATATCTCCCCTATCCCTCCTCTCCTCCAAAGTGTACATATTTAGGTCTTCAAGTCTCTTCTCATAAGGCTTCTGATGCAGGCTCCAAATCATTTTGGTCGCCTTCCTCTGAACAGTTTCCATTCTTTTTACATCCTTTGCAAGATATGATCTCCAAAACTGAATACAGTATTCCAAGTGAGGCCTCACCAGTGACTTATACAGTGGCATTAGTACCTCTTCCTTTCTGCTAGTAATTCCTGTTTGTATGCAGCCCAACATCCTCCTGGCTTTTGCCACCGCCTTGTCGCACTGTTTTGCCACCTTGAGATCTACAGAAATAACCACACCAAGGTCTTTGTCTTGATCCGTGCACACCAACCTCTCGCCCCCTATCGCGTACATTTCCCTTGGATTTCTGCTACCCAAGTGCATAACACTGCATTTCTTTGCATTAAATCTTAATTAAAAAGCATTAGTGGAGGAGTAGCCTAGTGGTTGGGGCAAGGTACTTCAGGCCGGAAGGTCAGTGGTTCAAATCCCACTAGAGGACAGCAACCTTGGGCCGGAAGGACTGGGATTTCTAGTCCCACAGGTGCTCCTTGTGGTCTTGGGCAAGCCACTTAACCCTCCATAGCCCATGTTCCCTGTAAAATAGTGATCTCCAAGTTATAATACCCTGTTCAATGTAATTTCAGTTTGTTCAATGTAAACTGCACTGATGCAGAATAGCACAGTATATAAGAGAATATAAATAAAATAAAATAAATAAATTAGACCATTCTTCCAGCTTTTGTAGATCTTTCCTCATGTTAATCACTCCCTCGGGGAAGTCTACTCTGTTTGCAAATGTTAACTCATGTCGACCCTCTGGATAGTTGTCATAAATTGTGTTTGGTCTTCAGTAAGGCGGCTCATTGTTGACAGACTGGTACCCGTAGCTGCTGTTATTGTATCGATCCATCTCATTGCTGGCCTTCCTCATTTGCGTTGACCTTGCCAAGCATGATGTCTTTCTCTAATGATCTCTCTCGTCACATGATGTGTCCAAAGAAAGAAAGTTGAAGTCTTGTCATATGTGCTTCTAAAGAAAGCTTAGGTTTGATCTCCTCTAGTACTGACTGGTTTGTTCTTTGCGCAGTCCATGGTATACACAGTATTCGCCGCCAGCATCATAATTCAAAGGCATCAATTTTCTTTTTGTCTCTCTTTTTCACTATCCAACTTTCAAATCCATATGATGTTATTCAAAATGCCATGGCTTGAACAAGTTGAATCTTTGTATGGAGAGAGACATCTCTGCTCTTGAGAATCTTGTCTAGGTCCTTCATAGCCATTCTGCCAAGGGCAAGGTTTCATTGCCTTTCTTGACTGCTAGTTGCTTCTTTATTGATAGTTGACCCAAGTAGAATAAAGTTGTCCACTATTTCAATTTCTTCTCCATAAATGATGAACTTATTGATTTTGCCAGTTGTCATGATCTTTGTCTTTACATTAAGGTGCAGGCACATTTTAAAACTGTTCCTTGAACTTGAGAAGCAAATGTTTAAGATCTTCTTCACTTTCAACCAGTAATGTGGTATCAGCATAGCGAAGGTTGTTGATAAATCTTCCACCAATCTTCACACTTCTGTTGTCGTTATACAATCCTGCTTCTCTGATGATTTGCTCTGCATATAAATTAAACAGATAGGGGGAAAGTATGCAGCCTTGTCATATGCCCTTGCTGATTTTAAACCGTTCTCTTTCTCTTTGTTCCGTTTGAACTATTGCATCTTGATCAATTGAAAGGTTGTGCAAGAGAACGAGCAGATGTTCTGGTATACCCATACTTCTTAATGTGCTCCACAGTTTCTCATGGTTTACACAGTCAAAAGCCTCGCTGTAGTCAATAAAGCACAAATAGATATCCTTTAAGGAAAGGAAGTGAGGAGTTGCCAAGTAAATGCAGAAGAAGTTTGAACTGGATGCGGAAATGGATAGGGAGCCAATAAAGTGCCTTGATATAAGGGTAACATGAGTATGACGAGGCTGGCAGAAAATTAGCTGTGCAGCAGAGTGATGAACAGATTGAAGGGGAGAGAGATGATTCAGAGGGAGACCAGCAAGGAGTATGTTATAATAGTCAAGATGGGAGGTGATTAAAGAGAGAATAAGTGTTTTAGTAGTGTGTTCAGAAAGGAATGGGTGGATGTTATTGATGTTATAGAGAAAGAAATGGCAAATCTTAGCTATCAGATGTATGTGTGTTGAGAAGGAGAGAGGAGTCAAAGACAACCCTAAGGTTGTGAGCCGAGGAAACAGGAAGGAGTAGAGAGTTATCCACAGAGACTGAAAAAGGAAGAAAGGGAGAGAAGGTTTTAGGGGGGAGGGGGAATAAGAAGCTCATAAGAAATGCCATACTGGGCCAGACCAAGATTCATGAAGCCCAGTATCCTGTTTCCAACAGTGGCCAATCCAGGTCACAAATATCTGGAAAGGTACCTAAAGTCCACAGCTTCCACAATGCTTGTCCTGGCATAAGCAGTGGACTTCCCGGATCCTCTTTAATAATGATTTATGGACCTTTCCTCCAGGAACTTGTCAAAACCTTTTTTTAACCCAGCTACACTAACAGCTTTTACTACATCCTCCGGTAACGAATTCCAGAGTTTACGCGTTGAGTGAAAAATATTTTCTCTTATTAGTCTTAAATGGGTTACATTGTAGTTTCATTGCGTGTCCTCTAGTCCTACTTTTTGATAGCTTAGTTTTGGCAATGTTCAATTTCAAGCGGCAGTGAGGCATCCAAGCATCAATGTCAGAAAGGCAGGGTCTGGATTGCCAGAGAGATTTCAGGTGTAGAGAGGAAGATCTGAGAGTTATCAGCATAAAGATGGTACTGAAAGTCATGGGAGGAGATGAGTGCACCAAGGGACTGGGTATATAGGGAGAAAAAGAGTGGACCCAAGACAGATCCTTGGGGTACACCAACTGAGAGCGGGATAGCAGCAGAGGAGGATCCACCATAATAAACACTGAAAGAGCGATGGGAGAAATAAGAAGAGAACCAGGATAGTACAGAGCCCTTAAAACCATGCGAGGACAAGGTATCAAAAAGAAGGCTGTGGTCAACAGTGTCAAGAGGAGCAGAGAGATCTAGAAGGATGAGGACTGTATAAAGGCCCTTGAATTTTGCCAGGAACAAGTTACTGGAGACTTTGGCAAGAGCCGTTTCAGTAGAATGTAAAGGATGAAAGCCAGACTGTAAAGAACCCAGGAGGACTTGAGAGGAGAGAAAGTCGAGGCAATGGAAGTGAACCACACCTTCAAGTAGTTTAGAAATGAAGGGGAGGAGGGAGAAGGACGGGTAGGATCTAGTGAGGGTTTCTTGAGGAAAGGTGTAACTACAGCATGATTGAAGGCTGCAGGGATGCAGTGAAGAGTGATAGGTTGAGAAGATGAGAGATGGAAGCTGTAGGACTAGAGGACATGAAAGGAAGCTGTAAGGAGGTAAACCTAAAAGCCACCTCAGGAAACACTTTTTCAGGGAAAGAGTAGTGGATGCCTGGTACGCTCTCTTGATGGAGGTGGTGGGGGCAACAACAGTGACGAAATTCAAAAAGGCACAGAGCATACACAAAGGATCCTTATATGGCAAGAGAATGTTATCAAAGTAAACAAATAACTTCAGAAATAGAGGGGGTAATCTGCTTGGAGCAACAGGTACAACTCTATTTGTCTTTATCTGCTTTCATTTACTATGTTACTATTAAAATGAATGAAGAAATGAGATTCCCTGAAGCACTCTATGCAGTTACATGCAATCTCAACATGTTTTACTGGCCCTGCTTAAAGCTTTCTATTTAGCTGAGGGTGGCAGTTCTGTTTGGGGTCCAGCCAGGTTTCTTTTTTCAATTCTATCAAAGGATTCAATTCATGCAGGAAGCTAATAGCCCTAACTTTTTGAGTAGAAGTAGCAAGAATACAAAGTCCCACAATGCACTGGCAAAGAAGGTCAGAAAACCAGGGCTGGATCCAGCATTGCATCAGAGCTGGAGTTGCTCAGCAGCTCTGCAGTATGGGAGACGCAGCTTCTCTTGCTTTTCCTGCCCCTCACTTGCCTGCATAGGCAGCTTTGGCCTTGTCTGGGTTTGTCAATGCTTCAGCTCCCATGTCGATTTGTTCTTGCTTGGAATTATCATCCTCTTCCTCCTCCTGGTCCACTGCTGTAGCTTCCCCCAAGCCCAGGACTTGCTTAGCACCTTCCTTCAAATCCTCCATCCAGTATCGGGCCCAGGTCAGTCGATACCAACCTTGAGCCTGGACCGCTGGAGCGCTACCCTTCTCCTCCACTGCCACCTCTTCTTTCTTCTTCGTGGCCCTGACCTTGGAACCACTTGAGAGGCCCCGTGATCTTTGTTATTGTTTTGCCACTGCTGCGACTGCTGAGTAAATGTGGCAGTGGCGGCTTGATGGAGCAGAGTTCATCAACTTTTTTTGTCTTTACAGGCAGCATGTGCGGGCAACATGTCCAAATATGCCTAGGGCTGGCCCTGCCTTCTCTTCCAGCCCATGTCTACTCTGCACAGCCCCACTATCAGCCCCTCTCTCTATCCCCCTTCCATTGGTGTTTTTTTAAAATTCCTCTTCCAGTCCCTCACAACTGGTACCCCTCTCCCTACCTTCACAGTTAACCTCTTCTCTCCAGAGTTGCAAGTTCCACAGTTCCAGGAGGGAGATTTTTTTGACCAGTCCTGTTTTGAACTTATATCCAAAAGCAATGTAGTATTTGTAGTCCTAGATTCTGCCCATAGGTCCCATTATGCCCCAGGATGGGGTTAGTAGAAATTCATGACTTGCCTTAAAATCTCCCTCCTAGAACTGGCTGACTTAACAGCTTTGTTTCTCTCCCAGCCCCTCAACCCTTCTCCTATCCCTCTCCCAGCCCTTCCCTTCCCTCTCTGTTGGATCCTTATTCCCTTTCCCAATGCGTTTATCGGCACTAGGGTTGCCAACTTTTCGAAAGAGGAGAAACCCGCCACCTGTCACTACCCATGATCCACCCCAGCTCCAGCTCCAGCCCTGCCCAACCCCAACCCCAACCCAAACAGATAGTTGCCGTGAGAGCAGCAGGGCTGGATTCAGCACCCGCAGGACACATCAGGGGAAGGGGAGAACAAGAGGTTGCACGCTTTAGCCTCCATAGAGCCACAGTCCCCTAACATACATATACTTTCCCATATGGTATTAAATCCAAATTTATATTCCGCATCCACTAGGGCTTAATTTGTAGGCAAAAAAGAAGCAGAAGTGTGAGTTGGGGCAGGGGGCAGGTCAGAGCACCAGCAACAGGAGATAGTCGAATCCGATAAGAAGTGCTGCATGTTGCTGTGAGTCGGCAGTGGAGTGCAGCTTCTATCACTTCAGTTCCAGTGCATGGGGGTGAACCAGAAGTGAAGTCTCCATAAGTGCTGCCCCTAAGCTAAGCCCCAGTACAAGATCTAATAGGAGGTGGCTGCCTTGTCGGTCAGTGAGACAGAAGGAATCGCTTCCACATTTAGGAGGCAGGTATTGTGCAAAGATATAGTCCAACCACTTGTGTCATGTAAACAGGAAGTCTGCGTCGAAGGGGGGCAGAAGCACCAACAGCACAGAGCGTCGGAGGCTTTTGCTGCCATTCAACGGGCCACTCTCAAAACATTGGTGCTCTAATGGTAGCGCTGGACCATTAGGGGTGAACTATGAAAGGACCTGGTAAGCTAGTACCCAGGATCATCTTCTTTTCACGGAAGGTTAAGTGACAGAGGCTGACTTGAGTCCAGGGTGCTGCATTTGTTGCAGCTTGCAGACAGGAGTCGCCCACGAGGTGGCTTGGCCTGTATAAGGAGTAAAGTGATCCAAGGAAAAGGGAGATCACAGATTTGGGGAGGTCTCTGCAAGAAAAGAGTAAGCAACAGAGAACTAGTGATACCAGAGAGGGTAACCACCTTTCCTTCTGTTAGGGAGAGGAGATAAGAATCAAAGGTGCTCTATTAAAGCTTTGGAATTACAGAGCTTAAAAGGGAGAGAGGAGGCATTGTGGGTTAAACTAGAAAGAGGGAAAGAGAAATCTATTTGCATTGATGTGATATACAGAACTCCCTCACAAGAGGAAGAGGTGGACAGAGAGTTAATTGAAGACATATGCAGCATTGCTAGGAAAGGGGAAGTGCTACTGATAGGAGATTTCAATATGCCAGATGTTGATTGGCACATTCCTGCTGCAGTATCATCTAGAAGTAAGGAGATCCTGGATTCTCTACAGGGAGAACTATTCAGGCAATTGGTAACAGACCCCACACGTGAAGGGTCCATACTGGACTTGGTGCTTACCAATGGTGAAAGTGTTTCTGATGTTGTAGTGGGAGATCATTTGCATCCAGTGATCACCAGATGGTGTGGTTCAGTATTAGGACTAGGGCTGTTAGAATCCATTCCAAGGTGAGGATCTTAGACTTTAGGAAGACTAACTTTGCGAAGATGGGCCAATACCTCAGGGAGTCGTTAGTGGGATGGGAACAGCTGGGGGATGTAGAAAAACAGTGGGCAAAACTGAAAGGGGATATTTTAAGGGCAACCAACCTTTTTGTTAAAATGGTAAATAAAGGCAAAAGGAACAGGAGGCCGCTATGGTTTTCGAAGGAAGTAGCTGAAAAAGTGAAGAAAAAGAGGGAGGCCTTCATGAAATACAAGAGATCACAGAGAGAGGAAGACAGGCATCTGTATTTGGAAAAACTTAGAGAAGCCAGCAAAGTTGTCAAGAAGGCAAAGATTCAAAAGGAGGAGGAAATAGCCAATGCAATAAAATGGGGCAACATAGAAAACACTCCCAGGAAAGCTCCAATAAAGTGATATCACTGTTGCCCAGCTGAATTATAAATTTATTCAATTTTTCTTGTGGTCATTTTAAGGTTTTATTTGAGATTTTGTTCTGTGCACATGTATCACACTGCTCACGTGTTTTAGGTTTCCCCGGTTTTGCTGTACATTGCTGACGGAAATGGTTTCTCTTCCCTTTAAATCGGCTCTAATGCGAGGTTTTCACTCGCGGTAGTTTTTGGACCGAAATTCAGCCCCGCTCCTGTGCGGGGAGCCTCTCCCCTCCCACTCTTCACCCATTGACCCCGTCCCCCCGCCCCTCGGGAGCCTTCCTCTGCCCTCTGTAGGCCTTTCCACGCCTCTATCGCACAGTAGCGGGCCGCGCACATGAGCGGGCCCGTTAGTGTCACGCGCATGTGTGCGGGGCCCAAAAATGCACTATTAGCGTGCGCTAAGGTACCTTAGCGCACGCTCAAGTGCGCCCCGCACAATTGCGAGGTTTAGTAAACATACCCCTAAGTCTACAATTGACTAGCGTGTTGACATGTCAGCATATGTCATAAACACAACTAAAGCAATATATCATAAGATCCGATTACTACGCCATCTCCGCCCACTTCTTGACTTCCCTGACTACCGTTCAATCTTCCAAGCCTTAGTCATCCGACACCTCGACTTTGCTAACATTATCCTACTTGGACTTCCACAGTCGACCCTTAACCCGCTACAACTTGCCAAGAACTCAGCTGCAAGGGTACTGGCAGGGCTCTCAAGGTCAGACCACATAACGTCAGTTCTAAAGAACCTACACTGGCTTCCGCTGCGGGCCAGAATCCATTTCAAGGCTCTAGTCATGACATTCAAGGCCCTTAAGAACCATCCCCCCACGCCCATCAGTGAACTTCTCCACAGCACACCAGACAACAGAACCAGGAGATCCACATCGATGAATACTCTCGAAGTCCCGAAATTATTGATAAAATGTAGGAAGTCAACAGCAAGTAGAGCCTTCTCCATTTATGCACCTATGGCATGGAATGCCCTCCCAGCTGAAATCTGGGCCATCTCAAACCTAGCGCTATTCCGAAAAGCCCTCAAACACCACCTATTCTTACAACATTACCCTGACACCAATCCCGGTATTCATACTGCCTTCACCTTACCTCCCTACCTTGCCCGTCCCTTAGATCTTCCTCCTGTAGATAATGGTTAACCAACTTTTTCCCCTATCTCCTTCTCTGACCCATGAGCCCAGGCCTCTAGGTAAAGTTTTCTAGATTTCCTTTGTAAGAGTATCCATGATTTGTATAAAATATGTACATAGTTTCCCTCGGTTTTCCTTCCATGTTTACTTTCCCTGTTCAATGTAAAAACTCGATGTAACTTGTTGCATTCTTGTATGTTCTGTTCAAATGTAAACCGCACTGATTATAATAGCGCGGTATATAAGAAATAAAAATAAAAATAAAATAAAATAATAAAAATTTAACATTTTTATGTATTTATTAACAGGCTTCATTACATACAGAATTGTTGGGATGTTTTGCATTGCATTCTTCTGCCCAGAAGCACATCGAATTAAAACCCTCAACCTAAGTGCAGATGGCCAGATCCACATTTACACATAAGCAAGGAAATCCTAACACTTGCTATAAAGCCAGTTTTTGGGAAATGGCTAGGAGACTAATAATCACTTGTACCTAACCCATGCTAGCAGCCACCATGGTATATCCTAACTATGGTTTCTTTCTAAGGTAGCTAAGGTTTCTGAAGGGAGGAGTGGTCTAGTGGTTAGGACAAGGTACTTCAGGCTGGAGGGCTGGGGGTTCAAGTCCCACCTGGGGACAGCAATCTCAGGCCGGAGGGACTGGGATTTCTAGCCCTATAGGTGCTCCTTGTGGTCTTGGGCAAGCCACTTAACCCTCCATTGCCCATGTTCCCTGTAAGTATTAGTGTATGTGTGTCATATCTCCTCGTGTTAAATGTATCTCCCAATTGACCGCTTTGACCCGGTGAAAAGCGGGATATAAATACAGCTAAATAAATAGCTCTCTCAAGCTTTAGCCAGTTACAGAATTCCCATCACTTCCTCTGAAATCCTTTGGAAAAACCTAGGGGTATGTTTACTAAACCGTCTTAATGTAAACCCGGCGATAGTATGCAGGCTTCCATAAAAGGAGTGGGTGTTTCAGTCTTAAAGTAGCAAAACGGGATTATCGCGCGATAACGCGCGCTGCTACGCACATTAACGGGCTAAGCGCGTTAATGTGCGGTAATCTTAATTAGGCGCCCAGACATGCAAACACAGAAACAGAGGTGCAGTACAATGGTTAATACACTGACTGATGATACAGGGGTCATGAGTTTGATCCCCCAGTGTGCCTAATGCATAAGACTGGCTGAGGCATCAGCTTTGATATGTAAGTATTGTTTCTTGAGGCATTTTATTTGTATTTTAATTATTGCTGCCAGCAAACACACCCTCACGTGCCATAACCTAAGGTGCCACATAAGGCACCCTATAAGGCACTCCATAGGGCACATTATAAAGTGCACTGTCTGCCACGGCACCCTATAAGGCGCTCCATAGGACAACTTATAAGCACCTTATATGGACTGTAACCATAAGGTGCCTCAGAAGGCGCTTTATAAAGCGCCTTCTGAGGCACCTTATGGTTACAGTACTCTGAGGGTGTTTTTGCTGGCAGCACTAATGTACATTAAAAATTGACAATGCTCCAGATAGCCCTATCAAATAACCCCACTGTGGGTTTGCACCCATGACCTCTGGCTCCACAGGCAGTGAAGTAACCAGTGGTCTACAGCTATTAACAAGCCCCTGGCTGGCTACAGAAGGACTGCATGTCACCACACAAACAGTCTGCTGTGGTTACCAGGATAGAGTTAACCCACCCGTACCCATGATGCACTGCACATGCAAATCAGCAGTCTACAGATGATCACAAGATGGGGTATGCACCCCCACAGCACCTCGGCCTGGTAGGGGGAACTGAACGTGTGCACCCCCACAGCACCTCAGCCTGGTAGGGAGTACTGACCGTGTATGTTACTGGCACAGAGTAGCTACAGACCGTCACATTGTGCGGGTACTGTGCTCACCCTGAGGGTGAGGTGGGGCACCCAGCACCAGGTCCACAGCACCTTTCATGGCTGAAATAGGCTATGCTGCAGGTCCCCATCAGTGCTAGTGTGTGTGATAGGTAGTTCCTGCAGACACATCTGTATTTCTCAGTCATGTCTAGCCCCTTATGGGCTATGATGCACCCAAAATAGTGCATATCCTGTGTTGGTACCATGGTTACATGATGTAGGTGAAGGGGGGTATTTGGACCCATAGGTGGATTATGTACCACCACCCAACCCACTCGCTGTGGCTCAGAGTGGGAAACAGGATCTCCCCCCAACAGAGCCACACTCTACCTCCCCGCAATGGTGGCAGTAGAGAGGACCATCAACCCATGTCCTACTGGGGAACAGACACCATACAGGGCAGACAATGCAGATCTGTACACATCCATAAGGCAAGGCATAAGGCCTGGAAATACTCAGCTGCCCCCACCACTATCTGACATTCTCCAGCTGCTGCACCCTACAAGATGTTCCATCCAGACACATACTAGCTGCAGACAGTCTGCTAGCTAGTCCATAGTGCACGTTTCTGGAGAAAATACATGTACCCAGAACTGGGATGTCAGCAGACACACCAAGCAGATAAGTCAGTGATTGTGCCCCAAAAGGAAACCATAAACATCACATGAGAGAAACACTATATAACACTACGGGGGAACCTTGCCATGCCGTGGTCACTGCTCAGTCAGGGTGAGAGTGACCTCCCAGCAGGACATGCTGTGGCCACCCTGTCCATGCAGGTGGTTGTCAGGCACTACAATGTCCGAGCCATTGCCCTATGCCCTGTGCAGATGCATCCTGGCCAGGCCACTCTGTCCGGGCTATACCCATGGTACCTTGCTCCTCATTATGCACATTGGCAGGCTTACACTGGCAACAGTGTGGGCTGAGGAAGGTGTTGGCAGACACCACACACTGGATAGACAAATACACGCTCCCACACCTATGCCAGCATTGTACAAATATAGAGGCTCTTGGCAGCCCTGGCCACCACACCAGTCCTGGGCACAGTGCAGGCATGGCTATGGTACGCAATACTGTTCGGGTCACTCCCCAGGGTGGTAAACACTGTCAGATATCAGACCTGAAGCATACTCCACAGACAGCAGAAAGGTTGCTATGATGTAGCTCAATCAGCAAATTGTGCTTAACTTAGGAATTGCTATCTGCCAGTAATCATAGCAACCGTGTGATAGGTGTGTACAATATTCCCAGGTTTAGGGTGGCATTGCTAAGGTATGCAAGTGCTAGTATTGGGAGATGCACGCAGGGCCCAACATCCTGCCTCTCCAGTAGGCTTTGGATAATGGAGCCTGTGGGTGAGGGTGTGTCTACCCCTGTTGGCCGCTGCTCTAGGGCAGAGGTTCCCAACTCCAGTCCTGGTGGGCCAAACACTGTTCGGGTTTTCATGCTGTCCCTAATGAATATGCATGAGATACATCTGCATACCATGGGGGCGGTGCATAGACATGCAGCACAGCTGTGTTTATTAGAGGCAGCATGGAACCTGAATGGTGTTTGGCCCTCCAGGACTGCATTTGGGAGACTCTGCTCTAGGTAATGTGCATGTTTATGGTGTCTGTGCTCTGTAGGGTAAAATGTAGGTTTATTGGGCATGTTTCTGTTATCTGCAATAAAGGTTCTGTCTGTATTAGCACGTTTTAGTAGTGGGTAAAATATGGGGACTGGGTTGGCAGGAACCATAGCTGGGACTTGAACCTGTGATCTTCTGCTCCTGAACACACTGGCTGTGTTCACTGCACCACCGTGTTGCCACAGAGATAGTGTATTCCCTGGAGATACCATGACTGTTTGTCAGACAGAGCCTGTCTGTTGCAGTGCACGGCACCCACCTAAACAGGGCTAGGCCATGGTCTGCTCTGGGCAGCTGCCACTGCCCCCTCTACCACCAGTACCCCTCTGCCACCATGCTGACATGCCCTTCTGCTGCTGGTGCTGGTGCTGTGCAGTCTCAGGCCATCCAGTGTGCGGGTAGGCGGCTGCCTATGGTGCGGGTTCTGGGGTAGGGGTGCCTGCATAGCTGTCCACGCTTTCCCCCAGCACCGCCTGCCAATGTTCCGTGCCATTGGGGGTACATGCTGGGTGCTATTCCCTGTGACACCGTGGGAAGCACACTCTTGCCCATGTTGGGCCCTCAGCAGTTGCTGTCTGGCTGCTCTACTGTTTCAGCATTCCTATGGGCCAGCTAGGCATTACCCTAGTCCGCACTGTGCCCCAGCTGCACCACAGCATGTGCCGCCTGCAGCCCTCTGTGTCCCCTTTTCCAGCATCTGTCCAGTTGCCCATTCCGACATGCCCGCCCTGCTGTTGTGGAACATGTGCACAACATAGGAAACCTGTCCAATGGAGAGGAAAACCCTGATCAGTGCAATTTCACTGTGGGCTCATTCACCTTGTATGGGGACAGAGCATAGACCCTTCCAAAATTCATATCTTTTTTTGGAGCTTTCTTGGGGGTGTTTTTTGATGTTTCCCATTGATATCACTATTGCCCAGCTTGTTTATATTTTTTTTACATTTTCTTCTGGTCATTTTCACTGTTTCTTTGCCCTTTTGTTCCGTGCAAATGTATCACACTTATCACTTTTTTGTAGGTTTCCCTGGTTTTGCTGTACATTGCTGACGGAAATGGTTTCTTTTCCCTTTTAATCAGCTCTAACGCCAGGGTTTCACTGGCGTTAGTTTTCAGCCTCGGATTTCACAGCGTTAGTGTGCAGGGAGCCTCTCCCCTCCCACTCTCCGCCCATTGACCCTCTCTCTCCGCCCCTGGAGAGCCTTCCTCCGCCCTCCGGGAGCCTTTCTCCGCCTTCAGCGCTCGTTTGCGCCTTAGCATGCGATAAGGCGCCATTATCGCGTGAAAAGGCACCTTATCATGCGATAACATGGGAAAGCACATGTTAAGACGGTATAGTAAACATGCCCCCTAGTTTCTGCATCATTAACCCCCTCTCCCCCCGGCACACTCCTTGGCATAGTCTCATGATTTTATTTGCATACCCCAATACTGATATCAAAAAGAAATGATTATGACTGGATTCCCACACAGTGCTTGAACAGCTTTCAGGATTAATAAGCGGGCTTTCATATGCGTGCATTTTCATGTGCAAACATGTTCTCATTTTATTCAAATTCTGCATCTCAAGTTCTTGCCTAGTATAAACATTTATGCCCATTCCCCTTTTCTTTTTGAATTTATTGGCTTCTCAATGCATGAGATACTAACAAAAACATTGATAGTCACCAAAAACTCTTCAGCACTGTGCTATTATAATTAAAGGTGTTGTGTTCGAATCCCAGATCAGGACTTCCATACCTCAGGTGTGCTGGAGATGCTGGAAAGGACTGAAGAGAGAGACTTGTGTTCATCAACATGGGCAACACTGGGTAGCTGGATTTAGAACAAGCAAAAAAAAAGAGAAAGCATATTTATACAAAGTTTCTAAATTTTACCGTGTCTCCTCTCCTATTCTCCCTTCATTGGTTACCAACATAATCTAGAATTCTGTTTAGCATTTTATTACTTGTTCATAAGGCATATTTCTTAAGAACTTCCTGTTATCCGACTAATTAATTTCATATCAATCATGATGTTCACGCTCCAAATATAAATTCTTTAGCCTTTCCCACATCCTCACAGATTAGGCTGGAAATTACTAGGTTTACAGCCTTTACCTATTACGCTCCACTTTTATGGACTAAACTCCCTTCATCAACTAGATGTGAAACCTCGAAGGCATTCCTTAAGAAAGTACCGGGATGGGGGAGGACGGGGGGGGGGGGGCAGGGGGCAAGATGGCAGCAGGAACCTGACCTGTGCTGTCCTGTCTTTTCGGCGAGTTCTGCTTTGTCGAGTATGGGGCGGAGGAAAAGGAAGCAAGCAGGCTACCCCTGTGCCCCACCGCAAGCTTCTGCCGTAGGCCAGAGGACGCTGGAGCATTGCGGTTTTGCTGTTGCCGGGTCAGTAGCGGCGTCTTCGCCAGCACAGCGGGAGGAGTCTATCCCTGTGCTAGGTGCATCGAGAGTAAATTTGTCTCCGGAACAGCAGGAGCCCCCGACACAGCCCGGAAGTTTACCTTCTGCAGATGGCTCTGGTTTTTCACCGCCGCCTGATCTCTGGGTGAGCACTTCCTTGTCTGTGGGTGAGGAGCAAGTTCTGCTGCGGGTGGCCCTGGTTTCCAGAGAGGGTAGACAGCTAGAGGAACGTGGTGTGGAAGACCCATCTCCTTGTATGGTAACCCCATGGCAGTTGGAGCCTGGTATAGGGCGTATTCCTCTGAGTTGGGTAGTGGAAAAGCCCGCTGTGATAACGTTGGAAGCACTTTGGGACGCTATCTCTGCCTTAACTTCAACACTTTCAACAGGGATGGATTCTGTAAGTACTGAGTTAGCTGTAATGAAATTGGAGTCCTCTAAGAGCCAAGAGCTGCAAGCGAGTTCTTTGTTGCAGGTGAAGGAAGAGTTAGGGCATCTTAAAGAGGAGCACAATGCTCTAATGAGGGAGAGATCTGTGCTGTCGCGGAAGACTGAACACCTTGAAAATCTTACCCGATGAAATAACCTTCGTCTTTTAAACTTTCCAAAGTTTCCACTCTTGTCCCCATTGGAAATGTTGCGGAAATATCTGCGAGAGGTGCTCAAGATTCCAACTGAGCACATGCCCCCACTTACTAGGGCACAATATTTGTTGGTGAACAACTTGAAAGTATGGGGGAGAAATTTGGAGGCAACAGCGAGTGGAATTGGAGATCTGACGGGCTTTTTGGAAAGTTCTTTGGATGTGGTTACAGAAAGAACTACTATGCTTGTAACTCTAGCTTTGGAGGCCGACAAGGCATTGATTCTTCGTTTATTTTTTAAGAATATTAATGAGCAGTTCTTAGGTTCAAATGTTAGAATTTTTCCAGATTTGTCGCGAGTAACCCAATTAAGGAGGAAAGAATTCCTGGCTTTCCATTCCAGGATTATTTCCTTGGGTGCAACGTTTGTGTTAAAGTATCTGTCTAGGTGTTATGTTTCCTATCAAGGGAAGAATTTCCTTTTCTTTGACCCTAAGCAGCTCTCAGAATTTATATGTGCAAGAGAAGAGCAACGGGTGGAGGTGGGCCTCAATACAGCTGACACATAAGTCTTTTCCTGCTTATAATATATATATTTCTTCTGTGTTACTTTGAACATGTTTGCTTCAAGTATTATTGAGCCAAAAATAAACGAAATTACTCAATTTGCATGAAATGATCATCCAAACAGGTCACATTAATACATGTTACCCTCGGATAAGTTGTACCAATTCATAACAATGAAAAAGGAAAATGCTTTTTATCTTTTTATCGGGTCTCAGACTCATGGGGAGCTACAGCTATAACATTAGCCAGCATCTGCTCCGTGTTGCATCAACGACCCTCTTTCTTCCTTTTTTCTTTTGCAAAATTTCCACAGTGTTAAATATGTACTATTTCAAATAATTTAAAAGCAGTGGTTCAAATGGTAGAGGGAACTATAAATGAGTCAGGCTTATCTTAATAAGATCTTCCCAACGTCAGACTCAGCGCTGCTGCGTTTCACGAACGCTTCGTTTCTTCAGGGGCTCACAAGCCGACTTCAAATGTTAAAGTTCTGCTGAAAGGATAAAAAATATCATGCTTGAAAACTTCAATTGGTAAGAACTATATTTACAAGATTAACATACCATTCAAATCTATCTATTGAGAGATAGAAAATCCTCACCAAATGCTTTGGCCTCAGACATGCCACCCTGCTAGTACCAAAAAACGCCGCGCATGCGGCTTGCACTGCTCAGGGCGCTATTAAATAACAAATCCCATCAGAATGATCAATGGACTGATTAAATGGGCTAATTAGGTGCACAGGTGCCAGTCTATTTGCGTGTTGAGTCCTTCTGGTGTAACTGTTTGCAAAACAAAAATCCATCGTTGTTCTTTACATAGTAGGGTCTGGTCTAGAGATTTTCCACCTATCCCGTGGTTGACCCGCTCAACACAAAAACAGCGTAGATCTGAAAAAAGATGATGATAAGTAAGACAATGGGCTACAATGGGAGCCATTAAAATCTTGTGTTTCAATCTGCTGCGGTGTTCAGCTAGCCTAGTCTTGAAGGACCGTAAAGTCTTGCCGATGTAAATTAACTGGTAAGTCCTTGTGCATAGCTGCCAGTCTGGATTGTTGATATAATGACCATATTAGGAAGAGCGACAGAGCAAAACTATCAAAATAAGGGCAAAAATACCTAGGTAGTTACAAATAAAGGTATCATCCGCAAAAAGGCAAACCTTACCCGACAGCCCTTCCGCTATATCCCTAAGAAAGATGTTAAAAATAATTGGACCAAGGACAGATCCCTGGGGCACAGGGATATAGTGGAAGGGCTGTCGGGTAAGGTTTGCCTTTTTGCGGATGATACCTAAATCTGCAATAGAGTAGACACCCAGGAAGGTGTAGATAACATGAGGAGGGATCTAGCTAAACTTGAAGAATGGTCTAGAATTTGGCAGCTGGGATTTAATGTTAAAAAATCTAAGGGCATGCATTTAGGGGGACAAACACAGAGGATCCCTAAAGGAAAAAAGGGGACTGTTATAGTTGTTTATAAGAAAGGCCTTGTAAGATAGGCCTTATAAGATAGGCCTTGTGTTTTTTTTCTGTCGTCATAATTCTTTTGTTTCTATAAAATGGCTGGAAGCGGTTCAGAGGAAGATGACCAAAATGATTTGGAGCCTGTGTCATAAGACTTATGAGAAGAGACTTGAAGACCTAAATATGTACACTGGAGGAGAGGAGGGACAAGGGAGATATGATTCAGACCTTTAAATACTTAATGGACAAACAAACCTCTTTCAAAGACGGGGAAGCTGTAAAACTAGAGGGCATAACATGAAGCTGTAAGGAGGTAAATTGAAAGGCAATGTCAGGAAATACGTTTTCACTGAAAGGGTGGTGGATGCTTGGAATGCCCTCCCGATAGAAGTGGTGGGGGCAAATACAGTGACAGAATTCAAAATGGCATGGGACAGACACAGTGGATCCCTTTATAGCAACAGGATAAAATCAAAATAAGCATAACTATCTGTTATATCTGAACAAATAGGGTTGATCTACATGGAGCGGTGGGTACACCCCTCAACAAATGGATGGGGAGAGGTGACCTGCATGGAGCGGCAAGTGCACCTACTTTTGCCGCCTTGCTGGGCAGACAAGATGGACCATGCTGGTCTTTATCTGCCATCATATACTATGCTACTATGTTATTATGTTACCTGGACTATGTTATTATGTTACCTGGACCCAAGGGTGTTGAAAGAACTGAAATATGAGATTGTAGACCCACTATTATTAATCTGTGAACTATTATGAAAATCACATGTAGTACCTGAAGATTGGCGAATGGCCAATGTAACTCCAATTTTTAAAAAGGGTTCCAGGGGTGATCCAGTAAACTACAGGCCAGTGAGACTGACATTAGTACTGGGAAAAATGGCAGAAGCCATTATAAAGAACAAAGTTATTAAACAGAGATAGTCATGGTTCAATGGGAGATAGCCAATATGGCTTTAGCCAAGGAAGACCTTGTCTTACTAATCTGTTATATTTTTTTGAAGGTGTGATTAAACAGGTAGACAAAGGTGAGCTGGTTAATATAGTGTATCTGGATTTTCAGAAAGTCTTTGATAAGGTTCCTTACCAGAGACTCTTGACAAAGGTAAAAAGTCATGGGATAGCATACTGTGTACTATTGATGATCGGGAACTGGTTAAAAGATACGAAGCAGAGGGTAGGGCTGAATGGCCAATTTTCCCAATGGAGAAAAGTGAATAGTGGAGTACCCCATGGATTTGTGTTGGGTCTGCTGCTTTTTAACATATTCAAAAATGACCTGGAAATGGGAATAACGAGTGAGGTGGTCAAATTTGCAGATGACACAAAATTATTCAAAGTTGTTAAAACACAAGAGGATTCTGAAAGAGGACCTTGATAAATTGGAAGACTGGGCATTCAAATGGCAGATGAAATTTAATGTGGACAAGTGCAAGGTTATGCACCTAGTAAAAGAACAACCCAAACTATGGTTACACGATGCAAGGTTCCACATTGGGAACCACCACCCAGAAAAAAGATTTAGGCATCATCGTGGATAACATGTTAAAAACCTCCGTCCACTGTGCAGCGATGGCCATGAATGCAAATAAAATGCTAGGTATCATAAGGAAAGTAATGGAGAATAAAACAAAGGATATTATAATGTCTCTGTATCGTTCCATGGTGTGACCGCACTTTGAATACTGTGTGCAATTCTGGTCGCCGTATCTTAAAAAGGATATAGCGAATTTAGAAAAGGTACAGAGAAGAGTCACCAAAATGGTAAAGAGGATGGAAGGACACCCCTATGAAGAGAGGCTAAAAAGGTTAGGGCTCTTCAACCTGGAAAAGAGACGACTGAGGGGAGATATGATAGAAGTCTATAAATTAATGCATGGAGTTGAAATGGTGAACATAGATCGACTGTTTATGCCATCAAAATATAGAAAGACAAGGGGACATGCAATGAAGCTACAGGGTAACCTATTTATGACTAATAAACAAAAACATTTTTTCACTCAATGTGTATTCAAAAAAGGTTTGGACAAGTTCCTGGAGGAAAGGTCCATCCTCATTATTAAAGGGGACCCGGGTAATCCACTGCTTGCCCCAGTACAAGCATTATGGAACCTGTGTGTCTTTTTGAGAAACTACTAGTTACTTGTGACCTGGATTGGCCACTGTTGGAAACAGGATACTGGGCTTGATGTACTTTGGTCTGACCCAGTATGGCATATCTTTTGTTCTTATGTTAGCTTTATCAGCACTGCACCATCATATAATACTTGGCAGAAACTCCCTCCTTTGTAATTTCCCTTCTCTTTCTGCCTGGTTCGTTTAGAGATGGCATGGCTCTGTGACTGGCTGCATGCCCCACTAGCACACACTGAAGAGGTCATAAGATCATGCAGAAGGCAAAGATTACTGATTTTCAGTTCCAATCCTCCAGAATAAGAAGTGGGATAAAACAAAACCCTATAAAAGGAAAATGAAAGAGGAAACATTTGTCGAAGAGTGAGAATGTGCGAAGCTCTGTGAGCAGGTTGTTGACAGGCACACCAGCTGTGAAAAAAGCCACCATCTCAAGACTATTGATTTCATAAAGCTCGCCAGAAGGACTGGCTGTGAATTGCCAGAAGGATTTTCAGTTCTGATTGGGGAAGTGCAGTGATTAAGTCTTCTGGTGAGTTAACGTCAGATATACTGCTTAGTGCTTTCTATATTTCATTTTTCTTTTTGCCTATTTGTTGTTTGCATATTGAATCTTTTTATGTCCCTTGTTCCTACTTTTTCATACTAGAAACATAGAAACAGAGAACATGATGGCCAATAAAAAAACATACAGCCCATCCCGTCTACCCATCTGCACCACCTGCTCAGCTCTAGAATTCCTTTCTCTAAATGGATTAGATTTGAGCATGCCAAGATGGTAATGAACCTCACTCCTAAGCCAGCGTATGTGGCATTTAATCTCAGTTTCTGAAACTTACTGCTAATGCTCACTGTACCGTGCATCATGCCAAGGAGAGTTTCCTTCTGTAGTTCATAGGATGTAACACATATAGGCAACCTGTCAAGGTGTGTTTGGAACTCCATGTTAAAATCCCTGTTATATGTAAGCGAAAGTCATACTCAAATGACCAAGTGTTATATTGTTTCAATGTAAACCGCACTGATGACAAAGAGCGCGGTATATAAGAAATGTTAAATAAATAAATAAATAAATCTTGCCGGAATAATCCAGCACACAACACCTCCGCCCAGGGATGTAAGATTTGGTGTCCCCCATGCGCCACCACCCAGCGGCCAATCTGACGATTGATTTTTATCAATCCCCTCGACCACCGCTGCTGAGTCCAGCAAGCAGGCCTTGGAATAATGTCCGACCATAACAACATTATCTCATTAAACATTAGGAAAACCTCTGCCAGATCTCGCTTTGCTGCTCGAATCAGTTGTTTACATGTCCATGTGCTGAGATCATTGCCACCCAAATGTAGCAATAGAATTGCTGGGAGACTCTGATTGTGCCCGTGGTGCCGAAGAAAAGGCAACAACTGCGGCCATTGAAGACCACGTTCACCCAGCCATAAGACGGTCACCACTTTGTCATCCAGTCCAATATTAGGCCCCACCAGCCGGTGCACTGCTCGTTGTCCAGCCCAATGAACAAAGGAATGGCCAATCAACCAGCAAACCTGCGGACTGCTTTCCCCATCTGAAAAAAAATTCACAGTTAGTATCGAAGAAGGCATCCCGGTTTCCAGACGTACATATCCCTGGAATTTATTTATTTATTTATTTATTTAAAGTCTCTTTTATACTGCGCTATTCAGCATCAGTGCGGTTTACAATAAACAACGAACATACACATTTCTAATAGTACTTTGTGTTTACATATGAACAGGAGAATCAACTTGGCTAACAGGGTAACTATATACAATAACAATATATACAATTTACAGGCTGGTCATGTGTTCTTATGGTTTCAGACAGAGGAGATTTGTGAGGTCTCGGTAATTGGTGCTGAGGTTTCATTGGTTTCTGGGTAATGTAGGAGGAAGAGGTAGTGTTTCACAGCCTTCCTGAATTGGAATATGTCTGGGATTGTTCGGATGTTGTGAGGGAGGCTGTTCCAGATCATTGGTGCATAAAGTTTGAATGCCCTGCTGGATGTTGACTTGGTGCATTGAGTCATTGATCTTGGGACTATCAAGGTGTTTTGTGCTACTGACCTTCTGTCCCTATTGTGGGGTGTCTTCTGGACTATCTCTGATAGTGATGTTGACGAGAGACCGTTGGTGGCTTTGAAGGTGAGTAGCAAGGTCTTGAATGTAATCCTACCTTGAATCGGGAGCCAGTGGAGCTGTTTCATAATGGGTGTGACATGGTCTTTCCTGGATGCTCCGTGTAGTACTCTTGCTGCGGTGTTCATTGCCATTTGCAGTGGGTTCAGAGTGGTTTGGGGGAGTCCTTGCAGTATTGCATTCGCATAATCGAAATGCGGAATTATTAGTGCTTGAAAGATGGTCCTGAAATCGTCAGGCTGCAGCAGCGATCGTAGGTATCTGAGGGATCTGATTTTATGGTATACTGCCCTTACAGTGTTACTTATATGCGCCTGCATATTTAGGTTCTGGTCTAGTGTGACGCCAAGGTATCTGATCGCGGATTTGATCTGGAGGTCAGCTTCCTTCACCTTTAGTACTGTAGGCGCAGTGAAGTTACGATTTCTTGTAATGAACATGACCTCCGTCTTTTTGTGTTGAATCCGGAGGTTTTGGGATTGTAGCCAGTTGGATATTTCATTTATGCAGCATGTTATTGGTGAGAGGTCTGGGTTTTCTGTTGCAAAAGGCATGTATAATAGCACGTCATCTGCGTATATCATGCAGTTCACGTTGAAGGACCGGATAAGGTTGCAGAGAGGTTGCATGTATATATTGAACAGCAAGGCAGAGAGGGAGGATCCTTGTGGGACACCTTGGCTTTGGTGGAATGGTTCTGAAGATGTGTCTTTGGATCGAACCTGCTGCCATCTGTCAGAGAGGTAGGACCTGCACCACTCGAGCGCTTTACCGGAGATGCCCGAGATCGCCCGAGATCGCCCGAGATCGCCATCGCCCGAGATCGCCCGAGATCGCCATCTACCTATCCGCTGTATCTCTTGCTCCCCGAAACCAGCCACTGCCGCGCTGGTGGTGGCGCCTATGCAAAAGGAGTGGGGTGCAAACGGCCGCGAGTCCAGACCAATGTTGCACAGCGCTAACCGTAAAACCACAGAAAACTGGTATCGCGTCAGCGGCTGAGCATCCTCATGCACAAAAACAGCTCCCTCTCCTATCGGCCGCACGCTCAAGTATTCTCTCAGCGCTGCCACCGGACAAGAGGAAGACCCCTCCACCGCCCTCATAACCACCCATGTTCCCTTCCCTAGCTGATCCGTCTTAGAACAAGTCAACCAGATCCTGAGCTCACCACCCCCCAAGCGCACATGCTGACGCCGCAACCCCACTTCCTTCTTTGTCCTACTGGATTCCGCCACCAGCTCACTGATGCGAAATGCCCCGAAAAACGCCATGCAAAACACAGCCTGAAAAAGGGTAGCTTCATACTTCGAAGACGCAACTATAGGCAACGCGGCACATATCCACACCAACACAGCATGAGTAATTGGTCGTCTGCCATCACTTGGGGTGGGGGAGGCCCGCTCCCAGCCTTGTCATAACTGGCGCATCAGGAACCCCCCAAGTGGAATGCTCCAGCCAAACGCTCTGGCGAAGAAAGCATACCCTGCCAAATGCGCCCTCACCGTGGCTCTAGATACCCCACCCAACTTGGCTGCCACCATGTATTGTCCCAAGAGCTGATCAGACACACTTCCTTCCTGCCATCCATGGGCCTTCAAAAATTCCACCACTTTGCTGTATCCCTGGAGATAAGCCGCCCAGGTCGCCGTCGCCACTGAACTCCGCAGCAAGGTCATCATTTCTTGAGGCCAATCCGCCATAAGTGGTCCGGGACCATTGCCCCCTCGAAGTCCGCCTCTGGTGTGAGAGTCCGAAAAAGATCCCACTTGAAATGGGAAAGAGCATCCGCAATTTTGTTAGTACAACTTGGAATATGCTGAGCTCTAGCTACTACATTCAAACGTAAACATGCGAGCACTAACTCTCTCATCAACACCGCTACTTGGAGACAGCGAGGCGCATACCTGTTAACCACACTCACTACCACCTCATTATCGCACCACCACACTATTTTTCGATTGCGCAACCTCTCCGGCCACAATTCCAACACTACCAACATTGGAAAGAGCTCTAAAAATGCTATGTTGGCTGTTAAGCCCTCCTCCCGCCACTCCTGTGGCCAGGGTTGCGCACACCACACCTCCCAAAGTAGATCCCCAATCCGAGCCCCCTCACCACATCAGTGAATAGCTGCAAGTGGGAAGAGGACATCTCCGCTTCCCTCAAGACCGTCGTTCCGTTAAACTCTTCCAAAAACACTGCCCACACACCCAAATCAGCCCGAAGTTCATTTGCCAACCGTATATGATGATGTAGTTTTTCACTCCCACCGTAGCCGCCGCTAATCTCCTTAAAAACACGCAACCCGGGGGGTGGAGACTATCCAAGATGGGGGGGGTGGAGACTATCCAAGATGGGGGGGGGGTGGAGACTATCCAAGATGGCTGCGGTGTTGTTTCTTTGACTATTCATGCCTAAACGAAAGGGGAAGTTGAGGGCTTTCCCCTCTGAGCCCCAACCACCCAGTGCTGGTCCTATGGACCGTTTTGTCCAGTTGCCTTCGGAGAAGATCCAGGAGATACGAGCCGGCTTGGTCGCGCCTAGTGCAGAGGCTCTGACGCGACCGTTGGATCCTGAGACATCTCTCTCTCCTGTTGTGAGGTGTCCACCACCATGCCCTGCTGCGTTGGAACCCTCCTCAGTTCTTGCGACGCCGATGTCTCCCGAGTTGGGGGCGCCGACTGTGGAGAGGGTGCAGTCTGAGCGGTTGGGTTCCTTGACCTCCGATAGTCTCGGGGAGGCATCGGACAGATGTTTGGTGCCGTGTACTCTGGTGGAAAATCTTGCCCCGCAGTTTCTTTCGACGCCTTTGCTAGCAGTACCATCTCTGATTCGTCCTCAGGTTTTCACCTTAGAGACTATTTGGGAAGCGATTTCCTCTCTTTCCAGTTCTATAACTGCACAAACTGCAACGTTGATGACCCGGGTCCAGGAAAATGCGGCTAACATCCAGAAGAATGTCGAAAATATTGATGTGGCTTTGTCTACATGTGAGCAGATTAAGGTACAAAATATTGCCTTCAGTTCTCAGCTGGCTACTGTCTCGGATGTGTCCTTGGCCCTGACTAAAGAAAATGGCTTGTTTAAGTACAAATTGGAAGTGTTAGAAAATGCCTCCAGAGCAGCGAATCTACGTGTGTTGAATTTTCCACGCCTTCCTGAAGTCTCGGCTTTGGATATGTTTAAACGGTATATGAAGGAGGTTTATTTACCGCGTCAGAGGAAGAAAGCTGAGACTGTAGAGTCGGTATCTAATGTGAACTTTAATATTTTGGATATTACCGGTCTTCTTGAGGACACTGGGGGAGGGGGTTCTACTCCTATATCCTCAACATTGTTAGTTCAATGTGCGTTAGTATCGATAAAGATTGGCTCTTAAAAATGTTTTTTAAGAAAAGATTGGAAACCTTCCTAGGTTTTAGAATATCAATGTTTCCAGATTTAGTTAAGGAAACACAAAAGAGGAGGAAGCAGTTTTTGCTATATAAACCTGGCGTGTTAAAAATTGGGGGAACCTTTTTTTTTAGATTTCCTTGCAGATGTTTAGTATTCTTTAATGATCTGAAATATGTTTTCTTTTATTAATGCTAGACTGTCTGCTGTTTCTCCACCTGAGTAACGTTGTGGTAACCATACTGATAAATCCTCCTAGACATAGTTCCGGGGCTGCCCGCAGTCACCTTGGTTTATTTTGTTTTAAGTTATCTTAGTGATTAGCCAAAGGCTCTGTTTTGGTTGTATATTTATTTTCTTTTCCTCCCCACTGTAGCGAACTACAACAGTGTATGATTCTCCCATTTGTTTTTTATTGTTCTGTTATTGGATATTATCTCAACATACTCTGTAATCTTGCAGGGAATAGTGTTCTTTGCTGTATAATGTTAAAATTGCATAAATAAAAAAACAAAACAAAACAAAAAAAAACGCAACCCATCGGAATCATTCGGTACGCACAATTCAAAGAACCAATCAACGCCTGCATCTCCTTCAGCGTTATCCTGCGCAATCCCAGTACATTAGCCACTAAGACGCGCAAACGACCCACCTTATCCATCGGCAAACGGGCCTCCATTGCCTCCATATCCAGCTCCACACCTAGGAATGTAATTCATGTTGCCGGGCCCTCTGTTTTTTCTGCCGCCAGTGGAATGCCTGGACAAGTCCACAAATCCCTTCAGTAATTCCTGGCATGTACCTGACTTAGCCTCCCCCACAAAAAGGAAGTCATCCAAGTAATGCACTACATTCGCACATCCGACTAGCTTGACCACCGCCCAATGTAGGAAGGTGCTAAATTTCTCAAAGTATGCACAGGAAATCGAACAACCCATCGGCATACACTTATCAAAATAATTCGGACCCTCCACACGAAACCCCAGCAAATGAAACGATGCCGGGTGCACCGGGAGTAACCGAAAATCAGATTCTATATCCACCTTAGCCAGCAGGCATCCCAGACCACATCTTCTCACTAAGTCCGCCGCCGCATCAAAGGAAGCGTAACGAACCGAACACAACTCCTTTGGTATGCGATCATTCACTGATGCCCCTGCTGGTCTAGAAAGGTTATAAATCAGCCTAAACTTCCCGGGCTCTTTTTTCGGTATTATACCCAATGGGGAAACCACAAAGTCCTCAAACAGCGCTACCAAAAAGGGGCCCGCAATACAGCCCAAATCCAACTCCACCCGCAACTTGTTCTTCACAATGTTCAAAAAACGCCAAACAGAAACTGAATTCCGAACCTGTCCCTTTAAGCCTCCCCCCTCTGCTGGTATCACAAAACCCTCTCTGAACCCCTTTTCCAACAACTCCCTGTCCTTTTTCCGCAGATACCGCTCGAGCCATGGCTGCAACACCTCCAACTGTATAGGCGTCGTGGCCAGACTCAACAGTTCATTGCTGTTTGGAGCCCAATGAGGTGGAGGGGACTAGACCCTTTTTAACACCCTTGACCGCCGCATGTCCGCCATTACAGATGGAGCAAGCATGTCGGAACTTGCAGTCTGGAAATGGACACGATGCCTTGTTAAATCACCAGCAGATGTCACCCACCCCCCCACTGGCCGGCCGCTGCAGGGGCGCAGGTCCCCCTGATCGAAAGGACCATCCCGACCCTGCCCCCCCGACACCCCATTCTTAGCACCACTCCCTCCCTCAGCACCCGACCTTGCAGACATTTGCGCTAGCCATAAATTAA
Organism: Ichthyophis bannanicus; assembly: GCA_033557465.1. Lineage (NCBI taxonomy): Eukaryota > Metazoa > Chordata > Amphibia > Gymnophiona > Ichthyophiidae > Ichthyophis > Ichthyophis bannanicus. The sequence goes on along the minus strand of CM066032.1, from coordinate 166,757,708 downwards.
TATCCTGCGTCCTCCAAGATAATGACTTATTCTCTTCCATTTTATCCCGGAACTTCTCATCATAGTTGAGCCATGCCCAACGCTCGTGTGTCTGCGCTGCCTCTAATATGGAATCCGCATAGGCCAGCAACATACCGTGATGTTCCGGATGATGATGGCCCCAAACACTAGCTAAACGCAAGAATGCTCTCATCCAGTTGAGGATGTTATGCATCACCTTTCTGACCCTCACGGCTTTTTCATCCTCCTTCCTCTTCTTTCTACTCTCACCCAACCTTTTTCTACCTTCCAACAGCCGAAAAATGTCAATGTAAAGCCGTTTTCGAATCTTCCTACGCAACCTCCTGGGCACACCTTCCTATAATTCAGCAAATGAGGCTAACGTAGCTGTCCCCCCCAAACCACCCCCACCGGTGCCCCCCACCCGAACCGCCCCTTCCGCCCCAGAAGAAGCCGACGCGTCATCCTCAGACAAAGAAGAAGAGGATTCCGAGCTGCGCCGCCGCCTACATGCATGCCTCTTCTTCCTTCGTGCCTTCCCCCCCCACGGCTCCCTGTCTGCGCCCCCCCTGCCGACCCCCCAGAAAACTTACCTTCTCCTGGGCTCTGCTCCTGCTTGCTCACTTCCTGTCTCATGTCGCTCTCCCTGACCCATAGGCGCACTGTCTGGATCCACCGCTGCCACCTCCATCCGCTCCCTTGGCTCCGCAGATCTCACCTCCGTCTCGCCTCCTGGTAACTGACTGGGCGCTGTTCTTCCAGGCGACAGAAACACACCTGGTACCTGTGGTGGCAAAAAGGAAAACACCGAGGGGGGCTGCCTGCAGCCAAGGCGACTGCCACGCTCCCAGCCACTCCGCCCTGGATGAACCCTGCCCCCCCCCTGCACCAGTGATCCCATGCTGCCGGGTAGTAACCCTCTGTCATCATCGGCCACCCCCACTGCCTTGCCTGGCCCAGCCCTTCAAACCCATCCCTGCCCCGTCCTCCTACTACTCCCAATCCGTCCTCCTGATAACCCCACCTGCTGCTACCAACAACCCCTTCACCACCCCCATCCCCTCCCCAATTCCGCTCCTGCTTCCTGGAGCTGATGCCATCCCCTCTTCCAGCCCATCATCCTCCCGTCCCCTCACCCCACTGCAATCTGCTCCCCCCAGCATCCCCCTTCTCCGCCCCCTACCCCCTCGCTCCGGTCTCCGCCCCCTACCACCCTGTGCTGAATGCACGGCCTCACCCTGGCTATCCTGGGATAACCCAGCTCTAATAGGCCTCTGACCTCCCACTCCACCTCCCCTACCCTGCCTTTGCCCCACCCGTGTGTCTGAAGCCTGCCTGCCTCGCAATCCTCCTAGTCCTCCAACCCCCCTCCCCCGTGCAGTTGAGGCCTGCACGCTACGCGACCCACCCAGACCTCTAGCCCCCCTCCCCCGACCCTGCCGCCCTCTGCTAGGCATCCTAACTGCCTGTTCCACAATCCCCACGCACCCCGTTTGCTGTCTCCCCGCTCCATCCAAACTCTGCTTTTACTTCTTTCTTTTTTTTTTTTTATTACCTAAGTCCAACTGGTGATTTCCACCGGTACTTGCCTCTTCTCCCTGCTCTCCTCCCGACTTCTCGCGCCACACTCCACGTGCTCACCACTCGCTCTCTACTTCGTGTCTGGCTTCACCCTGCTCACCGGAATACGCTGTCTCATGCCTCCTTCCACCCTGCTTTGACTCCTGCGCCTTTCCCCCACTGGCGTCCTGATCCTCTGCCCGCTCACTTGCAAAGACGCCGTCCCGTCCTCCTGCTGCTCGCCGGCAAACTGATTCCCCGATGGCCCTACGCTCTCTGCTGTCTTCTTCCTGTCCCTTCATTGGCTCCCGCGCCCCTCACTCAGCCATGGGGGCCAATGAATTTAAATGATGCCGCCCTGGACATCCCTCCTACCCTCCCCCCCCCGGTTACCCCCGGCTCACGGGTACGTGGCCCCGCAGCCGTTCATGAACCAACACCCCTACGATCAATGCTCTTCTGGTGTCCTTCTCCTTTACCACTATGTCCAGTTTCTTTGCATCCAGCTTTTTATAGGTCAGAATGGGAATGTCCCAAGTGATCATAACCGCTTCATATGTTTCATCAAATATGGAGGAGTAGCCTAATGGTTAGAGCACTGGCTTGGGAACCAAGAGACCAGGGTTCACATCCCACTAGCACTTCTTGTGGCCTTGGGCAAGTCACTTAACCATCTATTGCTTCAGAAAAATCCAAGTTATCAGTGTTCCTGTTTAATGTACATTACCAAGTTTACATTACAGTATAAACTGCTTTGACTGAAATAATGAAGCAGTATAAGAAAACCTGTTAAATGAATAAAATAGTAGGTAATTTTATAACCTGGCGCCTACTTTAAGGCATCCAAAATATGCCTATTTATAAAGAAATGTAGGCACCTTCTTCTTTTAACAAAATACTAGTGTAAGTGCCTGAAAATGCATCTTAAATTAAGATGTAGATATTTACACCAATCCTAGAGCTGATGTACAGTGGATGATCACACCTACAGTAGATTTTTCAAGAATGTGTATCAGTTATAGTAGCTTATAATTTACATACTTCTGCGCTCTGTCCAGTGAAAGTACATGCCATGCAAACAAGGGGCATACTTTTAAGCTAGTCAGTTGTTGTTGTTAAGTGCCGTCGAGTCGGAGTCGACTCATGGCGACCCTCTGGATAGCTATCCTAAATTGTGTTCGGTCTTCAGTCAGGCGGCTCATTGTTGACAGACTGGTACCCGTAGCTGCTGTTATTGTATCGATCCATCTCATTGCTGACTTTCCTCTTTTGCGTTGACCTTCTATCTTGCCAAGCATAATGTCTTTCTCTAATGATCTCTCTCTTCGCATGATGTGTCCAAAGTATGAAAGTCGAAGTCTTGTCATCTGAGCTTCTAAAGAAAGCTTAGGTTTGATCTCCTCTAGTACCGACTGGTTTGTTCTTCGGGCAGTCCATGGTATACACAGTATTCGCCGCCAGCACCATAATTCAAAGGCATCAATTTTCTTTCTGTCTATCTTTTTCACTGTCCAGCTTTCACATCCATATGATGTTATTGAAAATACCATGGCTTGAACAAGTCGAATCTTTGTATGGAGAGAGACATCTCTGCTCTTAAGAATCTTATCTAGGTCTTTCATAGCCATTCTGCCAAGAGCAATGCGTCGTCTGATTTCTTGACTGCTTTCTATAAGAAATCCTTTACATCCGTAAGTGGCCACTTACATGTGTAAATGGCTAAAATACCGAGATTTGGGTCCATTTTTGCTGCCTTCTGTACATTTAGATGATTCCTTATAAAATTACATCTTCTTTGGAGCAGGTGTATATTTGTGCACTGTTGGGGGTTATTCTGGGAAACTATTTTATAATGATACGTAGAACACAGTTTAGGACAACTCTCTGCAGGGTTGCCATGAACTGACTGACTCAATGGCAGTTGTCAACAACAGATTGCCTATATATTACCCCACAACTTTACAGTATAAGAGGACAAAAATTCAAATTACTTAGAGATAAAAATCCTAAATATCACAAGGGGTAAGGCCCTGTGGTTAAAAATACTGTATGTACACCTTCAAAAAACCAAATTGCATTAAATTCCCAGTTTTAACAAAATATTCTTGGGGAAGCGAAAAATCAAGAGTGAAAAAATGGAGAGTGAAATAAAATTTGTAAAAAAGTAATAAATAATGATAAACAGTGAAAATTGAAAAAATAAAAATGGTGAGCCTGATATTCAGTAGCGGTACTAGCACGATTACAGTGGTTAGCTGTCGCTACTGAACATTAAACCCAGATATTCAATGCCGGGGCCATATCTGGCCACCAACATTGAATATCTGGGTCAGTTGTGGAAGCCGGAAGCTAACTGGACAGTGGAGATATTCAGCTGCTGCCTAGTTAGTCTCAGCAGTATAAGTTAGGCCAGCCTTTGCTGCACTTTACTTTCGATGCTGAGGGATAACCAGACAGCGGCTGAATATTGCCGCTGACTGGTATCCCCAGGTACCACCCACGGAATGCCCTGATACTAACTGGTTAGCACTGGGGCATGTAGCAGCGGTACTCGTGGACATTCAGCAGCACTAACCATGTTAGTGAATAGCCAACTTAGGGGCATTTACGTGGTTTACAGGTCTGTAAACAGTGTATATTCCTTTGAATATCGAGCCCGGTATGTTCTTAACAGTTGCCAAGAGGATGTAAATCCTGTAGTACTATAACTAATAATCATTATATACTATTAAGGTTACCAGATGCCATGGACTATAACTACCTCCTGTCCCCGATTTCAGTGGGGACAGAGGTAAAGGACATTGCTTCTCCTGCACACCCCTCTAATGTAGTCTTCTCAATCCTGGTAGCAGAAGACGTAAAATAAATTTCTTTTCTGAAAAAAGAGGAGATATTTTGGAAATATATAGAATATTTATTTATATGTATAAAATAAAGTTTAAGCATATATGTAGGTAGGCATGCTTATAATTCAAGGGCTGCTACTGTCTTTTTTTAACTTTTGAAATTACTGAATGTTACTTAGATTGATCATTTTGAAATATATGTGGAAAAAATGTTCAAGGAAGGAGGACCCCTGACCCTCCCAGCTCTGCTTAGCCCTGCACAAGCATCCCAGATCTGCTCTCCAAAAATCTGGTAACCCTATATACTGTACCAAAACATATTCCCAAAACCCTTTAAAAAATATGTTACCTTCAAAGAAAATGCTATCAGACAATCCTTGTCTAGTTATCTGAAAGGCCCAAAGTCAAGGTTTAGAACTAGGCAAAAGGAAAAGATGGGGCTCAATGGCAAACTGTTGCTTCCCTGCTTAGAGACTGCTTTGCAGAAATCGATGACTTTTTTGTTTTTAGCAGCTGAGCAAACTTTACAGCACAAGATGTATTGTGAAATATTCTTGCAGGGCAACAGCGCACATGCAGTCTTTGGTCCGTTGGGCTTTCCATGGACAGGGAGAGATAATATTTGGTTAACTGAGATCTATGTACAATGTAGTTGTTTAGTGTGTAGGTGTGTAATATGTATATATATATATATATATATATATATATATATATATATACATATAATTAGTGGAAAGGGAGGGCATGCAACTCAGCACTAAAATTATATGACTGTCTTTTAGGCTTTTGATTGTTTACGAATGGAAGGGCCATCTTCGTTGCTGTACTTATCATTTTCCTCGTTAAGCAGTGCTGTCTCTGTGCCGGTCCCCACTTTAGTTCAGAGTTCATAACCTGTAATTGTGTTCAGGGCCAAATATAGGGAATGGAATTCTAGGGTGGGCTGGTTGGCTGTCACACAACAAAGCATCAGAAAGGGTGTTGTCTCATTTCAACATCCTCCTCCAAAACCACTTGATCTGTTTGCATGGCAACACAGTGATTGTGCATAATACACCTCCCCACCCTCCGCTTTAGCCCCAGACTCCAAAATGCTAGGGTTTGATTTACTGGCTTGCCATCTATGGTAGATTGCAGAGGTTACATTTTTTTTTCTTCTGCCTGAGTAAGGAAAAAGGAAATGTTATCAATGATTAAATCCATTTCTGTTCTATTTGAATTTACATTCACTTGTATCTCTGCCTGCTTGCCAGGAAGCAGACTGAGAGACAGAGAGAATGCATAATGCTGGCTTTCTAGGCCTGTGACTCCTTGCAAAAATAAACCAAAGTCGCCCACACTTATAGCAGCCGACTAAAACGTGGGCAGCATTGAATTTTATAGTTGCTGGGGCTTACTATTATTGCATGAAGTGCTGTGTATTTTTTTTAGAAAAAAATCTTTTAAGGGGTCTCCTGCAGCTTCTTGCACGTTTGGATTTCTACCTAAATTGGAATGGCCCTTATTGGAATTAGAACACCACGAGCTTTCTCGCATGACTATCTCTCTGTTAGCTTCCTTGGGGGAATGTCTCCAAATGGGCTAGTTTTGCGCATCAACCACAAACCCAAGGTAGACTTCGGTGTTGTCTAATCTTAACATATATGAAAAAATCTTTGACCCTGTGTCACTAAATACACATTAAATGAATAAATATGAGGGGGGGAAAAAACCTCAGACTGCATCCTTTTTTCTTTTTAACCATGGATTTGACCCTCATGAAGCTTTAAACCGGCTATTAGGACTGCTTCTTACAGGTCAAGAAACTGCCACCTTACTGTTTACTCGCCTATTTCTTCAGTGATTGCAACTCTTATAAAATGCATCCATCCTTGACAGAAACGTATGTGCATGTTCTGCGAGATATTATGCAGCACACTTGATGAGGCCTGCGTCTCGCAAACTGTTGCATCAGGAGGGTGCTCAACTATGTTGTGAGAAAGCTCACATTGATTGTGTGCTGCTTTGAAGATCTCCCTAAATGCAATAAAGTTGAACCCACTTCTGATGTAGCGATGAAGGTACAAAGACGTATATTTAAAACCAGATATGAGAAAATATATTTTCTCTTAAAGTATAATTAAGTTGGTCTTTAGAAGAGCTTTACACTTAGTCCTTCTCTCAGTCACGTGGAAATTGAAGGAAATGGGGCAAGGGGAGGTTGTATTTAGAAACACTAGCTTTCCTCCAACAATGGTGCTAGTCGTGAACTATATGGACTTGCAATAGTCTCTGCCATGGAGAATGCATGTACAGATCAGGAAATGCCAGATACCCTGACAACTTGTGTGTCCAGTGGCCTCAATGGGCTGTCCAAGGTAGCGTGTCAGAGAAATTTGTTCAGGAAACTCACTAGTGGCAGATTGTTCTCTGATCCTTATTACTGTAGTTAAGGCTTCTGCCATCGAAGATTTTCCTGTGCTGGGACTCAAGGGGAACTGGTGCATAAAAGTAGTTTGGAAGGAAGAGTGTGGTAGCTGAGAGGGTGCTGCTTATGCTATCACTACTTCTTGCCAGCTTGATTATTCTTTCACCTGCTTCTGATGCTCACTTTCCTCCATCGGAATCACCAGTTTCTAGTTTTAGTAAGACTATGGGCCTGATTCTGGGACACAGGTTGCGGGGCTGCACGTCCTGGCATGCAGTCCTGCAAGCCGTCTGGGCTCAATTTCCCCCTCCGACTCTCCCTGTATGTCCTGAGCAACAGGATGGGGAGAGCTGGGAGGGGGTGGGATCTGAGTAGAGCGGGGCCAGGCCAGCCTGGCTATATGTACAGAGTCAATTTAGGTCACGGCCCTGTATGTCCTGTTGGGTCAAAGGGGATGTGCTGTGTATTCCATCTTGAAGGTGAAATAAGCAGCACTGACCCGGCGATCGGGCCTAGGGATTCCCCCCCAGGGATGGGTCTGGGTCTTGGTGCAGGGGGGTCCCCACCACCCGATCCAGGCCCTGGCAGGCCAGCCATGGATAGGGCGGCAGGGAAAAGGGAGGCTGAGCTCCAGGAGTCGGGGGTGTCTGCGGGAGGACATTCCCGCAGGTGACAGGGGCACGTCGGGCCATCCACCGGCCTGATTCTGTGCACCATGGGAAAGTTTTGTTTCTGTGGTCCAGAATCGTGTCCTAATTGGCCCATCTTCCTTGGGGACGTCCAGATGGTCCTGACATCCCCCTTCCTGAATCGGGCTCCACATGTTGCACTGTAGAGCAATAGTTCTTTTCATCCATGGGTCACAGAGAATAGCTAGCATATACGCATTCTCTTTCATGAGGAATGTCAACCTTGTTCTCTTAGGCTTCTGTGGCCAGTATCATGATCTTTGCAGCTTTTCGGGCTATGCACAATGATCACTCAAGACGTCCACCATCCCTTTTGCTGCCAAAAAACCCCTCTAACTTCACCTATAGAATATTCACTTTTGGGTTAAGAAGACTCACAGTAACCCTTCTGGAACTTGGTGCTTCTTTGGCATCCTTAAAAGGCTTCAATGTCCTGAGTCATACTCATCTAATTCTGATGCCCTGGGGATTATCAATATCGATCTTTGTATCCAGTGACATATGATGGAGCACTGTCTGTTTTACTACTAACCTTTCTAGAATTAGATAAGTGGAATTTCACCTGCTACCAACATTCTGAATGAGCTGGTGCCCAGGTGTCCCTCCTACTTCCTACTTCTTATGCAGATCAACCCCACACTCTGGTTAAAATACTCTGCTATTTTTGGCACTTCTCTATCAGTACTACTACTAACATTACTATTGATCATTTGTATAGTGCTACTGCTACAAGGCATATGCAGCACTGTACAGACACATGTATAAGAGTGTTCTTGCTCATCAGAGCTTACAATCTAATCAAGACAGACAACACAACAGCTAAGGACAAGGATATATACAGGGGAATGGTAAGGAAAAACATAGGACACTAAGCAGATCAGGATCCAAAAGTGGCCTTGAAGAGGTGAGTTTTCAGCCTGGATTTGAAAAGGGCCAGAGTTGAAGCCTGACAATAGTTTGCTCCAGGCATAAGGAGCAGCAAGGTGGAAAGATCGGAGTCTGGAGTTGGCAGTAGAAGAGAAGGACACAGATAGAAGTGATCTGCCAGAAGAGTGGAGTTTCCTAGGAGGAATATAGGGAGAAATAAGAGAGGAAAAGTAATGAGGAGCAGCAAAATGAATGAATTCATAGGTCAGTAGGAGACGTTTGAACTGGATATGGAAATGGATAGGGAGCCAATGAAGGAACTTGAGAAGAGGGGTTATATGTTCATATCGAAGCTGGCAGAAAATTAGCTGCCCAACAGAGTTTTGAATAGATTGAAGGGAAGAGAGATGATTCCGAGGGAGACCAGCAAGGAGGAGGTTGCAATTGACTATATGGGAGGTGACTAAAGAAAGGATAAGTGTCTTAGTAGTGTATTCAGAAAGGAAGGGGCAAATTTTGCTGATGAAATAAAGAAGTGACAGGTTTTAGCTATCAGTTGGATATGTGTGGAGAAGGAGAGGGAGGAGTCAAAGACGACCTCAAGGTTGTGAGCGAAGGAAACATGGAGGAGTAGAGCGTTGTCCATAGAGATTAAGAAAGGAGGAAGGGGGAGAGGGGTTTAGAGGAAAAATAAGAAGCTTAGTTTTGGCCATGCTCAATTTCAAACGGCGGTGAGACATCCAGGCAGCAATGTCAGATAGGCAAGGAGAGATCTGGATCTGGAGAGATTTCAGATGTAGAAAGGTGGATCTAAAAGTTATCAGTGTAAAGATGGTACTGAAATCCATGGGAGGAGATGAGTGGACCAAGGGATGGGTATAGAGAGAAAAGGAGTGGACCCAAGACAGATCCTTGGGGTACACCAACTGAGAGTAGGATAGCAGTAGAGGAGGTTCCACCAGGACAAACACTGGTGAGAGAGAGAAGAAGAAAGCCAGGATAGCAGAGAGCCTCTAAAACCAAGCAAGGACAAGGTATTGAGGAGAAGGTTATAGTCAGTGTCAAAAGCAGCAGAAAAGTCAAGAAGGATGAGGATCAAGTAAAGGCCCTTGGATTTTGCTAGGAACAGGTCATTGGAAACTTTGGCAATAGCCATTTCAGTAGAATGTAAAGGATGAAAGCCAGATTGCAAAGGATCCAGAAGGCTTGAGAGAAGAGAAAGTCAAGGCAAAGGCGGTGAACCATACATTCAAGTAGTTTAGAAATGAAGGGAAAGAGGGAGCTGGGTCAATTTGAAGAATAGGTAGGGTCAAGTGAGGGTTTCTTGAGGAGAAGTGTAACTACAGCATGCTTTAAGACTGCAAGAACAGTTGCAGTGTAAGGCTATAGGTTGAGAATGTGAAAGATGGAAGGGATGAAAGTGGAGGTTAGGAGATGGGTGGGAATAGGATCAGAGGAGCTGGTAGTGAGTTTGGAGGAGGAAAGAAGATGTGTGGTTTTCTCCTCAGAGATCTTAAAAAAGGAAGAAAGGAGGATGGAGGGCAAGATGGACGACATGTATTAGCTTGCTGCCGGCTGTCTTTGCGATATATTTCCTATTTGTTTCTTTTCCTTGAAATGCTGCGTAAGCGGAAGGCCAAAAACTGGGTCTTACCCAAGACGGCAACTGCAGCGGCTAAGGGTCCTCTTGACGCCTTTGTGAGGCCCAGTGGTGTGGAGTATTCTCCGGGGTTTGGCTCGTTGGGGGCGTCAGGAGCGGAAGGAGGCTTGCTGCGGTTCTCTGAGCTCCGGGTCACACTTAACCCGGAAACACAGACTCCTCCAGGTCAGCCCGCTGAGCTAGGCGTCGGAACGGCAGAAGCAGAATCTCGTGGTGTTGGGAGATTCGTGGCCAGCATGCCAGTAACGATGGACAGCTCCGCGGCAGAGGTAGTCATGGCTGCGAGGCAACTGGTTCGGTGGAGAGCTCAGCTGCACTTAGAGGACATCTGTCTGTGGAATCTGAAGCCGGGCCCGATGTATCTTCTCTCACTTCTATGGGCACTGTGGAGGTAAGTCCTGTTAAGTCTGTCCTTCTCTGTCCAACTGCTGTTACCTTGGATTCTCTTTTGGAAGGTCTACAGGCTTTGGAGCATTCCTTTTCATCCCAGTTTGGTGCCCTCCAAAGGGCCCTAGCCTTCATGATTCAATCTGCAGATCACCAGAAGCAGGAGGTGGCCAGTTTATCTTCTAAGGTGACCCAGTTGGAAGTTAAAGTGGAGGACGCTGTAACTCTCTCAGGTACTGTTTCTAAAGATTTAACTGCTATCCATGGGAAGATTGAAATGTTAGAGAATTCTGTCCGGAAGAGAAATTTATAAGAACATAAGAACATAAAATATGCCATACTGGGTCAGACCAAGGTCCATCAAGCCCAGTATCCTGTTTCCAACAGTGGCCAATCTAGGTCATACGTACCTAGCAGTATCCCCAAAAGACACAGGTTCCATATCCTGGGTCCCTTTTTAATAATGGTTTATGGACCTTTCCTCCAGGAACTTGTCCAAACCTTTTTTAAACCCAGCTACACTAACAGCTCTTATTACATCCTCCGGTAACGAATTCCAGAGTTTGATTACATGTTGAGTGAAAAAATATTTTCTCTTATTTGTCTTAAATAGTTTACCCTGTAGCTTCATTACATGTCCCCTAGTCTTTCTATATTCTGATAGCGTAAACAATCGATCTACGTTTACCCGTTCCACTCCATTCATTAATTTATAGACCTCTATCATATCTCCCCTCAGCCGTCTCTTTTCCAGGTTGAAGAGCCATAACCTTTGTAGCCTCTCTTCATAGGAGTAGCCTTCCATCCCCTTTACCATTTTGGTGGCTCTTCTCTGTACCTTTTCTAATAACGCTATATCCTTTTTAAGATACGGCGACCAGAATTGCACACAATATTCAAGGTGCGGTTGTACCATGGAACGATACAGAGGCATTATAATATCCTTTGTTTTATTTTCCATTCCTTTTCTTATGATACCTAGCATTCTATTTGCTTTCTTGGCCGCCGCTGCACACTGGGCGGAGGGTTTTAACATGTTATCCACAAGGACTCCTAAATCTTTTTCCTGGGTGGTGGTTCCCAATGTGGAACCTTGCATTGTGTAACCATAGTGTGGGTTATTCTTTCCTAGGTGCATAATTTTGCACTTGTCCACATTAAATTTCATCTGCCATTTGGATGTCCAGTCTTCCAATTTATCCAGATCCTCCTGCAGTTTTCTACAGTCCTCTTGGGTTTTAACAACTATAAACAGTTTTGTGTCATCTGCAAATTTGATAACCTCACTAGTTATTCCCTTTTCCAGGTCATTTATGAATATGTCAAAAAATAACGGACCCAGTACAGATCCCTGGGGTACTCCACTATTCACCTTTTTCCATTGGGAAAATTGGCCATTTAGCTCTACCCTCTGCTTTCTATCTTTTAACCAGTTCCCGATCCACAATAGTACACTGCCTCCTAGCCCATGACTTTTTAGTTTTGCCAAAAGTCTCTGATGAGGGACCTTGTCAAAGGCTTTCTGAAAGTCCATATACACTATATCAACTGACTCACCTTTGTCTACCTGTTTATCCACACCTTCAAAAAAACATATCAGATTAGTAAGACAAGATCTTCCTTGTCTAAAGCCATGTTGCGCTTGTTGAACTTTCCTCAGGTTCCTGCTGTCTCGCCAAAGGATTTATTCAATTCTTATGTTACTTCTACAGTATCTTGAAACTCCCGTTGGAATCAGTCCCTCCTTTGGCTAGGATTTTTTATTTGCCAACTGCCAAGCGCAAGGACCATGGAGTTTTCTCACCTGCACATTCTCCTCCGATGGGACTCCTTGGATTTGATTGGGTTCCTAGAGACTACTGATCCGGGTTTTATCTGGAGGGCTACACTGCTCCTGACTTTGGCTCTAGAGCCTGATTGAGATTTGCTTTTGAAATTGTAATTTAAGGCTAGGAATGAGCCCTTTATGGGGGTATAATAAGGATGTTTCCAGATGTCTCTAAAGCTACTCAGAAGTGTAGGCAGCAGTTTCTCTTGCTGCGGCCCCGGGTTCTGCAGTTGGGTGGGTTATTCTTTCTGCGCTAACTGTGCAGATGCTTAATCAAATATCAGGGTGTTAGTTATACCTTTTTTGAGCCGACACACTTAACTCAGTTTGTTGCTAGTAAAGATGTGACTCTATTGTAGCAGTGTGGACTACCCCACCTATCTCTTCTATTGGGGGAGGGGGGATTTAGGTCTATGAATAGTAAATTTTTGCACTAGTTTCTGTGTTTATTTCCTTTAACTGTTCCTTTGATTTTGTCTTGCCCTCTATCTATTTTGTGAGCTAGTGAATCTTAGTTCTTCAGGAATGAGTGTTAAGAATAGGGAAGTTATCCCCTTATTCTTTTGTTTTTTTCATTTCCTTTTAAATTATATTCTTTTCTGTAACAAGCATGTATCTTTTGTAAAATCAAAACTGCATAAATAAAAAATTTAAAAAAAAAGGAAGAAAGGGTGGCAAAGGTTGAGGGGAAGAGTTGGGAGTGAAGAGGGATAAGATGGGATGGAGCGGACCTTGTTGGGAATTCAAGTGTAATCTTATGGACTTTGTCATAGAAATAGTCATCCAAAGTTTGGGTAGACAGGGAAGGAGGGGTCGGAGACAGAGGCACCTTGAGGAGAGAATTAAAAGTTGTAAAGAGAGGGCGAGGGCCAGAGGCAAGAGAGTTAGTCAGGTGCAGGGCCGGCCCATCCATTGAGCAAGAATGTTGTTGGTACAGGGCCCCACGCTTCAGGGGGCCCCGCGCCAATAACATTCTGCACACTGCTCACCTTCTTTAGCGGCACCCGGCAGTATTAGACCCCTCCACAGCCCATTTCAAGCCCAAGCCCCCCTCCCTGAAGAGCCCCATGGCAGGCTTCAGCGGCTCCCAGCAGGCTCAGCACAGCTTGTTACAGCCGCTGAAGTGAAGAGCATTGTTCCCTTCACTTTGGCAGTTGTATTGTAATGAAGATCGCAGGCGCGCTAAGAGCCGGGACACAGGAAGTGTCCTTTGACCTCTGGCGTGCCTGCGATCGTCATTACAATACAGCTGCCAAAGTGAAGGGAACAACGCTCTTCACTTCGGCGGCTGTAACGAGCTGTGCTGAGCCTGCCGGGAGCCACTGAAGCCTGCCGCGGGGCTCTTCGGAGAGGGGGGCTTGGGTTTGAAATGGGCTGTGGAGGTATCTAAAACTGGAATTGGGCTAGGGGGGCTATAATTGGAAATGGGTTGAATGGGGGGGAGGCTAGGATTGGGATTGGGCTGGGGGGGTCTATAATCGGAAATGGGCTGAATGGGGGGAGGCTAGGATTGGAAATGGGCTGAGTGGGGGGGTGGTGGCTAGGACTGCAAATGAGCTGATGGGGAGGACTAGGACAGCAAATGGACTTTTGGGAGGGTGGGATTGGAAATGGAGTGATATAGTTCTGGAATAGGATTGGAAATGTCTGATGGGGGGGGGGGCTACTTTTAGAAATGGCTGATAGGGGCAGCTTGGACTGGAAATTAGTTGATGGGGGAGGGCTCGGACTGGAAATGAGTTGATGGGGAGGCTCGGACTGGAAATGGACTGAGTGTGGGGGAGCTTGGACTGGAAATGGGCTGAAGCTCCTCCACACTCGACCCAATTTCCAGTCCAAGCCCCCCCCCCATCAGCTCACTGGAATAGGATTGGAATTGGTTTAGGGGGGCTAGTATTTGAAATGGCTGATGGGGGGCCTAAGATTGCAAATGAGCTGATGGGGGAGCTTGGACTGGAAATGGGCTGATGGGGGGTGGAATAGGACTGGAAACGAGCGGATTGAGGGGGCTAGGACTGGAAATGGGCTGATGCAGGGGTGTGGGGGGAGAATGCAATTAGAAGGGAGCGGATGCTGAGTGATGCTAGAACTAGAAGGGAGCTGATTTTGGGGGAGGACTAGAAGGGGATGGGGCTGGGGGAATGAGGATGGAGGGGGAAAAGATATTTTGTGTGGGAGGGAAGAAAAATCTACAAATTGCTGGATATTGGCAGAGTAAGTGGGGATTGAGAATGGAAGGGTGAAATCTGAGTGGATGATAAAGGAATAAAAAAGAAATTGGGGAAAGAGCAAAAGGGGCAAGATCAGTATGTTAAAGCAGATGTAGAAGATAGAATGGAAAAAATCTAGAAGAGAGAAGAAAAGGACAAATGGACAGCAGACAATGGAGAATTAGCAGAAGACAGAAGAGACCAGAAGAAAGTGACTTATTAAAAGAGGGCTGCTACACAGTACCCTGTCCTGTGCTTCTAAGGTAAGCTGTGACCAACTTCCTGGGTGATTAACAGTCCTTGCTTGGATAGAAGGAGTCTTTTAAAATGGCCTTTTGACCTGCCACCCGGCTTTAACACCTATTTAAAAGGTTTCACAGGTCTCTTGCCCCCTAGGTTGAAGGCCTTTTTGTAAAGGTCTCTAGAAGACTTTATTTATTGCTCAAAGAATACTGACCCTGTTTTGTCTTTTATGCTAAGTTATAGTCTGATTTAATTTAAATTAAAGCTCTTTACTGCTGCTAGGCTCTGACCTAGTATGAAATTTAAACTAGAAGCTCTCTGCTGGGTTCTAAATTTAACCAGAAAGCTCTCTTCTGTGTTTTAAATTTAAACTTTAACTGCTGCTACTAGGCCGTGACTGATTTAACAAATACACTGGGTTCACAGATTAATCAGCTTTAATCCAAAGAATTCCCTTTAGAAAAATTCCCAGAGGTATATACTCACTATTGCAGATCTCTCTTCAGAAGTAGCAGTCCCCTTTTGTAGTCCTTCAAAACTCAATGCAAGGTTCCACATTAGGAACCACCACCCAGGAAAAGAATTTAGGTATCATCATAGTTAATACATTGAAACCCTCTGCCCAGTGTCCAGCGGCAGCCAAGAAAGCAAATAGAATGCTAGAAATTATAAGGAAAGGAATGGAGAATAAGACAAAGGTTATTTAAATGCCTTTTGTGATGGGGTCTGTAAGATAGACCTTCTCTGAACCTTATTAGACGGCTGCCTAGGGCTTTAAAGTTCACGCTGCCTTTCTACCAAAAAGAGTCTCGCAGTCAAATGGTAAGGCAAAATAATGTCAGGGCTTTATTCCCCTTCCCAAATGGATATTCTTTGGATACAACACAAACAAAACAGCAGAAAAACAAAAAGAAACTGCTACAAAGAAAAATATCTTCTTTTCCTTTGACACTAGCACAGGGCTGCTTTCCATAGGCTTAACATAAAGATAAGACATCATCTGAAAAACATATTGTGCAATCCATAGGGACCGGGTCAGGAGTACAGCTGTTATTCTCCCACTGCATTAATTCGGATTCACACCCGATAGCATAAGGGTCACATTCTTTACATGTGCTGGCTTCCTGAAAACCCTCCTGTGGTGCATGGATTACTTTTCCCAAAAAGTGCTCTTCAAACCTAGGGCTCTGAATGCCTGGTATGGTGATAGCTTCTTTCTGGCTTTCCTTTCTCTTCCAACCTGGTGGAATCACTGGATATCTTTCAACATCAAAGTCACTTCCAGTGCCACGCCCTTGCCCTTTAAAACACACAGAGCTTTTAGCCTTTTCCTCAGAAAAGCAAGGTTCCCACCTTTTAACTGTGTTTCTGGTTCTTGTTTCTGGGCTCCTGACAGCTCTCTCCCCGGACTCTCCAACCACCATCAAACCTAGCAGGCTCCTGGCCACGTCCCTGGCTGCTTCCTGCTCTGGGGTCAGACCTACTGTTTCCTTCTCCCGGCAAACTTCCTTCAGCATGACATGTGCTCACTGGTTGCTTGCTCAGTCCTCCTGAGTCGCTGCCCCTGCTGGCCTTTTCTGGTTCTAGCCAGCAACTTATATGCTTCCCTTCTCTGCACGCTACGTGGGTCTTTGTGAACAGGTGTTCCTGATGAGGCTTTCTGTTTCTAACTACGTCAGGACTATCACCAGGAAAATTCATTCTAATGCCTTTTAGCTTCTCCTGTGCTGAATGTATTTGCTGCTCAGCTAAATCTGAGGTAAGTTCCTCATTTTCTCTTACCTCCATGTGCTCTATACTGCCTACTGTGTCACATATCCCCCCCTTAAGATATTACGGGATGGGGAACAGCCGTTCACACAGCACGTAATCACTGCTGGACACTTGACCTTCATGCTGGATCGGCTACCTGCTGCTTCGCTCCCCTGCCAAGGTTCCTTACAGCACGCAATCACTGACCTACTCTTGACTTTTACGCTGGAGCGGCTAGCTGCTGCCGTTCTCTCCTGCCAAGGTTTTAGCACATTTATATGGTACACCTGAGAACGTCCCCTGTCATTCTCTACTATATATGATACTGGTCCTTTACGCTCTACAACCGTATAAGGACCCTTCCACTGGGCCTCGAACATTGGCCCAGGGTCTGCAACCATTACCACCACTCTGTCGCCTATGGCCAGTTGCCGTGGTTTCTTGCCCCTGTCATAATATCGCTTCTGATATCGCTGACTATCTTGCAAATGCCCTTCCGCAGCTTGAGAAGCCCTCTGTAGGCGACTTCTGAGCTCGCACAGGAACTGAGGTACCCCCATTACTTCCCTTTCAGGTTCGACCCACTGGTCCCTTAAAATATCCAGGACTCCCCTTGGGGTACGGCCAAACATCAGCTCATAAGGAGAAGCTCCTAATGAGGCTTGGGTATGTTCCCTACTAGCATATAAGGCAAACGGGAGCATAACGTCCCAGTCAGCCAGTTTTCCATCCAGCCCCCGTCTTAACATCTGTTTGATGGTCTGGTAGAAGCGCTCCACAAGACCATTGGTCTGTAGATGATAAGCAGCGGTCTTTATATGGTGGATGCCGAAAGCATCCCATACCTGGGCTAGGTATTTTGACACGAAATTACTCCCCCTATCGGTCAGCATTTCCTTTGGGAATCCCACCTCGCAAAATAACTTGATTAGTTCTGATGCTATGGACCTAGCTGAGATGTTTCTTAAAGGGATTGCCCAGGGGAACCTGGTGGCATGGTCCATTATTACCAGGATGTACTGGAATCCCCTAGGGGTCTTTACGAGGGGTCCCACGATATCCATCGCCATCCGGCGTACTGGTTCAGATATTGTAGGG
The DNA here is from genome assembly GCA_033557465.1 of Ichthyophis bannanicus. NCBI lineage: Eukaryota > Metazoa > Chordata > Amphibia > Gymnophiona > Ichthyophiidae > Ichthyophis > Ichthyophis bannanicus. Next base: position 166,740,161 of record CM066032.1, on the reverse strand, counting down.
GTCTGTACCATAGGAACTTCTATGGGCTTGGCGGCACTTACCTGCTGACAAGAAGGACAGGCCTCGCAGAACCGCTTTGTTTCTCTGAACACCCCTGGCCAATAAAAACGGTCCAGTATCTGATCGAGCGTACCCTGAACTCCTTTATGTCCCCCAACGGGGTGATCGTGGGCCAGTCTCAAGACGACGGCCTTAAAAGTAGTGGGAACCACTAATTGCTTCCTAACAGCACCGGTCTGGGGATTGTTGCTCTCCCTATACAATATGTCTTCCTCCATTAGGAATCTGGGGAGCACATCCCTACCCGTCTGGGCGAATTCAAAGGCGTGCTTTAACACTGGATCTGCCTTCTGTTCCTTCGGAAAGGACGGGAATTTTTTAACAAGGTCGGCAGGTACCCAGGGCAAACCCTGCCCATCTTCTACTCCTGCCCTCAGTTGAGCTCTATGGTGTCTCTCTTGGCGCTTTTCGCCCTTACTTTTCTTCTTAACCTTAGAAGGGACACTGATTAAATCCTCATGCTGGGGAAACTCTCCTAGGCTTTCATCTGCGGTCCTACCCCCTTCTTCTAAAGGTTCCCCTTCCTCTCCTAGAGGGTCAGGATCCTCCTCTGGAAGCTCCGCTTGTGCCTCCGAGCTTTGGGCCTGGGACCGGGTGGAAACCATGCCCCTCTTTAGGTGTGTGCCCTCCTCTATTCCCCTATAGAAAGGTGGCCAATCTCTCCCCAGTACAATATCGTATGGTAATCTGGGGATTATAGCCACTAGGATTTCCTTCCGGGTTCCTAATCCCTTAACCTTCAGTCTATAAAGAGGATAATATGTTGAGGCCCCATGTACACATTTTATCCTGGTCCTTCCTTCTGTTTGACTCGGGGTGGAACCATTGCGGGCCTGTATGGTTTGTCAGAATTTTCTTGAAACCATACTTTGGTCCGCCCCCGAGTCAAGCAAAGCTTTTGCGGGGACTCCTTTCACTTCCACATCTATACGGAATCCTTCCTGTATATTTCTTTTATCACCAGTTATCAGTGCTGTTCGCCAGATGCAATTTTTTCTCATGTGTCCCATTTCCCCACATTTAAAACATTTCAGCAAAGCATTCCTACCATCCCTCTTGGGCAAACACTCATTCACATTCCGAGCACCCATCCGAGGCTCTTTATCTGCCTTCCCAAAATTAACCATCCCCAACTTACTCTCAGCGCCTCCTGGTGGCATTTTAGCTCATTCGGCCTCTAGAAACCTTTCTGTTAAGTGCGCTGCTTCGGTTGAGGTCTGGCAATTTTGCAGGGTTAAGAAGGTTTTCACCTCTGCAGGAACTGCCTCATAATACTGTTCTAATACAATTGCATCTATTATACCTTCCAGAGTCTTCCCCTCTGGCTCAAGCCACTTCCAAACCAGACTGCGCACCCTATGGCACAGTGCCTTAAGTGTTTCACCTGTTTGGAGTTTGGTTGACCTTAGCATACGCCTATATACAGCAGGTGTTAGGCCTAGCCTGTCACGTATTGCTCTCTTCACTTCTTCGTAATCTGTTGCCAGAGCAGCAGGCATAGCTCTGTAAGCTGATAAGGCTTCTCCTGTTAGGGAGGAGGCCAGCCTAACTGCCCAATGCTCTTTAGGCCAACGTGCATTGAGAGCTACCCTCTCAAATGCCTCAATATAATCATCAAAGTTATCATCCTTAGTCATTTGTCCAAATATCAGTACCCCACAGTTCTGTGGGCCTACCCCACAGAAGTGCTCTGGCGGTGCTTCTTCCTTTTTCCGTTTTTCTAGCAGAGCTTGCAACAGTTCTGTCAGGGGCGTCTGCTGGGCCTGTAAAGCTACCATGGCCTGCTCTTGGCTCAGCTGGGCTAGCTCCCTCTGCTTGTCGAACTGTAAGCTCATCCATCGCAAGACTTCCTGGACATCCATTTTCAGGTTCACACACTCTAGAAAACAAACAGAGAACAACCACCAAGTGCGGCACTACTAGTGGTTTTTTTTTTTTTGAGCTACTCCTTCTCACACGAATCCTCCCAGCCTGTGCCCATATACCTTTACCTGAGCCAGGTGGAGATTCGCACTTTGAGAAGGTGCTTGTCTTTCCTTCAGGGTCACAACGTCCGATTCCTCTGTGCTGTCCTCTGCTGCGTCACGGTTGTACACTCCTTTTTGAATAATCCTGCCAACTACGCCATTTGTGATGGGGTCTGTAAGATAGACCTTCTCTGAACCCTATTAGGTGGCTGCCTAGGGCTTTAAAGTTCACGCTGCCTTTCTACCAAAAAGAGTCTCGCAGTCAAATGGTAAGGCAAAATAATGTCAGGGCTTTATTCCCCTTCCCAAACGGATATTCTTTGGATATAACACAAACAAAACAGCAGAAAAACAAAAAGAAACTGCTACAAAGAAAAATATCTTCTTTTCCTTTGACACTAGCACAGGGCTGCTTTCCACAGGCTTAACATAAAGATAATACATCATCTGAAAAACATATTGTGCAATCCATAGGGACCGGGTCAGGAGTACAGATGTTATTCTCCCACTGCATTAATTCGGATTCACTTCCGATAGCATAAGGGTCACATTCTTTACATGTGCTGGCTTCCTGAACACCCTCCTGTGGTGCATGGATTACTTTTCCCAAAAAGTGCTCTTCAAACCTAGGGCTCTGAATGCCTGGTATGGTGATAGCTTCTTTCTGGCTTTCCTTTCTCTTCCAACCTGGTGGAATCACTGGATATCTTTCAACATCAAAGTCACTTCCAGTGCCACGCCCTTGCCCTTTAAAACACACAGAGCTTTTAGCCTTTTCCTCAGAAAAGCAAGGTTCCCACCTTTTAACTGTGTTTCTGGGCTCCTGACAGCTCTCTCCCGGACTCTCCAACCACCATCAAACCTAGAAAGCTCCTGTCCATGTCCCTGGCTGCTTCCTGCTCTGGGGTCAGACCTACTGTTTCCTTCTCCCGGCAAACTTCCTTCAGCATGACACGTGCTCACTGGTTGCTTGCTCAGTCCTCCTGAGTCGCTGCCCCTGCTGGCCTTTTCTGGTTCTAGCCAGCAACTTATATGCTTCCCTTCTCTGCACGCTACATGGGTCTTTGTGAACAGGTGTTCCTGATGAGGCTTTCTGTTTCTAACTACGTCAGGGCTATCACCAGGAAAATTCATTCTAATGCCTTTTGGCTTCTCCTGTGCTGAATGTATTTGCTGCTCAGCTAAATCTGAGGTAAGTTCCTCATTTTCTCTTACCTCCATGTGCTCTATACTGCCTACTGTGTCACACTTTGTATTATTCCATGGTGCGACCACGCCTCGAATATTGTGTGCAGTTCTGGTCACCATATCTTAAAAACGATATAACAGAATTAGAAAAGGTACACAGAAGAGTGACCAAAATAATAAAAGGGGTGGAAGGATACCCCTATGAAGAAAAAAGGTTAGGGCTCTTCAACTTGGCAAAAAGTCGGCTGAGGGTAGATATGATAAAGAACTATAAAATATTGAATCAAACTCTGGAATTCATTACCAGAGGATGTAGTAAAAGCTGTTAATGTAGCTGGGTTTAAAAGAAGTTTGTACAAGTTCCTAGAGGAAAAGTCCATAAATCATTATTAAAGAGGACCAGGGAAATCCCATTGGCCGGGAGGAGTGGCATAGTGGTTAGGACATGGTACCTCAGGCCAGAGGGCTGGGGGTTTAATTCCCACTTGGGGATTGAAGGATAAGGTGGTATAGAAAACTGGTTAAATAAATAAATGCTTAACCTGGCATAAGCAACATGGAATCAGTGTACCTTATGGGAACCTGACAGGTACCTGTGATCTGGACTGACTGCTGCTGGAAATAGAATACTGGGCTTCATGGACCCTTGGTCTGACCTACCCTATACCTACAGCTTGCCACTGCTTCATCTAGCAGTGAACTATCAGGGAGATGTAGGGGGTACTGGGATGTCAAAAGGTCTAGCACTATCTCCCCAAATTCCTAATCTGAATATCACATTGATATCTAGGCAAAAACAGTACAATTCATTTCCTAGTTCTTAAGTACATTTTATTACTGGCTAATATAACTTATAATATCAATATACAATGAATAAAGTGCATTAATCTACAAGTTAACAATTAATTAGTTATAAGAGGCTTCATTATGCGGGCACTAAAGATTGTTACCTATGCTCCCCCATCTTATCCTCCCACCCTTTCCTCAGGTCTTGAGCTTCACCTTCTCCTTCCTCTCATTCATCCCTCTCCTTCCTCTCTAAAACAACCTTATCCCCACTTCCGATGTGAGTATATACTTCTGGTAATTTTCTAAAAAGAATTCTTTGTATTAAAGCTAATTAATCTGTGAACCCAATATTTTTGTTAAATCAGTCAGGGCCTAGTAGCAGCAGTTTAAGTTTAAATTTAAAACACAGAGGAGAACTTTCTGGTTACATTTCATACCCAGCAGAGAGCTTGTAGTTTAAATTTACTAGTCACTCAGGGCCTAGTAACAGCAAAGTACTTTTAGTTTAAATTTAAAACACAGAAGAGAGCTTTCTGGTTAAATTTAGAACCCAGCAGAGAGCTTGTAGTTTAAATTTCATAAGAAGTTAGAGCCTAGCAGCAGCTAGGAGCTATAATTTAAATCAAATCAGAATATAGCTTACCTCAGCAGCACAAGACAGGGTACTGTGTAGAAGCCCTCTTTTAATAAGTGTTATTTCCCTCCCTCCCTCCCCTGGGATAATCGTTACATTATAGGTACTTACACATCTTACAAGACAGGAGATGCTCTCAGGTGAAGCTCATTACCCAAATCAGTCATACACTAAGGACCTGAGATTAGTTAAGCTTCAGGTGAACAAGGTATATTACACGTATTAGGTACAGTTTTATTAATATAAATATCCATAGCAACCCTTAGTACGTAAAGAACTTAGATCTAAACACACACTTAAAACTAAGATGCAGACAGCAGTCCAGCAGCGGGATGGGGGCTTTCCAGTCTTTTGCATTGAGTGTCACATGTATGATTTTCTCCCAGTTGCTGAGAGGTCTTACGTGTGCACAAGGTGCAAGGAGCTCTTTGCTCTCAGGGAACGAGTCCGTTCTCTAGAGGCTAAAGTAGCAGACTTGGAAAGCATAAGACAGACAGAGAGGTACATAGACGAGACCTACAGGGATATAGTCCTGAAGTCCCAGCTCCAGTCTGGCAGCATCCCTGTTACCATGGAGGAGAGAGGTCACGTGACAGGAGAGCATCACCCTGGTGTGGCAGGAAGTGATCCTGTAACTAGGACCTGTCCTCCAGGTGATGCAAAACCCTCTCACACCGAGGAAGTTTCTTCAGGGCCATGTGCCCATGAGGGAAGGGTTAGGACAGCCGTTATAGTTGGTGATTCGATCATTAGGCATGTAGATAGCTGGGTGGCTGGTGGACGTGAGGATCGCCTGGTAACATGCCTGCCTGGTGCGAAGGTAGCGAACCTCACACGTCACCTAGATAAGGTCTTAGATAGTGCTGGGGAGGAGTCTGCTGTCTTGGTACATGTCGGTACCAATGACATAGGAAATTGTGGTAGGGAGGTTCTGGAGGCTAAATTTAGGCTTTTAGGTAGGAAATTGAAATCCAGAACTTCCAGGGTAGCATTCTCCGCAATGCTTCCTGTAACACACGCAGGACCCAAAAGGCAGGCAGAGCTCCGGAGTCTCAATGCGTGGATGAGACAATGGTGCAGAGATGAGGGTTTTGGATTTGTTAGGAACTGGGGAACATTCTGGGGAAAGGAGGGGCTCTTCCGAAGGGATGGGCTTCACCTTAACCGAGATGGAACCAGGCTGCTGACATTAACCTTTAAAAAGGAGATAGAGCAGCTTTTAAACTAGATATTAGGGGAAAGCCAACAGTTGCCCAAGAGCGGATGGTTCGGAAGAATGTATCTTTGAAGGATACTACCAAAAGCAGAGAGGTTCCACAAAAGAGTAAAGTAGCCCAAATGCCCTCAAGTATGGAACAGACAGAGCTTAAAGATTCTAAATTACCCATGTCTAACAATAGCCAAATTAATATGAATAAAATACATTCTCTAAAATGCTTGTATGCAAATGCTAGAAGTCTAAAAAATAAGATGGGAGAGTTAGAATATATAGCACTAAATGAAAGGTTAGATATGATTGGAATATCAGAGACATGGTGGAAGGAGGACAACCAGTGGGACACTGTGATACCTGGGTACAAACTATATCGTAATGATAGAGCTGATCAAATTGGTGGAGGGGTTTCTCTCTATTATAGAGAGGGCATTGAGTCAGAAAGGATTAAAGTTTTGCAGGAAACAAAATCTGCTGTAGAATCTATATGGATTGAAATTCCATGTAAAAGGGGGAAGGCAATGGCAGTGGGGGTGTACTATCGAGCGCCTGGCCAGAATGACCAAATGGATTATGAAAAGCTCAAAGAAATCAAGGAAGCTAACAAACGTTACAGCACAGTAATAATAATGGGTGATTTCAACTACCCCGGTATCGACTGGGTCAGTGTCACGTCAGGACATGCTAGGGAGATAAAGTTCCTAGATGAAATAAATGACTGCTTCTTGGAGCAGCTGGTTCTTGGACCGACCAGAGGGGAAGCCATATTAGACCTAATCCTTAGTGGAACACCAGATCTAGTGCAAAAGATAAGGTTGTTGGGGCCACTTGGCAATAGTGATCATAGCATGATCGCCTTTGATTTAATTAGTGGAGGAGGGATAGTAAGGAAATCCACAGTACTACCTTTTAACTTTTGAAAGGGAGACTATGATAAAATGAGGAAAACAGTTAAGAAAAAACTAAAAGGAGCAGTTGCAAAGGTTAAAGGCGTACATCAGGCTTGGCTGTTGTTGAAAAATACTATCTTGGAAGCCCAGACCAGCTGTATTCCACGCTTTAAGAAAAGCGGAAGGAAGTCCAAAAAACTGCCAGCATGGTTTAAAGGTGAGGTCAGAGAGGCTGTTGTTGCCAAAAAAGCATCTTTCAGGAAATGGAAAAAAGAGCCAAACGACGAAACCTGGAAACAGCACAAGCACTGGCAAGTCAAATGCAAGGCATTGATAAGGCAGGCAAAGGGAGAATTTGAGAAGAAACTTGCTGCGGAAGCAAAAATGCGAAGTAAAGACCTTTTCAAGTACATTCGTAGCAAAAAACCTGTGAGAGAGTCAGTTGGTCCATTAGATGATAAAGGGGTTAAAGGACCACTAAGAGGCGACAAGGCGATAGCGGAGAGACTGAATGAATTCTTTGCTTCAGTCTTTACTGAGGAAGATGTAGGGATGTTACCCATGACTGAAGTGGTATTTAAAGGTGCGGAAGAATTGAAGGAAATATCGATACATCGGGAAGATGTATTACAACTATTAGATAAACTGAAGAGTAGCAAATCACCTGGGCCGGATGGTATACATCCAAGGGTGTTGAAAGAACTGAAATACGAGATTGCAGACCTGCTATTAGTAATCTGTGAACTATCATTAAAATCATCTCTAATACCTGAAGATTGGAGGATCGCCAATGTAACACCAATTTTTAAAAAGGGTTCCAGGGGTAATCCGGGAAACTACAGACCAGTGAGCCTGACATCAGTACCGGGAAAAATGGTAGAAACCATCATAAAGAATAAAATTACTCAGCATGTAGATAGTCATGACCTAATGGGAGACAGCCAACATGGCTTTAGACAAGGAAGATCTTGTCTTACTAATCTGTTATGTTTTTTTGAAGGAGTGAATAATCAGGTGGACAAAGGTGAGTCAGTTGATATTGTGTATCTGGACTTTCAGAAAGCCTTTGACAAGGTCCCTCATGAGAGACCTTTGGCAAAACTAAAGAGTCATGGGATAGGAGGCAGTGTACTATTGTGTATCAGGAACTGGTTAAAAGATAGAAAGCAGAGGGTAGGGCTAAATGGCCAATTTTCCCAATGGAGAAAGGTGAATAGTGGTGTACCCCAGGGATCTGTGCTGGGTCCACTGCTTTTTGACATATTCATAAATGACCTGGAAAGTGGAATAACGAGTGAGGTTATCAAATTTGCAGATGACACAAAACTATTTAAAGTTGTTAAAACCCAAGAGGACTGTGGAAAATTGCAAGAGGATCTTGATAAATTGGAAGACTGGGCATCAAAATGGCAGATGAAATTTAATGTGGACAAGTGCAAGGTTATGCACCTAGGGAAGAACAACCCAAACTATGGTTACACGATGCAAAGTTCCACATTAGGAACCGCCACCCAGGAAAAAGATTTAGGCGTCATTGTGGATACCATGTTAAAACCCTCGGCCCAGTGTGCAGCAGCAGCCAAGAGAGCAAATAGAATGCTAGGTATGATAAGGAAAGGAATGGAAAATAAAACAAAAGATATTATAATGCCTCTATATCGTTCCATGGTGAGACCGCACCTTGAATATTGTGTGCAATTCTGGTCGCTGTATCTTAAAAAGGATATAGCGATTTTAGAAAAGGGTCAGAGAAGAGCCACCAAAATGGTAAAGGGGATGGAAGGATACTCCTATGAATAAAGGCTAAAAAGGTTAGGGCTCTTTAACCTGGAAAAGAGATGGCTGAGGGGAGATATGATAGAAGTCTATAAATTAATGAACGGAGTGGAACGGGTAAATGTAGATCGATTGTTTACGGTATCAGAATATAGAAAGACTAGGGGACATGCAATGAAGCTACAGAGTAAACTATTTAAGACTAATAAATGAAAATATTTTTTCACTCAACGTGTAATCAAACTCTGGAATTTTTTACCAGAGGATGTAGTAAAGGCTGTTAGTGTAGCTGGGTTTAAAAAAGGTTTGGACAAGTTCCTGGAGGAAAGGTCCATAAACCATTATTAAGAAGGGACCCAGGATATCAATGCTTGAACCAATACAAGCATTGTGGAACCTGTGTCCCTTGGGGAAACTGCTAGGTACATATGACCTAGATTGGCCACTGTTGGAAACAGAATACTGGGCTTGATGGACCTTGGTCTGACCCAGTATGGCATATCTTATGATGTGCTGTCTCCTCTCATCCTCGTTCTCTTCTTCTTCTTCTTCTCCTTCTGTCCTCTGGTGACATTAATCCCAACCCTGATCCCCTTTCACATCTCTCTCACTTTCTTATTAGTTCCTCTCTCCACCACCCTAATCTCATCCACATCCCTCTCTTTTCCCCCTTCTCTCTCCCCCTCCTCATGTGGTTTGTGGAATAGTCATTCTATTTCTAATGAGCTTCCCTTTACCCATGATCTCTTTATCTCTCGTGCTTTCCATCTTCTTGCTCTTACTGAAACCTGGCTTCTCCCTGATGACTCTGCTTTGGTTGCTGCCCTCTGCAATGGCAGCTATCAATTCTCCCACACTCCTTGTCCCAATGGCCATGGCAGTGGTGTTGGGTTTCTACTTCCTCCTCCTTGCCAATTTCAACCCCTCCTTTTCCCTCAATGTCATTCCTTTCCCTCCTTTGAAGTCCATTCCATCTGTCTTTTTAATCCCCTACCTCTGGATTGTTGTCATCTATAGACACCCTGACAAATCCTCTTCTACTCTCCTTATTCCTGTATTCCTCTCCCCACTCCCTTATTCTTGTTGACTTCAATATTCATATTGATGACCCCTCTGACCCCTATGCATCCATGCTCCTTTCCCTTACCTCCTCTTTCAACCTCCGGCTTTGCTCTTCTGCCCCCCACTCATCAGCTTGGCCACTACCTTGACTTCGTTTTCTGCTCTAATTGTTTACCTTCTAATTTCCATACCTCTGTCCTTCCCTTATCTGACCATCACTGGTTAAGTTTCACTCTTCATTACTCTCCCCCCCCCCTCAATCTCTCCTAATCTCCTCCTATCTTTTTAGGAATCTTCTTACTATTGATCCACTGACCCTATCCACTACTGTCTCATCTCTTCTCTCTTCCACTTTGTCTTGTAAGTCTGTTGATGAAGCCATAGCTTCCTATAATACTGCTTTCTCCTCTACTCTGGATACCCTTGCTCTGCCCATTCCACGTCTTGCAGGGCGCACCTCACCTTAGTCCTGGTTGTCTTCAACTACCTGCTACCTACGTTCCTGTGCCCACTCAGCTGAGTGCACTTGGCCCAAATCCCGCTCTCTCTCTCTGTTTCTTCACTTCAAATTCATTCTTTCTTCTTTCCAGTCCACCATTGCACTCGCTAAGAAAACTATTATCTCCAGGAACAAGCAGGAATGAGTCTTCACATGTGGGAGACGTCGCCGACGGAGCCCACACGGGAATGCTCCCCAGCATCCAATCAGAAAGCCTTTGGGAGCATACCCCGCGACTGCGCGGTGGCTTCCCGCCCTTCCTACTGCCTCTCCCCAGTTTTTCGTTTTCTGCGGAGCAGGCAAGACGTCCCTCCTGCCACCGCAGAAATTTTTCCTTTTTCTGTAGTCGCGGCTTTCCCGCCGACGGTGGCACCTCCGTGCCCCCTTTTCTTTCTTTCTTTTAATTATTTTCATTTAATTTTCGTCGCCCCCTCCGGGCACTGAGGCCTACCGGGCTTGCAGCATGGAGCCTTCTTCCCCCCAGCCTCACAGCGGGGACTTAATTTTCCACTTGGACTCCAATGCCGGGTGCCTCTCCTGTTTGGGGCCTGACCCTTTTTTCCCGGATTCCCCGGGCTACAGTGTCGGGAGAAGACCCTCCCTCTTTCGGGTATCCCTCGACGACGTCTTCGCGCCCAAGGCGCGGTCGTCGGGTTGTTCTTCTCTCCAGGATAAGGTAACCACACAACAGTCTGTTAAGACTAGCCGAGGTCTTGAGGGGCGAGTCTCATGCGCGGCATGGCGACGGCTCCGGCCAACCCCTCAAGTCCTCCTTGGCTGATATACCCCGGCGGGAGTCCTCGGGCTCCAAAGCATTTACGGGGTTTCGGGATGTTCCTGAGGTTCGTTCCTCACAGAACATTCCCGAGCCATGCCCGAGGGAGGTACCCGCTTCGAGTGGTGCCGATTCCCCGGCATTGATGTCGGCATCGAGTGTTCCACTCTTCACCAGGGATCGTCAGCCGGTGTCCTCGGCGCCTTCGGGGCCGATCAACTCGACCGGGTCTGACCTCCCTACATCCAAGCCATGCTCGGGCATGGTAGCCACTCCGGGCGGTACTGAGCCCCCGGCATCGGCGTCGGTGTCGAGTGCTCTGCTCCTCACCGAGGATCGTCGGCTGCTGTCCTCGGCACCTCTGGGGCCGATCGACTCCGTCCAGTCTGGCGTTCCTCCATCCCTGCCATGCGCGTGGGCGGTACCCGCTTCGGGCGGTACCGACCCCTCGCGTTGGTGTCGAGCGTTCCGCTCCTCACCGGGGATTGGCGGCTGCGGTCCTCGGCGCCTCCGGGGTCGACCGACTCGCTCTGGTATGGCGTTCCTACGGGAGTGGTATCTGCTTTGGGCGGTGCCGACCTGTCGGCATCGGTGTCGAGTGACCCGCTCCCCACCGGGAATCGCCAGCCGCTGCCCTCAGCACCTCGGGGGCCGATCGACTCGACACTGTCTGACGGCCCTACGTTCAGGTCATGCGCGGCGGTAGTACCCGCTTCGAGCGCGTGGGCGTCGGTGGTTCCGCCCCGCGCCGGGGATGGTCATCTGGCCTCCCTCCCCTCGGGGCCGCTTGCTTCGACCCGCGCCGGGTCGCCGGTATCCCAGCCCTGCGCAAGGGTGGTACCGGGTTCGAGCGGCACCGCTCCGCCGGCGAGGGCAGGGGCGTCGAGCACGAGGGACCGCCATCGACCTTCCCCGGGGACCTCGGGGTATGTCGACCAGCGCACAGGCGACTCCCCAGCATTGACGCGGCCGTCGAGGGCCCCGCCCTTTCCTAGAGAAGGGGCCTCGGGGTCTTCAACCGCTTCGACCCAATCTGGATCTGCACCGCCCCGCAACGGTACCCCGACGTCGGCGCAGGGGCTTTGCACTCCCCCCCCCCCGCAGGGACTCATTGTCGGGTGACCTGGGTCCCCTCGGGGACGGGCCGTATGCCCCGGAAGGATTTCTCTCCGGGTTGGACGGGTTCGAGAGGGAGCCCGGCATCGGGCAGTGCCTGCCAATCGACATTGGTGCCGGTGTCAGATGACCCCCTCTCCACCGAGCTCCGCCCTCGGGGACCACGGATGCTCACGGCACCGATCGGCGCGGTTCCGATCCGCGCTCTGGGATCTCCACCACCGGTGCGGTCGCCCCCGCCGGGGCCCTCTAGAAGGGAGTCGATCTCCTTGCTCGGTTCGATGCCCAGCCTGGAGTCGGTGTCCAGCCTTGAAAGCCTGGACACTACACGTCTCGGGATCGGCCCCTGTCCCCTCCCACGACGCAGAGCGGAGACCGCTGGCCCCTGCCCTCCGGCGGCCGCGGAACCGCTTCGATCGCCGGGATCAGCGCCGCCCCCGGGTTTGGGGCCGAGGCCGATTCCTGCGGCGCCGTCGGTGCCATCGACCCCTTCGATGCCTAGCTTGGAATCAATTCCAGGAGCCGACGACGCCATGTGGACTGCCCTGATCCGGGTCGGTTGGTCCCCTCCTCTGCCCAGCGGGCATCGGCCCGAGCGGCCTCTGTGTGCCCTGGCAGCCCCTCCCACCATAACTCCTCCGGCAGAGCCACCTTTTCAGGATTTCCTCCTTGACATGGCGGACTTGCTGGCCATCCCTACCCCGGACCCGAGCCCGGGCCCTGCGGAACAGGCAGCCGTGATGCTTCCTCTGCATCCCTCCCTGCAGGACCTCCTGCTGGGGGCTTGGCGGTCGCCTTTGAGGGTTCCGGCACCGTCGACTGCGATGCAGGCTCTGTACCGGGTGCCTCCGTCCCCGGGTTTTCGGCAGCACCAGCTTCCACATCGGTCCATTGTGGTGGAATCGGCACTGAGGAAGACCGGAAGCAAGGAGAAGCATGCTTCTCGCCCTCCAGGCCGCGCCTCAAAGACGCTAGATACTCTAGGACGTCAAGCCTTCTAGACGTCTATGCTGACGGCCAGAATTATTTCATATATATTTTATATGAGTCTGTCACTCCGGGAGGTCACCGAGAGGTTGTCTCGGTTATCCCTCTTCGTATCTGCAACCAAGGCCTTTGAATATTCCCTGCTTCTTTATCACTGCAGGAATATCTCCGGGTTTCTTTCTCGTGCTTCGCTGGACTCCTTCCAGTCGGTCAGCAGAGCCTCTGCTGTTGCCATTAGAGCACGCTGTACAGCATGGTTGCAGGCATCCGAGTTGTGTAGACGGGCACAGCACAACCTGGGTAATTCTCCCTGCGACGGAGATCACCTCTTCAATAGCGAAACCTTGCGTCAGGTCGCACAGTGCTTCGCTAACCTTCCCAGAGTTAGCAGCCAGCCTAGGGCCCGGCCCCCTGGCGGTAGTAAACGCCTCTCCAGACCCCCCTTCCCTAGGAAGAGGAAATATCAGCCCTCCGCCCACCCTCCAGGCGCGCCCAAGCAAGGGACCTCTCACCCCGTGTTGATACCCCCGGGCCCGCGCCAGGACTCTCATACTAAGCATTGTTTAGGCTCAGGCGGGCGGCTGCCTGCACTTAACCCTCTTATCGTAAGTTTAAAAATTGAGCTCTACTCTGGGGCTCGTTCAGTTGAGAAATGGTTCGGAGGCTTATCTAGGGGTTCAGGTATTCTCCTTCCGTTTGGAAGGGAGACCACCTCTACTCCGTGATAGCTATGGCCCACGGCCAACCTACTTACCCTTCGGTACGTCTCCGAATCCTTCTCAGCCAGTATCCCCCTGCTGATTGCTTCCGTACCGGAATAGTCCCCCAATGCTTGCCAGGACTATACCCTCCTGTCCCCTGTTTGTGCGGGGGGGCGAGTTTCCTGTGTGCAGGTCCTGAGGACACATATAGGGCCTCCAGCCCCTGTGGCATTCTACCGGACTGATGCTATCCTCCGTCCCCCACGCTACCGCGCTGTTGGTTCGCCGATCTGCCCTTGTCCTCCGGAATAGATCCCTCTACTGACGGATCTTGCTGCCACCTTCCCAGGTGGACGTTCTGTGGATCAATGGCAGATCCGCCTTACCAGGGTGATGCTCAGGGGGGTAGGCCCCTCGGCATACCTGTGTTAGTACCGGAGTGGGCGTCCTCATGCCCACCGGCTTAGATATACTAGATATCACCTGCGCGATAGGCGCATATTGGGGGGATGCCCGCAGTACCTGTGTTCTACCGCCTAATTTCCCTATGGCCGGTACTCATGCCCCCCCCCCGGGGTCTGACCAGTCCGCCTGCCTATTCCTCGATCGGGCCGCGGACTGGTGGTACTCTGCTGCTGTGAAGTCTACAGCTCCCTTTTCAGTTAGGTCATCCTCCCGGGGGTTCGGACCCTTGTCTCCCTCTCTCGCTAGGGTAGCCTGTGTACTCCTTCTGCTCCGGGGTACACCCCTACTCTTCTCCGGAATGGGCTCTCTGGTTCGGCCAGTCTTCCACTGTTAGTCTTCTGAGTTCTGGACTCTACTCCTAAGGGAGTGCTCAGCTTTGCACTAAGCCTCCTGGAAGACCTGCCGTCCTTCTCCTGACCCAGCTGACGCCTGGATCTCCTAGCCTTCCGGATTTGGAACTTCCTCCTCGCTACGGCGAAGTTTCCTTGACGACTTCGCTACTGTGTCTACGGTGCCTTCATCACAGGTCTGCTTCCGACAACCCGGTAGGTAAGCTCTACAGGGTTCTAAACCATTAATTCATTAAAACTTAATGGCCGGTAAGCTCTATATGGTACTAGGTCATTACTCATAGTCATTACTCATAGTTGCTTTTTGTACATAGTTATTATGTTCCTCTGTTTATGAAACCTGTTGAATGTAAACCTGTTTAATGTATACCCAGCTGTTCATTGTAAGCACTGATCAATATTTGGTAAGTGTAGTTTCTGTTCATTGTAAACCGCGCTGATGTCGAATAGTGCGGTATAAAAGAAACTGTAAATAAATAAATAAATAAATAAATAAATGCTTACTGATACTATTTATGCATCCCTCTGACTACTCTTCCTGTAGCCTGGGGGTTTCTTTTGCTGTATCTTAATGATACCTGTTCTGCACTCTAAAGACTTCCATCTGTAGTCTTTAGATTCGCTGTTCCTCTATTCAACTCCTGCCCTCCATCCCTCAGGGGATGCCGGGGATTCAGGCTGGGCAAATGCCATCCCGTCCTGGGCTGCGCTTATGGGATCTCCCCGGGCATCCTTAGCTAGGAAGTCCCCACATTCCTGCTTGTTCCTGGAGATATCACAGTTACTTACCTGTAACAGGTGATCTCCGGAACAGCAGGAATTAGTCTTCACAACCCGCCCACCTCCCCTAGGAGTTGTATCTTTTCTCTCTATTCCTTCCTCTCCTCTCCTTCTGGCTCAGCTATGAAACTCAACTGGGGAGAGGCAGTAGGAAGGGCGGGAAGCCACCGCGCAGGCGCGGGGTATGCTCCCAAAGGCTTTCTGATTGGATGCTGGGGAGCATTCCCGTGCGGGCTCCGTCGGCGACGTCTCCCACTTGTGAAGACTAATTCCTGCTGTTCCGGAGATCACCTGTTACAGGTAAGTAACTGTGCTTTCTCCATCTAACTGTCTTTCCTCAAACCCTTGCTGTCTCTTTTCTACTCTCAGTTCTCTTAAGGCACCTCCACCTCCAATCCCTCCTTCTCTCTCTGCTAAATCCTAGCAGACTATTTCCATGACAGAGTGCATAAGATTACTCTTCAATACCCCACTAAATCTTCTTCACCCCCTCGTACCCCTCTCCATTACCAACTTTTACCCTCAACCTCTATCACCCTTTCATCCTTTTCTAAAACTCTGTAAATCTCCTCTTCTTTCTTCCTCTAAACTCACTACCTGTTCTTCTGATCCTATCCCCACCCATCTCCTCAACTCCATCTCCTCTTCTGTCATCCCTTTCATCTCACATATTCTCAACCTTTCTCTTTCCAATGCAACCTTCCCTGCAGCCTTCAAGCATGCTGTAACCCTCTCCTCAAAAAACTCACTTGACCCTACTTGTCCTTCTAATTATCAACCCATCTCTCTTCTCCCATTCATTTCCAAAATTCTTGAACATGCAGTTCTCCGCCATTGCCTCGACTTCCTCTCCTCTCAAGCCCTCCTTGATCCACTTCAACTGGCTTTTGTCCATTTCAGTCTACTCTTCGTCCAAAATTGGAGTTGTTTTCTGAACGCGTATAAAGCTTCTAAATGTTATTCAAACGTTCAATATTAACTTCCAGTAGTAGGTTTTAAATAAACAACTGATCTCTGTGTTATTCAGACCAAGTGGACAATATTTTAATCTAAAAAAATCTTCTTTATTTATCAAATATTTTCTTTAAAAATTCTTCATTAATCCAAACGTATTATCACACATTTCAGTCTACTGACACTGCTCTTGGCAAAGTCTCCAGTGATCTGTTCCTCTCTAAGTCCAAAGACCTTTACTCAGTTCTCATTCTTCTCGATCATTCTGCTGCTTTTGATACTATTGACCACCTCTTCCTCCTTGACACTTTATCCTCTCTTGGTTTTAGAGGCCCTGTACTGTCTTTGTTCTCTTCTTATCTCTTCAATCGCTCTTTCAGTGTTTATTCTGGAGATTCTTCCTCTAGTGCTATCCCTCCCTCAGTTGGTGTACCTCAAGGGTCTGTTCTGGGCCCTCTCCTTTTCTCTCTCTATACACAGTCCCTTGGTGCCCTCATCTCTTCCCATGGCTTTCAGTATCATTTTTATGCTGATGACTCTCAGATCTATCTATCTACACCTGACATCACTCCTTCTCTCCAAACTCATATCTCTACTTGCTTATCTGACATCGCCGCCTGGATTTCTTACTGCCACCTAAAATTGAATATGGCTAAAACGGAACTTCTTATTTTTCCCACTAAACCCTCCTCCCTCTTCCTCCTTTCTCTGTCACTGTTGACAACACTCTTCTTCCTGTTTCCTCGGACCGCAACCTTGGGGGTCATCTTTGACTCCTCCTTTTCCTTCTCCACACTTATTCAACATATAGCTAAAACCTGTCTTTTTTTTCTCTACAAAATTAACAAAATTTGTCCCTACCTCTCTGAAGACACTACTAAGGCTCTTGTCCACTCTTTGGTCATCTCCTGTCTTGACTATTGTAATATCCTCCTTGCAGGTCTCTCTCAGTGTCATCTCTCTCCTCTTCAATCTATCCAGAACTCTGCTGTACGGCTAATCTTCCGCCAGCCCCTATATACTCATATAACGCCTCTTCTAAAATCACTTCACTGGCTCCCCTTCCATTTCTGTATCCAACTGAAACTTCTTCTAACATATAAATGTATTCACTCTACTGCCCTTCATTTCTTTTCCTCTCTTCTCTCTCCCTATACCCCTCCTTGTGAACTTCGCTCCTCCTCTGGCTTTCTTCTCTCTATGCCCTTTTCTTTTTCTGCAAACTCCAGACTTCGATCTTTTCACCTTGCTGCTCCTTATGCATTGAACAAATTTCCTTTATCTTTCAATCAAATCTCTTCTCTCCCTCTCTTCAAATCCATGATAAAGGCTTAACTCTTTGAGGCCCTATTTGTATCCTAATCCCTTGTTCTCCTTGTCTCCTTCCCTAAACAAATGCATGCGGAGGGGTGACCTGCACAGAGAGGCAGATGCACCTGCTCTTGCTGCCTTGCTGGGCAGACTAGATGGATCATACTGGTCTTTATCTGCTGTCATATATTATATTACTATGTTACTATTTGAACCCCCTTGTTTCTCTTATATTGTTCTGCCTGTCTTGATAAGATTGTAAGCTCTACGAGCAGGGGCTGTCTTATATATTTGTGCAGCATTGCGTATGCCTTGTAGGGCTATATAAATGATTAACAGAGTAGTATAAAAGCAAATCTGCATTTAGCTAATAATCTCCTTTTCAGAAAAATAACATCAGTTTTATATATCTCTCACCTAGAGTCTCTGGAGAGTTGCAAGAAGCATGAGGTTCATGTTGCTGCTTCTGTGATGCAGTCCACCTTTCAGGAATACATGCAGAGAATAATATTATGGCAACTCCAGCTAGGATGTTCCTAGCGAGTCAGCCAATAAAGGGAAAGGACTTTACTGACTAAACAGGGAGAAAAATAAGTAAGATTATAGACAGACATGCATGCAGGACAGAGTGTTCCACTGCTCTGACAGGTAAAAGCTCAGTCCTCAGTCTTCTACCTTGTTGTATTCTTCTTGGCCCATATTAACCAAATTCTGGTTTATGTGTCCTTAGGTGATTGGTCCTTATTTATTTACTGTATTTAATTTATTTTATTTGGTTACATTTGATATACCGTCATTCATACATAAAAAAATGCCAACATAGCAGCTTAAAATTTATAAAATTACAAATCAGTATTCATCAAATAAATTAAACTAAAATGAACCAAAACTAAATCAACAGCCTCTAGAGCCTTCTCATTGTTTGCGCTCAGAGCCTGGAATGCCCTTCCACCCGAAATCAGAGCCATCACAAGCCTAATGACGTTCAGAAAGGCCTTAAAATATCATCTGTTCCTAATATACTACCCTGAAGCTACTCCGAATGAACATAGCCCTCATGCTGGTCTTTCCCACTTTACCCCAGTAGAAAATGGTTAATCATGCCGGTTCATACCTGCACACTCTACCCATTCCGTATTTATACTGCACTTGTGATTTATTTATTTACCACTACCATGTAATTAATAATTACCATTTACTTGCGATTTATGTATTTACTACTACCATGTAATTAACCAAAAATATACCATGTATATAGTTAACCTTGCTTACCGTCACATTTTTGTATATAGTTAACCCTGTTTACTGCCAAGTTTTTGTACCCTGTTCATTGTAAAAAAACAATGCTGACCGTGTCATTGTGTTTTAAATTTGTTCATATGTAAACCGCACTGTTTAAAAGAGCGCGGTATATAAGAAATAAAAATAAATAAATAAATAAATAAATAATAAAACAGGCAAACACATAGGGGTCATTCTGTCCCGTGAATAGTGGGAACAGATGTCCATCCCCGCTGTTTGCTCCCTGCCTTGTTTGTATGCATTTGTACAGGGAAGCTTAGATGGGTGCGGGAAGGGGTGTTCTAGAGGCAGAGTGAGGGCAGGGAATGGGTGATCCGTGACCCCAGACATACAGGGCCAATTCTGAGGTCAGCCCTGTATGTCCAGAGCTGTGAACTTAGACAGGGAGAGGTGGAATAAATCCCCCTGGATGTAGGGGGATCCTGTCATCGGCTGGGGACAAAAGGTAGGGCATGCAAGAATTTCCCTGCAGCCAGACCCTGGTCATGGGAGGCTGGATCGAGGGTCCGGCTGCAGGGAATGAATTGAATAGGCAGTGGCCAGCATTCTTGGCTCCCGAATGGCACTGCGGCTCCATTCAGAAGCTTGACTGAGGTAGCCGGGCAAGTGGCTGTGCATGCAGGCTAATCGGAATCAGGACCAGGCCTGCACGCTCAGGCCCTAGACCCAATTCTGATCCCACAGGCTCATCTAGCCCCCACGGGATCAGAATCAGGTCTCCCTCTTGGCCTCCCAATTCCGATCGGCCGAACAGAGGCCTAGAAGCCCACGTTGGAATGTGCCTCCTGAGGAAGAGGGAGTGAATAGCACACCAATACCACCTGTAATGACAATCAAAGTAAATGGCACAATATAAGGGTAACCAATGAAATAACATAAACAGGAAAAGACCCAGCTAGTTTAGGGGATAAATAATGATTCTCTAGATAATCTGTGTATGATTTCTGGAACAGACAGATTTTAACAAGCTTCTTAAATTTTTTTGTAAGAAATTTCCATCCAATCATCCAAAGGTATAGAATTCTACAACAGAGGAACCTGATAAAAAAACAAATGCCGCCTCTCTATATTAATTCGAATTTCCATGGTGAGGGAACAACAAGTAGATGTTGTTGCAAAGATCACAGAGATCCTACAGGTGCAGATGGGATAAGATGGAAATGCCGATAACGCGGATAGCCTGTGTCAAAACTTCAATATCTTAAAACTAATCCTTCTCAATACTGGCAACCAATGTTGCTTGATCACAAAAGGAGTTATGTGATCAAATTGTTTCATGTTATATACTTGTATAACTTGTAGTACATGTTGTAAGGGATTGTATATAACAGAGAACTATGGTACAAGACTTATGTTAGAGGACAGAAGTTATATTTATATTACAGTGAACTATGATACAAAACTTGTTCTTCTTTTGGCTGGATTGCAGGGTATTACTTGGTTGGGAAGTATTTGGGAAAGAGGGAGGGGGTGATTTGAGTTTCTCCTTTGGGTATTGACATGCTGTTAGCATTGTTATGAAGTGAGGGTCAGGGGGTGGTTATAAGAGAGAGGGATTGCATTGTATTATTCTAGGGAGCTTGTCTGTCCAACCAGAATTTGTCTGTCCAATGTAGGGTTGATTTAAGTGCCAGTTCTTAAGGATTCCAAGAGTAGATATGTTTTGAGTATGTCATTGGTGGATCTTAGGCTATCTGGGAAAGCATTCCAGATTGATGGGGCATATAGTGAGATGGATCTGTTACATGTTACTTGAGAGCTCTTTGCTTTTAGAGTAGGAATAGTAAGTTTAAGGTTGTAAAGTGGAGATCCAGTAAGTAATAAATTACTGTAATTGGGTTCACTAAGAGAATATGAGAGGGAGAGGGAGAGAAGGTAGCAGGTCTGTAACATCTAGCCTCTAATATTACACACTGGTGATAGGCTTCCCATGCAGAGTGAATGCCAACACCTAACCCAATCCCTAGAAATGGCAGTGGGCATGGATCAGGTAGTTTCTTAAGGGTCCAGAAAGTCTGGTTAGAGACTAAGAAAATTGATAGATTCTGCTAACTGTCGCTATACTGTAGTGTGAATCTATTATAGATCATCTCTCCTGTGGTAAAGGGCAATCCATAAAGAATGTAAAAGTGAAATATTAAGTGTAAATAAAATAAAGAGAAGATGTCCTATGAAGTTTGAAGATATGTTTCCAAGGCTGTTCTAGAGTAGTCAGTGAAAAAGAAATACTTTGTATGAAGTTTTAGATGATGAGAAGAGCAGTAAAACTTGTGACACCATTGGAGAAGTATTAAGGGTAGAAAGAAAGGTGAGAACTGGTGATGCCCTTGAACATATCTCTTGAAAAGGAGTCAAGAGATTTTTTTAACCTTTAGAGAAGTAGTGTAAGCTTAAAGACATTATGCACAAAGGCTGTCTGAACAACTAGTTTGTTGTTGCTACCCTGTTCAGTAAATGCAACCAAATTTGAAATAGGATTTGGTGATGTACAACACTTTATATGGAAAAAATGGCAGGATGAAGATAGATAATGTTCAAGGAAACAAATATAACTCAGACTTTCATTGTCGATGGTCCACTAAAGCAGCTGTTAGGCTAGCATAACCTGAGCTCAGTACCCTGTTTTTATTACCTTAAAGGGAATAAACTGCATAGTAATTATTCTAATAGATTGATGCACAAAATATGGGGTAAATTTTCAAAGACTTTATGCTGGTAGCTCACGCTAAGTCATTCATATGTAAATAAGTGGATTTTCAGTCACTTGAAGGTACTCAGCTACTTTTATAAAATGCACAAATCTGAGCGCATTAAAAAGCAGAATTCCACAGGGCATGTACTGATGCATCCACTATACAAAATAAAAAGCACGCAAAACCTCACAAAAAACAGCAGCTTGTTATAAACAGTCATATAGATTCAGAAACCAGGAGCATCAGGTCTCAGTGCTACAGGGGCATTATCATGCGAAGAGCACACACTCTTTATCAGTGACGTCAATTCAGACGTTCATGCCATCATAACCTCCATAACATCACCGACCTGAGACTCCCAGGTGATTTATAATAAAAGCCAGTACAAAAAGTTGCACCCACGGCACATTTCAAAAACCATACAGTCTTCCACTTAAACACCGTGGAGACAAATTGAAATACAAGAAATTGCCATTACATATCTGGGTGTAGCTTATAAGCACGATGATCCATATCACCGTGGGTGCAACTTTTGTAATGGCTTTTATTATAAATCACCTTTTCCAGAGCCTAACTTGCTTTGCTTAGCAATAGCCGGCAATGGTTAACCATATATGATTTACGAATTGTTGTTGTTAAGTGTTGTTGAGTCTGTGTCAAAACCAACAGATTGCATGATCCGAGGCAACATGGTTTTATTAAAGGACGATCTTGCCAAACAAATCTGATTGAGTTCTTTGACTGGGTGACCAGAGAACTAGATCAGGGGCATGCGATGGATGTCATCTACCTGGATTTCAGCAAAGCCTTTGATACTGTTCCTCATAGGAGGCTTATCAATAAACTCAGTAGTTTGGGGATGGGTCCCAAGGTGGTGAACTGGATCAGAAATTGATTGACTGACAGACGACAGAAGGGGATGGTAAATGGAGCTCACTCGGATGAAAGGAGTGTGATTAGCGGGATGCCCCAGGGTACGGTCCTGGGCCCGGCATTGTTCAATGTATTTGTGAGTGATATTGCTGAAGAACTGTGTGATGAGGAGAGCATGGCTGAGCCCATGCAAACAGAGGAAAATTATAGATCTACCTTTAAGGAAGGAGACAGGCAAGATATCTGTAGCTTTCAGGGTGCAGGCAAAGGAAAAAAACACGTACTTGCTGAAGCTAAGCCACACCCAAGCTCTGCTGATCTAAGGGCAGGCTTGGAGGATAATGAGAGACACCTGGCTAAGGGACAGTGCAGGTTAAGCAAAAGGGAGCCTTATAAACCTAGAGAAACACGTGAGAGTAGCACTGGCTGGAGAGAGGATTCCACTAGAGAGCAGTACTCAGGGAGAGAGCAGCACATGAGAGAGCTGACTAGAGAAAACACTGCAGACTTCCATGGAGGGAGAAGCACCAGGGAAAGACCCAGAGAACTCACCAAAGAGGAAAACGGTGGAGATTTCCAGGGGGATTTCAGAGGTGAAAGCAGCACCCAGAAAGAGAGCCAGGCTTGCAGGGAAACTGCAATTGCTTCTGAAGCCAGTAGAGTTGTAGCTGGAAGAATTGCAGACAAGGGGCAAGGTGCAGTTCCTCCAGTACGTGGACCAGCTAAAAAGATTCCAGTTCCCAGAAGGTGGGTGGATAAAAATATACCTAAGAGTGACCTAAGCCAGTTAGAGGCACTCTGGTGTTTGAGTCAGGAAAATAAACTTCTCACTCCAGGTGGAAACCCTTTTCCTAGTAAGAAGCCCCAGTGGAGGAGAATTCAGGAGTTCTTAGAAAGTTTCAAGCAAGAAGCATTGCATGAAGGCTTAGAGCCAGACATACCAGTTGAAAACACGGAGGAAATACAGGTAGAATCTGTTGAACCTGATTCTGAATCAGAGGATTTATTAATGGACTGTTCATGGTGTAAAAAGGCAGAATAGAAGCTGCTGGATAAAGGAAAAAGTCTGTAACCTGAAAGCCACCAAAAGCAGTGAGTAAGACAGGGAGAATGATTCTAGCCTGAATGGTTAAGTACCCTGTTGAAGGAAGAAAAAGACAATTACTTTGATTTGAAGAAAAGAAACTGTGTTTATTGCTGTATGTTTGGGAAACAGCTATGTATGTTGTGAAAGCCAGCTAAAGCAATTTCACTGTTGGGTTTTTGTGTGATTTTCCTGAGGATCATTTGTTTTTGAGAAGAATCCTGTTGTTCTGTTTGAGCTATATGCTTTTTTGAAAAGAAGGAAATAAATTCCTGTGAGTCTTTTGAAAAACCCTCGGTTCTCAATACTACTGTTTTTTTAAGTGGTAGCACAACTACAAGTCCCAGCAGCCCAAGCTCTGGACGAGGACAAATAATTCTTTATTCAAAGACTAAATAGTGGCACCCCTATGCCTATAGGCCGTGGCCTGGGCTAGGGGCCTCCACAACTGAATGGAAAAGTCTGCCTGTTTGCAGATGATACAAAAATTTGCAACAGAGTAGACTCCCCTGAGGGTGTGGATAACATGAGGAAAGATCTACAAAAGCTGGAAGAATGGTCTAATGCCTGGCAGTTAAGATTTAATGTGAAGAAGTGCAGTGTCATGCACTTGGGAAGCAGATTTCCAAGGGAAATGTACACGATAGGGGGCGAGAGGTTGGTGTACATGGACCAGGAGAAGGACCTTGGTGTGATTATTTCTGAGGATGTTAAGGTGGCAAAACAGTGCGACAAGGTGGTGGCAAAAGCCAGGAGGATGTTGGGTTGCATACAAAGAGGAATTACCAGCAGAAAGGAAGAGGTACTAATGCCACTGTATAAGTCACTGGTGAGGCCTCACTTGGAATACCGTGTTCAGTTTTGGAGACCATATCTTGCAAAGGATGGAAAAAGACTGGAAATTGTTCAGAGGAAGGCGACCAAAATGATTTGGAGCCTGCATCAGAAGCCTTATGAGAAAAGACTTGAATACCTAAATATGTACACTCTGGAGGAGGGGAGGGATAGGGGAGATACGATTCAGACCTTTAAATACTTAAAGAGAAATAATGAACAAACAAACCTCTTCCAAAGACGGGGAAGCTGTAAAACTAGAGGGCATAACATGAAGCTGCAAGGGGGTAAATTGAAAAGCAATGTCAGGAAATACTTTTTCACTGAAAGGGTAGTGGATGCTTGGAATGCCCTCCCGATGGAAGTGGTGGGGGCAAATACAGTGACAGAATTCAAAATGGCATGGGACAGACACAGTGGATCCCTTTACAGCAACAGGATAAAATCAAAATAAACTTAACTATCTAATTTCTCAACAAACAGGGGTGTCCTACACAGAGCGGTGGGTTTACCCCTAAACAAAGACATAGGGAGGGTTGGCCTGCACGGAGCGACAGGTGCACCTACTCTTGCCATCTTATTGGACAGACTAGATGGACCATACTGGTCTTTATCTGCCTTCATTTACTGTGTTACTATGTTACTGCCCGAAGAACAAACCAGTCTGTACTAGAGGAGATCAAACCTAAGCTTTCTTTAGAAGCTCAGATGGCAAGACTTTGACTTTCATACTTTGGACACATCATGCGGAGAGAGAGATCATTAGAGAAAGACATCATGCTTGGCAAGATAGAAGGTCAGCACAAAAGAGGAAGGCCAGCAATGAGATGGATCAATACAATAACAGCAGCTACGGGTACCAGTCTGTCAACAATGAGCCGCCTGACTGAAGACCGAACACAATTTAGGATAGCTATCCAGAGGGTCGCCATGAGTCGACTCCGACTCGACGGCACTTAACAACAACAACATGTTACTATGACTCATGGTGACCCTCTGGATAGCTGTCCTAAACTGTATTTGGTCTTCAGTCAAGTGGCTAATTGTTGATAGAATGGCATCCTTAGCTGCTGTTGTTGTATCAATCCATGTTGGCTTTCCTCTTTTGCATTGTCCTTCAACCTTGTCAAGCATGATGTCTTTTTATAATGATTTCTCTCTTCGAAATGTGCATCCAAAGTATGAAAATCGAAGTTTTGTCATCTGAGCTTCTAAAGAAAGCTTTGGTTTGATCTCTTCTAGTACTGACTGGTTTATTCTTCAAGCAATCCATGCTATGCACAATATTCATTGCCTGCACGATAATTCAAAGGCATCAATTTTCTTCCTGTCTCTTTTCACTGTCCAACTTTTGCATCCATCGGATTTAATTGAAAATACCATGGCTTGGAGAAGTCAAATTTTTGTATGCAGACAGATATCTCTGCTCTTGAGAATTTTGCCTAGGTCTTTCATAGTCATTCTGCCAAGAGTAATGCATCATCGGATTTCTTGACTGCTTGTCATTTCTTTATTGATTATTGATCCAAGCTGGTTAAAGTTGTCCACTCTTTCAATTTCTTCTCCATCAACGATGAATTTAATGATGCTGTCAGGATCATTGTCTTTTTTATGTTAAGCTACAGGCCCATTTTAAGACTATGTTCCTGTATCTTGAGAAGCAAATGTTTCAGATAGTCTTCATTTTCAGCCAATATTGTGGTATCATCAGCATAGCAAAGGTTATTGATGAGTCTTCCATCAATCTTCACAACTTGGTTGTCTTCATAAAGTCCTGCTTCTTTGATGATTTGTTCTTCATATAAATTAAACAGGTAGAGGGAAAGTATGCAGCCTTGTTGTACATCTTTGCTGATTTAACCCATTCTGTTTCTCCTTGTTCAATGTAAAGGTCATGCAAGAGAACTATTAGGTATTCTGGTATACCTATGCTTCTTAATATGACGCAGAATTTCTCTTGGTTTACACAGTCAAAATTCTTGCTGTAGTCAATAAAACACACATAGATATCCTTTTGGTATTCTTTTGTCTTTTCAAGGATCCATCTCACATCCACAATGATCTCTCTTCTTTCTTGTTCCTCGCTCTTTCCTGAACCCTGCTTGCACTTCAGGCAGTTCTCATTCCAGGCATGGTTATAGTCTTTCTAGATAATCTTGAGTAGAATCTTGCTGGCATGTGGGATCAGAGTAATTGTGCGATAATTCCACAGTCAGTCGGATCACCTTTCTTCAGTATTGGTATAAACAAAGATATTTTCCAGTCAGTTGGCCATGATGTTGTCTTCCAAATTTCCTGGCAGAGCCTCGTAAGTATGGCAACAGCTGCATCTGTAATACTTCTATGGGAATGCCATCAATACCCAGTGCTTTGTTGTTTGATAATGCTGTCAATGGTGCTTTAACCTCTTCTTTTATCACCAATGGTTCCTGATTATAAGGTACAGGTTGAAATGGCTGTTGGTCCACTTGATCTTTATGGTATAATGACTCTGTATATTCTTTCTACCTTTTCTTGATTTTCTCAGCATTATTCAACATGGATCCTTGAGCATCTTGTAGCATTCCAATTTGAGGCTGGAATTTTCTCTTTAACTCTAGTTGCTTTAGGAAAGCTGAACTTGTTCTAATTATGCTAATAGTGTTGAATATCAGACTCTTAGTTTGTAAGCCCTCTGGAGACAGGAAAGTACCTAAATGTAACTTGCCTTGAGTTATCACTGAAAACAGTGAGCGCTACATCCAAAATCCCTTCCCATCCCTAAATATCAGCACTGATTTTCCAAAGTTAAGTCATGTTCAGGGCATGCCACCTCTTTGAATGAGTAAAATTTGCAGTGATTTATCTGGAGAATATTTAGCTAATAAGTTGTTAAAGGTGGGCATTAGTAAACAGCACAGTATACATCTTGTAGCACTATGCAAATGATTAGTAGTAGTAGTAGTAGTAGTAGTAACTCATGATTTATACGGCTAACTCCCAAAGTTAGTTTGACAAACCTTTTTGATATGGACGTCATAATGTTGCTTTCCTCAGATGTTCTGGTTTCCGTGTTGGAAGTCTTGATATTCATAACTCTTTTCTTGGAGCTGTGTTGTGGTTCCTCTGTATTCTCTAACAAAGAGCCATTTTCTCCATGATCATCTTCAATGTCATATGGGATCAGGTTTTGTGGCTTTATCAAATTTCATTGATTCTGTCTGTATTCTCCACAAGCATGTTTATGATAAAGGTGATCCTGGAGATTGTAGCTTAAGAGTGATGGTGCTGGGCTGCCATGTCTTATTTGGTCTCTGCATCAAATGTCTGTCAGCCTCCTGCAAAATTGGTAACAGGAAGTCCTACTTTAGTATTTTGCCATTATTTTGTTTGGCTTTCAGCTTTTTTCAGTGAACAATGACCTAATCAACTACAGTTCCTATTGGCTACTCATTGATGGTAATGATGAATGCAGCTGGCAGCTCAGAAGGTTATGCAAGAATTCCACAAGACAATACATAGATCTTTTCTGCTTTGTTTGTCTTTGTCAGTAACCTCTTGAAAGTCCTGAACTCTTCTCTGTTTGTCTGTGTCATTGTAAATTTTGGGGGCAGTTTTCAAAAGCGCCCATTAAATGGCATTTTACAAATGATGCAGAAGTGCGATCTGGGACATCTAAGCCAGAATGTTTGAAAATAAAACAGAAAGCAGGCCTGTCCAAGTTCAGGCACAATTTCATAAAGGTGGACATGCCCGATATGGATGTCTGTGGAGACATCTGGAATGCTAATTCAGGGACATCTATGTAAATCATGGATGTCTAGGAAAGGCCTACTGGTTAGAGTAGTGGGCTAGAACCAGAGAAACTGGGGTTCAAATTCCAGTGCTGCTGTTGTGCTTGTGCAGAGTACTGGGGATGGTAGAGAGCCTCTGGATAGTTTATGGCCAAAACAAGCACTTTCACAATGCCTATTAGTATCTGGAGGAGATATAATCTTAAATGTGACTGCAGATTTTTCTGAGATCAGGTGGGAACTTCCAGGTTCTTAGGAACACCCCAGCTACACCTCCACAATGCCCCTGTTCAGACTTGGTGGCCTCACCCTGGGGACAAAGTCCAATGACAACAAAGCATGATTCCACGTGCCACTAAGAAACCTAGTCCAAAACGTGGAAAGCGGAGGAAGAATATATTTTATTGAATAACTTTTGCCACTGGCCCGACACAGGCTGTGTTTCATTCTGCCTTCATCAGGGGCTGAAGCTGGCTTAACTACAACATATAAAAATAACTATAAAAATGATAATAATATCTAAATAGTAAATTAAAAAACTAAAATGGACATAGAATAAATAATCATAACAATTAATATAAATAAAAAACATGCATATACAAACATAATAAAAGCATAATGTAAAATGTAAAACATAATACAGCACTGAACATTAGTCGGAAAACATAAATAAATAAATAAATAAATAAATAAATAATTGATCATAAAACATATAACTTTAAATCATACATAAAAACATTATATATCAAATAACTTGTTATAAAAACTAAAAATGACAAAAATATGGTATGCAATAAATAACAATAAAAACCTACCTCTGTATTCACTTGTATACTCAAATTATTCTATACATGAAGGCCGCGAGGGCAGCATCCCAAGCCGGCCGCCTGTAACAGGGCGGCTCGGCGAGATGTGGGGACAGCCTCGGAGGCGGGGAGTCAGGAGACGCTGGGGGAATTTTGAATTCATTGGCTCTCCTAGCGTCGGGTGCGTGGAGGAGAGCCAATGAGGAAAGTAAGAAGAAGCGAGTAGGGCGAGGAGCGGGAAGTCGGGGCCAGTCGGAGGAGCTCCAGGGAGCGGCGTGACGGTGATCGGGTTGGTGGGGAGCGGCAGGATGGCAATCGGTTGAGCTGGTTACCGGGAGCGCAAGCTGGAGGCGGAGGTGTGGGGCTGCAGGCATCAGTGAGGCTGAGGAGAGACTCCGGAGCTGTCGGGAGTGTTCGTGGCAGCTGGCAGCAAGGAGCAGAGGAGTAGTGCATGACAACAGGAGGGGATCGTTTTTTGCACGCTGAGGCGAGCAGTGCTGGAGCAGCTGGTCCGGGACAAGGCAAGTGGAGAATGAATGCAAAACGGGGCAGTTTAGCTAAAGGGGGAATGCCTAGTTGGGGGCAGGGGAGGGAGAGGGGCGGGGGAGGGGGGCCTCGGGTCAGCGGGGACTGGAGGCTGTGGGGCGGGCCCAGGCAAGGAATTCAAGAATGGCAGGGCAGCCAGTGGTTGACAGTGGGCCACAGAGGGGAAGAGGAGCCAGGGGCTCAGGGAGGAAAGCTAGGGGAGTGGAGCCTCCGGTAGGAGGGGGGGGGGGGTTGCGGTGAGAGAGCGCGGGTAGCTGGTCCTTGGGGTCGGGGCAGGCCCGAGAGAGCAGGAGCGGATTTGCAAGTTGGGCATAGGAGGGGGCGGATTCAAGGGAAGGAAGTGATGGTAGGCCGGTTAGAACTTCAGGGCTGCATAGAAGTGTGGGGGCAGACGGGGATATGGGGCAGCAGGGGGCCATGGGCTCACAGGTGGAGGATATGACAGTGGAGAGAGGGGTGGAGTTTTGGGGGGGTATGTGGGACCCTGGTGCGCAGGTGCTGCATGGGGGGTGGCATGGGAGAGCGCCGGGGCAAGGCTGTGAGCAGCGAGGGCGGGGGAGAGGGGGGTCTTGGAAACATTGGGTGAGTGGCGGTCAGGGGTCTTCAGCGCCACATTGGGTGAGTAGCAGTCTAGGGTCTTCAGCGCCGGATTGGGTGGGTGTTTGGCAGCCTGCTTGGCCGGCTATGGGCCCTCCCCAGGTCTTTTCTTTCATGTCTCCGCAGGTGCCGGCGATGATCCCATATGCATTGGTTCCGAGAGGCGGCGGACACGTAGGACCGGAGTTGCAGCGGCATAGTGTGGAGGATAGTGCGGTGGAGTCGGTGGCGGGTCCTGAGCAAGAGGATGCACAAGCGGATGCGGGTGAGGTTCAAGAGGAAGCAGGGGGAGGAGGGGAGGGGGGCTGGTACCTGGGGGAAAGGTGCATAAGAAAAGACAACACAGGTGCCGGTGACAGCGGGGTTCGGACACGTCTTCTTCGTCTTCTTCCTCTACAGGGTCATCTTCCTCGTCGGCAGGCAGAGGGGAAGTGCAAGTGGGGAGCAGCAAGGAAGGGGGGGGGCAGGTATTACAAAGGGATGTGCCCCGTCGTTAGCTGCATACGCAGAGTTATGGGAAGGCGTGCCTAGAAAGCTGCGGCAAAAAATTAGCAAAAGGCGTTATATTGATATATTCTGACTACTCGAGGGATGGCGGCGGTCTGGGGATAGTAAGAAGAGAAGGAAGGAAGAGGAAAAGGCGGGGAAAGTTTCTAGAAATGTGAACTGGACTAGGGCTTTTTTATGTTTGGCAAGTGTTTGGGGGCATACTTTCCGGACCAGTACGGAATGCTGTTAGCATATGCGGATGCTATATTAGAGGTCACAGATACACGAGGGATGGTCGTGGTTGAACTACGATGAGAAGTTTAGAGATAAGATGGAAGAGAATCGGTTCTTGTCATGGGGTGCACAGGATATTAACCTGTGGCTCACGCAGATGTCAGTGAAGCCAGGGGGCGGGGGCGTTGTGGGAAAGGTAGGAGGAGGGTTAAGTGGCAGTACAGGATGGCCCTTTCGGACGACGGGAGCCATGGGGCAGCCGAAGATTGGTCTTACCGGTTCAGGGGACGTTTGTTGGAGGTTCAATAAGACATCTTGCCCCTTTCCGGATTGTAAATTCCGGCACGCGTGTTCAAGTTGTGGAGGGGAGCATGCAGCGTCGAGATGTGTTAAAAAAGGGACAGCCGGGCTTAGTGGGCCAGCCCTCAAGTAGTGGGTCAGTGTACGGCTTGGCCACTACTCCGATAAAGTTGGAAGTGTTGACGACCAGGCTGCGGCAGTATCCCAGGCGGGGGGATAGGGAGGTGTTGGTGAAGGGGTTTCGAGAGGGTTTTGTTATTCTGGTGGTGGGGACAGTTGTATCAGGGAGGTTGCACAATCCTCCTTCAGTTCGGCATTGGGCATCTGTAGTTCGGGGGAAGTTGGCGAAGGAGCTGGCGGAGGGGAGGATGGCTGGTCCTTTTGTGGAAAAGCCGTTCCCGAACTTTGTGGTGTCTCCTTTGGGTATTATTCCAAAAAAGGAAGCGGGGAAATTTCAATTAATTCATAACTTGTCTTTCCCTGATGGAATATCAGTCAACGATCACATACCGCGGGATAGCTGTACAGTTAGGTACGCGTCTTTTGATCGGGCGGCGGATCTAGTTAGGAACGCAGGTATGGGGGCATGGATGGCAAAGGTGGATATTGAATCTACATTCCGCCTGTTGCCAGTCCACCCCAACAGTTTTCCGTTGTTAGGTTTTTGCTTTGAAGAGCAATTTTACTTTGATAGATGCATGCCGATGGGCTGCTCCGTGTCATGTGCTTACTTAGAGAAATTCAGTTCATTTTTGCATTGGGCGTTGGTGCAGGATGTGGGGTGCACCACTGTGGTGCATTATTTGGATGATTTTTTCTTTGTAGGAGCAGAGCAGTCAGGGGATTGTGGGCGGTTGCTGGGTGGTTTCATAGGCTTGGCTGATGAGTTGGGTGTGCCCTTAGCAGCGGATAAGACGGAAGGACCAACTAGCCGAATTACCTTTTTGGGGATTGAGTTGGATTCTCAGGAGATGGTAGCGAGACTTCCGGAAGAAAAAGTGACGAAGCTACGGGTCTTGGTGTCCAATGCGCTAGCTTCCAGGAAGTTGAACTTGAGAGAGTTGCAGGCCTTGATCGGGGCGTTGAATTTTGCATGCCGTATCATCCCGATGGGTAGGGTGTTTCTGAGGAGGTTGGCTGGGGTGACGGCCGGGGTATTGAAACCACATCATAGGATTAGGGTGTCCAAAGTGACGAAGGAGGATCTGCAGATCTGGGACATCTTTTTGCAAGAGTTCAATGGCATGTCGGTGTTTATGGAGGCCGAGATGTCTTCAGGAGACATGCAGTTGTTTTCAGATGCAGTTGGGGGGGCGGGTTTAGGCATATACATGTAAATACTCATGTAAATAGTTTCAGTTAATGACTTCCCCTATGTGTTATCCAAGTTCTCTCACCTGTTCTCTGTAAAACCAAACAGTTAGTTGTTCTGGTCTGTTGTTATATTGTGAACCGCGCTGATGCTAAATAGAGCGGTATATAAAAGCCTGTAATAAATAATAAATAAATATATTTTGCAGTGGCTTGGTGTGCCGATAGATGGCTTCAGTCATGGCAAGATGCGGGTTTGGTCACCAATATTGCTTTGCTGGAGTTATTTCCTATACTGGCGGCACTGGAATTGTGGCCTGAGCATTTGCATAATAAAAGATTGCTATGGTGGTGTGACAACGAAGCGATGGTGGGTATCATAAATCAGTACAGCCCTAGATGCGTGCCAGTAGCTGAGTTAATGCGGGAGGTGGTGTTAGCTTGTTTGAGGCTAAATGTGATGATCAGAGCACGTCACATTCCGGGTTGTACTAATAAGATTGCGGATGCTTTGTCTCGTTTTCAGTGGGACAGGTTCTGGAAGCTGGCTCCAGGAGCCGAGGAGATTGGATTACAGGTCCCAGGGCACTTGTGCAAGATTGGCCTGAAGAGATGAGGAACTTGATGAGAGCCTCGGTGGCGAGAAGGACATGGTCGGTGTATCAGAGGGGCTGTGTTGCAGTGGAAGGATTCTTCCGGGAACGGGGATGGCGATTAGAGGAGGTGTCGGACTGGATGTTAGCCAGTTATGTGGCGGAGGCCAAGAAGCGGGGGTGGTCCCGGGCAGCGATTCGTTCCCATTTAGCAAGGTTTGCGTTTTTTGCGAAGGCGGTTGGATGGATCCAGGAGGGGGGTGTTTTTTTGACAAGGAAGTTGATGCAAGGATGGGCCAGAATGCGACTGACACCTAAGGACAGCAGGTGGCCGATTACGCACGACCTACTGCTGAGGTTATGCGAGGCGCTTCTGAGGGTGGTGGCGTCGGCTTATGAGGCGGGGTTGTTTAAAGCGGTGTTTTGTTTGGCGTTTTTTGGGGCCTTTCGAGTGGTTGAATTAGTTGCAGACTCCGCGAAGGCGGGGACGGGTAGTGCGTTGCAGCGTGCAGCTGGGTAGGGGGTCGGTGAGGGTGCTTTTAACTCGTTATAAGACTGACCAGCAAGGGAAGGGCTGGTGGGTGGTTTTACAGGAGATGGTGGGAGTGAGGACCTGCGCAGTGGCAGCACTGCGGGAGTATGTGCACATTCGCCCGGAGGTTGAGGGCTCGTTTTTTATCCATGAGGATGCGAGATTGCTGACACGTTTCCAAGTGTCAGCTGTTTTAAGGTTGACGCTGCGTTGGATAGGAGAGGTACCGCATCAATTTGCGGCGCACTCGTTCCGCATCGGGGCAGCCACGAGTGCGGCGGCAGCGGGGTTGTCGGAACAGGAGGTGCAACGAATTGGGCGATGGCGCTCTAGAGCGTTTCAGGGTTATATCCATTTGTAGGTGGTTCGGCGGGGGGATGGTGGGGACCTAATTGTGTTTTTTCTTTTGCAG
Organism: Ichthyophis bannanicus; assembly: GCA_033557465.1. Lineage (NCBI taxonomy): Eukaryota > Metazoa > Chordata > Amphibia > Gymnophiona > Ichthyophiidae > Ichthyophis > Ichthyophis bannanicus. The sequence continues at coordinate 166,706,265 of CM066032.1, read as the reverse complement.
ATAAAGTTCCATATGACTGTTGGCTGATTGGACATTCTTTAATGCACTGGGCGGGTCGGCGGGCGGCAGTCCGGCCTCCAGGGGCGAATTTGGGCCTGGATCCAGAGGTGGTGTCCGTGTCATGGCTGGGTGAGCGAGGTCTTCATTGGATACAGTTACTCCCTTTGCTACGGCACCACAGGCGGAGTCGGCCGGCACCGGACCTGCTCTTGATTAATTTGGGGGGCAATGATTTGACGGCGTGGACCTGCAGACAACTCATCAGAGCGGTACAGATAGATCTGGCAGAAGTGCTGCAGTTGTTTCCAGGAGTAATACTGATGTGGTCGGACATTATACAGCGGCCTATTTGTCGCAATCAGAGACGATGGTCACAGGGACTTGCTAAAATTAACAGGCAGATTGGCCGCTGGGTTTGTGCGCATGAAGGGTACCAGGTAATGCATTCCTGGGTGGATGTGGATTGTGCAGAATTATACAGGATGGATGGGGTGCATCTATCTCCAGTGGGTCTCGATTTATTGTTAAACGATTGGCAGGAGGCACTTGAGCATGTAATGTTGAGAGATGCTCGCTGGTCGCAGCTTTTGGGGGGGGTGGCACGGGGGCGGGGAGGTCGCCCGCGCCGGTGGCGGGATCCCGGAGGTTTCCGGGGTCCGGAGCCTTGGATAAACTTGGGACGGGGGTGGGGTACCCCTGACTCGGAAAACCCCTGGGCGGGCTTTTGCTAATGATATGGCAAAGTCGGGTGCCCGGGGGGGGGGGGGAGAGAAGTAGGGAAGGCGGAGGCAGGCGCACCTTGCTATGGACATGGCTGGTGAGGCTTCATTCCGCAGGGTCTGAAAATGATGGTGATGAGATGTTTATGGTTATACAGTTTCTTGGTTTAATAAAGCTGCGACCAGAAGTGTTTACCAAAAGTGTGGTGTCCGTGTGTTATTTATGAGGTGGGGGTTGGGGGAGGGTGGCGTGGGGGTAAGGATAAGGTTAAGTGATGGGCGAAGCATTGAGTCCGACCTGCTCCAGTTAATGAAGGCCGCGAGGGCAGCGTCCCAAGCCAGCCGCCTGTAACAGGGCGGCTTGGCGAGATGCAGGGACAGCCTCGGGGGGGGGGGGGGGAAATCAGGGGGGGGGGAAACAGGAGACGCTGGGGGAATTTTGAATTCATTGGCTTTCCTAGCGTCGGGTGCGTGGAGGAGAGCCAATGAGGAAAGTAAGAAGAAGCGAGTAGGGCGAGGAGCGGGAAGTTGGGGGCCAGTCGGAGGAGCTCCAGGGAGCGGCGTCCCACCCTCCCGCCCTAGGGTATTTAGAAGGGGTGTAGGGGTGTCGCAGTAGGGGTGGAGCGGGATCCTGGAGGTTTCCGGGGTCCGGAGCCTTGGATAAACTTGGGACGGGGGTGGGGTACCCCCGACTCGGAGAACCCCTGGGCGGGCTTTTGCAAATGATATGGCGAAGTTGGGTGCCCGGGGGGGGGGGGGAGAGAAGTAGGGAAGGCGGAGGCAGGCACACCTTGCTATGGACATGGCTGGTGAGGCTTCATTCTGCGGGGTCTGAAAATGATGGTGATGAGATGTTTATGGTTATACGGTTTCTTGGTTTAATAAAGCTGCGACCAGAAGTGTTTACCAAAAGTGCAGTGTCCGTGTGTTATTTATGAGGTGGGGGTTGGGGGAGGGTGGAGGGGGGGTAAGGATAAGGTTAAGTGATGGGCGAAGCATCGAGTCCGACCTGCTCCAGTTACATTGAGAGAGGATTATAAATGTACAATCTGTATATAAACAATTAAAAATAGAGAATAAAATAAACGTAAATGAAACTAAGGAGAACAGGAAGGTCGCGGAGCCCAGTCCGCGCGGCCGCACTTAACCGGGGGGGTGTCTGGCACGCGCACCCGGCTGGTCGGGTGTCGCGGCGGCAGCAGAAGGGCCATCTTTGAAATGATTGGCTCCCGCGGGTGTTTTGACAACGCGGGAGCCAATCATTGACGAAAGGCTTCGGCAAGGGGGGAGCGGTGCGGAGCACGGTCGTCTTGCGGCCCGGAGGTGTGAGGCGACGGTTGCAGCTTAGGAGATCTGCCGTTTTAGGTCTTTGCAGTGTCGGTTCTTTGTGCATCCAGGGCACTTCAGTCGGACGCTTCAGAGTCGCGGCGTTCTTCGAGGACGGAGCCTTGGATTTCAGCGGCAGGAGCAGGAGACCGGAGCCTTGGATTCCAGCGGCAGGAGCAGGAGACCGGAGCCTTGGATTCCAGCAGACCGGAGCCTTGGATTCCAGCGGCACGAGTAGGAGACCGGAGCGGCACGAGCAGGAGACGGGAGCCTTGGATTCCAGCGGCAGGAGCAGGAGACCGGAGTTGCGGTGTTCTTCAGCTGCTGGAGCAGGAGAGGGGAGTCGCGGCCTTCTGTGCAGATTGCACGTGGTCGAGCTCCGTGCACGCGACCGGGCCGACAGATCAGGCAAGAGTGTTCTGGGGACGTGTGTGTGAGGGTTAATTGATCGGCTTGATAGTCCTTGGGGCAGTACTGTGCCTCATTTGGGGGTTTTCTGGGTTATCTTCAAAAAAATAAATAAATAAATTTTTCGGAAACTTTACCATGCGGCCTCACAATAAACGGGGTAAGGGAGGGCCACCTGGCAGGGGTGCAGGTAGGGGGGTTGGATTGGGGGTAGGTGTGAGGGGGGAGGAACCTCTGGCAGGGCTTGAGTCGGCAGGACGGGGAGGCTTGAGGCGTGGGGCAGTGCGGCAGAGAGGGGTTGAGCGGGGGAGGAGTAGGCAGTGGAAGGAAATGGGGAGAACCTTGGCTCAGGGCAGTACTGTGCAAGCCAGTGGCGGGCATGCAGATGTGCTGCCTCCGGAAGGCATTGTTACTGAGGGGCCGGTTAGCCCTGGTATTCCACAGGTGGAGGGTAGTGATAGTGTGCGGGGAGCTTTTGGGCAGGGGGTGGGGCAGGAGGCGGAAGCGATCTCAGGTGCTTGTCCTACTTCAGCTTGGTTAGGGCATCCAGCAGCGTCAGCTTGGTCAGGACATCCAGCAGCTTGGATGGCTGGGAGAGCTGGGACAGGGTACCCGGGTGTCTCTAATTTACACAGTGTCCAGGTTGACCACCCTTTGACTTGGGAACATTGGAGTGGGGGCGGGCAAGGCTCTTCCCGGGCAGATTGGTTGGTTGATTGCCCAGGACTGGTGTGGTGGGTATGGCTGCTGAACTCCTCTATAGTAGCACAATGCTGGCATAGGTGTGGCGGTGGCTGTCTGTCTATCCAGTGTGTGGTGGCTGCAAACTCCTTCCACAGCCCACACTGCCAGCAATGTTGCCAGTATTGGGCTGCCAATGTGCATAATGAGGAGCAAGGTACCATGGGTATAGGCCGGACAGGGTGGCCTGGCAAGGGTGCATCTGCACAGGGCATAGGGCACTGACTAGGACATTGTAGTGGCCGGACACCACCTACACAGACAGGGTGACCTCAGTATGTCCTGCTGAGAGATCACTGTCACCCTGACTGTGCAGTGACCACAACATGGCTAGGCACCCCCATAGTGCTATGTAGTATTTCTCTCATGTGATAGATATGGGTTTCCTTTTGGGGCCCAGTCACTGATTTATCTGCTTGCTGTGTATGCTGATATCCCAGTTCTGGGTGCATGCATCTCCACTGGGAACATGCACTATGGACTAACTAGCAGACTGTTTGTAGCTGGTATGTGTCTTGCTGGAGTGGCTGATGGCTTGCTGCAGGAGAATATCAGATAGTGGTCTAATGTTTGTCTGCTGTTGTGTTATGGATGTGTATAGAGCTGCATTGACTACCCTGTGGGGTGTCTGTTCCTCAGCAGGACTGGGGTTGATGCTCCCCTCTACTGCCACCTTTGCAGGGAGGTAGAATGTGGATCTATTGATGAGAGACCATGGTTGCCACCCTCAGCCCTGGGAGGGTGGTGCATGGCCCACCTGGGGGTCCATGGAGGCTACACCTGACTGAGACATCCATGGTGTTTATGCAGAAACTATGTATCTTACACATTAACACTGCTTTGGACCTCCGGCATGGCCTCCATCAGCCATGGAAGGTGTTGTGGACCTGGTCCTGGGCGCCTCATCGCACACTCAGGGTGAGCACAGTACCCGCACAATGTGACGGTGTGTAGCTACTCTGTGCCAGTAAAACACCCGGTCAGTAACCCCTACCAGGCCGAGGTGCTGTGTGCGTGCACCCGGTCACTTGCTCCTACCAGGCCAAGGTGCTGTGGGGGTGCATTCCCCATCTTGTGTTCATCTGTGGACAGCTGATTTGCATGTGCAGTGCATCATGGGTACAGGTGGGCTAACCCTATCCTGGTGACCACAGTAGACTGTGTGGTGACATGCAGGCTCTCTGCTGCCAGTTAGGGGCTTGCTAGCAGCTGTAGCCCAATGGTTACTTCACTGCCTGTGAAGCCAGAGGTCATGGGTTCAAACCCACAGTGGGGTTATTTGATAGGGTTGTCCAAAGCATTTTTTTCTTTAATGTACATATTTTGATGCCCGCAAAAACACCCTCAGCGTACTGTACCCATAGGGTGCCTCTGAGGGCGCTTTATAGGGCACCCTATAGGGCACCTTATGGTTCCCGTCCATATAGGGTGCACTATACATTATCCTGTGACTCAACTTATAGGGTGCCCTATAGGGGACATATTAGGGTGCCGTGGCGGACAGTGCACTTTATAATGTGCCCTATGGAGTGCCGTATAGGGTGCCTTATACGGCACCTTCCATTACAGCACGTGAGGGCGTGTTTGCTGGCAGCAATTATTAAAAAAAAAATATGGTGCTGCAGGAAAAAAATATGTACATTACAAAGCTGATGCCACAGCCAGCCTTACATATTAGGCACCCTGGGGAGCATACTCATGACTCCTGTATCATCAGTCAGTGCCTTAACCATTGTGCTCCACTGCTGCTCCTCCTTGCATGTCAGCGCACCTACTTATGCTTTTCATTCCTTACAATGCACAGTGCTGCCATCAGAAACAGTACTCTGACCTTGCGGTACCTCATACGGCACCCTCTACAGCGCCCTATAAGCAACATTCTAGGGTGCCTTGGCGGACAGTGCAATGTGCCTTATAGGGCGCCTTATGTTAACATGCTTTGAGGGTGCATTTGCTAGTAATGATAATTAAAATAAAGATACAATGCCCCCTAAAGCACTGTTTCCTGCAATGCCTCAGCTAGCCTTGTTCATTGGGCACTGTGGGGGATCAAACCCCTGATCCCTACATCATTGGACAGTGTCTTGGCCATTGTGCTGTGGCTCTGTTCCTGTGCTTGCACATCTGCGCGCCGCCTAATGCCGCCCATTATTTGTATGCCTCCTAAAATATCACCTCAGCCAGCCTTCTTCATTGAGCACAGTGGGGGATTGAACCCCTGATTCTTGCACCATTGGTAAGTGCCTTCACCATTGTACGGTGGCTCTGCTTTTCTGTTTGCACATCAGTGCGCCACTTATACCTCCCAGTATTAGAATGCCACACCAAAATCAGCGCCTTATGCTGCCCAGTATTAATATGCCACCAAAAACATCAGCGTGCCGCCTTATGCTGCCCAAAACATCAGTGCTCTGCTTTTTGCTGCCCAGTATTTCTCTGCCTCCTAAATTAATGCATCAGCCAGCCATCTTTATTGGTCTCTGTGGGGGATTGAACTCCTGATCCCTGTACCATTGGCAGGTGCCTTAACCATTGTGCTGTGGCTCTGCTCTTCAGCTTGTCCATCAGCGTGCCACATATGCCTCCCGCGCAGCCATCCGATGCGCTAAGGTGCGGGGCGCACAAGGGCGCCGCGCACCTTAGCGCATATTTATATTACGGCTTTTCTTTTTCAGGACGGAACGCCCACTCCTTATATGGCATCCGCACTCTACCGCGGCCCGCACTTTACCGGGGTTTTAGTAAACATATCCCTTTATGTGTTTTCTCACGCCAGTGGTTAACCAGGGGTTTATCCACCACCCCCTTCTTAATACAGCTTCTATGCTCAATAATTCTGTTATGAACCGGACGAGTGGTCATACCAACATATAACTTATTACAAAGACATTGTATTACATAAATGACATGACTAGTGAGGCAATTGGAAAAATCATCTAGGTAAAAAATGCATTTACTTGTTGGATGAACATATTGCTTTTTGACTGTTATAACATGAACACACACTGAACAATGACCACACTGAAAATGTCCTTTACATTTAGGAAGAACTTTGCATTCAGTAAATGCAAATGGAACTAGCATGTTGCGCAAATTAACATTGCACTTACGGGCCACTGTAAGTTTCAAATCTTGAAAACCCGGGAGGGCTTGTATCAAATACTAATGTTGTTTTATTATTTTTTCTACACGATGAGATTGATGAGAATACAGGAGAGGAACCACTATACCAACATCACCATCCTTTTTCTGTTGTTGTAATAATTGCTTCCGTGAACACTGACGAGCTCTATTATATGCTTTATTAATGTAATGCTGAGGGTAGTGTCTAACTCTAAATCTATCTTTCATAATAATTGCCTGCTGTTCAGATTCCTGATCTGAAGTACATATCCTACGGGCTCTTAAAAATTGACCCACAGGTAAGTTTTGTTTAAATGCAGAGTTGTGAAAGCTGTTGAAATGAAGTAGTTGATTTCTATCTGTGGGTTTTCTATAAAGAGTGGTAGTAAACCCTTCTTCAGTTCTTTTAATAAGTAAATCTAAATATGGTATTTGACATTCATCAAAGGTAACTTGAAACCGTAAATTATCATCACACATGTTGATCCATTCATTTAATTTGGATAACAGATCCACGGAACCATCCCACAACATAAAAATGTCATCTATGTATCTTATCCATAGTTTTATATTGGTTCTAAACAGATTATTTTTATATACTTCTCTTCAAATTTAAAAACATATAGATTTGCGACATCTGGGGCCATAGAAGAGCCCATAGCCACTCCTTAACCTGTTTGTAAAACAAATCTCGAAAGCAAAAGTAATTCTCGCAGAGGGCCATACGAGCCAAATCTATTAGAAACGCCGTAGAGATACGCTTATGTGTCTTCCTATTACATAAATATTGCTCAACTATTTTTAAAGCTTCCATCTGCGGAATGTTCGTATATAATGATTCTATATCTAGTGTGACTAGGAGCAAACCTGGATTTAAATCTTGTATCGAATCAAGAATATGGATGACATGTGATGAATCCTGCACATATGACCACTTCTCTTGAACATAGGGACGTAATAAAACATCCATAAGTTGTGAAATTGGCTCCAGGAGTGATCCGATAGCTGACACAATAGGTCGTCCCGGGGGACTTTCTAAAGATTTATGAATTTTGGGATTAATATAAATAGTCGGAATCAAAGGAAAATCTACTATAAAGAAAGCTTTTTCTTTTTCCGTAAGATGTCCAAATTCAAAAGCAATTAAAACTAAATTGTCAATAGATCTCTTCAGAGAGAGAGTAGGATCATCGTACAAACGAGAGTAAAATGTAGTATCTTTTAACTGCGTCTCAATCTCATCAATGTAGAAATCTTTATCAATAAATAACAATGGCACCCCCTTTATCCGCCGGCTTTATGATGATATTGTTATTTTTTTGTAAAGATTTTATTGCCTATTTCTCTTTAATAGTAAGATTGTCATAAGGTGGCCTACCCTTTATACTTATTTGGTCAATCTCTTTTGTAACTATTCTTTCAAAAGCCTCAATTAAGGGATCGGTATTTGGAGGAGGGATCCAACATGACTTCTTTTTTATTATAGATTGATCATTAGAAGATGACTCGTGGTTAGCAAAAAATTGTCTTATTCGGATCTTACGAAAAAATTTATACAAATCAATATGGGTTTCAAAAGGATCACCCTGGGGACATCCATTGACCTGGATACTAAAATGTCTCCTGGGATGTCTCTGTGATTTGGACATCTGCATGCCCATTTTCAGACATTCAAATCGTGAACAGCGTTTTTAAAATAACACCCAACATTTCTTAATCTATGTATGTATGTGTGTAAAGCACATGTGATCATTTATACCTGTTTGCGAGTAGGAGCACGTGATCATGCCTACATTCAAGATGCGTTTCCTGCCACTTATGCTAGTATTTTATTAAAGAAAAATAGGCATCTACTTTTCGTTATAGAATATCACCTAAGTAGGCATCTAAAAACGCTCTTCAACTAGGTACCCCCTTATAAAATTACCCTTGATGTGGTTAGTCACCAATCAGTTTGATACACCTCTCAAACAGTTTTCCACAACACAAATCTGATCATCAAGATTACCTCTTTTGTTAATTAAGAAACGTAATACTGCCAGCATAAATATGAAAGCTAAAATACAAACAAAGACGGCATAAATAAATATTAAATTACACAGTCAATAAAGCTGAACCCTGGATGACACCAAAGGGCCAATATTTCCAATTTGAAGCCATATTTCCAGTTCTCACCTGGTAAGATTCATTCTCAAGGAAAGAAGTAACCCAGTTAATCATTGGCTGACCAATCTCAATTCCACATAATATTGCTAAGAGTATGGCATGATTGATAGTATCAAAAGCCTCAGAAATATCTGAAAAGACCATTAAAGAAAGCCCATTATACTGTAAGCATCCAACACAGATTGCAAGTGTAGAAACCAGAAGGGTTTCAGTATGAGGGGCTGGGCCGCCGGGCCCCGGTTCCGCGGCCGGCCTTGGTAACCGGGTTCCGGGGCCCGACCTCCTGGCTGGCCGTGCTTGTCGGGGGGGGGGGGGGGAAGGGGAAGGGGGGCGTACCTGATTGGTCCGCGTAGGCGGACACGGGGTTGGCAGCGCGAGCAAGGAGGGCTCGCTGGCCGGCGTTCCCACGCTTCCTCCTTGCTCGCGCTGGTGAAAAGGTTTGGAGTTGGTCGCTCTCGGGTGCGGGGTGGGTTGTTTTTTGGCCTACCGGTCTCGTTGTTCGGTCCCCGGTGCTCCGTGGGGGGTGCGTGTCGTCCCCGTGCCTTCCCATCACCACAAAAAGGAAGTAAAGGACACCAAAGCGCTTTCGCTTGGTTGCCTTTCTCCCCGCAGAGTCCAGCGTGGCTGTTGGCTGTGGGGCACGTGGGGGGTTGGTCCGGCCTGTGTGCGGCCTCTTTGCTGGGCGGGCCCCCGACTGGCTTTGGGGCCTTGGGCGCGGCGTTCCCTGCCCATTATCTCACAGAACGGAACCCCGCAAGCAACCAGGCACATACAAAATAGTTTGAAAAACAAAAAAAAAAAAAAAAAGGAGAGAGGAGGAAATCTTTCGATACCGGGACACCTGCTACTATACAGCGGTGCTGCCTCGGTTGGTTGGGGGGCAGGGCCTTGCCGCCGGGTGCCGTCCTTTGGGCTGAGTGCCCCTTTTTTCTGTTCTCATGGCTCGGCGGGTCCCGCTGCGGGGCGTAGCGAGGGGGGCGAAGGGTGCTGCCCGGGGGCGGGGAGTGCTGCGGCGTGGTGCCCTGCCTGGAGACCGCGGCAGAGCCCGGGCCGCGGCCCCTGCTCCCGGGGGGCCGCCTGCGGCGCGACGGGGCCGTGGGCTTAGCGGGCTGCGGCGGACCCGGGGTCGGGGGGCCGCTCGGGGGCCCCCAGTGCCCGTGTCTGCGGCGGGTGCCTCCAGGGGTGAACCAGATCCCTCTGTGGGGCCTCTGGTCGAGGGTGCTGCATTGGTGGCGTTGGGGGGCGGCGAGGGGTCGGGCGGCCCGGCCAGCGGCGGCCCCGGGTCTCCGCGGGCCCCTGTTCACGGCCTGCTGCCTACTGCAGCGGAGGGCTGGCCCTCATTTTCACCCCCTCCCCCGGGAGCGGGGGGGCCTTCCCCCTCCCCTTGGTTTTCCCCTCCTGCTACCGGTTTCCTGGGTTCGGCGGGCCCTTGGCCATTCGGAACGGCCTCGTGGGGGGGTGGAGGCCCTTGGGGTGGCTGGGGGGGTTGGTTAGGGGACGTTCGTGGGCCGGCCGGGGGGGCAGCGGCCTGGGAGGCTGGGGGGTTGGGGTCTTCGGCTCGGGTTTGGGGGGCCGGGTCGCCCTCCGCTCTCGGTACCCCTGGTGCTCTGGCTGCTTTCTCTTCCCCTTCTCCGCAGGTGCCGTGGACTTCACCGCCTCCCACCTCCATGGCTTCTTCTGGTACGTTGGCTGGTGCGGATCGGGGGGAGTCAGCGGGGGCCTCTGCTGGGCTCGAGGTTCCGGCGCCTGGCGTGGCATCTGACGGGGCTCCTGTCGCCCCCGCTGGGGGGAGTGGTGAGTATGCTGGTGGCGCTGCGGGGGGGGCCTCTGAATCTACACCGGGCTCTGTGGGGGCGGGGAAGGTAGCTGGGAAGCGCAAACGTGCTCGGCGATGCAGGCGTGCATCCTCTTCCTCTTCCTCCTCGTCGTCGTCCTCGACTTCATCGGTCGGTTCCCCGCGGGGGGCGGCAGAGGGCGCCTTGGGTGGGGTCTCCGTTATACAGTGCTCTGAGTTGTGGGAGGCCGTTCCGCGGAAGTTGCGGCGGCGGATCAAGCGCCGGAAATATATTGACATCTTCCGCCTCCTCGATGGTCGGAAGCGCTCGGGTGAGAGCAGGAAAAAACGCAAGGAGGACGAGAAGGCGGGCCGGGTGCGCAAGGTCTCGCGCAACACCCTCAACTGGACCCGCGCCTTCTTGCATTTAGCGAGCGTATGGGGGCATTACTTCCCGGATCAGTACGGGGCCCTGCTCGCCTATGCTGATAATATCCTGGCGGCGTCCCAGGCTCACGAGGGTTGGGCTTGGTTAAAATTACGACGAGGAGTTTCGGGATCAGATGGAGGAGAATAGCCGTTTGCTGTGGGGAACGAAAGACATCAACCTATGGTTGACCCAGATGTCCGTCCGGGGTCGCACTGGGGTATCCGGCGGGGCGGCCAGCAGGGCGGGACCGGCTCCGGTGCCGGCTAGCGGGCGTTCCTTTCGTGGCCCCGGCTCGGCTTTGCCTCAGCCAAAGGGTGCTGTCGTTGGGGGGGATGTCTGCTGGCGCTTCAACAAGGCGTCCTGCCCATTCCCTGATTGCAAATTCAAGCATGCCTGCTCCTTGTGCGGGGGTGCGCACGCAGCTGCGAAGTGCAGCAGAAAAGGGGTCCCGGGGGCCCCCTCGGCGGGGAAGTAACTCGGGGCGGGCCTTGGCCCATACCCCCGTCCGCGTGGCGGCAATGCGCCCCTGGTTGCTGGCGTACGGGCGTTCCCGTCGGGGAGGGCGGCGGGTTTGCTTCTGGGCGGGTTTTCCCGGGGTTTCCGCATTCCTGTCCGGGGAGCGCTTGCCAAAGGGGGGTCCCGCAATGCTGCCTCCGTTCGGACTTACGGGGATTTTGTGCGGCGGAAGATTTCCGAGGAGTGTGCGTTGGGTCGCATGGCTGGCCCTTTCCTGGTGCCCCCTTTTTCTCCCTTTACGGTCTCGCCGTTGGGGGTGGTACCCAAGAAGGAGCCGGGCAAGTTTCGGTTAATACACAACCTCTCTTGCCCTCCAGGCGCTTCGGTCAATGACCGCATACCTCGCGAGCTCTGTACGGTCCATTACTCTTCCTTCGATGCCGCTGTCTCCCTGGTCCGTCGCTGCGGGCCTGGTGCCCTTATGGCAAAAGTGGATATTGAATCGGCCTTCCGTCTGTTGCCGGTTCACCCCACGGCCTTCCCTCTGCTGGGGTTTCGCTTCGAGGCGCGGTACTATTTTGATATGTGCATGCCCATGGGCTGTGCCATCTCTTGTGCGTATTTCGAAGCCTTCAGTACGTTCTTGCATTGGGTCGTGGAACAACAGTCGGGGGCTGCTTCCGTGGTGCACTATCTCGATGACTTTCTGTTTGTCGGGCCTGAGCGTGCTCCCACGTGTCCCAATCTCCTCAGTACTTTTCTGCGTGTGGCTGCCGACTTCGGCATCCCCGTCGCATCTGATAAGACGGTCGGACCGGTTACGTGCCTTACTTTTCTCGGTATTGAAATTGACACGGTGGCGATGGTGGTGCGCTTGCCGGCGCAAAAGATCCGTCGCCTTCGGGAATTGGTGGCCTCTATAGGTTCCGCTTCCAAGATTTCCCTCCGTGTCCTCCAGTCGTTGGTCGGACATCTCAATTTTGCTTGCCGTGTCCTCCCCATGGGGCGTCCTTTTACGCGGCGACTCTCCTTGGCGATGGCGGGGCTGCGACTGCCCCATCATCGTATTCGGGTGTCCGCCGGGATGCGGGCGGATCTGCGGGTCTGGGATGCCTTTCTGGCTGGCTTTAACGGGTCCTCTGTCCTGCAGCTGCCGGAGCTCTCGAATCACGATCTGCAGTTGTTTACTGATGCGGCGGGCGGTTCTGGTTTTGGGGCGTATTGTCATGGGTCCTGGTGTGCTGAGCCCTGGCCGGCGGATTGGGTAAGCTCCGGCCTCACCCGGAACATCACCTTCCTGGAACTTTTTCCCATTGTGGTGGCTCTCTGGGTATGGCCGGACCGCTTGCGGAACCGGCGGGTAGTCTTTTGGTGCGATAACGCGGCAGTGGTTGAGGTCATAAACCGTCAAGCCCCCCGCTGCCCCTGGGTGGCTTCTTTGATGAGGGTGTTGGTGTTGGCCTGCTTGCGCTTGAATGTCACCGCTAGGGCTCGGCACGTGCCTGGTTCCCAGAACTCTATTGCTGATGCTTTGTCCCGTTTTCAGTGGGTGCAGTTCCGGCGGCTGGCTCCTCAGGCGGACGAGCTGCCTGCGCTGGTTCCGGAGCATCTCTGGAGAATTGGGATCCTGACCTAATGGTTCTCCTGGCGGCATCGGTGGCTCGTAGTACCTGGGCGGCGTACCGGCGGGGCTACCGTCAGGTGAGTGCTTTTCTGGGCGCGCATGGCTGGTCTGGGGGGGCGGTGTCGGATGGTCTGGTCGGCCGTTTTGTGTTGTGGGCAAAGCAGGAGGGCTGGGCCCGGTCGGCAGTCGCTGGAGCATTGGCGGGCTTCTCTTTCTTTTGTAAGGCTGCTGGTTGGGGAAACCCGCGTGTCTCCTTTTTAGTTGGGCGTCTGCTTGCCGGATGGGCTCGCGTACAGCCGGTGGCGCGGGATTGGCGGCTCCCGATATCTCATGAACTGTTGTTGCAGGTTTGTGAGGTTTTACCGCGGGTGGCGGCCTCCGGTTTCGAGGCGGTCTTGTTTCATGCGCTGTTTACTACGGCCTTTTTCGGCGCCTTTCGGGTATCCGAGCTCGTCCCTCGGTCCGCGAGCCGGGGGGCCTTTGGCGGGCTCGACTTCGGGCATGTTCGTGTGGATCCGGTGCGGGTGCAGATTTTCTTATCTCGGTCTAAGACGGACCAGTCCGGAAAAGGGGGTTGGGTCTTGCTCCGTGCTATTCCTCCCTTGTTGTCTTGTCCCGTGCGGGCTTTGGGTGCGTACGTGCAACAGCGACCGGGGGCGCGGGGTCAATTCTTCATTCACGCGGACGGCAGGCCAGTGACCCAGTATCAGTTCACGGCGGTGCTACGGTTGGTTTTGCGCGCCTTGGGTTGCCCCGAACGGAGTTACGCTTCGCACTCCTTTCGGATTGGGGCGGCGACTAGCGCGGCGGCTGCGGGTCTGGACTCGCGGGTCATTCAGCGCATTGGCAGATGGCGGTCGGGGGCTTATGCTGGGTATGTTCGCCCACCGGCCTCCGGGGGGGCCGCCTAGTTCCTTGGGTACTCTGCCCGAAAAAGGGGGGGGGGTAGGGCGGAGCAGGGGGGGTACTAATGCTTTTCTCCCTGTTGCAGAATTGCTTGCTGGTGGCGGTCCGCTCTTTTCTGATTGCAGGTGGTGTGTCCGGTGGGGACTGGTGGATCATCGGGCACTCTTTCGTCTACTGGGCGGAGCGTCGAGCGGCTGTTCGGCCGTTGGGGGTTCATCTTGGTCTTGCTGGGACAGGAGTGCGCCTGTGCTGGATGTGCCGCCGCGGTATGCACTGGGGACAGCTCCTGGACCACGTCCATGCAGAACTCGGACGGCGGCAGCGGCCAGTCGGGCTGCTGCTTCACCTGGGGGGCAATGACGTTGCTGGCTGGGCTCGCCTGCAGCTCATTCTGACGATTTCGGATGACATTGCCCGGCTGCGGAAGGTCATCCCAGGGGTGGCCATCATTTGGTCGGACATTGTTCCTCGTCCTGCCTGCTGGACCCAACGGCGTTGGTCGAGGGGTTTGTGCAAGCTCAACCGTCAGATTGGGCGTTGGGTGCAGCGGTCGGGTGGGATACATGTTCGACACCGTGGGCTGATGTCGCTTGTGCTGGGCTTTACCGGCTCGATGGGGTTCACTTGGCTCCGGTGGGGCAAGACCTGCTTCTCAATGATTGGCAGGAGGCATTGGAGTCTTGGTGCTGGTCGCAGCTTTCTTTGGTGGGGGCGGCTCTAGGATAGCGAGCTACCTAGTGCCGGTGGCGGGGTAGCGAGCTGGTGCTCGTGGACCCGGTGCCTCAATGCAGCCGTATGCCGCCTTCCAGGTGAGCGGCATGGCTCGTCAGGTTGGGGGAGACGTCCTGGATGGGGTCTCCACCCGGAAATAGGAACCCCCTCAGCCGGCCTTTGCTATAACGGCTAGGCAGGCGCAGGGGGGGGTCACGGGGGGGGGGGGGTGGTGTGGATGGTGCTCCACTTTGCTACTAACGGCTGTGGGGGGCACCATCCGGATGAGGGGGGGGTTATGCGGTTATTTTTGTTACTGTTTTGGATTACAAATTGGCCCGTGTTGGGCCGGTGTTTACAGTCAATAAAGCTGCGACCAAGCAATGTTTGCACCATACCCTGATGTCTGTGCGGTTTGTATTGGGGGGGGGTGGGGGGAGTGGGGGACGGGACGGTGGAAGGGGTGAGAAAAAGAAGGGAGGTGGGGGGGAGAGGGGTGGGGGATGGGTACAGGCCGGGTTGGGCATCCGGATACCTCGGTTATGAGGGGCTGGGCCGCCGGGCCCCGGTTCCGCGGCCGGCCTTGGTAACCGGGTTCCGGGGCCCGACCTCCTGGCTGGCCGTGCTTGTCGGGGGGGGGGGGAAGGGGAAGGGGGGCGTACCTGATTGGTCCGCGTAGGCGGACACGTGGTTGGCAGCGCGAGCAAGGAGGGCTCGCTGGCCGGCGTTCCCTCTCTTCCTCCTTGCTCGCGCTGGTGAAAAGGTTTCCCTCCCTCCCTCCCTTTGTTTGCGGGGGGGAGGGGAGAGGTGGATGTCGTTGCAGCTGGGGGGGGGGATTGCCCATTTTGGGCCGGGTGAGTGGGGTAGCGAGCTGGTGCTCGTGGACCCGGTGCCTCAATGCAGCCGTATGCCGCCTTCCAGGTGAGCGGCATGGCTCGTCAGGTTGGGGGAGACGTCCTGGATGGGGTCTCCACCCGGAAATAGGAACCCCCTCAGCCGGCCTTTGCTATAACGGCTAGGCAGGCGCAGGGGGGGGTCACGGGGGGGGGTGGTGGTGTGGATGGTGCTCCACTTTGCTACTAACGGCTGGTGGGGGGCACCATCCGGATGGGGGGGGGGGGTTATGCGGTTATTTTTGTTACTGTTTTGGATTACAAATTGGCCCGTGTTGGGCCGGTGTTTACAGTCAATAAAGCTGCGACCAAGCAATGTTTGCACCATACCCTGATGTCTGTGCGGTTTGTATTGGGGGGGGGTGGGGGGAGTGGGGGACGGGATGGTGGAAGGGGTGAGAAAAAGAAGGGAGGTGGGGGGGAGAGGGGTGGGGGATGGGTACAGGCCGGGTTGGGCATCCGGATACCTCGGTTACTAGAATTCCTTCAAAATTTCCATCTAAATCATATTTGCTTTAAGAAACTCTTGCAACTAAATTAAAATAATTTGTTCCATCACTTTTGCTAGAAATGGTGTATTGGAAATGGGCATATAATTATCAACATTAGAAGCAGCCTTCCAAGGGGTAGAGGAGCTGGTGTGCGTGTTCGAGATGGCAGCTTAGAGGAAGAGCTCCGAGGAAGAATTCGTTTTAAAGTATCCCGTGAATCTCGGTTGCTTCTATTTTTCAGTTGCTCTCTTCCCAGAGGACTGTCTAAACCAGGGATTTGAACCCAATCCTCAGGATGCATCTAGCCAGTCAGGTTTTCAGGAAAACCACAATGAATATGCATGAGAGAGATTTGCATGGAATGGTGGCAGTGCATGCATCATGCATATTCATTGTGGTTATCCTGAAAATCTTACTGGCTAGGAGGACTAACACACCCTCTGAACTTTTAAGATCTACCTTTGTATGGATCTATACACCTTTATGCAAAAGAAAAAAAACCATCTGGAATTCATTGCTGGAAAATATAGTAAAAGTTGTTAGTGTAGTTGGATTTAAAAGTGGTTTGGACAAGTTCCTGGAGGAAAAGTCCATAAAGTCATTATTAAAGCAGAGTAGGGAAATCCCACTGTTATAAGCAGGGGTAACCTGCCAGATACTTGTGACCTGGATTGGCCACTGTCTTGACGGACCTTTGGTCTGACCCAGTAAGGCATATCTTATTTTTTAAGCACTTGAGGTTTATTTGTTTGTTTATTATTTGTTCAGGCATAGCCACCATAACATCACAGCATGGTTGCTTGGCAAGCATCCTCACAGTGGATGATTCAGCGCAAAATGAATCTTTTTAGAATAATAATCCTGTTTCAGTGTATTAATTTTCTCTTGATACTCATTCATCAAATCCAGGAAGGCAGCTTTAGTACTGTAGTACTAATGGTTTTTTATGCCATTTCCTTTCTACCTTTGGGAAATGATGCTTTATATTATATTCATTATACTTATCAACATCTTGGGGTCTGCATTTCTTTTTGTTTCACTTGGATTTGTATAGCTGTGATAAATTACACTGTTCTCCATTTTGGCCTGTGCAAAGCTGATGATAAACCAATAATAAATATATACTTTCAATTATTCAGATTACAATGAAGGACACATAATTGCTGCTTTGTTATTTGCAAATGTTTGTAGTTTATTCTTGAGGGGTAATTATAGAGGATAACTGTATATGTTTTCAAAACCCCGCTACCTCAAATAAACTGGGATTATTTTTTAAAGAGGAAGGAACGTATTGTGCCTTGTTGTTATTTCATATAGATGTGATGGACACATGCACAGCATGACAGTGATACACCTCAAAAAAGAAGTTACAAAAACATAGTTTTGTCAGTTTTAGAACAGCAATTGTAACTATTAAGGTATTTAAAATGAATAAACCCAGGCAGCTGGTACTGTGAGTGTGAGGAGGTGTGTGGAGCCTGGTGGCAGGCTCCTGGGACTGCTGCAGCGGTTAGCACACCGCTGACGACACCCTCTCCTGCACTGCTGAGGCTACTTGCCGTTGTGAGGACCCGAGATGCAACTTTAAAATCCTGCCACAGCGTTTCCCTCCGGAGCTGGTACTGTGAGTGTGAGGAGGTGTGTGGAGTCTGGTGGCAGGCTCCTGGGACTGCTGCAGCGGTTAGCATGCCGCTGACGACACCCTCTCCTGCCATGGACGATCGGGCAGGCATTACTGGATTGGCTGTGTTTGGGGGGGTTTTTCTATAAATTTGAGTCTAGTTTTCGCGACCGCGGGGCGTGGTCTGAAGGGGCATGTCTAAAGGGGCAGGTTCTGCCCCTTTTGTGCCCCTTCGGCGCCATCTAGGCGCCTCACGGCCTCTCCGTGTTGCTGAATAATTTCTATTTTGTTGTATTGTGTGTATTGTTCTTAGAGTGGTCATGCTACAGTAGTGTTATTAAAATGGGAAAGAGGAAGGCTAAAACGGGGAACAAGGTGCTAGCTGCTTCGGCAAGCGGTGGGAAAACATCTGGCCCCCTAGATAAGCAATTTGCTCCCTGTCCGTTGGTGCAGTCCTCTCCAGAAGGAGTCTCCCTAAGTCTTGAGGGACGGACTCCTCCTCCCTGTCCTCGGCCTCTCCCCTCTGATGTTTTGTTCCGGGAGCCTTCAGGTCTGGCCAGTCATTTTGATTCTACCTTGGTACTACCTACACCTGTTTCTTTATCTAGTTCGACTTCTGAACTCCCTGTCATCTCCCCTGATGCGGAAGTTACCTTAAAGGATCTTTGGAGTGCACTTCAATGTATTGATTGCAAGATAACGGTTAATTCTAAATTACTGGGTACTTTTTCTCAAGAAACTGTTGCATCATTGCAGCAGTTAGATGAGAGGGTTATATCATTGGATAGAGTTTCTAAATTGGAGGTTCAAGTGGTACCTCTCACTGCTGCAAATGTTGTTGGTATTAAAGATTCTGTAGTTGTACACTCTAAGCTGGAGGCCCTTGAAAATTCCATGCGGGCATATAATTTACGTTTTTTAAATTTCCCGTGTACATCTTTGTTAGCTCCTCGGATTTTACTGGATAAATATTTGAAGGAGGTTCTATCCATTTCTGATCTTGTAGATGTATCTTCTGCTTATTATCTTCCCTCCTAATTCAAAAAGGTGCATTCGGTGGAAGGAGAGATGGATGTATTGGAGCCCTCCATATCTAATCTGACGGCCTTTCTTGAAGACTCCCTTGATTTAATACACTCCCGTTCTGCGTTGCTGGTGACCCTTCGGTCTCTTGATCTTAAATATCGAATTCTTAAGGCCTTTTTTAGGCATAAGGCCGTTAAATTTTGTGGATAAGAACATAAGAACATTAGATATGCCATACTGGGTCAGACCGAGGTCCATCAAGCCCAGTATCCTGTTTCCAACAGTGGCCAATCTAGGTCATACGTACCTAGCAATATCCCCAAAAGACACAGGTTCCACAATGCTTGTACTGGGTCAAGCATTGATATCCTGGGTCCCTTTTTAATAGTGGTTTATGTACCTTTCCTCCAGGAACTTGTCCAAACCTTTTTTAAACCCAGCTATACTAACAGCCCTTACTACATCCTCTGGTAACAGATTCCAGAGTTTGATTACACGTTGAGTGAAAAAATATTTTCTTATTTGTCTTAAATAGTTTACCCTGTAGCTTCATTACATGTGCCCTAGTCTTTCTATATTCTGGTAAGGTAAACAATTGATCTACGTTTACCCGTTCCACTCCGTTCATTAATTTATAGACCTCTATCATATCTCCCCTCAGCCGTCTCTTTTCCAGGTTAAAGAGCCCTAACCTTTTTAGCCTCTCTTCATAGGAGTAGCCTTCCATCCCCTTCACCAATTTGGTGGCTCTTCTCTGTACTTTTTCTAATAACGCTAGGTCCTTTTTAAGATACGGTGACCAGAATTGCACACAATATTCAAGGTGCGGTCGTACCATGGAGTGATACAGAGGCATTATAATATCCTTTGTTTTATTCTCCATCCCTTTCCTTATGATACCTAGCATTCTATTTGCTTTCTTGGCCGCCGCTGCACACTGGCCGGAGGGTTTTAACATGTTATCCACGATGACTCCTAAATCTTTTTTCTGGGTGGTGGTTTCTAATGTGGAGCCATGCATCGTGTAACTATAGTGTGGGTTGTTCTTTCCTAGGTGCATAACTTTGCACTTGTCCACATTAAATTTCAGCTGCCATTTGGATGCCCAGTCTTCCAATTTATCCAGATCCTCCTGCAGTTTTCCACAATCCTCTTGGGTTTTAACAACTTTAAACAGTTTTGTGTCATCTGCAAATTTGATAACCTCACTAGTTATTCCCTAGTTATACAGTTAATATCTTTCCTGATGTGGCACATTGCACCCAACTCAAATGGAGGCTTTTTTTTAGCCTTAAAGCCTCAGGTATTGAGTTTGGGAGCAACGTTCTACTTATGTTTTCCCTGTAAATGCGTCGTCAATCTTGAGGGCGCTTCTTATGTGCTTGCTGATGTTACCCATTTAGAACGGTTTATTTCGGAACGACAGGCGGTTTCTGGGGCAATTCAGGGTGAGTGATGTTACGCCTCCTTAGATGGGCAAGAAATTGCTTCGATTTCTGTATGATGTATTTGTATACACATATTTTTTCTGTTCTTAATGTATGATCACAACCAGTTCCCGTAATGTGGGCTTTATACTGTCTTTTTTAAATTTTGTATATGATTCCTATGTGACATTTTCTTGATTTTCCTATATGTTTTCCGATATGTAGTAACTTTTGGAATATAAATAAATAAAAAATGTAAAAAATAAAATGAATAAACCCAGGCAGTCAGAATTCCATCCACAAACCCCAAATGAGGAAAATAGTTAAGAAAAAACTAAAAGGAGCATCTGCAAAGGTTAAAGATTTACATCAAGCATGGGTGTTGTTTAAAAATACTATCTTGGAATTCCATGCTTTAAGAAAAGTGGAAGGAAGTCCAAAACACTGCCAGCATGGTTTAAAGGTGAGGTCAGAGAGGCTGTTGTAGCCAAACAAGCATCTTTCAGAAAATGGAAAAAGGCCAAATAATGAAAACTGGAATCATCAGCACTGGCAAGTTAGATGCAAAGCATTGATAAGGAAAGCAAAGAGAAAATTTGAAAAAATCTTGCTGTGGAAGCAAAAATGCATAATAAAAACTTTTTCAAGTACATTCTTAGCAAAAAAAAAACCCTGTGAGAGGTCAGTTGGACCATTAGATAATAGAGGGGTAAAAGGGGCACTAAAAGGGGACAAGGCCATAGCAGAGAGACTGAATGAATTCTTTGCTTCAGTCTTTACTGAAGGAGATATAGGGAAGTTGCCCATGACTGAAATAGTATTTAAAGGTAATGCGGGGCCGTTTAAAATGCTGCTACATTGGTTCTGCTTGCTGTGGAGATTGGAGCGGTGGAGGGGTGATGTCGACAGCGGAGGTTGTGAGTGGGAGCTTAAACTCCTGGTGGTATGATATCTACCTCTTCAGATGCTATGTGGAGCATTTCTTCTTGTCTCCTCTATTCCTTTAACTATCACTGTATCTCTTAAACTGTCCTATCTAATTAATGGCGTTCTTTTCATATTTTCTGCAACTTTTATGTAATATTGTAAACTGCTCTGATGCTTTGGCTTGGGCGGTATATCAAATGTAATAAACATAAACATAAACATAAATATCGATAAACCGGGAAGATGTATTGCAACTATTTGATAAACTAAGGAGTAGCAAATCACCTGGACCGGATGGTATACATCTGAGGGTGTTGAAAGAACTGAAATATGAGATTGCAGACTTACTATTAGTAATCTTTGAACTATCATTAAAATCATCTGTAATATCTGAAGATTGGCCAAGGGCCAATGTAACGTCAATTTTTTAAAAGGGTTCCAGGGGTGATCTGGAAAATTACAGACTGATGAGCCTGACATTAGTACTGGGCAAAATGGTAGAAACCATTATGAAAAACAAAATTACTGAACATGTAGATAGTCATGGTTTAATGGGAGAAAGCCAACATGGCTTTAGCCAAGGAAGGTCTTGTCTTACTAATCTGTTTTATTTTTTTGACGGTGTGAATAAAGAGGTTGAAAAAGGTGAGCTGGTTGATATAGTGTGTCTGGATTTTCAGAAAGCCTTTGACATGGCCCCTCATGAGAGACGTTTGGCGAAGTTAAAAAGTCATTGAATAGGAGGCAGTGTACTATTGTGGATCAGGAACTGGTTAAAAGATAGAAAGCAGAGGGTAGGGCTAAATACCCAATTTTTCCAATGGAGAAAGATGAATAGTGGAGTATCCCAGGGATCTGTGCTGGGTCTGCTCCTTTTTAACATATTTGTAAATGACCTGTAAATGGGAATAATGAGTGAGGAAATCAAATTTGCAGATGACACAAAATTTCAAAGTTTTTAAAAACCAAGAGGATTGTGAAAAATTACAAGAGAACCTTGATAAATTGGAAGACTGGACGTTCAAATGACCAATGAAATTTAATGTGGACAACTGCCAAGTTATGAACCTAGGAAAGAACAAGCCAAACTATGGTTACACGATGCAAGGTTCCACATTAGGAATCACCACCCAGGAAAAAGATTTATGTGTCATAGTGGATAACATTTTGAAACCCTCTGCCCAGTGTGCAATGGCAGCCAAGAAGGCAAATAGAATGTTAGGAATCATAAAGAAGGGAATGGAGAATAAGACAAAGGATATTATGATGCCTCTGTATCGTTCCATGGTGCGACCACACTTTGAATATTGTGTTCAATTCTGGTCGCCATGTCTTAAAAAAGATATAGCGGAATTAGAAAAGGAACAGAGAAGAACCACCAAAATGGTAAAGGGGATGGATGGATTCCCCTATGAACAAAGGCTTAAAAGATTAGGGCTCTTCAACCTGGAAAAGAGACGGTTGAGGGGAAATATAATAGAGTTCTATAAATTAATGAATGGAGTGAAACAGGTAAATGTAGATAGTTTATGCCATCAAAAGGTAGAAAGACTAGGGAGCACCGCAATGAAGCTACAGTGTAACCCATTTAAGACTAATGAGAGAAAATATTTTTTCACTCAGCGTGTAATCAAACTCTGGAATTCGATTCCAGAGGATGTAGTAAAAGCCATTAGTGTAGCTGGGTTTAAAAAAGATTTGGACAAGTTTCTGAAGGAAAGACCCATAACCTATTAAAGAGGACCTGGGAAATCCACTGCTTGTCCCAATACAAGCATTGTGGAACTTTTGTGTCTTTTTGGGAAACTGCCAGGTACATGTGACCTGGATTGGCCACTGTTGGAAAACAGGATATTGGGCTTGATGGACCTTGGTCTGACCCAGTATGGCTTTCCTTATGTTCTTATGTTATGTTCAAGCACTTCAACAAACATTCAGCCCACTGAAAGCCTAAACAAAACTATGCTGTTGTGGATTTTATTATAGCTACAGTATAACTCACAACCTTTACTATCATATAACATAAAACAAATTATTATGATTGCACTTGTAATCTTATATCAATTATATTATTATAACAGAGGGGAGCCTTGCCTTATCAGAGCTATTCAGCTTTTATCATTAATACCGAGATTGTATATCTGCTCAAACCAACTGTGCAAGCTGTGGAGATTATTGTCAGTAGCAAATAAATATAAATAATCGATAGGTCTAGGGGTAGTTTCTACTTCCCAGTTTTCCCAAGATTCTATAGGTCTATCTGGCAAATGAGTCATGTGAGATAAACGGAACCAATCCCGTGTTTATATATAAATTAGACTTTATTGTTGATAGAAAAATAATATAAATATAGAATAAGTTAGACTTATGAGGTAAGAACATAAGAACATAAGATATGCCATACTGGGTCAGACCAAGGTTCATCAAGCCCGGTATCCTGTTTCCAACAGTGGCCAATCTAGGTCATACGTACCTAGCAGTTTCCCCAAAAGACACAGGTTCCACAATGCTTGTACTGGGTCAAGCATTGATATCCTGGGTCCCTTCTTAATAATGGTTTATGGACCTTTCCTCCAGGAACTTGTCCGAACCTTTTTTAAACCCAGCTACACTAACAGCCTTTACTACATCCTCTGGTAACAAATTCCAGAGTTTGATTACACGTTGAGTGGAAAAATATTTTCTTTTATTAGTCTTAAATAGTTTACGCTGTAGCTTCATTGCATGTCCCCTAGTCTTTCTATATTCTGATAACGTAAACAATCGATCTACGTTTACCCGTTCCACTTCGTTCATTAATTTATAGACTTCTATCATATCTCCCCTCAGCCGTCTCTTTTCCAGGTTAAAGAGCCCTAACCTTTTTAGCCTTTCTTCATAGGAGTATCCTTCCATCCCCTTTACCATTTTGGTGGCTCTTCTCTGAACCTTTTCTAATAACGCTATATTTATTTATTTATTTAGACAGTTTTGTATACCACCTTATCCTTCAATCAAGGTGGTCACAACCAATGTTCCCTCTAATTTTCTGTAGGCTGTGTGTGCATAAAATATCAGCTGTGCAGCTTTTGAAGGAAGGTTACATTTTTGTGCGCCACATAACGACACTCAGAGTTATATACTTTAAAATTTGACTACACGTCAGAATACAGTATGTACACCACATTGATTGCACTAGAAAATATTGTAGAACTTTTGAAAACCGTAAATACACAACAACTTTTAAATTTTAAGACGTCTGTGTTGTTTTCTATCAGAATCAGAACCGTAATGTTTGTGTGCTCTGTTGTAAAGTATGTGCGCTCGCTCGGCGAGGTGTGTGCGCGCGCACACGCGCACAGCTTAGAGGGAACAGTGGTCACAACACAATTGGGGGATACATTTAACATGAGGGGATATGAGACACATACACTAATACAGGGAACATAGGCAATGGAGGGTTAAGTGGCTTGCCCAAGACCACAAGGAGCACCTGTGGGACTAGAAACCCCAGTCCTTCCGGCCCAAGGTTGGTGTCCTCTAGTGGGATTTGAACCCCCAACCTTCTGGCCAGAGGTAACTTTCCCCAACCACTAGGCCACTCCTCCCTTATATATATCCTTTTTAAGATACGGCGATCATAATTGCACACAATATTCAAGGTGCGGTCTCACCATGGAACGATATAGAGGCATTATAATATGTTTTGTTTTATTTTCCATTCCTTTCCTTATGATACCTAGCATTCTATTTGCTCTCTTGGCTGCCGCACACTGGGCCGAGGGTTTTAACATGCTATCCACAATGACGCCTAAATCTTTTTCCTGGGTGGTCGTTCCTAATGTGGAACCTTGCATTGTGTAACAATAGTTTGGGTTGTTCTTCCCTAGGTGCATAACTTTGCACTTGTCCACATTAAAGGGAGGAGGGAGGAGTAGCCTAGTGGTTGGGGCAAGGTACTTCAGGTCGGAAGGTCAGGGGTTCAAATCCCACTAGAGGACAGCAACCTTGGGCCGGAAGGACTGGGGTTTCTAGTCCCACAGATGCTCCTTTGTGGTCTTGGGCAAGCCACTTAATCCTCCATTGCCCATGTTCCCTGTAAGTATTAGTGTATGTGTCTCATATCCCCACATGTTAAATGTATCCCCCAATTGTGTTGTGACCACTTTGATTGAAGGATAAGGCAGTATACAAAAACTGTCTAAATAAATAAAATAAATAAATAAAATTAAATTTCATCTGCCATTTTGATGCCCAGTCTTCCAATTTATCAAGATCCTCTTGCAATTTTCCACAATCCTCTTGGGTTTTAACAACTTTAAATAGTTTTGTGTCATCTGCAAATTTGATAACCTCACTCGTTATTCCACTTTCCAGGTCATTTATGAATATGTCAAAAAGCAGCGGACCCAGCACAGATCCCTGGGGTACACCACTATTCACCTTTCTCCATTGGTATAATTGGCCATTTAGCCCAACCCTCTGCTTTCTATCTTTTAACCAGTTCTTGATCCACAGTAGTACACTGCCTCCTATCCCATGACTCTTTAGTTTTGCCAAAAGTCTCTGATGGATCTTGTCAAAGGCTTTCTGAAAGTCCAGATACACTATATCAACCGACTCACCTTTGTCCACCTGTTTATTCACACTTTCAAAAAACATAACAGATTAGTAAGACAAGATCTTCCTTGTCTAAAGCCATGTTGGCTGTTTCCCATTAGGCCATGACTATCTACATGCCGAGTAATTTTATTCTTTATGATGGTTTCTACCATTTTTCCCGGTACTGACGTGAGGCTCACCAGTCTGTAGTTTCCCGGATCACCCCTGGAACCCTTTTTAAAAATTGGTGTTACACTGGCGATCCTCTAATCTTCAGGTATTAGAGATGATTTTAATGATAGTTCACAGATTACTAATAGCAGGTCTGCAATCTCATATTTCAGTTCTTTCAACACCCTTGGATGTATACCATCTGGCCCAGGTGATTTGCTACTCTTCAGTTTATCTAATAGTTGTAATACATCTTCCCGATGTATCGATATTTCCTTCAATTCTTCCGCAACTTTAAATACCACTTCAGTCATGGGTAACATCCCTACATCTTCCTCAGTAAAGACCGAAGCAAAGAATTCATTCAGTCTCTCCGCTTTCGCCTTGTCGCCTCTTAGTGCCCCTTTAACTCCTCTATCATCTAATGGACCAACTGACTCTCTCACAGGTTTTTTGCTACGAATGTACTTGAAAAAATCTTTATTTCGCGCTTTTGCTTCCGCAGCAAGCTTCTTCTCAAATTCTCCCTTTGCCTGCTTTATCAATGCCTTGCATTTGACTTGCCAGTGCTTGTGCTGTTTCCAGGTTTCGTCGTTTGGCTCTTTTTTCCATTTCCTGAAAGATGCTTTTTTGGCAACAACCACCTCTGTGACCTTATCTTTAAACCATGCTGGCAGTTACCAGTTCATGAATCACTGTTTTAGTAGCCAAAGTCACAGATTTGCTCTACACTCAGACATACAGAAAATCAGCTGTCTGTCTAGCTAGGCCCACCCAGGGAGAATTAAGACCAGTACCTAGCCAAGAGGATGATTATGACAGGGTCCGAGAAGTCATCTCCTGGCAGAAAGTCCAAAGGATGGCAGAGGTTCAACGCAGGCTGCAGGCCTCTGGCTGTTCAGAGTGATAACATAGAGTTTCGGTATTTGGGAGAGATCACTCCATCCCGAGGTTAATCCTTGTCCTTGCATATTGTCTTTTAAAAGGAGGCAGGCTGGCAAGCAATGCATATGAAGTGCAGAAAACGGCGGAGGAAGCATGACTTCCAGAATGCTGAATGCCAGCTGCAAGTGTGTTAGGGAGCAAAGTCTCTAAAAGTCCCCCAAAAGTGTCTCTAAAGTGTCTCCCCAAGTGAACTGTGTCCCTCCTTGCCCAGCATATAGTTCTTTGTCCTGACTTTCTTGTCACAGCATGAGGACTGACTGGTCTCAGATACTGTGTGTTTACTTCAGCGAATCAGTTGTCAGGTGGTCCTTCTCCAAACAAAGGTCCATGGGGAGGAAAAGATGCTGGTATGCAGGTTCATACATTATTGCAAATGTTAGGACCAGTAGTATAGTCTCTGGGTCGGCTGTGAGTTCTTTTGCACGTAGTCATGGCTGGAAATAATGGCCCTTCTGTATAGCTCATAACTTGATAGAATTGATTGATCTGCAGATTTGAAGCTTGCACAGCAGAAAAAAGTTCCATCTTGTAACAGGAAGCCATGTTGCATGGTTCAGGCTTTGGTTCAGAAAAGGCCACAGGTACCAGCCCTACAAAGCCATCCATGGATATTTTATCATCTTAATTAAGAATCACCATTAAAGCACCACTTCCATTTCCACTTTTCAGCATGAGCAACATTACTGGCTTGCCACTTTCCAGATCTGCCCCATCCAAGGCCAGACTCAATGTCTATAAAGGAGTGGAGGAGTGGCCTAGTGGTTGGGGAAAGTTACCTCTGGCCAGAAGGTTGGGGGTTCAAATCCCACTAGAGGACAGCAACCTTGGGCCGGAAGGACTGGGGTTTCTAGTCCCACAGGTGCTCCTTGTGGTCTTGGGTAAGCCACTTAACCCTCCATAGCCCATGTTCCCTGTAAAATAGTTATCTCCAAGTTATAATGCCCTGTTCAATGTAATTTCTGTTTGTCCAATGTAAACTGCACTGATGCAGAATAGCGCAGTATATAAGAGAATGTAATAAAATAAAATAAATAAATACAGACAATCCATATCTTGCAAGCACTAGTCACCAACTGCACAAGTCCAGGGATATATCACCCTTAATGGTACACTTACATGAAAATACGATACTGAGTCCCACACTGATAACATCAGAACTCTTTCTCACCTAAATAATTACCTGCACCCCTGATGAAGGTGCACACCGAAACACGGCTGTGTAGGGTGGAACAATAGAAAGGACAATAAAATTACCATTATATAGAATTCATGTTGGAAAAATCCATAAACTATCATTAAAGTGGACTGGGGAAATTTTCTGCTTACCCCTGGGATAAGCAGCATGGAAACTGTCTACCTTTTGGGAACCTGACAGGTACTTGTGACTTCAGCATAGGTAGCACTCCTTTCAGAACAGGCCTCTTGAAGGCAGTTTGACTGTTGCCTGTCAACAATTTACCAAGATAAATGGCACAAGCAATCTCTGGCCACTTTTCTAAGCAAACATTTCACTCAAAATTCACAAAACAATCCTCTCCAGGGCCATGTTGGACATCATGTGAGCCAAAAGGGTGTGTCATAAGATATGTGCTTGGATAACTTTGGTGATCTGTGTCTAGGATTGCCAACTGGCTTCAGATGCGCCCAACAGGCGTGATCCATTGTATGTAGGGACATGTATTTCTGATTTCTCCATTCACTCCATAACAAAAGCAAGACTGCAAGTCCCTGCATGCAATGGGGTAAACACAGGACTGAAATACCATCATCCAGGTCCATGATTTTCAAATCAAGATACTTTGAAATAAAAAAAGAGAGTTCATGGGGAGAACTTGGAATTTTGTTTGTCAGAGGTCACACTGGCTTCCAGTCTATGACATCTGAAAGTGAAGAAAAACAATTTGGTCAAAGATAGATCTCCACAGGATACTGTCAAGCATTCCCTCAGTCAGCTTGAATAAGTTGTTTGCCATTTATGCTTCTCAAGAATTTTGACCAATAAAATCCGATGAGCATACATGAATTCCACAGTGCATAGGTATACTCAAAATATTTCTCCTTTAACATTCCTGATAATAAGAACATTTCTTTCTGGAAGGTATGCTCTTGAGTTATAAAGTTAGTTACCATCTTGTAAAGAAAAGTACTCAAATCATTAAGAAACCTCCCCTGAAGATGAACAAATATTAGGCAATATACTGCCATGGAGTATACAGATTCAGAAGTCAAGTAGCATTAATTAGGAAGGCAGAAAATTCTGACACCAAGAGATAAGAATTTAGGATTTTGTTATATTAGCAACACTTGACCTTTGATCTTGTGGTTTATGATGTCACTACAAAGCAACAATAGAATTTACAAGCCTATTAGATTTCCTTTTTTATTTGTGCATTCTGTCTAAGAGCATTTTGGGTTGCAGCTCTTGTAGAATGGAGGGGCTACACTTACGATGAAGCCTCTTCCATTGGAATCTATCGTCTCTGCCCTCTGCAAAATCCAAAATATGCAATTCAGGATTTACAGTGTACATCTAAACATTCCCTTTTAATTTTCTTTTTCTTTAGCATAACAGTTTTGTGTTCACTTCATTCAGTAGAAATTAGGTCTGTAATAAAATTGTCACAGTTCTAGAAGATTGATCCCCAGACTGAATTTTGTAATGGTAACAGATGAGTGGGAACCTAAAACAACATTTAAACCAGGTTTTTATGATAGAATGTTCCTCTGGAATGTATACAGCACTATTTATATTCTAGAAGAAAAATTATAACCTGGGTAGCCTGGACACCTGGCCTGTCAGAGCGCAATCCCACATTCTTTGACCGATCTCATCTTATTACTTTCCTTCGTTTCTTTTCGCACAAATGACAACACACATAACTGGTGAACAAACGTGGTTGCAACTTTATTAATAAAACTTGGTTTGAAAATCAACCCGAGCCAGCAATAACTTATTACAGACACATTCCATCTCTATTCCCCTACAGGACAATGCCCCCCACCAGCTGTATTATTAGCAAAGTGGTGCATCATCCTCTCCTTTGACCCCTCCCCCACCACCAACCTCGCCATATTATTAGCAAAGGCCGGCCCCTCTCCTCTCAGCTCCGGGCGTAGATTCCTACTGAGATCTCTGCCCACCCTCCACACCGGGAGCTGCACTCCCTTAGAACCTCACACTGGCCATTAGGCCCCACTGTCTCAGTGGCACAAGGAAGTATTACTATCCTTGCATCGCCCGCCTCCCCCAACAAAGTTAACTGCGACCATCAGTGCCCTGTCGGGTAACTATTTCCAGAGTCTCCTGCCAGTCATTCAAAAAGAGATCTTGCCCTACCGGCGACAAGTGCACTCCATCTGTGAGGTACAAGCCCTTACAGCCTACTTCTACCCAAGAATGCTGAACTTGTAGCCCTCCCATCCGTTGCACCCACCATCCAATCTGGCAGTTCACCTTCATAAGACCTCTTGACCATCTGCGTTGGGACTGGCAGGCAGGCCTTGGAATAATATCTGACCATATAATAGTCACACCCGGCAACAATGAAATCATGGCAGACAAATCATGTTGTGCTGCTTGAATAAGCTGCTTGCAAATTCATTCAGAGAAATGATTGCCTCCCAAATGTATAAGGAGTCCGGTGGGCCATCACCGCTGTCTGGCTTGTAAATGGATCATAGGCAGTAATTGACACCACCGCATGCCACACTCACCCATCCATTTCAACTGTAGGCCTGCTGGTGCCAGCCCAAGATGCTGGCCCAAAGGTTGCGATGGGCCCGCTGCCCGGCCCAGTAGATGAAAGAATGATCCAGCATCCACCATTCGTCAGGGCACGGATTGCCATCTGTAAGACAACAAATCTGGCTGCCATCTGCAAAACAAAACCACCATTACAAAACCTCCCCCACCGCCCTATAAATAGTCTGCCTCCCCTTAGCCCCTACCCTATTCTCCATCATTCTCCATTGGCTTGGGGGCAGATGTAGCCTGTATATGATCTGGACTGCCATCTGCCTATCTGCTGAATTACCTCTTCCCTGAGCCCTGCTCCTGTAGCACTGATAGCGGCCCCTATCTGGAAAGAATGCGATGCGAGCTGTCACTCATCACAGCCCAGGTGTCACAATGTCATGCGCAGCGCCGCCGTGAACTGGACCTGTGTCACCGGCTGCAAATCCTCATGCTGGAATAACAAACCCTCCATCGCAGTACACCAGGCCATATAGGCCTGTAAGTTCTGTACAGGACATGTGGGAAGCTGCTTGGCCCTGCATAGAACCACCCACTCGTCTCGTCCACACTGATCTATCTTAGACAGGTGTATGAGGATATCGATTTGAGCCCGCCTAACCACCACATACTCCCTATATAACTCCTCCCCCCACAGCACACACCCTACCCGAGCACGGCACCAACTCATTTACTCTAAAAGCCCCCAAAAAAGCGAGGGAGAAGGCGGCTCGGAACAACTGTGCCTCGTATTCAGAGGCTGCGACCACTGGTAGTGCCTCCCAAATGTGGACCAGCAATTCCTGGGACATCGGGCACCTCCAGTCCCGTTGCACTAAAAACCCCTTCTCCCATCTGGCCATTAATCGCCAGACCAGAAATGTGGCCCCAGGATTGCCCCAGCTAGCGGCCTTACTGAAAATGTGAAACCGACCAAAGATGACCTCACCACTGCTCTGGACCAAACTTAGCTTGGAAAACAAATAGTTCCAGCAGCTCGTCAGGAACCCTGCCCCCATACCAACCCAATGCTATCAGCAACTTACCAACCTTCCTAAAGCCTTGTCTGTAAGATATCCAAGTTGCTGGTGCTACTGAGGACCATTGGAAATGAGATAATGAATCAACTATTCTGTTAAGCACACCCGGTATGTTGCAAGCTCTAGCAGTTATTTTAAGTCAGAGGCAACACAGAATGAATACCCGCATCACAGCTGAAACACGTGGACACTTAGGAGATTGTCGGTTAATGATCTCCATCACAGCTGTGTTGTCACACCAAAAAAACGATCCTCCTATTTCTCAGATGTTCGGGCCAAACTGCAAAAGCCACAACAATCAGAAACAGCTCTAAAAGGCAACATTGCAATTTAATCCAGAAGCATGCCAATCCTTGGCCAAGCCTCAGATCACTATGCTCTCTGGCAATATAGTCCGATCCTAGACCGCCGGCAGCATCTAAAAACAACTGCAAATCAGAATTGGAGATTTCCGGCAACTGCAAGACCGTGAACCCATTGTAATCAGCTAAAAAGGCATTCCATATACGCATTTCTTCAAGGATGCCCTGCGATATCCAAATATGATGATGAGGCTTAAGTAACCCGGCCATTGCTAGAGACAGATGCCTAGAAAAGGGGTGCCCCATTGGAATTACGCAACATGGGGGGGGCGGAGCTTGCCGCGAACGGAGATGGCTGCCTAAAAGAGCTGCTCCCACCCAAGACTCAAGTATCCTGAATTTACTCCCCGATAAACTCATCAACACTATTAGTTTGGATACAGAACGCTGGGGGATATGGCCTCCCTGAAACCGGCGAAGCTAGATTTCTCGCCGACCGCCGGACATGCGGTAAAACGGACAAAGCAGGACGCGGCCTCCCCGAATAAAATGGTGTCCGAGAAAGAAACTGCAGAGGGCATCCGAGAGGTGCTGCAAGAACTACGGTCAGTCAAAAATATGATCGCTGACAGTAGAGAGGCCCTCACGCAATTGCAGGGAGATATGCACGACGTAAAAGAACGGGTGGCAGAGGTCTGGGAGCATCAGCACAAGACAGAAGCCGCACTCGAACGGCATGAGACAGTTATAGCCCAGGTTGGCCCACTGCAGAAACGTGTTATAACCCTAGAAAACCAATTTGAAGATCAAAATAACCGGGCCCGTAGAAACAATATACGGATTACAGGCATCCCAGAGGGTAGGGAAGGAACTGACCCAATTAAATTTCTGCAG
This sequence comes from Ichthyophis bannanicus, assembly GCA_033557465.1. Taxonomy (NCBI): domain Eukaryota; kingdom Metazoa; phylum Chordata; class Amphibia; order Gymnophiona; family Ichthyophiidae; genus Ichthyophis; species Ichthyophis bannanicus. The sequence goes on along the minus strand of CM066032.1, from coordinate 166,673,830 downwards.
AGATTGATTCCCGAGTCTTTACACCTGGACTTTGCGGAGGCTTTCGAGATAGAGCGGGCCCACCGCGTCCCAATGCACATGGTAGAGAAACAGCAACATCCGCGCCCTTTTATCATTAAAGTGCTGCGGTACCCACAGGTCCTGCAGATACTGCAGGCCGCCAAGCAGCTGTCTGACCTTCGCTACGACGGGCACAGATTGAGTTTTTTCCCTGACCTCTGCAAGCGAACGACTGAAAGACGGAAAGATTTGCTGAGCTGCAGACCACTGTTACAAAAACTCAAGGCGCGATACGGCCTCTATTATCCAGCGCGAATGCGAGTGACGCTGGGAAATGTGACCAGGACCTTTGACACGGGAGAGCACCTACGGGCCTACCTCCAGGAATGGGCCCAAATGGAAACAGAACCTTGCAAGACCTGAGGACATGCTAAACTAGCGATGGCAATTAGTGATTACTGTCTAGTAACTAGAGGGGAGACAAGGATGATGTTCTTTAGTAATGGGAGAGTGTAACTGGTTTTCTGTACCAACTGCAACTGTTTAAACAGAATTGGGGGAGTAAATCTGTTTATGGGTATGTGCATGGGAGAGTGGGTGGGGGAGAGCCCTGCGGGCAGTAAGGAGAAGGGGGGCGGGTCGGGTTCCACCATTTACTGTAACACAGTTGAAGTCTGATCGAATGGAGGTCAGTCCAAGTTTCATTAGTTATATTTTAAGTTTGCTGTTATGTTGGTTACAAGTGACGGGAGGCATCCCCAGCGGTGAGACCAGCGATCATAGCAGGCAGTGAGAGACTGCGTGTGGTATCCCTTAATGTGCAAGGACTTAACAACCCCGCTAAACGGAAGAAAATATTGAACTATTGCAAGAAGCTGAGAGCTGATGTGGTTTATCTCCAAGAAACTCACTTGACACTGTCTGAGTCTCACAAAGTGACTGGAGTTGGGTACCAGAACATACTATCGGCTCCAGCACTCAGAAAGAAAGGAGGTGTTCTAATACTAGTACGAGCCGCACTACAACCCACAGTTGCTGACACCGTAATTGATCCAGGGGGGCGCTGGGCCAGAGCACGAATACAGCTGCTGGGCATAGAATATACCCTCATGGTGGTTTATGGCCCAAGTCCAGATGATCCCACCTTCTTTGAAGCGCTACCCAGGAAGTGATGATGGCTGGTGCCACCAACGTCATCCTCGGGGGAGATTTTAACCTTATACAGGACCCACTGATTGTAGGGCTCCCTACAAACAACAACACAAGCCGCGCTCCAGTAAGCAGCTGATGTGCATGATGGAATCATTAGGCTTAATAGACCCCTGGAGACTATTAAACCCTTTAGAGAGGGACTATACCTTCTAATCAATGCCACACAATACGCAGACACGCATCGATTATTTCCTAATCTCTAAGACATTAGTGACCCAACTACAGACAGCAAGCATCGCCGCTAAGACCGTCTCAGATCATGCCGCAGTCATAATAGAACTTCGCACTGGACAGGAAAAGAAGTCCACATTCAGATGGCAATTCGACCGGGCATGGCTTAATGATGAGGCATTTCGTGACTACCTGCGTCCGCTGATCGTAGACTACTTTGAACACAACACCCTCCACGACACCCCTACCTGGGCTTGGTGGGAGCCCTTTAAAGCAACGATACGGGGCAGTATAACATCCTATAGTATCCACAAGAAGAAGCTTGATGCAGCACTGATATCAGACTTAGAAAAGGAGATACGCGCGGGAGAACGTATGTTATCCAAGCGCGCCGACGCGCTCGTGCTACTTAGATTGCAGAAACTGAGATACCGATACAACTCTATCCTCAATGCAGAAGCGAGCCAGCAGATCCAGACACAGCGAGGGGTGTACTACCACGAAAGTAATCGGGCAAGTGCGCTGCTGGCTCGAACGCTACGAGCTAATAAGGTGCGGTCCCACATTACTGGCTTGAAAGACACCAGGGGGCAATTGCAAAGGCGAGACGCAGAAATATTGAACATATGTAAAGAATTTTACTTAAAACTCTACCAAACTGAGGGAATCTTTACACCAGTTGGGTTTGACAACTTTACAGCGAATCTGGTTGGCCCCAAATTAACGGCGGTGCAGCAGTGTCGACTGTCGGAGAATGTCACCTGCGCTGAAATAAAGCTAGCTATGCGGCAGCTAGCCAAAGGGAAGGCGAGCGGACCAGATGGTTTACCAGTTGAATTCTATAGTGCCTTCTCACGAGAGCTGCTTCCTGAGCTGTACACGTACTACACGGAGTTAGTAGAAGAATGTCCCGCGGTTGGGTCAATATCGGCCGCCACAATAGTGATCCACCCTAAACCTGGGCGTGACGATCAGCAAATAGAAAACTATCGGCCAATATCACTTCTCAATGCAGACTACAAGATATATGCCAAAGTCCTGACTAACCGCCTCAGTGCAGTAATGGATACGCTAGTCCAACCCGACCAATGCGGATTTATGCCGGGCAGGTCCACCACTGATAACGACCGACTTCTAGCGCACATACTGGACCGAGCTCCCCAACTAGAAGAACCGGTGGTAGGGCTCGCACTTGACGCTGAGAAAGCCTTTGATTGGGTGGAGCCCCCCTACCTGTTCCAAACCCTACACTGGTTTGGAATACCGGAAGAGTTCCTGGCTAGTGTCCGGGTGCTTTACTCTCGGCCCACGGCGAGGGTAGCAGCGAACAACGGGCTCTCTCCCGAATTTCAACTGTCGAGAGGTACACGACAAGGCTGCCCTTTATCCCCCTTGCTTTTCAACCTGGCAATGGAGCCGTTGTTGCTGAAAATCTGGCAATCTCCGAATATTGAGGGGATCCGCTTGGGGCCTTCCCAGATCAAACTGTCGGCATACGCAAACGACCTTCTGCTTTTATTGCACTCCGGATCCCTGGAAGCGACCATGGCAGTCATCTCCGAATACTCCAACATATCTGGCTACAAGTTGAATTTGACCAAAACAACAATTATACCGCTGAATGAACATGTCTCCAGAACCTTGCTACATTGTTATCCGTTTAAAGTGGAGGACGTTTGGGACCACTCTCCAGGACACTGTAGATCCATGGGACAATGTGAGAGCATAATCGAAGAATATATAAACAAATGGTCCCCGTTAAACCTAACTTGGTGGGGAAGAGGAGAGACCATTAAAATGATCATTGTTCCTAAAGTCTGTTATATCCTTAATATGGTCCCGACCCTGTTTGACAGGAAATTCTACACGAAACTTGAGAAAAAATTAATATCTTTCCTTTGGCGCAACAAACCGCCACGTATTGCGACATGGAAGCTTAAAGCCCCGAAGACCAGAGGAGGAATACACTTTCCCGATTTCTACTGGTATCACTTGGCATCCCTCTTAAAGCAAGGAGCCCAATGGAGCGAAGAAACTATCGATGCAACGGCCCCCATTTGGTTGAGGATAGAGAACAATCTGAGCCACCCAGTCCCTCTGTGGATGCGCTTGGGAATGGAATCACAGACGGTTGGAGCGGACAATGGGATTATGCACAGCACCCAAATGGCTTATAAAGTGCTCAAACAACATCTGGATGTAGACCTGGAATTTGCGGAATCCACAGTGATATGGTATAACGAGAAGTTTAGGATAGCGGGCCGCAGCTTTCTATGGCTGCCCTGGTTGCAGGCAGGGATTTACTGACTCGAGCACTTGATCTCTAACAAAGCCTACAAACCTTTCCAAACTTTGCAACAAGAATACAAACTGCCTGATCGGTGTCTTTATCAGTGGTGCCAGTTGAGACACTGCTTGAGTAAGGCGGGCGTCTTGCCAATAGCGTTGGGTAAAGGCCGCCCTTTTCACCAAGACATACAGGAGATTAACGCAGGATCAAAGCTTATTTCCACATTTGTTGGCATCCTCAGAGAAGGGGGGAAGAAACGCTGCTCCGGACTGCAAATGGTCTGGCAAGCGGAAACGGGGCAGATGGAGGACTCTGACATATGGGCAGAGATGTGGCAACGGCAAAGAAGTCTCACAAGATCAGCCTCGCTTACACAAATGCTCTACTTCATGGCCCATCGTGCCTATCTCACGCCGGTTTGGGTTGCCAAATGGAGCGTACCACCGGACACCTGTTGCTGGAATTGCGGAATGGACACTGGTACCCTGGCTCACATGATATTCTTTTGCCCCATGCTCCGAGACTACTAGCAGACAGTGTGGGCTCGCATTTCCCTGCTATTGGGGATAGACAACGAGCTTACGTATCGTATAGTTATATACAAGTCACTCACTGGAATACCAACACTGCAAGCGCACAATACAATAATCTTTGACTTGCTGCTAAGTCTCACCTTAAAAGCCATACTGAGCCACTGGAAAAACTTCAAGGACCTATCAGCAGTGTACTGGTGGAACTTTGTCTGCTATCATTGTGCATGCGAGAAAGCCTACGCAATGCAGAAACCCGCCTTCCACTATATGTTGAAGAAATGGGATACCCTTCATTTATAAGTATCCTGCTAGAGTTGGCTGGCTGATTGTTGGAGATGTCACTCGTCACTGATAAGAGGTTGTTTACTGTTACTCTATTGTTCAGATAATGCATTTTGTGTTCGTATTTGCTACTAACCACTACTGTTGGAATTGATATAGTAAGATAGGTGTACATGCCAATGTAATACCGTAGTGAATATATTTCAGACTATGAATATGTAATCCTATGCTTGTTATGTATCCTGTTCCATGAAATCTTAAATAAAGTGTTTAAAAAAAAAAGGAATTACGCAACATGCAAAATTGAGATGACCCACAAGTTTCTGCATCACATGCAAAATAACTCTACTTGCCGAGCCCACCTCTGATATCAAACATCGCAACTTGTCCATCTTCTCACGGAGCAAATGCGCCTCTAATGCAACTGAATCAATCTCTATCCCTAGAAAGGTGAGACATGTCACTGGGCCTACTTTCTTTCCCGCTGCCAGTGGCATACCGAACTCTGCTGCCATCCCCAAAAACTCATCAACAGTGTCGCACAAGCATTAGAGTGATGCTGTAGGAAGTCATCCAAATAATGCACTATACTAGTCAACCTCGTCTTCTGCACCAGGACCCAGTGCAAAAAAACACTAAAAAATTTTATGTAGGCATATGAAATGGCGCAATCCATGGGCATGCACTTATCGAAGTAATAGCTTTTATTAAACTGAAAACCCAATAATGGAAAAGCAGAGGGATGGACCGGGAAGAGCCGAAAAGCAGATTCTATATCCACCTTTGCCATATGTGCTCCGATCCTGCATTGCCGCACCTACAAGACTGCGGTGTCAAACAATGCATAATGAACAGTACAAAGTTCCTGAGGTATATGATCATTTACTGAATCACCAGCCAGAAAAGATAAATCATGGATGAGTCTGAACTTGCCATATTCCTCCTTTGGAAAAACCTTCAAGGGGGAAATGACAAATGGTCGAAAAGGGAGTTCCCTGAAAGGCCCCGCCATTCTGGCAAGTGCACACTCAGCCACAACCTTTTCTTTAACCAACTCTAGGAGGCTCTGCACCGACGCCGCGTTTCTTGCTGATGTGTCCTGCACGTGTCCCTGAAAATGGAATATGAAACCCCTACTCGAAACCTTCAAACATTCGCCCCTTTTTATCTAGCTTCCCGTACATCAGCAGCCTAGGCCGCATGGCCTTCAACCTCACCAGCGTTGGGGTCAGCTGTACTAATCTTTGATCATTTGCTAGCAGGCGGGGCCCCTGCCACACTTTTTTGACTGCATTTGGTTGAGGCTTGACTGTCCCCACATAGAGAATATGCATGCCAGAATTTGCAGTCCAGGAACGGACAGGACGACTTATTGAAGCGCCAATATAGGTATGCATTCCCTGCGCCTGCTCTAGAGGAGCCGAGACTAACCACTGTACTCCAAAAGGACCGATTTCCTCCCGGTACCCCATGGGTTCCACCTTTGGAGACACCCTCTCCTCCCCCCACTGACCCGTGCTTGGCGGACATCTGCATAAACCAGAGGTTAACATCCTTTGTCCCCCACGACAAGTGGACATTCTCCTCCATTATATCATGAAAGTCCTCTCATAGTTTAACCAGGCCCACCCTTCATGAGCCTGCGAAGCAGTGAGTACGGCATCAGCATATGTCAGAAGTGCCCCATATTGTCTCGGGAAATAATGCCCCCACACACTGGCCAATCTAAAAAATGCCCTTGTCCAATTAAGGGTATTCCGGGAGACCTGCTCAGTGTCATGCAAATTCTTTGAGGAATTCAGCTAGGCACTGCAGTGGATTGTGGAGAAAGAAATCGGCAAGGGTAATGTCATACATTACTTGGATGACTTTCTTCTGTCGGCTGGCGACGAGAGGTCCTGTGGCCACAACCTACGCGCCTTCCAGCAGACCTGCCTGCTTTCTCATCTTCTTTCCGCTTCTTGCGGCTCTCACCTGAACACTTTCACCCTTCTAGCAAATGAAAAATGTCAAAATTCTGCCTCTTCTTGATCCTGTGTCATAATTTCTGCAGCACTCCTTCCCAAAACTCCAAATACGCCACCAAATTAGACACACCGCTCCTCATTTCTGTGCACGTCGCTTCTGGAAGCGTTGGTTTCACCGCTGACAAGTCTGACGAGGTAAAAGATGAAGATGACGTGTAATCTCGCCAAAATCTATGCACATGTTTATGTTTGGCTCTAGCCTTTTTACCTTCCACCACGGTCAACACAGTAGAAGGATCCCCCCCGGGGTCGCGCGCATCCCCAATTATCTGCTCACCTATCGATGGGGACCTCCTCCGGGTGCTCTCAGGACCCTGGATGTTTTGTATCACTGTTGCCGGGAACTGCGGGTGGGCCCCAGGCACATCAGATTCCATACGGGCCTGCGCCAATATTTCACCACCTGATGTCTGCTCCGCTGGAACCTGTGGAAAATGCAAAGGAGAGAACCCGCCAGACACTGTGCTAATAGTGGGTCCCAACTCATGTGGGATGGCCCTTGTCCCCCAGCAGCCCAAGAAGCTGCCCTACTATACCCTGCAGCCCCATAATCCCCAAAACCTCAATGATTGCCATCCCCTATCTCTGTAGTCCCACTCCCCGGAACGCCCGGCACCAAGGGCCCCAGTCCGGGAGCAGGGGAAACCAATGCCCCAGGCAGGTAGAAGGGTGTCATTCCACCCCAAGGCCATTGCTGCCCACAACCCCTTGAAGCCCAGAGGCAACAAATCCCCACGCCCCCCACCAATATCCCTCCACACTCCAGTGTTCCTGTCCCTTTCTAGCTGCCCATTCCCCCCAGGACCTCCAACTGAGTCACATTGCATTCCCACCCATTCTGACTGAGTCCCATCTCTCTGGCTCATTCCTTGCTCCACCCTGGACACCCCCTCTGCCACCTGGGCGTCCTCCCTGTCCCCACTGTTCCCTCCCTTTATGGGGCCTCCGAGTCTACACAAATCAGTCCCATCTGACACAGTATGCCTTGCTGGGGTACCCCTCCTGATTAACCACACGATTGCTTGGTCTTCTTTGGAACGATAACTATAAATGCTATTAAAACAAGTCGTTCACTACTAACTCAAATGGACGTATAGAAAATACTTGAACTTGAACTTAAATTTCGACTACACACGCAGAAGCTCAAAATAAATTCCAAGAAAATGGAGGTCCTCTTCATCACCAGGAACCCCGCATTCATCCCACCCTCCTCTCTAAAGGTACACGATGCAGAGCTACTCACCAAGCCTACGATACGATACCTAAGAGTCACGCTGGATCAACAGCTAAACATGAAGGCCCAGATAGGCAACATGGTAAAGGCGATCTACCACAAAATCCGGATGCTTTGCCACCTACGGCAGCTGCTAGAGCCAGAAGACTTTCGGACAGTCTTCCAAGCACTAATAATGCCACACTTCGACTATGCCAACGCAATACTGTATGGTCTCCTGAAAAGCACTCTTAATCCCCTACAGCTTGCAATGAATGCAGCTGCCAGATTCTTGCATGGAGCATCCAGGAAAGACCATATCACCCCAGTTATGAAACAACTGCACTGGCTGCCGGTACAATGCAGGATCTCCTTTAAGATCTTGACGATGACCTACAAGGCCATCAACAACTGCTCCTCCACTTCCCTCTCAAATCTCATCCAGACCACCCCCCTTAAGAGAGTAAGGAGGTCAGCTGCCACCAATACTCTTATACTCCCGAAGGCGATCACCAAATGCTCTCAATCCATGAGAAACAGAGCCTTCACTTTCTATGCACCCTCCTGTTGGAATGCCCTGCCACCAACCATATGGGCCACCAATGACCTTGCCCAGTTTAGAAAGGCACTGAAACACCATTTGTTCCTCCAGTATTATACTGTATCGGATGACGTCTCACAGCCAAGCACACCCAGGTCCCAGACCAATGCCCCCAGCATTGACACCTCACACACCTCTAGCTCTACCTTTGAGAGCCCAACCCCCTCAAATTTACCACCCTGTATATAGAAGACCCTAACAGTAGACAATAATGAACTGTCCACACACCCTACGACAGCCAGATAAGTTGTACATAGTTACGCTGTTAACCCTGTAGATAAGGCTTAGCTGCCCTATAACCTGCAATAGCCAAAGTGTACATAGTTACCCTGTTAGCCCTGTATATAGAACACTGTTCATTGTAAGTCCCCTGCAGACTTGCCTGCACTGGACAAATGTGTTACATGTAAACCGCACTGATTCCAAATAGCGCGGTATAAAAGAAACATTAAATAAATAAATAAATAAATAAAAATTTAAAAAAAAAAAAGTTAGACAGGAGGGGAGGGGGAAGTGAAACTGCAAGAAATTTAAGTCTAGTAACTTAAAATAATTTTAAAAAACAAAGAAAAGAGGATTGGGGGAATGGAAGACAAGGGGATGGAAGTGCTATGGGGGAGAGTCTAGGAGGGGAACAGAGACTGGAGAGGGGTTGGAGAGGGGGAAGGAAGAGTGCAAGGTATTAGATGTTAAAGGGATGAATCCATGGGGACAAAAGGGCACAATGCTTATTTGCCTAAAGGTGCAGACTTCTCCCCTCAGAACATATACAAGTACTATATATGCAAACACACGCACACCCCACCTCTCTAGGTCAGACAACACCTCAGGTCCATACTATGTACACACACACACACTCACACACACACACACATCTCACCTCCGTACCACACACACACACAGACACACACATGGGCAACCCATCTCTGCACATGACATACACATGCACTGCAGCCCTGTACCCCACCCATATAAGGCACCCACTACCACATCTCATGCACAGACAGGCACATCACCATTGCACCACACACACATACAAACATTTGCTATCTGAAGCCATAACTGTTGTTATCTAAAGATGACACATGGTGTAGGAACTCTGGTGCTGGTCTCATGACACTTGAAAACATGAGACCAGTGCGAGAGACAACTGGGGGAGTGGGAGACATGATGAGGTCACAAGTGCTGGCTTCTAAGATTTTGGCCTGGTTGCAGGGCATGGATAGGCAACAGAAAAACTCTCATTCTGCCATCCAAACACAAAAAGGGCATTGAGAGGAAGGTACTCTGAGATCCTGTATACTTTCTATGATGATTAAGGGGTCTGTTTACTAAACGGCGCACATGTACGGGGCGCACATGAGCGCTCTAAAAGATGTATTTAAGTGCTCTTAAGCGCCCCGTACGAGTGCGTGGCACATTAACGGGTCCCGCAAGCGTGCGCCGACAACGCGCACATTTGCGGGGCGGTAATGTGCGAAAGAGGCGTGCCAAGGCGAAATGAGGGCGGAGGAAGGCCCCCTAGGGGCGGAGAGACGGGGTCAGTGGGCGGAATGTGGGAGGGGAGAGACTCGCCGCACAGGAGCGTGCCCGAATCTGCAAAGAAATTTACCGCCAGTGAAACACTCGCGTTAGAGGTGCTGTGCAGGGAAAAGAAACCGTTTCCGTCAGCAATGTGCAGCACAATAGTGGAAGCCCAAAAACCGTGAGCAGTGTGATCTATGTGCACAGATCAAACGCCGTAATGTCACAGGGCACTAACCACACGGGCGCCGCGCACCTTAGCGCATCTGTCAATCACAGCTTCTGTTCTTCACGACGGAACGCCCACTCCTTATACGGCACCCGCTCGGTACCGCGGACCGCACAACACCGGCCTTTTAGTAAACAGACCCCTAAGTGTAGTTACTCACTTGTAACAGATGATCTCCAGGAACAGCAGAAATTTAGTCTTCACATATGGGTGACATCGGTACCATTGGAGCCCGCATGGGAACGCTCCCCAGTATCCAATAAGAAAACTTTTGGGAGCACTCCGCTGCACCTGTGCGACTGCCTTCCTGCCTTCCCAGCTACCTCTCCTCACTTGAGTTTGTAGCTGAGAAAGGAAAGTAAATGAAACTCTTCAACTCTTCCTTACTGGTGGCTCTACAGATAAACCAACAGTAAGGATTTGAGGGTTTATTTTATTGAATTGCTCGCTCTCTGACTGGGAGCTCTGAAAAGGGTTTTTGTATATTTTTAAAGCAAGGTTACTTTCTTTTTGGTGCTTTAGTGGAACTTTCCTTGAGCAGAGTAGGTTGTTGAACTCTAGTAACCTCCTCAGTTTTGGGAACTGTTAACACCTAATCAGGTGTTAGTTCCCTCCCTACCCACCCCAACTCCCACCCACCCCTAGTGAGCAGTCTTGCTTTATAGGGCACCTCCCCATTTAATAAAGCACAGAGAATTGGACCAGCACATTTTGAATATAATTAAAGAGATTTAACTGCTTTTTCTCTGAAAGGATAGCTAGGAAACTGGCTGGTACTTGGTAGATCTCTCTCTTTTGCTTTAACAGATACCTAAGCTCCACGAACAGAACAATGGCTGGGTAAAATCATATCGCTAAAGCTGTTGCCCCCATTACAGCTTCTGCCTCGGTCCAGACAGAGGTCCTAATGCCAGTTGAAGGACCAGTTCCATGTGCAGGGTGCCTGCATGCTGAAGCTCTGAGGAAACAAGTGGAGGAACTCAGAGAGGAGGTGGCGAGGCTGAGGAGCATTCAAGACAGTGAGAAGTACATTGATGAGATGCTTCTTGCAGCAACCAAGCTCTCCAGCAGAGGAGAAGATGGGTGCCAACAGAATGTCGATGGTTGGACACAAGTCACCAGGGCCTGCAAAATCACCAATCCAACTTCTCCAGCCCTTGAATTGAAGAACCATTATGCAGCCCTGCAAGTGGAGGAGGTGAAAGCATCTCTGGAAAGGAAAGAACCAGAGCTCAAGTACCCCAAAGTTGCAGAATCAGTGATCACAAGGAAACGAAGGGTAGTGGTGGTTGGAGACTCTCTTCTGAGGGGTACTGAGGCATCCATCTGCCCACCAGACTTGATGTCCAGAGAGGTATGCTGTCTGCCTGGTGCCAAACTCCAAGATGTTACGGAGAGTTTGCCGAGACTCATCAAGCCCACTGACTATTACCCAATGTTGCTAATCCATGTTGGAACAAATGATACTGCCAGGTATACCTCGGAAAGTATCAAAAGTGACTTCATGGCTCTGGGACAGAGGGTGAAGCAGTTAGGTGCACAGGTGGTGTTCTCTTCAATCCTCCCTGTTGAGGGTAAAGGCCAAGGCAGAGAGGCTCGCATCATGGAGATGAATGCATGGCTGTGTGGATGATGTCATCGAGAGCGTTTTGGTTTCCTAGACCATGGGATGCTGTTCCAAGGGTTGCAGAGCAGAGATGGCATCCATCTGTCCAAGAAAGGTCAACGCGTCTTCGGTAGTAGACTGGCTAATCTACTGAAGAGGGCTTTAAACTAGATTCGTTGGGGATGGGTGAAGAAAGCCCCCAGGTAGGTGAAAGCCCCCAGGTAGGTGATACATTAAATACCTTTATGGAAATGGGTAACAGGGGTAACATATGGAAAGTAGTGTGTATAAATGCCCGTAGCATGGGAAATAAGATCCCTGATGTTGAATCTTTGGTGGGAGTGGCTGACTTGGATTTAGTGGCAGTTACAGAAACATGGTTCACAAAAAACCATGATTGGGATGTAACTATACCTGGCTATACTTTATTCAGAAAGGACAGGGTAGGAAGAAGGGGAGGAGGAGTGACACTATATGTAAAAACTACTATTAAAGATTTGGAATTACAGAGCTTAAAAGGGAGAGAGGAGACATTGTGGGTTAAACTAGAAAAAGGGAAAGAGAAATCTATTTGCATTGGTGTGATATACAGACCTCCCTCACAAGAGGAAGAGGTAGACAGAGAGTTAATTGAAGACATATGCAGCATTGCTAGGAAAGGGGAAGTGCTACTGATAGGAGATTTCAATATGCCAGATGTTGATTGGCACATTCCTGCTGCAGTATCATCTAGAAGTAAGGAGATCCTGGATTCTCTACAGCGAGAACTATTCAGGCAATTGGTAACAGACCCCACACGTGAAGAGGCCATACTGGACTTGGTGCTTACCAATGGTGAAAGTGTTTCTGATGTTGTAGTGGGGAGATCATTTTGCATCCAGTGATCACCAGATGGTCTGGTTCACTATTAGGACTAGAGCTGTTAGAATCCATTCAAAGGTGAGGATCTTAGACTTTAGGAAGACTAACTTTGCCAAGATGGGCCAATATCTCAGGGAGTCATTAGTGGGATGGGAACAGCTGGGGATGTAGAAAAACAGTAGGTAAAACTGAAAGGGGATATTTTAAGGGCAACCAACCTTTTTGTTAAAATGGGTAAATAAAGGTAAAAGGAAAAGGAGACTGCTATGGTTTTCGAAAGAAGTAGCTGAAAAAGTGAAGAAAAAGAGGGAGGCCTTCATGAAATACAAGAGATCACAGAGAGAGGAAGACAGGCATCTGTATTTGGAAAAACTTAGAGAAGCTAGCAAAGTAGTCAGGAAGGCAAAGATTCAAAAGGAGGAGGAAATAGCCAATGCAATATAATGGGGGGATAAGACATTTTTCAGATATATTAGTGAGAAGAGGAAGGGCAAAAGTGGTATTGTCAGACTCAAGGGTGCAGGGGAGGAATATGTAGAAGCTGATAAGGATAAAGCGGAATTGCTTAACAAATATTTCTGTTCTGTGTTCACAGATGAAGAACCAGGAGCAGGACGTCAGAAAACACCCACAAACAGGAACAGAAGCGAAGGGACATCTTGAACAATTTTCATAAGACTGTGTTGGTGAGAAACCAGCTCAACTTAAAGTAGACAAAGCGATGGGACTGGATGGGATACACCCTAGAATACTGAGGGAACTTGGGGACGTTCTAGCAGCTCCACTGACTGACCTTTCAATGCCTCGTTGGAGTCGGGAGTGGTGCCAAAGGACTGGAGAGAGGCTCATGTGGTGCCTTTACACAAAAGCGGAAGTAAGGTTGTGGTTGAAAACTACAGACTGCTTAGTTTAACTTCGGTGGTGAGTAAATTATTGGAAATGCTGCTGAAAGAGAAAATAGTGAGGTTTCTGGAGTCCGGCGGATTACAGGATCTGAGGCAGCATGGATTCACCAGAGGCAGGTGTTGTCAGACAAATCTGATTGATCTCTTTGACTGGGTGACCAGGGAGTTGGACTGAGGGAGAGCCCTAGATGTGGTGTATTTAGATTTCAGTAAAGCCTTTGACACTGTTCCTCACAGGCAACTTATAAACAAACTGAGCACCCTAGGGATGGACCCTAAAGTTACTGCTTGGGTTAGAAATTGGTTGGGTGGGAGGCAACAAAGACTAAATGGAGCTCACCCTGAGGCAAAGGATGTTACCAGTGGTGTGCCCCAGGGATCTGTCCTTGGTCCGATTCTTTTTAACATCTTTGTTAGTGATATAGCGGAAGAGCTGGCAGGTAAGGTTTGCCTCTTTGCAGATGATACCAAAATCTGTAATAGAGTAGACACCCAGGAAGGTGTAGATAACATGAGGAGGGATCTAGCTAAGCTTGAAGAATGGTCTAGAATTTGGCAGCTGGGATTTAATGTTAAAAAATATAAGGTCATGCATTTGGGCTGCAGCAATCCAAGGGAACAATATAGTATGGGGGTGAAGTACTTTTGTCCACTAAAGAAGAGCGGGACCTAGGCGTGGTTGTGTCTGATGATCTTAAAGTAGCTAAACAGGTAGAAAAGGCGACGGCAAAAGCTAGAAGGATGCTTGGGTGCATACAGAGAGGAATGGCTAGCAGAAAAAAGGAGGTGATAATGCCTTTGTATAAGTCTTTGGTACGACCTCATTTGGAGTATAGTGTGCAGTTCTGGAGACCGCACCTTCAAAAGGATGTGAACAGGATAGAGTCGGTGCAGAGGGTGGCTACTAAAATGATTAGTGGTCTTCATTATAAAGCATATGAGGACAGACTGAAGGATCTTAATATGTACACCTTAGAGGAAAGGCGGGATAGAGGTGATACGATTGAGATGTTTAAGTACCTCTGTGGCATAAATGTTCAGGGAGAGAGCTTCTTTCAATTGAAAGCAAGTTCTGCTATGAGGGGACATGAGATGAGGGTGAAGGGATTCAGGAGTGATATGCGGAAATGTTTCTTTACGGAAAGAGTAGTGGATCTGTGGAATAGTCTCCCAGTGGAGGTGGTAGAGATGAGGACGGTAACTGAATTCAAAAAAGCATGGGACAAATACAGAGGATCTCTAAAGGTAAAAAGGGGACTGTTGTAGTTGTTGATATGGAAGGACAAACTAGATAGACCATGTGGTCTTTTTCTGTCATCATATTTCTATGTTTCTATGTAACTCTTAGGGGAGGAGGGTGGTTTGTGAAGATTAAATTCCTGCTGTTCCCGGAGATTACCTGTTACAGGTGAGTAACTACTCTATCTCCAGGAACAAGCAGGAATGTAGTCTTCACATATGGGACTCCCTAGCTCCAAGATGCCAGATGAAGTGACCTTGGAACCGGTGGAGGTTCACCTCAGATTAGGCTTGAGAGGTCACGAATCCTACATAGATTTGTGGTATCGTCAAAGTCCGGGACTGAAGGTAGGAATTGCATCGAAGTCTGAAACAGGTGCTGGAGTACAGCTTTACCAAACATGGCATCCCAGCAGGAGTCCTTGTCCATACAATAATGGGCAGCAAAGGTATGAACTGAAGACCAAGTTGCTGCCTTGCAAATTTTGTCAACAGCTACCAAGCGTAGGTTTATTTATTTATTTACATTCTCTTATATACCATGCTATTCTGCATCAGTGCGGTTTACATTGAACAAACTGAAATTACATTGAACAGGGCATTATAACTCGGAGATAACTATTTTACAGGGAACATGGGCTATCGAGGGTTAAGTGGCTTGCCCAAGACCACAAGGAGCACCTGTGGGACTAGAAACCCCAGTCCTTCCAGCCCAAGGTTGCTGTCCTCTAGTGGGATTTGAACCCCCGACCTTCCGGCCTGAAGTACCTTGCCCCAATCACTAGGCCACTCCTCCATCGAGGTGGCCATCATACAAATATGCCCTTTCACAGTGAGTCCTGCTTTGTCATAGGCAAATGAAATGCAGTCTGCTATCCACCTGTAGAGCATACGTTTAGATATAGGTAGACCGAGGTGACTAGGATCAAAGGAGATGAACAACTGCGAGGTTTTACAATGGCCTTGAGTCCTTTGGAGTTAAAAAGCCAACGCACGCTTGCAGTCAAGTGTGCAGAGTTGCTTCATCTTGAGAAGCATGTGGCCTAGGAAAGAAGACTGGAAGGTAAATTGACTGGTTTAGATGAAAAGGAGACACCACCATTGGTATAAAGTGTGGGTGAGTCCAAAGGACAACCTAGTCATGGTGGAATCGGATATAAAGGGGGTCTACCACCAGAGTCTGAAGCTCACTAATGTGTCTAGCTGAAGTGAGGGCAATGAGAAAGAGTACCTTTCAAGACAGGAACTTAAGGGAGATTCTGGCCAATGGTTCAAAGAACGCCTTGAGAAGCTGCATTAGAACGACGTGGAGGTCCCATGTCACCAGAGGAGGCTTGATGGGCAGCTTGGACAGCAGGAGACTTCTCATGAAATGCGCTACTAGTGGATGTGAGGAGATGGGCTATCCATCTAGTAGGTGGTGAGAGGCCGCAATAGCACTGAGATGGACTCTCACCGAGTTGGTCTATAGACCTGTTGAGGACAGGTTGAGGAGATACTGGAGGAGTGACTCCACTGGAACAGAAAAAGGATTGAGATCTTTCTGGGAACACCAGACGGAGTATCTACACTACTTGAAAGCATATGAACATCTGGTGGAAGGCTTTCTGGAAGCATGTAGGATTTCCTTAACCTCTTGTGGAAGGTCAATGCCCTGCAATGCTATGCTCTCATCAGCAAAGCTGTGAGGCGGAGCAACTGTGGATTGGGATAGAGCAGTGAGCCATTGTCCTGGGAGAGGAGATCGGATATAGATCCCAATTGAAGAGGCTGAGTTTGAGTCAGACGTAGTAACATAGTAACATAGTAAATGATGGCAGATAAAGACCAATATGGTCCATCTAGTCTGCCCAGTAAGAAAGCAAGAGTAGGTGCACCTGCCGCTCCGTGCAAGGCACCCCTCCCCATGTCTTTGTTTTAGGGGTGAATCTACCGCTCCGTGTAGGACACCCATGTATGTTGAGAAATTAGTTAGTTAAGTTTATTTTGATTTTATCCTGTTGCTGTAAAGGGATCCACTGTGTCTGACCCATGCCATTTTGAATTCTGTCACTGTATTTGCCCCCAACACTTCCATCAGGAGGGCATTCCAAGCATCCACCACCCTTTCAGTGAAAAAGTATTTCCTGACATTGCCTTTCAATTTACCCCCTTACAGCTTCATGTTATGCCCTCTAGTTTTACAGCTTCCCTGTCTTTGGAAGAGGTTTGTTTGTTCATTATTTCCCATGGATTTCTGCTTCCCAAGTGCATGACACTGCACTTCTTCGCATTATATCTTAACTGCCAATCATTAGACCATTCTTCCAGCGTTTGTAGATCTTTCCTTATGTTATCCACTCCCTCAGGGGAGTGCACTCTGTTGCAAATTTTCGTGTCATCTGCAAAAAGACAGACTTTTCCATGCAGTCCTTCAGCAATATCACTCACAAATAAATTGAACAGTGTCAGGCCCAGGACCAAACCCTGGGGCACCCCGCTAATCACCCTCCTTTCATCCGAGTGAGCTCCATTTACCATCCCCTTCTGTCGTCTGTCAGTCAACCAATTTCTGATCCATTTCACCACCTTGGGACCCATTCCCAAACTACTGAGTTTATTGATAAGCCTCCTATGAGGAACAGTATCAAAGGCTTTGCTGAAATCCAGTAGATGACATTCATCGCATGCCCCTGATCTAGTTCTCTGGTCACCCAGTCAAAGAATTCAATCAGATTTGTTTGGCAAGATTGTCCTTTGGTAAAACCATGTTGCCTCAGATCCTGAAACCTGTTGGTTTTGAGAAAGTCCACTATTCGCTCTTTCAGAAGTGCCTCCATTACTTTTCCTGCCACCAAGGTAAGGCTCACAGGCCTGTAGTTTGTCACTTCTTCCCTGTCACCACTTTTGTGAAGCGCTACCACATCCGCCCTTCTCCAGTCCTGAGGAACTACTCCTGTTTCCAAGGATCTGTTGAAAACATCCTTTAATGGCCCTGCAAGAACCTCTCTGAGCTCTTTCAGTATCCTGGGATGTATCCCATCCGGTCCCATAGCCTTGTCCACTTTCAGTTTTGCAAGCTGTTATAAGACATCATCTTTTGTGAATGGTGTGGTATCTACTTCATTCCCATTTTTATATTTGGGAGTCACAGATGGTACTTCTCCAGGATTTTCTTTAGTATAAACAGAGCAGAAGTATTTGTTTAGCAATTTTGCTTTTTCAATGTCACTTTCCACAAATCCATTCCCAGCACTTCTGAGTCCTGCAATTCCATCTCTGATTTTCCTCCTCTCTCGAATATACCTGAAGAAAGTTTTGTCGCCACACTTCACATCTTTAGCCATCTTTTCCTCTGTCTTTGATTTTGCTTTCCTTATTTCTCTTTTTGTCTCTTTCAGTTTGATCCTGTATTCCTTTCTGTGTTCCTCTGTTTGCAAACTTTTGAATTTTGTGAAAGCTGTGTTTTTTGCCTTTATTTGAGCAGCCACCTTTTTGGAGAACCAAATAGGTTTCCTTCTCCTCTTGTTTTTATTTACTTTCCTAACATATTTATCTATTGCCCCTTTTATTGCCACCTTTAGTTTAGCCCATTGCAATTCCACTTCCCTTATCCCCTCCCACCCTGCCAACTCCTCCTTCAGGTACTTGGCCATTTTACTGAAGTCAGTGTTTTTGAAGTTTAGGACTTTGAGCTTGCTATGATTGGACTGCACCTTGGCTTTATCTCAAACCACACTGTGTGATGATTGCTGCTGCTCACAGGGGCACCCACCCAGACATTCGACACGCTCTCACCATTGATGAGCACTAAATCCAGCATTGAGCTTTCCCTGGTTGGTTCCATCACCATTTGTTTAAGTGACGCATCTTGGAAAGCATTCACAATTGTTTTACTTCTTGCCAGATTCGCAGGAGTACTCCAATCCACATCGGGTAGATTAAAGTCACCCAATATGATCACTTCCCCCTTTGTGGCTATCTTGGCAATATCTATAATCAATTCATTATCTATTTCTTCGATTTGAGTCGGAGGTCTGTAGACTACAGCAGTATGGATGACAGTGCCATCTCCTCTTTCCAACACAATCTAGAGTGCTTCTTCTTTTCCCCATGCCCCCTGCATTGCAGTAGCTTTAATATTGATTTTTACATACAAGGCTACTCCTCCTCCTTTTCCACTTTCTCTGTCTCTTCTGAATAGATTATAGCCAGCTATGGCTGTATCCCATTCATGTGATTCATTAAACCATGTTTCTGTAATGGCCTCAATGTTCAAGTCCATTTCCACCATTAAGGCTTCCAGGTCTGGAACTTTGTTGGCTAAGCTTCGAGCATTTGTGCTCATTGCTTTCCAGGATTTAACTGGCTTGCATGTATTTTTCATTGATTTTGTTCTGCCCACTTCTTCCCACTTGCCGTTGATGTGTGGTTTAAAAGTGTGGCTGTTTCTGATGTTGTTCTGCATTTGCTGGGAGTGACGTCCTGAACTAGTCCTTCTCCATCCGTCACCCCCTTTTTCTAGTTTAAATGCATATCCACATACTGCCTGAATTTTTCACTTAGGATTCTTTTCCCTGCGACAGAGAGATGCAGTCCATCAGCACAGTATGATCTCTTGTTGGTCCATCTGTTTCCCCAGTCGCCAATAAATATGAATCCTTCTTGTTCGCACCAGGTCTGGAGCCATGTATTAAAGCTGTTTATGCGATGCAGCATTTCTGCCCTCTTACCATGAACAGATAGAACTTCTGAGAATGCTACAGTGTTAACAATGGGCTTGAGTTTCTCTCCCAGAGTCTTGAAGTCCCTTTGAACTGCAGAGGCACTGTTTTTATCCAGGTCATTTGTACTCAGGTGGATGACAACAACAATTTTGGAGTGCTCACTTTCTGCGCTAAGTACATCAACAATTTGGTTTGTATTCCTGCTGGCTGAAGAGCCTGGGAGGCATTTCACTATCATCTCTCCTTTGAACTATGTTCCCAAGTTGGTGCCTCTGATGATGGAATCTCCAAGTAGTAGTCGTTTTCTGTTTGGTGAGGTTTTCTTCATATTTGGTACTTTAGCAGGAGATTTGGCATTGACTGACTCATTTAAGGTCCCTTCAGTTTCCATGGATTGGTGATCCTCATTAACCAAAGCAGAGAAGGCATTATGCAGGGATATCTCTTGATATATAGGATGTCTCTGCGTTACAGGTCACAATCTACCTGAGCCCACTGTGATCCATTTGTTCCTGGGATGTTTGATTCTTTGTGGGAGAGGTGGTGGACTTCGTTCTGTTTGTATCCTAGAAGTGGAGCGTTTCATTGCAGCTAGTTCTTCCCTTAGTAGAGTCAATTCTTTATGCATGGCAGCTGACATGAGGCACATAGGACAAGCTCTTAGGTTCCAAATGATTCATCTCAGAATGAAAGCACCACAGTTATTGCACTGCATACACGACATGCTGAATAAGCAGTCCTAGAAGGAGAAGAAGAAGAAAAGGTGGGCTTAACACCAAATTAAAAAGGATAGACGGCAACATATGTGACCACTATATAGGCAATGCAGCCCTGGGGTGGGTGAGGTGAGGGGTAGGGTGGGCGGGAACCTAAGTGTCCCTGGCCCGAAAGCCTTACATGAACAGTGGGCACACTCAGATATCTGATTTAAGGGCTACACAAGGAATGTAGGCAGTCAGAATATTCACAAAAAGTAATATATAACCAACAGTTAAATTCTATATTAGCAACAGGCAAACGATAGAAAGCTGAAAGCTTAGCTGTGTGGAGGCTCTGGAAGCTGTGAAGACTGGAGTTGACCAGGTACTTGTGGCAGGCTGTAAGATAATCTAATTAGCCCCTCCCTGGGAGCAGGCTTGCAACAGAAAATTCAAACAATGGAAGCAGAAATAGCCAAACTGAACTTTTTCTTTCTTTGTATCTGCCTACTGTGCAAAGGTCCCGGTAACTTTAACTGATACCTTTGCTTCTAAAGTAAGTGGGAGACTCAGGTAAAAGACCAGGTCCCTGCAATTTAAGTATTTCTATTCCAAGTAGCTTTATATCACTAGTGTCCCTTGCCAGTAGGCCTTACATGAACAGTGGGCACACTCAGATATCTGATTTAAGGGCTACACAGGAATGTAGGCCATCAGAATATTCACAAAAAGTAATGTATAACCAACAGTTAAATTCTATATTAGCAACAGGCAAAAGATAGAAAGCTGAAAGCTTAGCTGTGTGGAGGCTCTGGAAGCTGTGAAGACTGGAGTTGACCAGGTACTAGTAGCATTGGAAACTACAGTTGCCGCGACCAGTAAGGGGCTATGAGAATCATGGTGCCCTTGTTAGACTGAAGCTTGAAAAGCATCTTGGGAATGATGGGTACGGGAGGGAAAGCATAGAGCAGACCTGACCCCAGTGTAGGTGAAAGGCATCCACCAGTTAGTTTCTGGATGTTGGAGTCCTTGTGCAGAAGCGAGGATGCTTGGCATTCTGAGGAATAGCAAACAGATCTATGTCTCGAGTTCCCCATGTCTGTAAGATTTAGGATGCTGTGTCCGGATGGAGAGACCATTCATGGGGAAGAAGGATGCGACTCAGCTTGTCTGCCAAGATATTGAGCTTCCCCAGGAGATACACCGCTTGATGGTATATTTGATGAGAGATGGCAAAGGACCACAGGTGAAAAGTTTCCTCACAGAGGGGCCATAAGCCTGTTTCTCCCCATGTTCACATAGAACATGGCTATCTGATTGTTCTGACTAGGACTTCTGGTGCCCTGAGGTATTGTTGAAACACTTGGAAGGCATTCAAGATGGCACAAATTTCCAACAGGTTTATTTGGAGGTGTGACTCATGCATTGTTCAGATCCCCAGTGTAGACAGGTCATACAGGTGTGTTCCTCAACACAACTTGGAGGCATCCGTCGTCAGGATGCATTGAAGTGGAAGCATCTGAAAAGGTGATCCTACGAGCAGATTTTCTGGACAACCCCACCACTGAAGGGATGTTGATAAAGGGGCAGTGACTTTAATCCTGTCCTTTAGATGGCCCGAGGCCTGCCTCCATTGAGAGGCAAGAGTCCATTGGGCTGTGTGCATATGTAAGTGGGCATAGGGAACGACATGTACTGTAGAGGCCAGCTTCCCCAGGAGCTACAGCATTTCACAGGCAGTCAGAGGATTGTGTGATTCCACATCAGAGATGCTGGAATCGGAATTGGAAGACTCATAGTACCAATGAGTGCAGTGTTCACCCCGAAGCTCAATGTCGGTACCGGTGTTCCAAGGTATCAGCCACAAAGAGGCGGTTGGATTGGGAATCAATATCAGCGATGGTTTCCAGGGAAAGAATGAGTGGCAGCAATGTCGATATCATGTGCATGAACCCTGATGTTATGGCTGCAACTAGTGTCGATGTCGGTACCGATGCCGGTAAGAATGGGCTGGTGCCTGGAATTAATGGCATGATAGGTACGAACACACTAATAACCCCCAGCGAAGTAACAAAATGCACTCAGGCAACAAAAAACAGAGCCTTCATGTTCTACGCACTTACCTGCTGGAACGAGCTCCCAGTGTCTATCTGCGCAATCACTGACCTTGCCCAATTCAGAAAGGCACTAAAGCACCACCTTTTTCTCCTACACTATGCCCAGACCAACAGCACATCCCCACCTGACACAACCCTACAACTAACCGTAAAAACAGACAACCCAGTAAATAAATCACATCCCTGTACATAGCTCCCAGGGCAAGCCATGTCATTACAACTGCATAGTGATTTCTTGTCTTGAGTGTTATTAGCCTGTATGACTCCCTGCCTAGTCTGTAAATAGCCTGTATATAGTTACCCCTTGTTCTGAATCCAAGTTGTTCTACCCGTTCGATGTAAGTGCAGAGCAGGCTCTTCCTAATCTGTACAAAATGTTATCTGTAAACCGCACTGATTTTAAAGAGCGCGGTATATAAAAGCATTAAATAAATAAATAGGTATCGAGGTTTCCAGGAGAGCTGCTAAGCTCCACTTGATGACCAGTATGCGCTCGTCCATCGAGGTTGCCAATGCCTGGGTATCGGTCACGAGTGTTTGCGGTACCATCCAAGAGTATGGCACCAGTAACTCTCCAGAGGTTGAGGCCTCAGGAGCCCCTCTGTGGCTTTGGAGGACAGGGCCTCCCACTGGGGCTGTTTAGCAGATCGATCCATCTCCAGTGCAACGCCCAAGGAATCGCAATGCCTTGAGTGAGATCTACCTCTGGAGATTTTGTCTTGCTTTGATGCAGACTTGGGCTTTGACTTTGAGGATACCTAGGATCCATGAGAGGAGGATGAAGCCCTCCATGAAGTGGATGCTAATGATACTGAATCCGAGGCAAAGGGTTTCCGAAATTTAGAGGCCCGCTTCTGTAGGCCTCTTTTAGTCATCTTTTGACAGAGGGCACAGTCTTTTGGCTGGTGTTGGCCGAGGCATTTTAGACACCAGTCATGTGTGTCACTTGCTGAGATGGTGCTGGCACACTTGGAACATTTTTTGAAACCATTAGCTGGTTTCCCCATGCCTTCAATGGGTGGAAAGCCTATGGTAGGCTTAAGGCCTAAAAGGGCGTCGATACACCTGTTTTTTTAGAAAAGAAAAGAAAAGAAGAAAAGAAAAGAAAAGAATAAGGGAACCAGTGATGTCTTTGACGGTGCCAGAGATGATGGGAATGCAGAGGCACTAACCACCAAAAGATAGTTTTAGTGCAGTGACAGGATCTAAGAACATAAGAACATAAAATATGCCATACTGGGTCAGACCAAGGTCCATCAAGCCCAGTATCCTGTTTCCAACAATGGCCAATCTAGATCATAAGTACCTAGCAGTTTCTCCAAAAGACACAGGTTCCACAATGCTTGTATTAGGTCAAGCAGTGATATCCTGGGTCTCTTTTAATAATGGTTTATGGACCTTTCCTCCAGGAACTTGTCCAAACCTTTTTTAAACCCAGCTACACTAACAGCTTTTACTGTTTACTGGTAACAAATTCCAGAGTTTGATTACACGTTGAGTGAAAAAATATTTTCTCTTATTAGTCTTACATAGTTTACCCTGTATCTTCATTGCATGTCCCCTAGTCTTTCTATAGTCTGATGATGTAAACAATCGATCTACGTTTACCCGTTCCATTCATTAATTTATAGACCTCTATCATATCTCCCCTCAGTCGTCTCTTTTCCAGGCTGAAGGGCCCTAACATTTTTAGCCTCTCTTCATAGGGGCATCCTTCCATCCCCTTTACCATTTTGGTGGCTCTTCTCTGTATGTTTACGTTTATGTTTATTACATTTGATATACCGCTCAAGCCAAAGCATCAGAGCGGTTTACAATATTACATAAAAGTTACAGAAAATATGAAAAGAACGCCATTAATTAGATGGGACAGAATAAGAGATACAGTGATAGTTAAAGGAATAGAGGAGACAAGAAGAAATGCTCCACATAGCATCTGAAGAGGTAGATATACCACCAGGTGTTTAAGTTCCCACTCACAACCTCCACTGTCGACATCACCCCTCCACCGCTCCAATCTCCACAGCAAGCAGAACCAATGTAACAGCATTTTAAATGGCCCCGCACGGTCCTACGCCTAAGGGCCACGCCAAAGGGCCCTCTGGCGAGGCCCTCACGCGTGGGTGCGCCAGTGGAAGTGACGGTTTTAAAGCCGTTAAAGGCTGCTGGTATGGGCAGGCTAAAAGGAAAGAGGTGGAGCTCCCGCTCACACACCTCCGATGCTGGCTGGCTGCTGCTCTCCCCGTCTCTGCGCACCAGTGGAAGTGACGGTTTTAAAGCCATTAAAGGCTGCTGGTATGGGCAGGCTGAAAGGAAAGAGGTGGAGCTCCCGCTCACACACCTCCGATGCTGGCTGGCTGCTACTCTCCCCGTCTCTGCGCGCCAGTGGAAGTGACGGTTTTAATACCTTTTCTAATAACGCTATATCCTCTTGAAGATACGCCAAGCAGAATTGCACACAATATTCAAGGTGCGGTCGCACCATGGAATGATACAAAGACATTATAATATCTTTTGTTTTATTTTCCATTCATTTACTTATGATACCTAGCATTCTATTTGCTCTCCTGGCTGCTGCTGCACACTGGGCGGAGGGTTTTAACATGTCATCCACGATGACGCCTAAATCTTTTTCCTGGGTGGTGGTTCCTAATGTGGAACCTTGCATCGTGTAACCATAGTTTGGGTTGTTCTTTCCTAGGTGCATAACTTTGCACTTCTCCACATTAAATTTCATCTGCTATTTGGATGCCCAGTCTTCCAATTTATCAAGATCCTCTTGCAATTTTCCACAATCCTCATGGGTGTTAACAACTTTAAATAGTTTTGTGTGATCTGCAAATTTGATAACCTCACTCGTTATTCCCTTTTCCAGGTCATTTATGAATATGTCAAAAAGCAGTGGACCCAGCACAGATCCCTGGGGTACTCCACTATTTCCCTTTCTCGATTGGGAAAATTGGCCATTTAGCCCTACCCTCTGCTTTCTATCTTTAACCAGTTCCTGATCCACAGTAGTACACTACCTCCTATCCCATGACTTTTTAGTTTTGCCAAAACTCTCTGATGAGGAACCTTGTGAAAGGCTTTCTGAAAGTCCAGATTCACCATATCAGCCGGCTCACCTTTGTCTACCTGTTTATTCACACCTTCAAAAAAACATAACAGATTAGTAAGACAAGATCTTCCTTGTTTAAAGCCATGTTGGCTGTCTCCCATTAAGCCATGACTATCTACATGTTCAGTAATTTTGTTCTTTATGATGGTTTCTACCATTTATCCCAGTACAGATGTCATTTTCACCGGTATGTAGTTTCCTGGATCACCCCTGGAACCCTTTTTAAAAATTGGCATTACATTGGCCATCCTCCAATCTTCAGGTATTACAGATGATTTTAATGATAGTGCACAGATTACTAATAGCAGGTCTGCAGTCTCATATTTCAATTCTTTCAACACCCTTGGATGTATACCATCTGATCCAGGTGATTTGCTACTCTCCAGTTTGTCAAATAGTTGTAATACATCTTCCCGGTGAATCAATATTTCTTTCAATTCTTCCGCAGTATCACCTTTCAATACTATTTCAGTCATGGGTAACATCTCTACATCTTCCTCAGTAGAGACTGAAGCAAAGAATTCATTCAGTCTCTCCGCTATGGCCTTGTCCCCTCTTAGTGCCCCTTTTACCCCTCTATCATCTAATGGTCCAACTGACTCTCTCACAGGTTTTTTGCTATGAATGTACTTGAAAAAGTCTTTATTACGCGTTTTTGCTACCACAGCAAGCTTCATCTCAAATTCTCTCTTTGCCTGCCTTATCATTGCTTTGCATCTAACTTGCCAGTGTTGTGCTATTTCCAGTTTTCCTCATTTGGCTCTTTTTTCCATTTTCTGAAGGATGCTTTTTTGGTAGCAACAGCCTTTCTGACCTCACCTTTAAACCATACTGGCAGTTTTTTAGACTTCCTTCCACTTTTTTTAAAGCGTGGAATACAACTGGTCTGGGCTTCCAAGATAGTATTATTAAACAACATCCAAGCTTGATGTAAGTCTTTAACCTTTGCAGCTGCTCCTTTTAGTTGTTTCTTAACTATTTTCCTCATTTTATCATAGTCTCCCATTTCATAGATGTCCACGTTGATAAAATCAGGCTGAGGATCTGGCCTGGATTGGAGGCAGCGCGGCAAGCCACCCGTCTTGAAGGTATGTTTGCCTGCGCTGCGTCCAAACTGTGGGCCTTGTGGGATGGCATGCCCTCCCAGCTGGCACCCGGGGTGGGCTGTACCCAGCACCCTGCCGTTGGTATGCCACTGGAGAGAGATACACACATGAGGGTGAAAAGGAAAAATAATAGAAATGATGAAATGCGAGGAAGACTGAAAAATAAATGTTAAAAGACAAGAAAAGCGTAGGCAGAGAGGAAACGTAGAAAAAGACCAAGAACAAGTAGAAAGAGGATATAAATCCAAGTACTTACATAAAGGCTGGCATGTTGTTATTTTGGGCCCGATATTCAAAAGGCATTTATACAGTTAACAGGCAGTTAACAGTGTAAATGCCTGCTCACAGGATATTCGATGGTACATACAGGTAATGCCGTCGAATATCCCTAAGTCCCCTACCACGCCCTGATGCTAGCTGTCTAGTATCAGAGCGGAGGCGGGGACCAGTGCTAACCATGCAGCACTTGGTGCTACTACTACTATTACTACTATTTAACATTTATAAAGCGCTACTCGTACGCAGTGCTGTACAGACATATAAGAGTGACGGTCCCTGCTCATCGGAGCTTACAATCTAATCAAGACAATAAACACACAGAGCAAACATCTAGTTAGGGCAGAACCAGGTTGGTTTTCTCCCATTACTACTATTAGTACTACAGCACATTTCTATATAAATAAGAGGCAAACAGACAGTCCCTGCTCATCAGAGCTTACAAACTAGTCAGGACAAATAATAGAGATGGTCGCTGCTCATCAGAGCTCACAATCTAATCAAGACGACCATAGAGGGTGCAAGTATGGGCAAAACAGGGGTAGGACAGGGTAAAATAGGGTAAGAAGAGAGTAAAACAGGGTAAATGTTATATTGCAGCGGGCTAAGCAGAACATGCTATGTTACAGGTGGTGTTGTAGCAATGCTATAAGCGATGGGGCAGCAGTGTTATAATACAGGTAATGAGCTAGCAGTGTTATAATACAGTGTTATAATACAGGTAATGAGGTAGCATTGGGTACAACAGGCCAGGTAGAGTATGCTGTGTTACAAGTAATGTTATAACAATGCTACAAGCAATGAGGCAGCAGTGTTAATTGCAAGCAGTGTAGTAGCAATGGAGTTCAGAGCAATGCAATGCAATGCGGCAGCAGAGTAAATGCTTACGTTGTAGAGGTGGAACCAGGGTCTTTCGGTTGCACTCGGCGAGGTGTCTGCGAGGGCGCCAAGTTTGACGTCTGGAGGCTTGCCCGAGGCCAGGGGGCCTGGTGTCTGGGACAATGATGCCGGGAGGGGGCCCCCCCCCGACTTCAATGCCTGCTGCAAGGCCAAAATGGAGGAGAGGCTCTGCTCCATCGCCGCTCTGCGGGACTTGAGGCCCGATGGCTGTGCAGCACTCAGCATGGACACAGAGGTCCTTGGGTCAGATGCTGGCACTCTGGAGAGTGCATCCTCAAGGAGGACTATATGTTCACAGGTCCTGGCACAGTCTCTGCCAGCTGAGGACTCATATCTCGAGATTTTCTAAGGGTGCTGCTCCGAGTTGCCCAAGTCCTGGCGAGGGATCTTGCCAGGTTTGATAGGAGGCACCTCCTTTGGGACCTTCTTTTTAGGAGGGTCTGGGGCCGCACCAGAGGAGCTGCCGCCACGGAATTCCAAGGACATCTGGACCTCTCACGAAGGGCCGGCTTCAGGGTTTGGTGATAGGGAAGCCAGGGCAGAGTTAGATCTTGGAAATAGCTTCCCCTGCAACTCAGACTGCCCGCTATTGGTTTTAGGGGGTCATGGCCTGGCACCAGTCGCAGGTGGAACTGTCGTGGTCCAGGTCCAGGCAGCGGATGCAGCAGTCATAAGTATCAGTGACTGAAATAGTCCGACTATAGCTATTGCATTTCTTGAACCCACCAGGAGTCATGGTGGGAGAACACCCGGCCAGGGTCAAGGACCCCCAGGCAAAAAATGGCATGAAGATCGGTCGAGGTGGATCCTCGAGGAAAGATCGCAAAAAAAAAGGGAAGGGAACCAGTACACAAACTGGACAAAAAGGAATGAATTAAAGAACTTTTTCAGGAGCGTAGAGGACCATGTCCGTTGGGCTTTGCAGAAAAAAGGAGACTGAGCAATATGGCTCCTTGGGCGGGAAGGGGACCACGCATGCATGGCAGCATTCCCAAAGGCCCTCCACGAAAGCTGGGGAAATGCTCCGCGTGAGCTCCTTCGGTGCCAACGTCACCCACATGCGAGGGCTGACTTCCTGCTTTGTTCCTGGAGAAGCACCGATTTCCCAAATGGGGGTACTATATTAGGTATGTGCAGAGCCGGGGTTCTCTAATACTTGGAGACCTTAGGTCGATTTTAGCAGGCAATGGAAAAAAGGTGTCTACACTCAGTACAAATACTTCCTAAAAAAAAAAAAAAAAAAAAGCATCATTTTTGTCACCATCATATGAACCTCCACACTGAAAGATCTCTCCAAAAACTACCCCCTTAGATTCTTAGGATGCTCTACTACCCCCTCCCCTTGTTCTAACAGCAGCAATGCAAACCCAATTCCATCTTTCCATTCCTAACCATACTGGCAATTAATTCCATCTTATTAAATTTAAGTACAATCGCCACCAACCACTGAGAAGTTTTCCTAAGATAGCCATTAATTAATTTTGTCTTATATTTACCAAATCCCCCTCCACAGGAAGTCGATATATCATCTACATATACAACCATGCCATTCCACCACACATCAACTAAAGAGCACATTTACATATTGAAAATAGTGGGGATATAGAGAAGCCTTGGGACACTCCCAACAGCTAAACATATCAAGCGATACGAGGTGTGATCAAAAAGCATCGAGACTTGTGTAGCTATAACAATACATTGCACCATGATGCTATTAAGCATGCAGTGACCTAGTTATGCGCTCTATATGTAGAGTGTAGCATGACTGCAGCAGACCTGTACTTTAAAAAAAAAAGTCACATAAGAACATATAAGAACATAAGATATGCCATACTGGGTCAGACCAAGGTCCATCAAGCCCAGTATTCTGTTTCCAACAGTGGCCAATCTAGGTCATATGTACCTAGCAGTTTCCCCAAGAGACACAAGTTCCACAATGCTTGTACTGGGTCAAGCATTGATATCTTCGGTCACTTCTTAATAATGGTTTATGGACCTTTCCTCCAGGAACTTGTCCAAACCTTTTTTAAACCCAGCTACACTAACAGCCTTTACTACATCCTCCGGTAACAAATTCCAGAGTTTGATTACACGTTGAGTGAAAAAATATTTTCTTTTATTAGTCTTAAATAGTTTACCCTGTAGCTTCATTGCATGTCCCCTAGTCTTTCTATATTCTGATAACGTAAACAATCGATTTACGTTTACCCGTTCCACTCCGTTCATTAATTTATAGACTTCTATCATATCTTCCCTCAGCCGTCTCTTTTCCAGGTTAAAGAGCCCTAACCTTTTTAGCCTTTCCTCATAGGAGTATCCTTCCATCCCATTTACCATTTTGGTGGCTCTTCTCTGAACCTTTTCTAAAATCGCTATATCCTTTTTAAGATACGGCGACCAGAATTGCACACAATATTCAAGGTGTGGTCTCACCATGGAATGATATAGAGGCATTATAATATCTTTTGTTTTATTTTCCATTCCTTTCCTTATCATACCTAGCATTCTATTTGCTCTCTTGGCCGCTGCTGCACACTGGGCCGAGGGTTTTAACATGGTATCCACAATGACGCCTAAATCTTTTCCTGGGTGGTGGTTCCTAATGTGGAACCTTGCATCGTGTAACCATAGTTTGGGTTGTTCTTCCCTAGGTGCATAACCTTGCACTTGTCCACATTAAATTTCATCTGCCATTTTGATGCCCAGTCTTCCAATTTATCCAGATCCTCTTGCAATTTTTCACAATCCTCTTGGGTTTTAACAACTTTAAATAGTTTTGTGTCATCTGCAAATTTGATAACCTCACTCGTTATTCCACTTTCCAGGTCATTTATGAATATGTCAAAAAGCAGCGGACCCAGCACAGATCCCTGGGGTACACCACTATTCACCTTTCTCCATTGGGAAAATTGGCCATTTAGCCCTACCCTCTGCTTTCTATCTTTTAACCAGTTCCTGACCCACAATAGTACACTGCCTCCTATCCCATGACTCTTTAGTTTTGCCAAAAGTCTCTGATGAGGGACCTTGTCAAAGGCTTTCTGAAAGTCCAGATACACAATATCAACCGACTCACCTTTGTCCACCTGTTTATTCACTCCTTCAAAAAAAACATAACAGATTAGTAAGACAAGATCTTCCTTGTCTAAAGCCATGTTGGCTGTCTCCCATTAGGTCGTGACTATCTACATGCTGAGTAATTTTATTCTTTGTGATGGTTTCTACCATTTTTCCCGTTACTGACGTCAGGCTCACCGGTCTGTAGTTTCCCGGATCACCCCTGGAACCCTTTTTAAAAATTGGTGTTACATTGGCGATCCTCCAATCTTCAGGAATTAGAGATGATTTTAATGATAGTTCACAGATTACTAATAGCAGGTCTGCAATCTCATATTTCAGTTCTTTCAACACCCTTGGATGTATACCATCCGGCCCAGGTGATTTGCTACTCTTCAGTTTATCTAATAGTTGTAAGACATCTTCCCGATGTATCGATATTTCCTTCAATTCTTCCGCACCTTTAAATACCACTTCCGTCATGGGTAACATCCCTACATCTTCCTCAGTAAAGACCGAAGCAAAGAATTCATTCAGTCTCTCCGCTATCGCCTTGTCGCCTCTTAGTGCTCCTTTAACCCCTTTATCATCTAATGGACCAACTGACTCTCACAGGTTTTTTGCTACGAATGTACTTGAAAAGGTCTTTATTTCGTGTTTTTGCTTCCGCGGCAAGCTTCTTCTCAAATTCTCTCTTTGCCTGCCTTATCAATTTGACTTGCCAGTGCTTGTGCTGTTTCCAGGTTTCGTCATTTGGCTCTTTTTTCCATTTCCTGAAAGATGCTTTTTTGGCAACAACAGCCTCTCTGACCTCACCTTTAAACCATGCTGACAGTTTTTTGGACTTCCTTCCACTTTTCTTAAAGCGTGGAATACAGCTGGTCCAGGCTTCCAAGATAGTATTTTTCAACAACATCCAAGCTTGATGTACGTCTTTAACCTTTGCAACTGCTCCTTTTAGTTTTTTCTTAACTGTTTTCCTCATTTTATCATAGTCTCCCTTTCGAAAGTTAAAGGGTAGCACTGTGGATTTCCTTACTATCCCTCCTCCACTAATTAAATCAAAGGCGATCATGCTATGATCACTATTGCCAAGTGGCCCCAACACCCTTATCTCTTGCACCAGATCTGGGGTTCCACTAAGGACTAGGTCTAATATGGCTTCCCCTCTGGTCGGTTCATGAACCAGCTGCTCCAAGAAGCAGTCATTTATTTCATCTAGGAACTTTATCTCCCTAGCATGTCCTGCTGTGACACTGACCCAGTCGATGCCGTGGTAATTGAAATCACCCATTATTATTACTGCACTGTAACTTTTGCTAGCTTCCTTGATTTCTTTGAGCATTTCATCATTCATTTGTTCATTCTGGCCAGGCGGACAATAGTACACCCCCACTGCCATCGCCTTCCCCTTTTTACATGGAATTTCAATCCATAGAGATTCTACAGCAAATTTTGTTTCTTGCAAAACTTTAATCCTTTCTGACTCAATGCCCTCTCTAACATAGAGCGCAACCCCTCCACCAATTTGATCAGCTCTATCATTACGATATAGTTTGTACCCAGGTATCACAGTGTCCCACTGGTTGTCCTCCTTCCACCATGTCTCTGATATTCCAATCATATCTAAC
Source organism: Ichthyophis bannanicus (assembly GCA_033557465.1). Classification (NCBI taxonomy): domain Eukaryota; kingdom Metazoa; phylum Chordata; class Amphibia; order Gymnophiona; family Ichthyophiidae; genus Ichthyophis; species Ichthyophis bannanicus. The sequence goes on along the minus strand of CM066032.1, from coordinate 166,641,528 downwards.
CTCTCGTTTAGTGCTATATATTCTAACTCTCCCATCTTGTTTTTTAGACTTCTAGCATTTGCATACAAGCATTTTAGAGACTGTATTTTATTCATATTAATTTGGCTATTGGTAGACATGGGTAATTTGGGATCTTTAAGCTCTGTCTGCTCCATACTCGAGGGCATTTGGGCTACTTTACTCTTTTTTGGAACCTCTCTGCTTTTTGTATTATCCTTCAAGGATACATTCTTCCGAACCATGCGCTCTTGGGCGACTGTCGACTTTCCCCTATTATCTAGTTTAAAAGCTGCTCTATCTCCTTTTTAAAGGTTAATGCCAGCAGCCTGGTTCCATCCTGGTTAAGGTGAAGCCCATCCCTTTGGAAGAGCCCCTCCTTTCCCCAGAATGTTCCCCAGTTCCTAACAAATCCAAACCCCTCATCTCTGCACCATTGTCTCATCCACGCATTGAGACTCCGGAGCTCTGCCTGCCTTTTGGGTCCTGCACGTGGAACGGGAAGCATTTCGGAGAATGCTACCCTGGAAGTTCTGGATTTCAACTTCCTACCTAAAAGCCTAAATTTAGCTTTCAGAACCTCCCTACCACATTTTCCTATGTCATTGGTACCGACATGTACCAAGACAGCAGACTCCTCCCCAGCACTATCTAAGACCTTATCTAGGTGGCGCGTGAGGTCCGCTACCTTCGCACCAGGCAGGCATGTTACCAGGCGATCCTCACGTCCACCAGCCACCCAGCTATCTACATGCCTAATGATCGAATCACCAACTATAACTGCTGTCCTAACCCTTCCCTCATGGGCACTTGGCCCTGGAGAAACCTCCTCGGTGCGAGAGGGGTTTACATCACCTGGAGGACAGGTCCTAGTTACAGGATCACTTCCTGCCACACCAGGGTGATGCTCTCCTGTCACGTGACCTCTCTCCTCCATGGCAACAGGGATGCTGCCAGACTGGAGGTGGGACTTCAGGACTATATCCCTGTAGGTCTCGTCTATGTACCTCTCTGTCTGTCTTATGCTTTCCAAGTCTGCTACTTTAGCCTCTAGAGAACGGACTTGTTCCCTGAGAGCAAAGAGCTCCTTGCACCTAATGCACATGTAAGACCTCTCACCAGCTGGGAGAAAATCATACATGTGACACTCAATGCAAAAGACTGGAAAGCCTACATCCCGCTGCTGGACTGCTGTCTGCATCTTAGTTTTAAGTTTGTGTTTAGATCTTTAAATTCTTTACGTACTAAAGGGTGCTATGGATATTTATACCACTAAAACTGTACCTAATAAGTTTAATATACCTTGTTCACCTGAAGCTTAATTAATCTCAGGTCCTTAGTGTATGACTGATTTGGGTAATGAGCTTCACCTGAGAGCACCTCCTGTCTTTTAAGTTGTGCAAGTACCTATAAAGCTGTGATTATCCCAGGGGAGGGTGGGTGTGGGGAGGGAGGGAGGGATATAACACTTATTAAAAGAGGGCTGCTACACAGTACCCTGTCCTGTGCTGCTGAGGTAAGCTATATTCTGATTTGATTTAAATTATAGCTCTTTGCTGCTGCTAGGCTCTAACCCAGGGGTCTCAAACACGCGGCCCGCGAGAGACCTTTGTGCGGCCCGCGATGCACAGGAAAGGAAAAAACCGGCTTCTGCTGCTGCTGCCGCGGGAAAATTAAACTATGGAAAAAAGCTGGCTGCTGCCGCGGCGGTAGCAGCAATATCGCAAGTCCCGCGGCCCCCTCCCTCCCGGCAGATCCCTTCCTGCTTGCCTGCTTGTGAGTTCTTCTCTGCTTCGGCTTTCAGAGCCGCGAAGGGAGGGCTTCTCCCTTCGCGGCGCTGAAAGCCGAAGCAGTGAAAAACTCACAAGCAGGCAGGCAGGCACGCAGGTAGGGATCGGCCGGGGGGGGGGGGGGGGGGGGCCGTGGGACTTGCGATATTGCTGCTACCGCCGCGGCAGCAGCCAGCTTTTTTCTATAGTTTAATTTTCCCGGGGGGGGGGGGAGGGAGCAGGACTTGATGTGGGCTGCTGGGGGGGGAGAGCAGGACTTGATGTGGGCGGCGGGGGGGGGGAGCAGGACTTGATGTGGGCTGCTGGGGGGGGGAGCAGGACTTTATGTGGGCTGCTGGGGGGAGCAGGACTTGATGTGGGCTGCTGGGGGGGGAGCAGGACGATGTGGGCTGCTGGGGGGGGAGCAGGACTTGATGTGGGCTGCTGGGGGGGGAGCAGGACTTGATGTGGGCTGCTGGGGGGGGAGCAGGACTTAATGTGGGCTGCTGGGGGGGGAGCAGGACTTGATGTGGGCTGCTGGGGGGGGAGCAGGACTTGATGTGGGCTGCTGGGGGGTAGGACTGAAAATGGGGTGATGGGGGTTAGGACTGGTAATGGACAGATGGGGGTTAGGACTGGAGGTGGTCTGATTGGGGGGCTAAGACTGAAAATGGGGTTATGGGGGGGCTAAGAATGAAGATGGGGCGATGGAAGGGTTAGGCCTGGAAGTGGGCTGTGGGGGGCTTAGGACCGATAATGGGCTATGGGGGGGGGGCTAGAACTGGTAATGGACTGGGGGGGGTGCTATGACTGGAAATGGGCCGAGTAGAAGGGGGAGCTTGAACTGCAAATAGCTGATGGGGACAGGGTCTTGGAATGGTAATGGGCTGAGTGGAAGGGGGCTTGGAAAGGAAATGGGCTGTGAGGGGAGGGAGCTAGGACTGGAAATGGGCTGATGATGCGGGGACTAGAAGAGAGCGGATGCTGGGTGGGGCAGGAGCTAGAAGGGAGTTGATGTTGGGGGACGATTAGAATGGGATGGGGCTGGGAGAGTGAAATGGAGAGGGGAAATATATTTTGTGTGGGAGGGAAGAAAAATCTACAATTGGCCGGGTATTGGGAGAGTAAGTGGGGATTGAGGATGGAGGGGTAAAATTTGAGTGGATGAAATAGGAATGAGGAAAGAGCAAAAGGAGAATGATTAGTATGTTAAAGCAGATGTAGAGAGAATGGGAAAAAAACTAGGAAAGAAGAAAGGACAAATGGACAGCAGACGATGGAGAGTTAGCAGAAGACACAAAGAAACCAGAAGAAAGTGACTGGAACAATTGCAACTGAAAAAAAAATGCACAAAAGGTAGAAAAATATCTCTTTATTTTGAATTTATTAACTGAAATATGTCAGCTCTTGGAAATGTGCATCTTTAACGTCTGCACTTTATTTAATACAAGAGGAAATCAATGTATAGTTTTATTTCTACAGTGTTGTACATTCTAAGTTTGGCTTTTGGGGTTCCCAGTTTAATTGTCTTCCTGTTTCTAAATTGTGATTCCTTGTTTGGTGATGGTGTATGTTCTGCATGTGTAATTGAGCTGAGGTATTCTGTTTATGTAATTCCTATTTGACATTGCCACTTGTTCTCTTTCCCGAGTAGGTCATGTATTGTTATTCTCTGAAATGTGTTGATTTAATATTTGCAGTGTTGCCTTTTGATAGTTAGGGTATGGTGCTTTGTGAGTCCTGGTAGTGCTGTTAGGACACGGCAGGTTTGCTATGGGTTCTAAATGAGCAGTGTCTCTAGTAGTTCCTAATGTGCCTGGCGGTTGGCACTGGTTTATAGTAATGTAGAAATCTTTTAGTCTTTCTTTATCCATACACTCATTAAGAGGCATGTTTACTAAAAGTTAGTGTGTGGTAACATTATGCAAATATTTATGCAAATGATGCCCTTATGCAAATGATGCCCTTATGCAAATGAGGCCTGCGTCTTGTGCGGTCCCCGGGTTACTCTACAAGTCCTCATTTGGCCCTCAAAGCAATTTGAGTTTGAGACCCCTGCTCTAACCTATTATGAAATTTAAACTAAAAGCTCTCTGCTGGATTCTAAAGTTAACCAGAAAGCTCTCTTCTGTGTTTTAATTTGAAACGAAAAGTACTTTGCTGATGCTAGGCCCTAACCTATTATGAAATTTAAACTACAAGCTCTCTGCTGGATTCTAAATTTAACCAGAAAGCTCTCTTCTGTGTTTTAATTTGAAACTAAAAGTACTTTGCTGATGCTAGGCCCTGAGTGACTATGAAAGTTAAACTACAAGCTCTCTGCTGGATTCTAAATTTAACCAGAAAGCTCTCTTCTGTGTTTTAAATTGAAACTAAAAGTACTTTGCTGATGCTAGGCCCTGAGTGACTATGAAATTTAAACTACAGCTCTCTACTGGGTATGAAAGGTAACCAGAAAGTTCTCTTCTGTGTTTTAAATTGAATCTTAAACTGTTGCTACTAGGCCCTGACTGATTTAACAAAAAATAGTGGGTTCACAGATTAATTAGCTTTAAAAGAAAAAAATTCCTTTCAGAAATATTCCCAGAAGTATATACTGTGGCACTGCAGAGCCTATTCACGCAGAGAAAAAGGTTTTAAATCCTGAAAAAAGATTTCAACATCAGTTGCAATGCTATGAGGAGAGTGATAGGGGGAGCAGGAGTGACCTTCCAAGGCCTAGAGAACTGCACCCTAGAACTGATGAGGTAATGCAACCTAACAGCCAATCCAGGAAAGGGGGAGTTCCTCTGAAGAAAGGCTGGGAAGTTGAAAAGGAGGAAGTAGGACAAGTAAAAGAGGCACACCACAGAGAGCACCTGGGAAAGCACCAGGGGACACACCTAGGAGAGCACCAGGAGGAAGAGCAGCAGAGAGTGCATCAGGAAGAGCACCAGCGGTGGTACCAGCAGCAGCAACGGAAAGCAGAGGCTGTGGTAGAAGCTGAAAGAGAAAAGGAGTCTGGGCAAAGATACCAGAGAGGAAGGAGTTCCTGGCAGGAAGGCACAGTAAGTCCGGTGCAACAGAATTCCCGGAGTTCTTGGCTGAGAGATACTGGAAAGAAAGGTACAAGGGGAGAAATAAACCCCAGAGTTTTACATGAGGAACCGCCAGCAGTAAATGCAGGACACTGTGGCTGTTACCAGGGAAATGATGACGTCATTGCTGTAAGAGGTAACTCTCCTTATTCAAGTAGCAGAAGGTGTGGGTGTGGAAGAGTGGTGACTCTACAGGAAGGCCAGCTGAAGTCTGAGAAGCCTACTGCTCGAGTAAGGCTGAACTACAGCAGGACTAGGCCTCGAGACTCAACTAACTGGGATAATCCTAAGAAACAAGGTAAACCACCTTTTTATTCTGCTAAACATTATAACTTACTGAGACAGGAAGCACAAGATACAGAAGTGTGCCCTCCTTATCAAACTGCCTGTGAGACAGGACACAAGCCTTTGGTAAAAGAAAGACTGTGTAACATAAGGCAGCAAGCCAAAGGAAGTTACTGCCCTAACAAGCCTTCACATGGGCGCGGCCCAAACCTAGACTCAGAACACTGGAAGCTAGTGAATGTGTTGTATGAGAAGCCTCAATACACTCCACAAAAGTATACCGACACAGATTCACAGTTATCTGACCCTCAGCCTATGCAGGTGGAATTCTATGAGGACCCACCTGAGACCGCTATGGATTGTAGCTACTGCCAGGCAGGAAGCCTAATGTCTTTGCATGAAATGTAAGCAGTGCTCCATAGCAAAGCCTGTGTAATTGGTTTATACAAAGTCCTGTGAAGTAACAGTAGACAAAGCAAGTTTGAATATATTTCTTCTTTTTGCCTGAAGCAAGGTTTCCTTTTTTTGTTGAAGTAGCCTCCACTGTTTGAACCATTGTGCGTAAAGGGAAATAAAGCCTTACTTTCCCTACATTCGGACTGTTGTGTTCTCTTGAAGTTTGGTCCCCGGTAGGTCCTGGGAACAGTACCCAGACCCCTTACATAAAGACCAAATTCAAAATAGAAAAAAAACTCTCATGTCCACCCGACCTGCCCATACCAACCTTGGCCTCTAGGGCGGCGGTGCGACATGGAAATGGCGTAGTTGGCAGGATATTTGTTGGAGCCTACGTCCAGCCTAAAGATAAGAAGCTTGAGCTACAGGTTTCAAGAGGAAAAAGCTACAACCCAAGTTGGAATACAAAACCCGGACTGGAGCAGTCAAATCCGGAACGGAGTGGAAGGAAAATCCTGAGAAGGAGAAATCCGGTGTCCAACTGTCGGCGGCGAATCGCGGAGTACGACAGCAACGTTATATTGTTCCAGAGCTGATTCTACCCTGTCATCAGGTAAACCATAGATATACCTGAAAAGTGTAGGATGCCAAGGAAAGTATAGGAAAAAAAAAAAAAAAAAGAGTTTAGGAAAGGAAATTTTCTTTGTGAAAGAGCCACACTTGGTTGTGTTTTGTTGTTGTGTTTCCTTACTATAGATTCACCATGGATCCTAAAGAATTATGTGCGTGGATGGCTAATCAATTTGATAAGCAGGCAGAACTGGCGCTGCAGAACCAAGCGCAAGCGCTGAGAGCCATGCAAGACCAGCAGTCACCTCTTCTGCACGCAATGGACAAATGGTTAGCCCCGCAGAAGGAAGAGATGACAAAGAGGAAAACTGAGCAGTTGCAAGAAACTGGACTGCATAACACGGAGTTGGGACAGTGGTCATGCAGTGACCTATCGATGGGAAAGTTAAGCCCGAGTGATAATCTCGATGATTTCTTGGATTCTTTCAGTAGAATAGCGAAGACAGCTCGGTGGCCGACCGAACAGTGGGCAGTCAGACTAGCTGCGTCTCTGACGGGGGAGGCTCTAGCCGCCTATCGGTCGATGCCTCCAGCTTTAGCAGATAACTACGATGAAGTAGTAATGGCAATCAGAGATTGCCTAGGTCTCACCCCATTAGCTTACAAAAAATTGTTTAGAGCCACTATGCTTAGCCCAAATGAAACTCCAAAAGCTTTAGGGCATAAAATAAAGAACTTGGCGTACAAATGGCTACAGCCTGAGAGAAAGAATATTGAAACTCTGATGGACGCCATAATATTAGAACAATTTCTAGATGCAGTGCCAAGTAGGGTGCAAAATTTTCTAATCCTCCAGAATTGCCGCACCACTACCGAGGCCATAAGCCTAACAGAAAGATATCTAGAGGCAGAGAAAGTGACCCAGCCAAAGGTAGGGGTTCCTAAAATGAACTTAGGGATGGAAGCTAGGAGAGTAAGTAGTTCCACTAGACCTATGTATAGCCCTAGGAGTAGTAATGACCCTAAGGATTTTGAAAATGTGAAACAATGTTTTTCGTGTGGTAAGAAAGGCCATGTAAAAAAGGAATGTTATTCACGCATTGCCCTAATGGGAGAAGTCCCAAAGACCACGAGAGAAGGTTTTTTCTTGAAAGTGAAAATACATGGAGTTAACGCTAAAGCACTTCTGGATTCAGGAGCGGACCAATCCATGATGTCCAAACAGCTATGGTCTATGATCCAAGGCCACGGATGGTCCGTCCCTGAATGTCCAGAAGCGCAAGTTAAAATAAAATGCGTTCACGGATCAGCTACAAGCTACCCCGTGTACAAACTGTGGGTTAATGCATTAGGAATGAGAAAGCAAATGTTGGTAGCCGTAGTCCCAAGACTGCCACAAGAGCTGGTATTGGGTCGCGACTGGCCGCAATTTAAAACGAGTTTGAGAGAGGGCTTATCTCCTCAGAAAGTCCCGAATTCCACCTGTAGTGGGCATGAGCACAGGGGTAAGCCTGAGCCTACTAATCATCTGGGCACCCAGCGAAGCAGCCTAGCAGCAACCACTAGCTCCATGGTCCCTAGTCCACTCTGGGGAAAACCAAGGAAAGTCCCGATAAAGGAAGCACAGGAGGCATCTAAGAAATTCGTGTTGAAATTCTGTAAGACCTCGGAAAAGGCCCGTAGTCCCCAAAGAGCATCAACACAAGCCGCAGGCTACGATCTCCATAGTGTGGAAGACCAGGTCATCCCGAAGCAGGGGCGGAAGTTGATCAGTACTGGAATACAAGTGGAACTCCCTCCAGGATGTTACGGGAGGATAGCACCCCGGTCAGGACTGGCTGCCAAATACAGCCTAGATGTAGCCGCAGGGGTAATCGACCCCGACTATAGGGGAATAGTAAAAGTTCTCCTGTGTAATTTTTCTAAAGAAGACTTCGAGGTTCAGGTTGGGGACAGAATAGCGCAATTGATTTGCGAGCGAGTCGGGTTCCCCAGCTTGGAAGAAGTCACCATGCTCACTCCCACTAGCCGAGGGGCAGATGGTTTCGGCTCTATGGGGAAGGCAGAGCTACAAGGACTCATGGCCATAGGGGGTGATTTTCCCAAAGAAGACCTGGGCCCCCATGTGGAAGACCACAAGGAGGATGCCGAGCCGAAGATCGGGGAGGAACTCTCATTGAGCCAACAGCATGACTTAACCCAATTGTTGGGAACTTACAAGGATGTATTAACCTCGATGCCGGGAGAAACGTCCCTGGTGGCTCACGAGATACTCACACCCCCAGGCAAAATTATCCGGCAACGGCCCTACCGTCTGCTGGAAGCGAAAAGACAGGAAATTATTAAGCAAGTGGACGAAATGCTGAAAATGGAGGTTATCGAGGAATCGCATAGCCCCTGGTGTAGCCCGGTTGTTCTGGTGCCTAAGCCAGACGGCTCGATGCGTTTCTGTATCGACTTCCGCCAGTTAAACGCCGTGTCTACATTTGATGCCTACCCTATGCCTCGTATAGAGGAGCTACTAGTCCGGCTTGGGCAAGCGAAATTTTTGACAACGTTGGACATGACAAAAGGGTATTGGCAGGTCCCTTTAACACGGGATGCCAAACCAAAAACTGCCTTCAGTACGCCCTTGGGGCTGTTTCAATTCCGCAGAATGCCATTCGGTCTGCACGGGGCAGCAGCCACCTGTCAACGTTTGATGGATATCATCTTAAGGCCATACCAAACGTTCGCAACTGCTTATATGGACGATGTAGTGATCCACAGCGCCACCTGGACGGATCATCTCCACCACATACGCACCATATTAGAAGCAATGAGAAGAGCGGGCCTCACATTGAATCCAAAAAAATGTACTTTTGCGGCGTAAGAGGTCAAATATTTGGGTCACCTCGTGGGCCGGGGAACAGTGCAACCCCTGCGGGATAAAGTAGAAAGTGTGAGACAGTTTCCCGCTCCCCAGAACAAAAAACAATTACGAAGCTTCCTGGGTCTCATCGGGTATTACCGACGTTTTATACCCCATTTTGCAGAGGAAAGCAGTATCTTCACGGAAATGCTGCGGAAAAATGCCCCGAACCTGCTACAATGGTCGCCCGAAGCGGAAACGGCGTTCCAATGCCTGAAGGGAAGGCTGTGTAGGGCCCCCATATTACGAGGAGTAGACTTCCAACAACCCTTCCTATTGCAAACAGATGCCTCCGAGATGGGCTTGGGCGCTGTTCTGTCTCAAATACAAGAAGGAGCAGAACACCCCATTATGTTCCTTAGCTGGAAACTTTCGGTGGCCGAACAAAAATATGCCACAATAGAGCGAGAATGTCTCGCCATTAAATGGGCCATTGAGGCGTTACGATTTTATCTGACAGGAAGGAAATTCGTTCTCATAACGGATCACGCCCCATTAAAATGGTTGCATACTATGAAAAATGACAATAACCGATTAACCAGATGGTATATGGCTCTGCAACCCTACGATTTTCGGGTGGAACATCGAGCGGGCAAACTACATTTCAACGCCAACGCCATGTCACGTATTCCGTGCTGTGTGAAGGGGGCTTCACCAGCCCGTCATATTTTAAGAGGGGGGATATGTGGCACTGCAGAGCCTATTCACGCAGAGAAAAAGGTTTTAAATCCTGAAAAAAGATTTCAACATCAGTTGCAATGCTATGAGGAGCCTGATAGGGGGAGCAGGAGTGACCTTCCAAGTCCTAGAGAACTGCACCCTAGAACTGATGAGGTAATGCAACCTAACAGCCAATCCAGGAAAGGGGGAGTTCCTCTGAAGAAAGGCTGGGAAGTTGAAAAGGAGGAAGTAGGACAAGTAAAAGAGGCACACCACAGAGAGCACCTGGGAAAGCACCAGGGGACACACCTAGGAGAGCACCAGGAGGAAGAGCAGCAGAGAGTGCATCAGGAAGAGCACCAGCGGTGGTACCAGCAGCAGCAACGGAAAGCAGAGGCTGTGGTAGAAGCTGAAAGAGAAAAGGAGTCTGGGCAAAGATATCAGAGAGGAAGGAGTTCCTGGCAGGAAGGCACAGTAAGTCCGGTGCAACAGAATTCCCGGAGTTCTTGGCTGAGAGATACTGGAAAGAAAGGTACAAGGGGAGAAATAAACCCCAGAGTTTTACATGAGGAACCGCCAGCAGTAAATGCAGGACACTGTGGCTGTTACCAGGGAAATGATGACGTCATTGCTGTAAGAGGTAACTCTCCTTATTCAAGTAGCAGAAGGTGTGGGTGTGGAAGAGTGGTGACTCTACAGGAAGGCCAGCTGAAGTCTGAGAAGCCTACTGCTCGAGTAAGGCTGAACTACAGCAGGACTAGGCCTCGAGACTCAACTAACTGGGATAATCCTAAGAAACAAGGTAAACCACCTTTTTATTCTGCTAAACATTATAACTTACTGAGACAGGAAGCACAAGATACAGAAGTGTGCCCTCCTTATCAAACTGCCTGTGAGACAGGACACAAGCCTTTGGTAAAAGAAAGACTGTGTAACATAAGGCAGCAAGCCAAAGGAAGTTACTGCCCTAACAAGCCTTCACATGGGCGCGGCCCAAACCTAGACTCAGAACACTGGAAGCTAGTGAATGTGTTGTATGAGAAGCCTCAATACACTCCACAAAAGTATACCGACACAGATTCACAGTTATCTGACCCTCAGCCTATGCAGGTGGAATTCTATGAGGACCCACCTGAGACCGCTATGGATTGTAGCTACTGCCAGGCAGGAAGCCTAATGTCTTTGCATGAAATGTAAGCAGTGCTCCATAGCAAAGCCTGTGTAATTGGTTTATACAAAGTCCTGTGAAGTAACAGTAGACAAAGCAAGTTTGAATATATTTCTTCTTTTTGACTGAAGCAAGGTTTCCTTTTTTTGTTGAAGTAGCCTCCACTGTTTGAACCATTGTGCGTAAAGGGAAATAAAGCCTTACTTTCCCTACATTCGGACTGTTGTGTTCTCTTGAAGTTTGGTCCCCGGTAGGTCCTGGGAACAGTACCCAGACCCCTTACATAAAGACCAAATTCAAAATAGAAAAAAAACTCTCATGTCCACCCGACCTGCCCATACCAACCTTGGCCTCTAGGGCGGCGGTGCGACAATACTCACAATTTCAGATTTCTCTCCAGAAGTAACAGCCCCCCTTTATAGTCCTTCAAGACTGTTTGGTATTGTGTAAAAGCAGTGCATCAGATTTACAATGAGTGAAAATACTGAACAGCAATTTACATTAGATTCTGCCAGAAACTTGGAGATTTGTGCAAAGAGACTTATGACAAGTTACAGCAAGCATATGGCAATGAATGCATTAGTCATGCTCAAGTTTATGACTGGTACAAACGTCTCCAAGAAGCCCACCAAAGTGTTGACAGTGGTGCCTATAAGATAGGCGAGGAAAACCCACCAATGGCTTGCTTCCTTCCACCCTTGCCTATCTTATAGGTGCTGAGGCTAACGGTGCAGCATCGAATATCGATGCTCCACGGTTAGTCTCGGCGATTTTCGGGCAGCATGGCCAGACCCTGATATTCACTTCTGTTGCCGTGCAAGTGAATATCTGGGGTTAGGGGGTTGGTGGGCAGGGCTAAGCAGCTACAGCGCTTAGCGCTGTCCATTTGAATATTGTGCCCTTTATGTTTAGTGAAAATTCTGTATGTTAGCAGGATTGGACCAAATATGGTAGAGGGGTGTAGTGGGAGGTGAGGGAAGTGATATCTGTCCTCCTCCAGCCCTGTAAGATATTTTACTGGAAGGACATGGGGAAGAGGAGCAGAGTTGTGGCAGAATGTGGTGTGGCGGGCTGAAATCTATCTCGTTAAAATGTCTCCCCTTAGCAGCTGTGCTATTGAGAAAGGACATGGTCAGTGCTTAAACTGAGGTGAGGAACAGAGGGGAGCAATATTTCCCTTGTTCATCAAATAAAATCAAAGCATTCCCCCTTTATATCTCATGGGAGGCAGCAGCCTCTGGAAGAGGTGACGGGAGAGATGGGCAGAGTTTGCGAGAGGACAAAGGGTTAATTGCCTTAATATGTATAGCTTCCTTCAGCTTCCCTCCTGGTCCAGCAATCACATCCTGCTCCACTCCTCTCTGCTGGCACAACTCTGTAGTCTTTAGAGCTGTATCATGCAAGCTAGCATTCAGTCAGTTCATATGAGTCACACTTCTGTACCTAGGGCTGCTGGATCATGACCAGCTCTTCCACTTAGCATGTGATCTCTGGGGGTTCTAGGCTGAGAATGGGAAGCACCATGGCCCTAAGCTGTGAGTTCTCGGGATATGCAGACAGTGAAGCAGCTTACCTGGATTCTCCAGGCACTGGACTGCAGCTGGCTTGGAATTTGATAGTACTGGAGAAGTATTCAGGTGATATGGAGACAAGGACAGCCTTGAGGAACTGGGACTCTGGAAAGGTAGAGTGGTGAGGTGGTACAATCAAATGGAAAAGGGAGAATAACAGCTTCAGAGGCTTGCTGAGAAAGGATGAGAGTGCGAAGTAGTGAAGGATGAGGTAGCCAAGTCTTAATTTGCCAGGGAAGGTGAGGGGCAACCTGACAGTAGAAAGTGGGAATAGAGTGGGTTAGGTTGAGGAACTGAAGCACATATGGAGATATTAGGCTCTCTGTCTACAAATATATCAAACTATGGCTATGTATAGGGAGTAAAGAGGGAGGGGGAAATAGGATAAGAAGAAGAAGGGAGAAAGTGAAAGACAGTGGGACTGAAAGAGGAGTAAGGACAGGCTGGGGGGTGGGAGTGTATGCTGGGAAGAGAAGAGAGACCGTTGAAGAATGAGTGTGGGTGACATGAATGCGTTTGGTCAGATAGGAACAGGGAGAGAGGGGATTGGGTGGTAGGAGGAAAGAATGGTGGCGATGAGCTGGACTGGAAGAAAGAAAGTAGGAGGATTTTCTGGGATTTTCAGAATTTGTCTAGTTCTCCTTTTGGCCATTTGAGTCCTCCCTTTGTATGCACTGTCTGTTTTGCTCTGCATATTTAAATTCAAGCTGACCAGTTGTGTCTACAACTTGGACCGATGTTACCATTAGGCGAAATAGGCAGCCACCTAGAGTGCCGACACTCCAGAGGCGCTCATTGCTGCCGCTGTCACCCCTCGCTGAGACCTACAGAGGCAACAATGGATTGAACCAGCCCCATGATTCTTATCTACAAACAGGCGCAACAGGACTGTCTCCTTCCTCCCCCCCCCATCAATGGCTTTTTGCATGGGGAAGGAAGTCAACCATTGGTGGGGGCGGACGCAGACAGCCCAATGGCACCAAAGTTTATAGGTAAGCACCGCGGGGATGTTTCAATCCATTGCTGCCACTGTAGGTCCTGGTGAAGGACGACAGTGGTGGCAATGAGGGGTGGCCGGCCGGGGGGGGGGGGGGGTGTGATTCAAGTGATGAGGTTCTCCTAGGGCACCTCATCTCCTTGTACTGGCCCTGCCTCCGACCTACCATGCTTTGTTTTCACTTTTTTTGAATAGGGTAATTTGACAATTTTCAAAGGAGCTAGCGTAGGCTTCTAGTTACCTAAATTAGGAACCTAAACCCCTTGAGACCTTGAGGACTGATGTAATCTGTGCCCATTGACAGGCAAGCTAACTCTTATTAGTATTTAGCTCCCAGCTTTCTAGTACTACTTCAAGGCAAGCTACATTCAGGTCTGTAGGCTTTTCCCTATCCCCAGAGGGCTCACAATGTAAGTTTGTACCTGAGGCAATGGAGGGTTAAGTGACTTGCTCAAGGCCACAGGGAGTGCCAGTGGGATTCAAACCCTGGTCTCTCCAGTCAGTAGGCTGCTGCTGCAATCACTAGGCTTTTTTATGTGTGTAAAAAGGCTTTCAAAAATTACCAGGGGTTATGCACTTAAAAGTACATGTGATGTCAAGAAGGTGTATACTTTTCTGCAACCCATGTGCAGATGTGGAGTTTGGGTGGAACACAGAGTCACGATTTACATGTGTCATTTATAAAATACCTAAATGTCCGCAGCTTCAATCTAGGTGTGATTTCTGCCATGTTGCCCTACTGTTTTATAAAGACACATAGACGCCTATGTTTCAGGCTTTCACACAATGGCAGCTTGTTATATAATTACCATCAGTGTGTTCTGATTGGTTCAATCTGGGGGAGCGGCGGCAGGGGTGAGGGGGGGGGGGGCGCGCGAGAAGGTCCAGCATAGTCCTATAGGGTACAGTATTGACAATGCTCATGCTGACGAGGTTGAGTTATTGACAGGCAAATGACACATTTAATCGACCTGATGCTCTTAATCATGGATTATCCTCTTCTAAATGGTCTTAAGGTAGCAGACCACTTGAGAAACCTCGATTTGATGCTTGATATAGTTTTCCAGGCAATGGCTCCAATGTCAAGAAGTTTAAATGTGAATACTTTGATGACATACCCAAGGGGCAGGCATCGGCTGTCTGTACTGGCTCTATACCAATGCACTTTGAGGGCTCATACATTCTTGGAGCTGGTAAGTTATGTTGGATCTTTCATTCTAAGCCAAGCCACATGTCTGTCTCTGTAATGGTCTCAAAGTGGTATACCCAGGCAATAGAAATGTCTAAATAAAGCATAAGTAACTTCTCTTCATTCAGTATTTCCATTTGGCACATCTGAGTCACACATTGCGTTGAATCCTGGAAAATGCAATAGTGCTTCGTTGGGTTTGATTTTAACAGGAATAGGTGTTGACATTTGAATTCTGTCAAAAAAGGAAAAAGTCCAGGTGGCTAGGTTTTTCAGTGCAAATATCTGGTTATTCTGCCAGGCATTGCAATTGGTTTATTATCTGCTTACAAGATGGAGGTATGTTAGCAGGGCAGCACAGGGAAATGTTCTTATTTGAATGGTGAATGTATCTGTCCTTTGCTACCCAAGAATTAAAACAGGGGCCTGGAAAGCAGAATTGATGAGATTCAAACTTTGAATACGCAAGTGATTAAAGATAAGACATAGTTAGCAAGGAAGATTGAAGGCCTGGAAAAAGCAAGCAAAACATTTGAATTTAAGGATTGTGCATTTTCCTAAAGTAGCAGCAACAGTGCCAAAAGACTGAAAAAGAGGTGCTTTCTAGATTTGATTCCATCTCTGAGTAAAATATGTTTTGTGCCAGAGGAAAGGTTTGTGTCGGCCTAGTTAGGAAAATTTTTAGCATTACATGCCCCCCCCCCCCCACGCTCCCAAGATTTTGCTAATTAAACTCAGTAATCACGATCATCCTAACACCATCCTTCCAATAGCAATCCTGTAAAATTGCACACTTGGTCATCATGGGGGTCATATTAGAAGCCCTGTTCATGCTTTCGATGTCCAAAACAGGCCTAGAGACATCCAAAGCACAGGGATATCTCCAGAGCAATTTTCGAAGCCATCAAAATCTAAACAGGGATAAGAACATAAGAACCTAAGATATGCCATACTGGGTCAGACCAAGGTCCATCAAGCCCAGTATCCTGTTTCCAACAGTGGCCAATCTAGGTCATAACTACCTAGCAGTCTCCCCAAAAGACACAGGTTCCACAATGCTTGTACTGGGTCAAGCATTGATATCCTGGGTCCCTTTTAATAATGGTTTATGGACCTTTCCTCCAGAAACTTGTGCAAACCTTTTTCAAACCCAGCTACACTAACAGCTTTTACTATATCCTCCGGTAACAAATTTCAGAGTTTGCTTACACGTTGAGTGAAAAAATATTTCCTCTTATTAGTCTTAAATAGTTTACCCTGTAGCTTCATTGCATGTCCCCTAGTCTTTCTATATTCTGATGATGTAAACAATCAATCTACGTTTACCCGTTCCACTCCGTTCATTAATTTATAGATGTGGAGGAGGTGTTGCTGGGACATTCCCAGGACTCTGGACATCCCAGCTGATCTCAGAAACGTCGTGGACGTCCAGTGTTGTGTCTAACACTAGACCTGCTCCAGGCATGAACAAGCTTCTGAGAAGTGCTCATGTCAGCTGGAAGACATCCAGAGCAAGGCACTCCACCATCTTCAGTACTCAGCACAATGTCAACAACAGTAGCAATGGGGTCTAAACCCTCGCTACCCATTAGGCTATCTAACCATCTCAGTGGGAATGTCTATGTGGGCACCCTTGCAGATGTCCATATCGGGCATGTTGACTTTTGAGAAACCTCGTCTGCACCTGGACGTGCCTGCTTTTTTTTTTTCGGATGTTTTGGCTTAGGTGACCCAGATTGCACTTGGACGTCTCTTCTAAAATTCCCCTCCACACTTTTAAATATTAAATTTTGCTTTGTATGTGTATGTGCGCTTGCTGTCTCTGCAGGTGAAAGAATGTGCTGATGACTGAGTTTGTGTGGCTGCCAGGATGTATTGTTTTGCAGTCTATGCAGCTGCTCTTTGCTCCGCCTCAGAAGCTGTTGCCCTAGGTGAACGCCTAGTCTTGCCTAATGGTTGGGTCAGCCCTGCCAAGAACCAGCTCGGCTATTGATGGATAGCTTGAATGTATCTGTACTTTTGGAAAACCATAGTGTTAGTTTCATATTTGAGCAGGACTCGAATATGGTTCATCGGTTATTTTTTCACAAATCTCAAGCGTCTTCTCTTGGTCAAAGGGTGTGGATATTTTCTGATTTTGCAGTCTGTGTAGGATAGATGGAAGGTTTTTCTTCAAATGTAACAAGAAGGTGTTTTCTTAAGTATCAAGATGTGAAATATATATTCTTTGACCCTGTACAGTTAAGGAAATTTTTGAAGAGTAGTCTTTGGATGTCCTTCTGGCAGGGTCAGTAGGAATCATGGGGGGTGTGAAGGATTAGATCATTGCTTCCCAAACTTTTTTCGGGTGTGACCCCAGTTTAGTAGAGGAAAATTCATGTGACTCCAGATACTAATCAAATAAAATTATTACTCAGACAACACAAATATAAACAAATACATGTTTTTTAAAGTAATTATTCAATGTACTCAACATGCCTGACACATATTTATTTATTTATTTACTTATTTCTTCTATACCGCCCCTTCCAGTGATCAAGGGCGGTTTACATGGAACAAAGTATGTATACTACTGTATACTTTACATGGAACAGGAAACTTTCTAACTTTTTACATGGATTAGATTAGCAAATTATGTGTACTACTGTATACATTACATTGAAACAGAGAAACTTTCTAACTTATGGCTTCGAAGTTATGACACAGCTTCTTGAACATTGCATTGTGGCCAGGGCTGGGGTTAGACATGCAGGGGAGCCAGGCAGAAACTGATAAGGGGTCCCAAAGCCAACCTGCAGGCTATGCCTCCTT
Source organism: Ichthyophis bannanicus (assembly GCA_033557465.1). NCBI lineage: Eukaryota > Metazoa > Chordata > Amphibia > Gymnophiona > Ichthyophiidae > Ichthyophis > Ichthyophis bannanicus. Next base: position 166,624,127 of record CM066032.1, on the reverse strand, counting down.
CAGCCTAAGGCAGACTTGGGGCCCCCTTTGGCATAGAGGCCAGGGCAATGGCTTTGTTTGTCACTTCCTAATGCAGGCCCTGAGTGTGGGAGCTGAGAATATGGGGGGCAGTGTATGTGTGTGTGGGTTTATGTGTAGGAGCTGAGTGTCTGGGAGCAGTGTGTGCATATCTGTACAGATGTGAGGGATAAGTGACCAGGGATGGTGTGTATATGTCTGAAGCTGAAGAAAGCACGGCTTGCTAGTGGGCTTTGAGGTTCCCTTCCAACATTTTACCTTGAGTTGGTCCCCAGCCATTCATATCACCAGTCCTGGCAGATGTACATTCCAAAGCTCATATATTCCAATCACTAAATAGAAAATAAAATTATTTTTTCTACCTTACTTTCTGGTCATTTTATTTTCCTAGCTGTTTGGCTCTGGTTTATGCTTTTCTCTGTCTTCTCTTAGTTCTTTTTTTCCCGGGGTCACCTGTCTATTTGCCATTTCTTCTTTCTCCTGTCTTCACCATCATCACCTATATCAGTCTGTAATACTAATCTTTCTTTTCAGTTTTCTTCCTTCTTCTTTTACTATTTAGTTGTCAGTCTCCCGCTGTTTACTGCATTTACCTAGAGCTTTCCATCACTTTCTCTCATCCAGCCCGCCCATTCCCAAGCTTCTTATTGCCCAGTCTTTTACTTACTCTCCCCTTATGTCCAGTATCTTCCCTCGTTCATCTCTCACCTTCCCCATCCAGAGTGTCTCTCTCTCTCTCATGTTCATTAGCTCCTTTCTACTATTAGTACTACTACTAATTTGTATAGCGCTACCCCACAACACATGTCCAGCATCTTTTCTGTTTCCCTAGTTCCCCCTCCCCTTCCTGTCTGTCTCCATAGCCCTACCCTTAATGTTCAGTCTCAGCAGTTGTTGCACCTTTCATGTCCAGCATCTCTTCTCTCTCACCTCCCCAATAACAACCCCCCATGTCAAACGTCTCCTGTCTGTCTCCCTCCTTCCATTTCATCATCCCCTTTTTCCATAGTTTCTCCCATGATCGTTATCTCTTGTATTTCCCTAGTCCTCCCCTGCCATGTCCAGTATCTCATCTGTTTCCTGAGTTCCCTCACAAAGGCCATCATTTCTTCTGTCTCACCAGTCATCTTCCCACACATATCCAACATCACCTGTCTCCCTGCCCAGTACCCTCCCCCCCCATGTCAAGCATCTCCTATGTATCTCCCTCCCTTCCCTGTCCAGTATCTCCTCTGTCTTCCTCATTCCCCTCCCCATGTCCAACATCTGCTCTGTCTCCCTGTCCTATACCACCACCACATCAAGAATCTCCCTGCCATATAACCTATTCCATCCCCCCATCATGTCCAGCACCCTCCCTATTTACCCTTCCCTGGTGGTACACCATCTAACCTTCCTTCCCACTCCTCACTGGTCTAGCATCTTTCTCCAGTCCTGCACCATCTCGTAGACAAAAATTAAATTGAAACTCCAAGAAGCCAGGCTCTGCATGCAGTGCGACACCAAAGAAATAAAATGATATAGTTCCCCTTTTACTGTGCAAAATATAAAGATAACACATATAAAATCCATAAAGTGACATATTCCAGTCATTAAAATGAAAATAAATTATTTGCCTTTGTGGTCTAGCTATTTTAATTTTGCTAATTGCCTTGGTCCTAGTGTCTGGATTCTATGTCCTATCTTCTCTTAACTCTCTTTTCCAGAAACTGCAGTCCAACTGTCACTTCTCTCCCCCCAAGCTCTTATTTCTGTCTTTACTAACTGTCCCCCAAATCCAGCATCTTCTCTCCCCAATATGCTGCCTGCTCAGGGTCTTCCACCTCTCTCTCACCCTCATCCAAAGTTCCCCCCCTTTCTGTCCCCCTCCCTGCCCAGTGTCTTTCTCAACTCTTTTGAGCAAAGGAGAAGCCTAGTGGTTAGAGCAACAGCTTAACACCCAAGAAATAAGGGTTTGATTCCCACTGGCACTCCTTGTGACCTTGGACAAGTCACTGTACCCTCCATTGCCTTGGAAGAAAAGACCTGGAATCTACTTCTGGTTATATCTTACCAAGAAAACCCAGAAGTGAGGAGGTACTTTCAAGGTTTGAAGGACTACCAAAAGGGACTGCTACAACTGGAAATATATCTGCACTTGTAAGTATTTATCTTCTGGAATATACTTTAAATCTTGGGGAAAAGGGAATTCTTTGGGTTAAAGATGATAAATCTGTGTATTTTAGAATTCAGTGTTTTTGCTGAGTCAGTCAGGTCTTCGTACCACCAGAGAGCTTTTCATTTAAATCAAATCAGAGTATAGATTAGCATACAAGTAAACTAAATAGTCTCTAAGCAGAAAGAAATAAACTGTTTCTAGTGACCATTAGAAAGAGTCCTTCCAGTTAAGAGGCAAAAGATTTGTGAAATTGCCTTAAATAGGTATTAAACACAAGTGACAGATCAAAGTGGCAATTTGAAATGCTTCCTCTATCAAACTAAGGGCTATGTGAATCATCCAGGAAATGGTTAAGAAATTACCTTAGAAGCATAACTCAGGGCACTGTGTAGCAAGCCATATTTTATTAAGTCTTCTTTCCCTCCTACCCACCCCGACTCCATCCACCCCAGGGATAATCTTAGCTTTATAGGCTCTTAAAACTGTTAAAGGGAAGTAGGTGCCCATATTCAATTTCAGGTGTGGCTGGATATCTTCATCAGAAATACATTAATTAAGGACCTAAGAGTAATTAATCTTGAGGTGAACAAAGTCCATAAAACGTATTAGATATAGTTGTACTAGTATAAGCATCTCCAGCAAACCTGCCATCGGAACACCCCGAGCTCCATCGGACACCAGCAGAAAGCAAAGAGAGGTCAGAGCACGCTTTTTGCCCCTCCCGCAGCACCTCCAGCCCAATCGGGGCCTTCCAGCACACTTAAAAAGAAGCTGCATGTTGCCGGGAGTCCCTCTCTGCCATCGGAACACCCCGAGCTCCATCGGACACCAGCAGAAAGCAAAGAGAGGTCAGAGCACGCTTTTTGCCCCTCCCGCAGCACCTCCAGCCCAATCGGGGCCTTCCAGCACACTTTAAAAAAAGCTGCACGCTGAAGGCGTGCCCGCGCCTGAGGGCCTCACCAGAGGGCCCTTTGGCGTGGCCCTTAGGCGTGGAACTCTTCATAACAAGATTATGTGCCATCTGCCTGTTCTACCACAGCAGCCTCATGTTCTAACTCCAATTTGAACCCTCTCCAACTTCAATTGTAAGCAACACTTCTCTCATTTTCCTATCCTTAATATATGCTGTTTTCTCCAGCTAATTGGTTGCCTCTCCTTGTTCTTTATGCATATCTACCTAACTCTCGCTGTGCTAACCTGTGCCTCAATGCAACCAATTATTGTCTCATCCACTGCTCTCTGAGTTAACAGCTGTTACAACTATTAAATGCTACATTTGTTTCAACTGTACTCTACCCCAACTTAATGTAACATTTGCCTCTGTACTTATTGTCAATTTAAGTAACATTTGTTTCTTCTCTATTACCTCAATTCAATGTTCATTCAACTCTGCTAATTTAAAAGTATCCAACTAGCTGTAACATTTACTGTTCCATTCTCACTCTTCTGAACCGACATACTTCCAACTAGACCTCTTCCCTCCCTCCCTCCCTCCCTCCCTCCTTCCCTTCAACCAGATCCTGTCCTTCCTTCCAGAATGGCCCCTCCTAACTCCTGCTCATTGGCACTCAGGCTTGCCCTCGTCATCCTATACTTCATCTTGCTCACCCTCCCCTATGCACTTTCTCTGACACATAATATCCCCATTCCTATAATCCACTCTCCCAGACACCTATACATCCCACCACCTCTATCTCACTCACCTTATAACCCCCATTACCGTACTAGCAAACTCATACCCATTAACATACTTCCCAACCTTAAGCCCAACTCTCCCTCTAACATCCCCAATCCCCCCCTCAAATGTGCCCTACTCAATGTCCGCTCTGCCAGAAATAAAATCCCCCTACTCACTGACCTCATAACCGACTATGATCTCGATATATTTTGCCTCACCGAAACCTGGTTTCAAGACACTGACATGGTTCTAATAAACCAACTACAGTCAAACCTCGGTTTTCATGATTAATCCGTTCTAAGAAGTCTGACTAAAACCGAAACGTACGAAAACCGAAGCAATATTTCCCATAGGAAATAATGTAAATTCAATTAATCCGTTCCAGACACCCAGCTCCTGTCACTTCTCTCACCTGCCCGATCGTCCACAGGACAGCAAACACACAGATATTGTACTGTATGGCACTGTAATCTGATCGCTGACTCCGTCTCAACAGCAATTTGCAAGCGTACCCTGCAAGAGAAAGAACTGCCTCCCACATTCATGCAACATCTCCTGCTTACATTGACAGCTACCCTGCTACCTCCGAGCCTGAGGGGGCGCTCCAGAGAACAGGCAGGCAGTGGAGAGATCGGGGCCTTCCTCTCTGTGCAATCCTTGCATCTCTGACTCTGGCTCGAGGATGTTGCTCAGCTGACTTTCGCTTCTCAACACGCGATCGGTGAGTCCGGGGGGTAGTGCTGCCGGGACTTCCGGGGGGTAGTGCTGCCGGGACTGGGCAGGCAGTGTATACAGACCAGCGCCATTCTTTACGAAAACCGAGGCGATATCCGATAACCGAGACAAAATCTCAGTCAGAAAAGACGTCGAAAACCGAAACGTACGAAAACCAGGGCAAACGAAAACCGAGGTTTGACTGTATGTCCTAATGCATACTCAATTTATACATGTAACAGAACACAAGGCAGAGGTGGAGGTGTAGCTATTATTGCTAGATCTAACCTGCAACTTTCTATAGTTGAGTCTATCTCTACATCAGGCATAGACACCATAACAGTCTCTAACTCTACTCTATCTTTACACCTCTTATACCGTGCACCCCAGGCAGTCTCTTCTGACCTCTCTACGATTCTTGACACAGCCTGCTCCCCCCAACCTGCCTTACGCCCCCTCATAATCCTAGGTGATTTAAATTTACACTCCATAACCCCTAATCAATCATCTACCTTCCTCCAAGCTATGAATTCCCTCCACTTCACTCAAATCCTAAATCATCCCACACATTCCAAAGGAAACATTCTTGATTTAATATTTATTCCACAACAAGCTCCATTCGCTGAACAAATCCTTCACACCATTCAATCTATTCCTTGGTCTGATCATGCTCTCATCCTCTTTTCCATCCCCTACTCAACTCACAAAGCTCAACCTCCCACCCACCCTCAACACACTCGTAAATTTAGACAATTCAATGCACCCATCTTCCTAGAGCAAACGATCCCATCCCTCGACCTACTAAAAGATATGGGACTTAAGAGTCTCACATCTCCAAATGGAATGAAATCCTATCTGCAGCCTCTCTCCTCCCACCTAAAGAATTCCCTCAAAAGCACCGCAATAGAGCACCCTGGTTCTCTACAAAACTAAGAAATCTCAAAAGAGAACTTAGGCGTTTGGAACGTATCTGGAGACGCTCACATAATCCCAATGCACATTCTGCATACATAAATAAACTCCAAACCTACTGCTCTGAAACCCTCAACCATAAAAGAGAATATAATGAAAACATAATCCAACGGTCTCTCAATAGACCTAGGGAACTTTTTGCCATAGCAAAATCCTTAATAAATGAACCCTCACCGCAAGACCAACCCCCGAAAATATCTGCACAAAATATTGCCAACCACCTTACCTCTAAATTCCTCCCACCCTCCTCAATCGATAACTCCTATTTAACTCCTGACTACAATACCCATCCTCCAGGACCCTCTTGGGATGAATTCGATCCCATCACACTTGAAAATGTCTCCAATGTAATAAAAGACCTGAATACCTCCACTTCTGCCCTTGACCCCTGTCCTGTCACTTGGATCAAGGCTACTAGAGGTTCCCTTAGCCCCTACATCCTATCTATTATACAAACCTCCCTCCAGACTGGTTTTGTTCCACCCCCTCTTAAGCGCGCCTCCATCCGGCCAATTCTAAAAGGAACTAAACTTGACCCCACTTCTTCTACCTCTTACAGACCTATTTCTAGCATCCCTTTTCTTGCCAAAATAGCAGAAAAACTAGTTCAAACCCAACTTCAAGACTATATTGATGAGCACTCTCCCCTCGACCCATTCCAACATGGTTTTAAAAAGAGCCATGGTGTTGAAACACTCCTTACCTCCCTACTAGACTCCCTGTACTTGCATACCCAGAATCCTACCCACGGATGCCTACTCATATTCCTTGACCTATCAGCCGCCTTTGACTCCCTTCCTCACCATCAACTCTTATGCAGGCTCCATGAAATACGGCTCAGAGGCACAACCCTAAACTTGTTCCGATCCTACTTAGATGACAGAACCCAACAGGTTCGTATTGGCAATGATACCTCTCTCCCATTTACACTAAAACAAGGTGTCCCCCAAGGATCGAGCCTCTCCACTCTCCTTTTCCATATTTTCCTTCAACCTGTTTGCAACATCTTTCAGAGCTTTGGCATTCAGTACCAATTATATGCTGACGACATGATGTGCTTCACCCCATTTAATCTCTCCAACCCCGACTTTTCTAAACTAAGCGATTGCTTACCTACACTGAAATCATGGCTATCTCAACATAACCTTCTAATAAATCAAGCTAAGACTGAAGTGCTACAGGTGTTCTCCGCTACCTCATACACCCCCCCCCCTCCAACCATCTCTATTGGTGATTTCACTCTTACTATAAAAAACCAGGTGAAGTATCTTGGCATTATCCTCGATCAGAACCTCTCCTTCACTAATCACTAATGTAGATAGTTACCCTTGTTACCCAAGTTTATTGCCCTGTTATCTGTAACTCATACGTGTTTTCAAATGTACTGAGATTGTTTTGTTCCATGTAAACCGCGCTGATGTTAAAGAGCGCGGTATATAAGAAACTTTAAATAAATAAATAAAAAGAACTACTAATACAATATATGCCAAGCTACATACCCTCCGGAATCTCAAACCCCTCTTAAGCCCCACTTCCTTTCAATCTGTCTGTCAAGCCCTCACAACCCCCTCCCTTGATTACTGCAACCTAATCTATCATGGCCTTCCCAAGAATGCTATACAACCGCTCCAACTTGCCCAGAACACGATTGCTCGACTCATAACCAGCACTCCCAGGCGATCACACATTACACCAGCCCTATATGACCTCCACTGTAGGATTAAGTTCAAAGTCCTTACCCTTATACATAAAATCATCTCCAACAAATCAGCTCCTTGCCTTTCCCCTCTCACTCCCCTCTCTGCTAGCTCTAGAACCCGCCGTACTATTACCAAAAACCTCATCTCTATCCCAACAACCTTAAGATATAGTAAACACTTTACTTGTAACAGGGCTTTTTCTCTTTATGCTCCTACCCTATGGAACTCCCTTCCCCATGAGCTGTGGAACTCTAGAACTGCCCTTGAGTTCCGAAAGAACTTAAAAACCCTCCTTTCAGGAACATTTTTCCCTTCCACCTTAGTACTAACCTTCATTTGCTTCCCTCCTGCGCCCTTCTAAACCTCATACTGACAACTGATATCTAGGTAAATATCTTTGTAAATAGTTGTTTTATTCTTATAATTAGTTCATTGTTATTTTATTTATATTTTGTTACTTGTTCTATGTAAACAGTGGAAACATTCTATTTTAAATGTTTAATGTAAACCATCTTGATTTGTAGAAAGACGATATATAAAATTGGTTAAATAAATAAATAATAAATAAGTAAGTAAACAACTGAAATACCCAAACAAAACCTTAAAACTAAGATGCAGACAGCAGTCCAGCAGCAAGATGGGGGCTTTCCAGTCTTTTGCATTGAGTGTCACATGTATGATTTTCTCCCAGTTGGTGAGGGGTCATACAAATTTACTAGGTGAAAGGAGCTCTTTGTTCTCAGGGAATGAGTCCAATCTCTGGCAGCTAGAGTAACAGACTTGGAGGACATAAGGAAGACAGAGAGGCATATATATGAGGCCTACAGGGGTGTAGTACTGAAGTCCCACCTGCAGTCTGGCAGCCTCCCTGTTGCCACGGAGGACAGAGGAGAGCATTACCCTGGTGTGGCAGGAAATGATCCTGTAGCTAGGACATGTTTTCCTGGTGATGTAAAACCCTCTCACACTGAGGAGGTTTCTCTAGGGCCATGTGCCCAGGAGGGAAGGGTTAGGACTGCCATTATAGTTGGTGATTCAATCATTAGGCATGTAGATTGCTTGGTGGCTAGTGGACGTGAGGATCGCCTGGTAACATGTCTGCCTGGTACGAAGGTAGCGGACCTCATGCGCCACTTAGACAAGGTTTTAGATAGGGCTGGAGAGGAGTCTGCTGTCTTAGCACATGTTTGTACCAATGACATAGGAAAGTGTGGTAGGGAGGTGCTGGAGGCCGAATTTAGGCTTTTAGGTAGGAAGCTAAAATCCAGAACTTCCAGGGTAGCATTCTCTGAAATGCTTCCCATTCCACACGCAGAACCCAAAAGACAGGCAAAGCTCTGGAGTCTCAATGTGTGACTGAGACAATAGTGCAAGGAAGAGGGTTTTGGATTTGTTATGAACTGGGAACATTCTGGGGAAAGGAAGGGCTTTTCCAAAGGGATGGGTTCCATCTTAACCAGGATGGAACCAGGTTGCTGGCATTAACCTTTAAAAAGGAGATAGAGCAGCTTTTAAACTAGATAATATGGGAAGGCTGACAGTCGCCTAAGAGTGCACGGTTCAGAATAATGTATTCTTGAAGGATACTAGAAACATAGAAACATGATGACAGAAAAAGACCACATGACCTATCTAGTCTGTCCTGCCATATCAACAACTACAACAGTCCACTTTTTACCTTTAGAGATCCTCTGTGTTGGTCCCATGCTTTTTTGAATTCAGTTACTGTCCTCATCTCTACCACCTCCACTGGGAGACTATTCCATGGATCCACTACTCTTTCCGTAAAGAAATATTTCCGCATATCACTCCTGAATCTATCTCCCTTCACCCTCATCCCATGTCCCCTCGTAGCAGAACTTGCTTTCAATTGAAAGAGGCTCTCTCCCTGAACATTTATGCCACGGAGGTATTTAAACATCTCAATCATATCACCTCTATCCTGCCTTTCTTCTAAGGTGTACATATTAAGATCCTTAAGTCTGTCCTCATATGCTTTATAATGAAGCCCACTAATCATTTTAGTAGCCACCCTCTGCACCGACTCCATCCTGTTCACATCCTTTTGAAGGTGCGGTCTCCAGAATTGCACACTATACTCCAAATGAGGTCGCACCAAAGACTTATACAGAGGCATTATCACCTCCTTTTTTCTGCTAGCCATTCCTCTCCGTATGCACCCAAGCATCCTTCTAGCTTTTGCCGTCACCTTTTCTACCTGTTTAGCTACTTTAAGATCATCAGACACAACCACGCCTAGGTCCCGCTCTTCTTTAGTGGACAAAAGTACTTCACCTCCTATACTGTATTACTCCCTTGGATTGCTGCAGCCCAAATGAATGACCTTACATTTTTTACCATTAAATCCCAGCTGCCAAATTCTAGACCATTCTTCAAGCTTAGCTAGATCCCTCCTCATGTTATCTACACCGTCCTGGGTGTCTACTCTATTGCAGATTTTGTTATCATCTGCAAAGAGGCAAACCTTACCCGACAGCCCTTCCGCTATATCACTAACAAAGATGTTAAAAAGAATCGGACCAAGGACAGATCCCTGGGGCACACCACTGGTAACATCCTTCTCCTCAGAGTGAGCTCCATTTACTTGTACTCTTTATCGCCTCCCACCCAACCAATTTCTAACCTTAATAACAAAAGATTGAAGTGAGGGCATATCGACAGAGGTTCCAATAAAGACAAAAGTAGCCCAGAGCAGACAGAACATAAAGATTCCAAATTACCCCTGCCCACAACCTCTATAATGCTCATATGCAAATTCTAGAAGTCCAAAAAATAAAATGGGAGAATTAAAATACATAGCACTAAATGAAAGGTTAGATATGATTGGTATCTCAGAGACATAGTGGAAAGAGGACAATCAGTGGGACACTGTGATACCTAGGTATTAATTATATTGCAATGATAAAGTAGATCAAATTGGTGGAGGGATTGCACTCTATGTTAGAGAGGGCATTGAGTCACACAGGATTAAAGTGTTGTAGGAAACAAAATATGCAGTAGAATCTTTATGGATCAAAATTCCATATAAAAAGGGGAAGGCGATGGCAGTGGGGGTATACTCCCGACCGCCTGGTCAGAATGAACAAATGGATGATGAAATGCTCGAAGAAATCAGGGAAGCTAACAAAAGTTACAACACTGTAACAATAATGGGTGATTTCAATTACCTCTGTATTGACTGGGTCAATGTCACGGCAGGACTTGCTAGGGAGATAAAGTTTCTAGATGAAATAAATGACTGCTTCTTGGAACAGCTGGTTCATGAACCGACAAGAGGGGAAGCCATTTGGACCTAGTCCTTAGTGGAACACAAAATCTGGTGCATTTGTGGCCACTTGGCAATAGTGATTGTAGCATGATCACATTTGATTTAAAAAATGGAGGAAGGATGGCAAGCAAATCCACAGTACTACCTTTTAACTTTCAAAATGGAGACTATGATAAAATGAGGAAAATAGTTAAGAAAAAACTAAAAGGAGCAGCTGCAAAGGTTAAAGATTTACATCAAGCATGGGTGTTGTTTAAAAATACTATCTTGGAAGGCCAGACCAGCTGTATTCTACACTTTAAGAAAAGTGGAAGTAAGTCCAAAAAACTGCCAGCATGTTTAAAGGTGAATTCTGAGAGGCTATTTTACTCAAAAAAGCATCTTTCAGGAAATTGAAAAATGAGCCACATGTCAAAACTGGATACAGCATAAACACTGGCAATTTAGATGCAAGGCATTGATAAGGCTGGCAAAGAGAGAATTTGAAAAAAAAAGCTTGCTGTGGAAGCAAAAGCAAATAATAAAAACTTTTTCAAGTACATTCATAGCAAAAAACCTGTGAGAGAGTCAGTTGGACCATTAGATGATAGATGGGTTAAAAGGGGCACTAAGAGGGGACAAGGCCCAGAGAGATTTAATGAATTCTTTTCTTTGATATTTACTGGAGAAGATGTAGGGAAGTTACCCATGACCCATGCTAACCACTTAGCATCGGGGTGTGTAGCGGTGGCACCCACAGATGTTCAGCAGCACTAACCATGTAAATGCCTTTGAACATCCCCCCTCCCCGATATATTTAATGCATCCTCTAGAGCTTCAACCACGGCAGTCATGGCACAAAGGCTGGAGTGGTTGTGTGCTTCAGGATATTCATTAAGAACTGGCCAATGCTCCTTCTATAGGTGATAATTTGATTGGTCAGAATATCAAAAAAACTGTAGAAGCCATAAACGATCATAGGCCCAATATTCAGCACCGGTGGCTAGCCCTGCTAAAGTTGCTAGCCACCTCCGCTGAACTTAAAACCTGGATATTCAATGCCAGGGCCATATATGCCTTCCGCCATTGAATATGCAAAACTAATCAGACAGTGGTGATAGTCAGCCACTGCCCGGTTAGCCTCTGTGGTGAAAGTTAGGCCAGGGTTTCCTGCTCCTCACTTTCACTGCATATCACTAACCATGTAGCGGCTAATATCACTGCTGCCCAATTAGTGATGGGTGCTGTTCAGCACACTACTATGTTAGCCACTGAAAACCACATAAATGCCTTTGAATATCTCCCCCATGTGTCTACCTGACAAGGCAAAACAGATACCAATGTTCTTCATACAGGAATCAATATCCCTATCCTGAGCGGTATGCCCATAAGAGGCATTATCCTCAGCTGACTATACCTTATGAAATGCCCAGACAAAAGGCAAAGGGATAAGAGGCCATAAATACAACAAGCTCAAAATCCACCAAAGCAGATATTATCTTTGAGTCACCACTGAGCATGGTCACGCCTCCTAACCCTCGATTTATCTTATCTGTGGGAGATAAGCTTACACATTTTTTCAAGGTATGGATTGTTATCACCATAGAGATATGGGCATTATGTATTGTAAAGAGAGGTTACCAACTAAGATTCTCCTGTTTACCTACCCATTCCCTGACAGGCCCAGTCATCCAATTTGGAACTCCTGCAATAGAAAATTCAAGCTTTGTTAAACACAGAAGCAGTAGAAGTTGCGCCATTTGGAGAACAAATCTTTCTCATCGCAAAGATGAGAGACCTGCATCCCATCCTAGTTCTCCAGGGTCTCAATAAATACCTCTTGAAAGAGAAATTCAGGATGATCTCTCTAGCAACTATTTTTCTTTTTCTTCAACAAGATTAACTGTGCTTATTAGACTGCAAAGATGCTCACATTCATGCACCCATTCACGGAAGCTTCCATGAGTAGCTTCATTTCACAGGACCAGATATCCACGATCAGCTGAAGATGCCACCAAGAACATTTACCATGTCCTTTAGCAATGGTAGCAGAATATCTTCACAAATAGATACATATCTTACCATATCTAGGTGACTGGTTCGTAGCTACGCATACCAAACCAGATGCTATGTATGCCACTCAAATCGCCATTCACTTACTACAGCGTTTGGGGTTTCTCATGAATTACCAGAAATCCAGCCTAATTCAAGCCAGGGAAATAATTTTCATCGGAGCATGTGTGAATACAGCCAAAGTGAAAACCTTCTCATCACACAGCAGAATGAAGGACCTGCTCAGTTGTATCAAGAAGGTCACCTCTACCACCAATGTAATAGCAAAATTTTACATATGAAGTTTTAGTTCTCTGGTGCTGACAGTGAATACAATTCATTTTGTTCTCTCTACATGAGAAGGAGTCTATTTACTAAAATGTACCAATCTTTGCACTTGCTGCACATTAGCTGCAAAGACTAACATGTGGCAAAGTGCAAAGGCTACAAATGCCCTGCAGTTAGTGTTATAGATGTTAACTTATACCGGTGCAACTATTTATTTATTTAACATTTCTTCTATACCGCGCTATTTTAGATCAGTGCGGTTTACATTCAACATCAACTATACAACGCAGGCAATCTGAGTTGTATTTACAATGAACGGGGAGATCAACTTGGAAATAACTGGGGAAACTATCTACATTGTATTTACACTGGTACCTACTTTCAGGCAGGGTCTATCTACATCTTATTTACATTGGGTGTCTAAATTCTGTTTCAGGGAGTACTGTTGGGAGACCGAGCCAATTATCCTTTTTCATGCTGGGTCTGATTAGTTAGGTGCATGAGGGGCACCATGCATGTTTACTAAGACTGGGTTCGGGGTAGTATGTAGTGAACAGGTGATGCTTTAATGCCTTCCTGAAGTGGGTTAGGTTGGTGACGATTCTAATATAAGTGGGGAGGGCATTCCATGCTCTAGGTGCGTAAATTGTAAAGGCCCTATTCGTTGTTGCTTTTGTACATTTCGTCATTGCTTTGGGGACCTCTAGGGTGTTTTGCATCGTGGGTCTTCTGTTTCTGTTGTGTGGTACGTTGTGTAACATCTTGCTGATAGCTGTGGGGGTCGGGGTGTTTAAGGCTTTGAAGGTCAGGGTTAGTACTTTGTAGAGGGTTCTTGCTTGCACAGGTAACCAGTGGAGGTTCATCAAGATTGGCGTTATATGCTCTCTCCGTGAGGCTCCTGTTAGTACTCTCGCAGCAGTGTTCATTGCAAGCTGGAGCGGTGCTAGTGTTGATTGAGGGAGACCTTGTAGAATTACGTTGGCGTAGTTGAAATGTGGTAGTATTAATGCTTGATAGATTGATCGGTAGTCGTTGAAGTCGAGTAGTGGTCGTAGGTGTTTTAAGGTCCTTATTTTCAGGTATACTGTTTTTACGGTGTTTTTTATGTGGGTTTTCAAGTCCAGCTGTTGGTCCAGTGTAACGCCAAGGTAGCGGATTGTGGGCTTAGTTTTCAGTTCTGTGTTGCCGATTTTTAAAGAGGGTGGAGGGGTGAAATCCTGGTTCCTTGAGATGAAAAGAACATCCGTTTTGCTGTAGTTAATTCGCAAATTTTGCGTGTTGAGCCATTCCGCTACTGCCTCAAAACATCTTGTTAGAGGGGAGAAGTCTGGTTGGTCGGTCCTGAATGGGATGTATAGCAGGATATCGTCTGCGTAGGCCAGACAGTTAACCTTGAACGAGCGTACTAGGGTGCATATAGGCTGCATGTAGATGTTAAACATCAATGCAGATAGTGACGAAGCCTGTGGCACACCCTGGTTTTGCAAAAATGATTCTGAGGTCGTGGAGCCAGACCTTACATGTTGCCATCTATTAGTCAAGTATGACTTGCACCAGTCTAGAGCAGTTCCTTGTATTCCTTTCTCACTGAGGCGTTGTAGGAGGATCTCGTGGCTCACCGAATCAAAGGCCGCTGTGATGTCGAGGAAGATGAGGGCAAATCCTTGGCGAATTTTGTCGGTTCCAGATACTAAGTTGTCAAATAGGGTGGTGAGGAGGGTTTCCACCCCGTGTGCTTCTCTGAACCCATGTTGGGATGGGTCCAGTGGGGCTTCAGTGTCAATATGCTGTTGAATTTGGCTCTGTACTAACTTTTCGATTACTTTGGCGAGCATGGGAATACTTGAAATTGGTCTGTATGATTCGACTTTCGTTGGGTCCAGCCTGTTATTCTTCAGCAGTGGTCTGATTGAAGTTTGTTTCAGACTCTGTGGGAATGATCTGGTTGTGAGGGATTGGTTTACTAATTCGCTCAGATATTGGCTTAAGTCACATCGTAACTCCTTTATCCATAGAGCTGGGCATGGGTCATTGGGCGCGGTGGTGGGGTCGATTGTAGCGATAGTGTCTTCAATCTCTCTGCGTGATATTTTGTCAAATTTGGATAGTGGCGATGGTTGGGGCAAATTACGCTGTAGGGTGTTGTCTGCGGGGCATGAAGATGCACCAGTCTGGATCATCTTTGATTGTAAGTATTTGGAGTATGCCTGGGGCTGTGGCATATGTGATTGGTCTGCAGGAGGTTCTCTTATAAGAGATTTCACTATATTGAACAAGTCGTGAGGCTTGTTTAATGACCGCTTCAGGATGTCTGAATTATATTGCTTCTGCTTCTTCGTTAATTCATCTCGGTGTACTCTTAGGTGAGCGTTGTAAGTACTTTGTGCTTCGGTGGAGCGTGCCCGACGCCATCTTCTCTCGAGCTTGTGCAGGTACAGGAGTGATGCTCGGAGCTCTTTAGTATACCATGGTGCATGCTCTTGTTTCTTTGGTTTTTTGAGTGTGGCTGGTATGCATGCGATAGACTTGAGGCTATCGTCCCAGGTGGATACCAAAGCATCTAGGTCACGTGCTGCATTGTTGAGGCGTGGGAGGATCTTTTCTCGAATTTCTTCTTTGTCAAAGGGGCGGAAGCGCTTCAACGATGTTTCGTGGGCGGCGTTGGTCTTGTTGGAATTTCGGTTGTAGGTGTTAATAGGTATCTGAAATTTGAGCAGGCTATGGTCAGACCATGGCACAGGAGTTATGGTTGGTAGCATTGGTTGGGTGGGTTCCGTGTCTGTCTGTGGGGCAAAGATCAGGTCCAGTTTGTTTCCCCTGACATGGGTGGGTCTATCGACTAGCTGAGAGTAACCCAGCTCGTGTAATGCTTCTAGAAAAGCAGTGGCTTGAGATTCTTGCAGAGTAGGCAGTTTGAAGTCGCCTAGAATCCAGTTTTGGGAACGTGGTGTGTTTGAGTTGCAGGCGAGTCCAATTATCGTTGCGAGATCCTCTGAGGATGGTGTTGGCGCTCGGTACAGTAGGTTGATCGTGCAGGTGTTGTTTGTTATAGTAAGGGAGTCCAGGTGGGCTGTGCTGGTTGCATTGCTCGTCTGGAAGCTTAGGCAAGTTTTGACAAGGATGAGTGTTCCACCTCCTCTCTGACTGGTTCTATGGCATGCGTGGACTGAAAACCCTGTGGGTAACATCTGATTGATGATTGCATTGTCGCATTCCGATAGCCAAGTCTCTGTGATCATGAGTATGTCGAGATCGTGGAGCATAACCAGATCGGTAATTATTGGCCATTTAGTGCGTATTGACCTGGCGTTGATGAGTGCACACTTCAGGACATGTTGGTGTTGCTGACGGTCCAATTGTGACTTCTTGATATGTTGGAGTGGGATGTGTAATAGGTGTGAGTAAGGCGTGTCGTTGGATTCTCTTGGGGAGTGTCGGTGATTCTCTGTCCATCTCTACCCATTGCTGCGGAGTATTGGGATGTGGTTGGGGTTTGCATGAAAGGCGTAGGATGTATGGGGGAGCCAGGTGGCTAGGTGTAGACATGCCAGGGCTAGTAGTGGATGCATCTTGTGGTTGACTTCGTGGGGGGGCAGATAGTATGTGGGTGTTCGTTGTTGGGTAGTTGGAGGGGTCTGGTGCTAACTACTGGAGCTGCTACCAACAGAGTATAAACTCACTGCCTAACTATTGGAGCTGCTACCCACAGAGTATAAACTCACTGCCTGACAATGGGTAGGTATTTGAAGCAATGTGGCGGCAAGCAGAACATGAAACAATGCATCAGCGAGCAAACAATGTGGCAATGTGGCAGTCAGCAAATAATGAGACAATGTGGCAGTTGGTAAGTCATGAGACAGTGTAGCAGCACAATAATGTTGCAGTATCCTACAATACGAATAAGAAGCAAGAAATATTCAGTGGCTGCCGATATCCATTTAACTTAGAAACAATGTTGCAATATCCTTGGCACAGAAAAGCAGACTACTGCGGTGGTTACTTGTGTATCGTTAGCTAAAGTGCATATACTTGCAGATCATGTAGAGTGCACAGAGATGTATCGGAGTAGTTTTTAGAGCGAGCTCAGCCTGGGGAGCTCAAGCTGCCGGTCGGTTGTTGAGTTGGGATGGGCCCTCTGATGTAGACAGCTTCGTCGGGTCCGGAGAGGTTTCTTATGTGTTCCAATGTGGGCCGTTGCCTAAGGGCCGTGCCAAAGGGCCCTCAGGCGCGGGCCCGCCGGCGCGGGTGCGCCAAATGGCGCCCTCTTTTAAATGGCCCAATCTGCCCCGATTGGGCAGCCGATGCAGTGGAGACGTCCCGCTGGTGAAGAGGGGCTCAATCCCAACCAGGAGAGCACGCGGGAGATGAAAGGGCTGCTCCTCCGATGTCGCCCTCTTTTAAACGGCCCGATCTGCCCCGATTGGGCAGCCGATGCAGTGGAGACGTCCCGCTGGTGAAGAGGGGCTCAATCCCAACCAGGAGAGCACGCGGGAGATGAAAGGGCTGCTCCTCCGATGTCGCCCTCGCCCTAGTGGTTCATTGTTATAGGTCACTGTTTTCCTACTTCCTTATTGTCCCTTTACCTTCTAATGTAATACATCATGCTTCCTGTGTTCTAGCGATGTTCAGTAGGTCTTTATTTAGCTCTGAAAAATGCTGTCAGAGGTTTTCCTGCCTGCACTGTTTTCCTGCCTATGATGGAAAGTTTTCAGTGTGGTGGGCTGCAGAACTATGAGTACATACATGACTTACAGCAATATTTATCGGCCTAAGAATGCATGTGCTGTCCCTTGACAGAGAAGCAAAAAAAGCATTAAAGCATCATGGCAACTGCTAACAGCATTCTACCCCCAGAAAGCATGAAGGTTAGTGGTGACTTAAATGATGATCTGGATAGTTTCAGAGCCAGGTTCATGGACTACTGTCTGGCAACAGCAGGCAGCTACACTGAGAAGGGTGCTAGGTGCTGAATGCTGTACTATTTATAAGATTTTTTGTCATACTTCAATATATGAATTATGCATCTGAAATCTACATTATCTTTTATCAGTAATCCATTTTACTAAATATATTAAAGTTCAAAGGAACTTGCAGCACAGAGATGCTGAAAATTAGCACAGAAGCATAGAATAAAAGACTACTCCAGTCAAAAATGGAAGCCAATGGTCAGTAGAAGGTATAAGAATTTGGATGTTTGGCATGTTTATATTTTGTTAAGATTGATGGACTTTGAGTTTTTGGAACCTGCTTAGTATTTCATTATATCCCCTAATGCAGGATGGTTGATAGAACTTTTCTTTGTCCTTCTGAAAAGTAGTGCTATGTGGGGGTGTGGAACAGTTGATAGACATACACAAAATATATATACACAAAATCATTTTTGCTGCAAGTTCCTTCGGACCTTAATATATTTAGTAAAATGGATTACTGATAAAGGATAATACATGTTTCAATTGCATAATTCATATAACAGAGTCTGACAAAAAAAACTTTTCTTCTGGTATAAGTGGTGACTAAAAATTGGGCTCAACTTTTTTTCTATAGGTTATGGGATGATCCCTTGTACTCACTTTTATTTTTGAGTAATATTTATAAGCACAATTTGAGCCTCACAGAGGAGCAAAAGAAGGATACCAAAATTAATCAACCTGGATGCATTAGAAGCCTATTTCAAACTTGCAAATAATATAATATAGGAAAGATGTATGTTTGGCAAGTGCAAACAAGGGGAAGGCGAATCCATTAATAAGTTTGTTATGTATTTGAGAGAGAAAACAGCAACATGTGAGTAAGCTCACTAAAAGATGAACTTATTCAGAATAAAATAGTTTTTGGCATTACCATTGAAGGCACATGTCACCATCTTCTAAGAGAATGTGACTTAAATTCTGAATACAGCTATTGAAACATGTTGTATTGCAGCTCATTGACTTGCAAATGAGAACCATAGAACAGGACCGGAACAGTGACTGCATTAATGCAACAAACAAGCATCAGCAAGGTGTACATAGATACTGCAACAAGGCACAGCCCAGTAACTCACCTGCAACCAATCTGCTTCATGTAAATACAGTGACAAGGCACATAAGCAAATGAAAGAAGACTACCCAGCACATTTATTATTATTATTACATTCTCTTATATACCGCACTATTCTGCATCAGTGCGGTTTGCAGTGAACAAACTGAAATTACATTGAACAGGGCATTATAACTTGGAGATAACTATTTTACAGGGAACATGGGCTATGGAGGGTTAAGTGGCTTGCCCAAGACCACAAGAAGCACCTGTGGGACTAGAAACCCCAGTCCTTCTGGCCCAAGGTTGCTGTCCTCTAGTGGGATTTGAACCCCCAACCTTCTGGCCTGAAGTACCTTGCCCCAACCACTAGGTCACTCCTCCACTCCACATTAGGAAATACTATAAATACTGCCCATTTAGAACCCATGGCAAACCCACCATAACATAACAGCACTACCAGGACTCACAAAGCACCATACCCTACCTATCAAAAAGCAACACTGCAAATATTAAACAAATACATCTCAGAGAATAGCAATACATCTCCTACTGGGGAAAGAGAACAAGGGGCACTGTCAAATAGAAACTACATAACAGAATACCTCAGCTCGGTTACACATGCAGAACATAGACCATCACCAAAGAAAGAACAAGGGATCACAATTTTGAAATAGGAAGGCAATAATTAAACTGAGAACCCCAAAAGCCAAACTTGGAATGTATAACACCACTGGAGAAATAAAACTATAAATGAATTTCCTCGTTACTAAACAAAACGCAGATGTTAACAATGCACATTTTCCAGAGCTGACATATTCCAGTTAATAAATTCAAAATAAAGTATTTTCTACCTTCTGTTTGGGCATTTTATTTTTCAGTTGCAATTGCTCTAGTCACTTTCTTCTGGTTTCTTTGTGTCTTCTGCTAACTCTCCATTATCTGCTGTCCATTTGTCCTTTCTTCTCTCCTAGTTTTTTTTCCATTCTCTCTCTACATCTGCTTTAACATACTGATCTTTCTCCTTTTGCTCTTTCTTCCATTTATTTATTTATTTATTTATTTATTTTATTACAAGTTCTTATATACCGCACTATTCGGCATCAGCGCGGTTTACATTATAACATAAAGACCATAACAACAAGCTGTTTGGTTTACATCGAACAGGAGTACAAACTTGGAGAACCGGGGTAAACTATATACAAGAGATAATTATTTATTTAGATAATTTATTTCTTTATTCCTTTTTCATTCACTCAAATTTTACCCATCCATCCTCAATTCCCACTTATTCTCCCAATACCTGGCCAATCGTAGATTTTTCTTCCCTCTAACACAAAATATTTTTTCCCGCTCCATCCTCACTCCCCCAGCCCCATCCCATTCTAGTCCTCCCACAACATCAGCTCCCTTCTAGTTCCAGCCCCAGCCCCACCCAGCATCTACTCCATTCTAGTCCCATTCTCCCATCCCCCCGCATCAACCCATTTCCATGCGAAAGCATGTCAGATATGTGGTGGCCCAAATCAGTTTTCAAGGGTGTGCCTATCAAGCAGGAAACAGAACACAGGAAATAAGTTGTATAAGTAGGAAGAGATATCAGAGTCAGATGATGCAGACTTGATTAGTACTGATGTAATTTTTTCAAAAGGGTGCCCTAGCACTATGCAAACAAAAGGACAAAAATGGTGTATGGATCTCAGACTGAATTATATGGTACAACCTTGTCAGCTGGATTCTGGGGCAACATGTAGGGGCATGTTTACTAAACTTCATGTAGTGATGCGATAGCTGCAAAAGGCCTGTGGTAAGTCCCAAAACACTGCAGTATCTGCAAGGGGCATTTCCAGCTTTCCCTCTGCAGGATAATTCTACAGCCAAGTGGTGGCAAACTGAAAACTATATGCAGGGAAGCTCATGCCATCCTTGGTACTTTTTCACACAGGGGCGGTCCAAGGGGGGTAGGGGAACTCATTGCAGGCCTCATTTGCATAAATATTTGCATAATGTTAATATATGCTAACTTTCAGTAAACATGCCTCTTAATGAGTATCTAGATAGAGAAAGACTATCAGATTTCTACATTACTATATTCCAGTCCAACCGCCAGGCACATTAGGAAGCACTATAAACACTGCCCATTTAGAACCTACAGTTTAGCAAACCTGCCGTATCATAACAGCACTACCAGGACTCACAAAGCACCAAATCCTACCTATCAAAAAGGCAACACTGCAAATATTAAACCAATACATCTCAGAGAATACCAATACATCTCACTGGGGGAAAGAGAACAAGTGGCACTGTCAAATAGAAACTACATAAACAGAATACTCAGCTCGGTTACACAGAACATAGACCATCACCAAACAAAGAACAAGGGATCACAATTTAGAAACAGGAAGACAAAAATTAAACTAGGAATGCCAAAAGCCAAACTTGGAATGCACAACAACGCTGGAGAAATAAAACTATAAATTAATTTCCTCTTGTACTAAACAAAAACGCAAAGACATTAGCAATGCACATTTCCCAGAACTGACATATTCCAGTTAATAAATTCAAAATAAAAAAGTATTTTTCTACTTTTTGTTGTTTGGGCATTTTATTTTCCAGTTGCAAATGCTTCAGTTACTTTCTTCTGTTTTTTTCCGTGTCTTCAGCTAACTCTCCATTGTCTGCTGTCCATTTGTCCTTTCTTCTCTCTTCTAGTTTTTTCCCATTTTATCTCTACATCTGCTTTAACATACTGATCTTCCCCTTTTGCTCTTTCCTCCATTTCTTTCTTTTTTCATCCACTCAAATTTCACTATCCTCAATCCACTTACTCTCCCAATACCCGGCCAATCGTAGATTTTTTTCCCTCCCACACAAAATATCTTTTCCCCTCCCCATCATCATTCCCACAGCCCCATCCCCTTCTAGTCCTCCCCCAACATCAGCTCCCTTCTAGTTCCAGTCCCAACCAGCTCTGCTGCTTCTAGTCCCACTCCCATCCCCTTGCATCAGCCCATTTCCAGTCCTAGCACCCCCCATCAGCCCATTTCCAGTCCTAGCACCCCCATCAACCCATTTCTAATCTAGCCCCCTCATCAGTCATTTCCAGTCCTATTCCAGCCCCCCATCAGCCCATTTCCAGTCCAAGCTTCCCTCATGAGCCCATTTCCAATCCTAGCCTCCTGTGTCAGCCCATTTCCAATCCTAGCCACCCCATCAGCTCATTTCCAGTCCTCGCCCCCCATCATACGTTTCCAGTCCTATTCCAGCCCCCCATCAACCCATTTTGAGTCCTAGCCCCTCCATCAGCTCATTTCCAGTCCTAGCCCTCTCCATCAGCCCATTTCCAATCCTAGACCCCCCTTCGGCCCATTTCCAGTCCAAACCCCCTCCCATCAGCCCATTTCCAATCCTAGTCCTCCATCGACCATCAGAGGGAGCTGGGAAAGCCCACGCAAGGCCCCCGCTCACCTCTGCACAGCTGCCAGCGTGAAGAGCAGTGTTTTCCCTCATGCTGGCAGCTGTGTTACTGTGAAGTGCGCCAAATGTGGGGAAAGGTTAAAGGGCATTTCCCGGCACTCACATGCTTCACAGTAATGCAGCTGCCAGCGTGAGGGAAAATGCCACTCTTTACGCTGGTGGCTGTGCAGAGGGATCCGAAGCCTCACACGGATTTCCCCAGCTCACCTCTGAAGCCATCCATTGTCTGAGAATGAAGTTTGCGTGGGCCCCCCTGAAGTGCGGGGCCTTGTGCGAACAACATTCTTGCACAATGGACAAAAATGAAACCATCAAAAGGGGTGGCTATCTGGTCAGAAGTGATATTCAGCCGCTGACCGGACTGAACTACTGCATGAAGGTAGGATAGCCACTGATCCGTCCTAACATTATACAGTTTGCCTATCTGGTTAACGGCTGAATATTGCTGCCAGACGGATTGTCGCTGGGACCATCTCAGCTCCTCCCACAGGCTGCCCCAAAAGTAGCAGATATTTGTGATGCAGTCTGTGGGAATATTCGGCAGCACTAACCGGTTAGTGCTGTTGAATATCAGACTGAGCATTATTTATGCAGTTTTCAGGTCCTGCAAACTACATAAACCTTCTTAATATTGATCCCAAAGTTTCTAAACCTTGCACTGAAGAGGTTGCACTATATCAACCAGCACTCAAAGATGTCTTAAACAAACTGTCAAAAGCTCACTAGTTTATATGGGCTCGATACTGAGCTGGGTGAGCTCAGTATCGAGCCCATATCCCTACCTGCTCACTCTTAACCATGGATATTCAATGCCGTGCCAAGGACATTGAATATTCAGTTGGAGTGTCCTGGGGAAACCACCGCACAGCCTAGTGGCGATATTGGACTGCTACTCGGTTAGCGCTCCATGGCTAAAACTAGGAAAGCTTCTGGCAACCATGTAGGTACCATCAAATGTT
Organism: Ichthyophis bannanicus; assembly: GCA_033557465.1. Lineage (NCBI taxonomy): Eukaryota > Metazoa > Chordata > Amphibia > Gymnophiona > Ichthyophiidae > Ichthyophis > Ichthyophis bannanicus. The sequence continues at coordinate 166,600,825 of CM066032.1, read as the reverse complement.
CCTGTTTAAGGCATTTACATGGTTTACTGAGCTGTAAGCCATGTAAATGCCTTTCCAGTATTGGGCCATATGTGTTTATGCATATGATACATTTCTGCAGTGTAAATTATATGAGAAAAGCAGTCTCATGTCCACATTCTGGACACCTGGGACAAGAAATGATGGCTGAAGTGATCATTTGGAGTCTCTGTAGCATCAGAGGAAGTGGCATGTACTTCTGGCTGGGCTCAGTAGTGTTGAAGTAATAGCAGATAACATCCTCATCGTTGGCTGTGGTGACTCTGATGAAGAGGAAGAGCATGACCATGACAATAAGCTCTTAGACCTAATGGATTGCTTCAGGCAGGTGAAGCTACGGCTCAGTAGGAACAAATTAAAATTAAAGTGAAGGAGTTCTACCTCCATGGACATTCTGTCTTCAAAGGACCTGAAAGCAGACCCAGATAAGATTAAAGCCACTGCCTGCAGATGTAAAATCAGTGCAACACTTCATTGAGATATTTACGAATATCCAATGCACTTATCTCAGCTGAGATGAAATCAGCATACAAAATGGCATTCTATGCAAAGGTTCTAGGGCTTTTATACCCAAATCACTGTGATCAAAGATGTTAACACAAATACATTCAAGCTGCATTGGTTGTGAAGCATGTTACCGGCTGACCTTTGATACCCATTACTGGCCTAACATGCAAGGTGAGATCAAAATTTTTGTGAGCAATTGTTCTACTTACAATGATTATGCACATGAGCAGCAGAAGGATTACAATGATGTCACATGATATACTGGTGCGCCCCCCTCTGCTAACTAAGCCTCTGCCCTTTACCAGGACGTGCAGCGGCAGCAGTGTGTCTAAAATGGCACTGAAGCGCCTGAGTTATTTTCAGCTCCAGCACTGCGGTACCTTCCTTACTTCTGCATGGAGCCTCGATGCCATGGTGTCCTGTCGCCATGGCACTGGGACACTGTGCAGGAGCCCTGATCCACCGCAAAACCTAGCAAATACTTTTCCCCACCCCCCGACCACTAGAGGGAACCCCTGCTGCTCCTCACCTCAGGTCTGCAGGTCTATGGGTACCAATCCCCTTCTTCGGAGGGACTCATTCCACCTCCGAGGTGGAATAAGTCCCCCATTCAGCTCTGCTTCCACGGATGTACAGGGCCATGACCGCACCGTCCATGTTCCTCCTGGTTGCCGCGCCTTCCAATCCCCAACTGGAGCTCTCCGCACAACTGCCCTATACGTGCGGGGAGCTCTTGGACGTGAATAGCAGCACAGGGAGTAGCAGGGCTTTTATGTCTTTTCCAGATGTACATCCCTGCTATTCCCTGTTTAGAATGACCTCATGTGTCTTTGTAAAATAGGCTAAAAATAGGCACCTATGCAGTCGTCATGCATAGGCGACATGTTATAAAGTTACCCTTTACATATCCTGGTATTTAGAATTAGTCAGATTCTATTCAGCAATCATTGATTAGACAATACAGTAGCACTGAAAATAAGGATCTCTGTAAGTCACAGCATTTCATAAAAATCAGCCCTGAAAGATCAAATAGCTTTCTGTGCCTGTATATCAAAGGCCTGTAACTTGCTTCCCTGCAGTGTGAATTTCCTCTGGTGATTAAAGCTGGGTCAGGCTACAAGAGAATGTTTCCAGCAACTACAAAGCATAGTCACACACTTTTCATGGGATCTTCTTTAAATTGATTACTCCACAGATTAGAAAATCCTTTAAAACAGTTCACAGGGGCTTAGATTAACCTGATCTATATTGACTAAAGGTAAAGATTTCAACTGACAGACGGTAGTTGCTGCATATGGTCTTACTTCTCAGTCTCTGGTCCTGATGTCCTTGGAAGTCCAACGGTCAACGTCTCAGGCTTCCAGAATAAGTCTTGATCTTTTTTTGCAAGCAGGGTTCAGACCCAGGTGCTCATGCGGGTAATAATAAGCTGATAATAATAAGATGGAACAGTTCAGACTAACCCATGAGCAGTCCAATATACTTGTGAGGTCCTGCTCACAATGTGCTGTCATAAAAGTTCCATCTGAAATCAATTTGATAGAAACTAAACAAAGCTCAATCTCTTGCTTGAGTCCTGCTTGCTGGAATTCCATTCCTCGAGATCTTAAAACGATATGGGATGAGGCCACATTTAGAAAGCCACATTTAGAAAGCCTGGCTCCTTTTACAAATATTTGATAAAATTTCATGAGTAATTTAATTATGTGGTGATCAAAGATCTTTTGATGTTTACCTTGCTACAAGCTGGATCGCTGTTTTGTTTATTAGAGAAACATATTTTTGTTCCTGTGTACTAATATTAAAGATTCGTCTTTCTTTACTCCACGTTTGGACTTTGGACTTTGTGTGTTGCTTCTGCGTGGTAGTTGTGCCTTATAGTGCCTCTTCCAATACGTAAGACATCCTTGCAGCTTCTGACTCTCATTTCATTACTTGGATCATTTTTCCTTCCAAAGGGATATCAAAGTAATGTTCCCAATAATTACAGACCAATAACTTGTCTACCTATAATCTATAAACTGTTCACCACAGTAGATCCAGACAGAATATGCCATCATATAGATTTCAATAACCTCATGGCAAGAGAGCAGAAGGGCAATAAGAGCGGAGCATATGGAACCAACCTCACTTGGTTTGCGGCTTGTAGTGCTGTGAGGCTTGTGTGCATCGATGATGCTGGGAACTATACTGTTATTAGCTTAATTACTGGTGGGATCTCCTAAGATAGACAGATCTCAACTGACGTGCCAGACTAAGTCAAACCACCCATCTTTGCTGCATCGGTATGGGGCAGTGTTGGTGGCGGAGGATCACATTTTTGTGACAACAGCAACAACACTGTCATTGACTCTGCAGCAGAAAGGCCTGTCAATCTACTTCCCTATCTTGCCAAGAAAACCCAATGGATATTCACAACAAAATAAATTGTGATATAGTGCTAGCAGATGAGCCTCCCACATCAGAAGGCAGTCAATGGGCTACTGTTATTAGCCACTGAAGTGTTAAATCTGGCTCTATCAGTTCATTATCCATGGTAACCCGGAGGCCCTCCTCGCCCTCCAAATCTCACCCATTTAACCCAACCCTTCCATTTCCTTTTCCCTATAAAACACCACAGAAATCGTGTTATGGTACAACTTTGGTCGCAGCTTTATTTAACTTAAATAACAACTAGCCCAACATGGGCCAAACATAATCAACTTCCCCAAATCACCCCCCCCCCCAACCCAGCGCCGGACAATGCCCCCACCTGCCATATTATTAGCAAGGCGGAGCATCCTCCTCCCCCTACCCCCGCCGCCTGCCTCGCCATGTTAGTAACAAAGGCCGGCCCAGCCACCCCTATACCGGGCCGGGATGTCTCGCCCCACACCCGGGGAGCCCTTCGCTCCCCCACTGCTCCTAAATCAGTAAAAGCCCCACCGCTTCGGTGAGCACTGGCTCTCTACCCCGCCACCGGAGCGAGGTAGTTTACCTATCCTCGCCCCGACCCACCCCAATAAAGCTGCGACCAGCCCACTTCTCCAGCACCTCCTGCCAATCATTTAAGCAAAGATCCTGACCCACAGGAGACAAGTGCACCCCGTCTGTACAGTACAACCCCGCACACTTCGCATCTGCCCAAGGGTGCTGCACCTGCCAGCCACCCGCCTGTTGTAACCAACGCCCAATCTGTCGCGTAACGTTCGCCAGGCCTCGCAACCAACGCCGCTGTGACTGGCAGGCTGGCCTCGGGATAATGTCGGACCAAATAATCGCCACCCCTGGCCAGTCCTCCTGCAGCACTCGAATGTCCCGCTGCACCGCTCGAATGAGCTGTCTACAAGTCCAATTGGAGAGGTCGTTGCTGCCTAGATGTATCAACAGCCCCATCGGTCGCTGCCGCCAGTTTGCCTGTTGTCGAATCCAAGGAAGCAGCTGCCACCAACGCATGCCACGCTCCCCCATCCACAGCAAACGAATGTTGCAGCCTACCAGGCCCAGATGCACTCAAAGAAGGTGCAGCAAGGCCCTCCGCTCAGCCCAGTACACAAAGGAGTACCCTATAATCCACCACTCATGATCCGGCCCCTCGCCCGCTCCTTTAATCCAAGGGTGTCGACCCGGCGGCGACTCTGAAACATGAAACACATCATTAATACCCCCCTCACACCCCCCTCAACCCACCTCCCCGGGCACTCCTCATAATTGCTCCAGTCGTATGTAACCCTCATAAGCCCCAGATCGCCATCTCCCAATCCTTTGAATCACCTCATCCTCCAGCCCAGCTGCTGCCGCCGCACTCGTAGCAGCTCCATTCCTGAAGGAATGCGATGCAAACTGCCGCTCATCACAACTCAACCGCCTCAAAGCCAAGCGCAAAACCGCCGTGAATTGAAACTGCGTGACAGGCTTGCCTTCCGCATGGTGAAAAAAGTAGCCTGCCATCTCCGGCTGCCGATGCACATGAAAACTCAAATTCCGCACCGGGCAGGAACACAACCCCGTAATCGCTTTCAACAACACGCATCTACCTACCCCTCGCTGGTCAGTCTTCGAGCTCCACAGAAAAAATTTGCACTAAGCTCTCCTCCAGGACCACGTGCTGAACCTCCAAGTTGCCCAAAGCCCCCGCTTTCTTGACCTTGGCACTAATTCACTAACTCGAAATGCTCCGAAAAACGCCATCACGAACAAGGACCGGAACAACGCTGTCTCAAACTCCGACAAGGCTACTTCCGGCAATACGCCCCATATCTGTTAGAGCAGCTCGTGAGATACAGGGTGACGCCTATCCCGCCCATGGGGCAGTTCCTTCTCCCACCCTGCCAACAACCGCTTTACCAGAAACGATGCGCTAGGGCTACCCCAACCTGCAACTTTGCAGAAAAAGGAGAAACCCGCTAACGCCGCCCGCACCGACGACTGTGACCAACCTTTCCCCTTTGCCCACACTATGAACGCACCCCCCTACCGGTCCTCGACCCACCCGCCACTCCAGCCCTTCTCCCACAGAAAATCCCACACCTTGGCATAGCCGTGCCTGTACGATGCCCACGTACCTGGAGCCACGACGGACCGCAACAACTCCTGAGTCCCAATCTGCCAAAGGTGCTCCAGCACCACTGCCGCTGCTTCGTCCGCCTCTGGGGCCAACGCCCGGAACTGCGCCCACTGAAAACGAGACAAAGCATCACCAATGGAATTTTGCACTCCCGGCACATGACGTGCCCTGGCTGTGACATTGAGACGCAAGCAGGCTAGCACAAATACATGCATCAGCGCTGACACCCTCGGACACTTGGGCGAGTGCCTATTAATAATCTGCACCACCACTGCATTGTCACACCAAAACACCGCCTTCTTATCCCTCAACCTCTCCGGCCACACCCAAAATGCTACCACTATCGGGAAAAGCTCCAGGAATGTCACATTACGCATCAACCCGGCCTCGGTCCAAGATGCCGGCCAAGCCGCCGCACACCATGAACCGCCGCACACCACGAACCCTGACAATACAAGCCAAACCCAGAACTGCCCTCTGCATCAGAAAATAACTGCAAGTCCCTATTAGACAACTCCAGTGATTGCACCACAGAGCAGCTGTTGAACTCCGCGAGAAAAGCATCCCAGACACGCAAATCCACTCGCATCCCTGCCGTTACCTGGATGCAATGATGCGGGCATCACACCCCTGCCATGGCCGGGGACAGCCGCCGTGCAAACGGTCTCCCCATTGCAATAACTCGACCTGCAAAATTCAAGTGACCAACTAGCACCTGCAGTTCTTTAGTGCTACTTTCACGGCAGACCCCGCAGCAGCCACTAACGCTTTCAATCGTTCCACCTTATCAGACGGTAAGCGAACCACTAACTGCACTGAGTCTATCTCGATTCCCAAAAAACAAAGACACATCACTGGCCCTAACGTCTTCTCTACCGCTAACAGAATTCCAAATTCCGCAGCCATCTCCTGGAATAAGCGCAACAACGTTGCACATGCTGCCGACTGTGCTGGACCCACAAACAAAAAGTCATCCAAATAATGCACAATAGATTGGCACCCTGACCGCTGTACCAGAACCCAGTGCAAGAAGGAGCTAAAAGCCTTGAAATAGGCGCAAGAAATCATGCAACCCTTCGGCAAACACTTATCAAAATAAAACTGGGAGTCAAACTGAAAACCCAGCATCGGAAATGATGACGGATGAACTGGCAGCAGCCTAAATGCCGATTTGATATCCACTTTTGCCAACAAAGCGCCTTTCCCACACTGGCGCACGAGATCCAAAGCCATATCAAACAGAGCATACCGCACCGAGCAGGACTCACGCGGGATATGGTCATTCACTGAGTCCCCCGGTGGAAAGGACAAATTGTGTATCAACCGATACCGACGTCGCTCTTTCTTAGGAATAACCCCTAAGGGTGAAATCACAAAAGGCGAAAATGGAGGGTGTACGAATGGACCAGCTACTCTGCCCAATGCACATTTGGCCGCAATGTTTTCGTGTGCCACATCCGCCATGCGGCGCAACGAGCTAGAATCATTCACCACCAAGGCAGACACTTCACCTTGATATGGAATACGAAAACCCTCTGAAAAGCCCAACCACAACATCTTCGCTGCCTTGCCGCGTCTACTCCCTTCATAATGCTCTAACCACAGCTGCAACGCCTGGGTTTTGATGGGAGTAGGTGTGATCCCCCAACTCGCCCCATTTGCCCCCAAACGCCGCCCCAGACACTCCCTTCCTACTACACTTCGTGGCTGAGTGACCTCCTCCGCAGATTGAGCAGGCATGCCGGAACTTACAGTCCGGGAATGGACAGGAAGATTTGTTAAAGCGCCAACAGAGGTCTCCCCCCAGGCCACCTTTAAGCGACTCTGGCACCATGCCCGTCGAGCGAAAGAACCGCAAGCCCGCCGACAAAGCTTGCCCCACTGCCCTAGCCTGACCCCCTCCACCCGCCCACTCCCTTTTTTGGCAGACATTTGCGTAAGCCATAAATTAATATCCTTCATACCCCAGGACAGCTGGGAATTTTCCTCCATCATATCACGAAATTCTTCTTCATAGTTGAGCCAAGCCTAGCCTTCATGTGCCTGCGACGCTGCCAGGATGGCATCCGCGTATGCTAATAACTCCCCATATTGAGCCGGGTCAGCGTGTCCACACACACTCGCCAAATGCAAAAAAGCCCGTATCCAATTTAAGGTGTTGCAGGAGACCTTACGCACCCTCCCAGCCTTTTCATCCTCCTTACGCTTCTTCCTACTTTTCCCCGTGCGCTTACTCCCCTCCAGGAGCCGTAATATATCGATGTATCTCTGCTTCTGAATCCGTCGCCTCAATTTGCACGGAATGCTCTCCCACAATTCTGTGCAATGCACCACTGAAGACACTGCCCTATCTCCCTTCCCCCTCGCCACCGCCGAGTCATCTGAAGAACTCGCTGAGTACGAAGACGATGAACTATGCCTACAGTGATGCCCATGCTTCTTCTTCGCTTTAGCCTTGTGCCCCACCGTACCCGACTCCCCACCAGCCACCCTCTCACCGCCAAGAACACACTCACCCTCTGTGACCCGCTCGCTGGATTCCGCCACCGCTATTGCCTGACTGGCCTGCTCCATCAACTGGACCATCGCCACCTGACTGCTTCCGTCACCCGTGGCCGCTGCAACACCACTCGCTGGAACCTGCAGGGGGAGAGAAGTGCAAAAAGCAGCAGGACCCATCCCATACCACCCTACGCCCCAACCTGGTCCCCCCCCCTTGCTGCCATGCCGACATGCCTAAACCTCCCACCTCACAATGAGCCCCACCCCATGACGGCTGACCACCCCCAATCGTAAACCCTGCACCAACCCAATCCCCTCAGCCAAACCCCCAAGGCCCCACACCCATGGTCTGCCTAGCCATCTGGGACACATTCGTCAACCCGTCTGCCGGCTCATACTGGCTCATTGGCCCACCCTGACGCAAGGGAAAATAATTGCCCACCCCTGTCATGCTGATTGTGACCCCCCCTGGGCACGAGCCCACATCCTGTACACCCCCGACCCAATCTCCCTGCTCTCCAGTTTCCCTATGCTACCTACCTGCCCGAGGGTGCTCCCAACCTCTGGCATGCTCATGTGCACCCCCCCACTAGAGACCTCGGACCCCCTTGCCCCAGGCCCATACCCTCAGACCCCCCTCTCGCTAACCCAGAACCCATAACCCCCCTATCTGTCCCTACCAGACCCCCTCTATACCTTCTACTCCTTGGTATGGCCGCTCTAGATACACGCCGGACATTCTGACCCCCTGCCCTGGCCCCCCTAGCCACACTGGCCCACCGTGACCTGCCACCCCTCCCCCCAGACCTGTCCTCTGAGCCCCCCCTCCTCTGCAGCTCCCTTTGCCCCTTACCAGAGCACACCATGACTAATAAGCCAAACCTAAGATAAGGAAAATTACTTAAAATGGGGCCCCCTTGGGTTTACTTTTCTTCTCCTTTTTATTTATTTATTTATTGCTGAAGACCTCCTCCCCACCTTAAACAGGCCGTCAACCAGCTGCCTCCCCCACACTGCTGAACCGGCCCTGGAACTCACGCTGTCCCCCCCCCTCCTCACCCGGACCTCCAAAGCAAGCCACTTAACCCTCCATAGCCCATGTTCCCTGTAAAATAGTTTTCTCCAAGTTATAATACCCTGTTCAATGTAATTTCAGTTTGTTCAATGTAAACCGCGCTGATGCAGAATAGCGCGGTATATAAGAGAATGTAAATAAATAAATAAATAAATAAATAAATAAACCCTCCGCTTGACGCTCGCACTCCCAACAAACCTACAAACAAAACTTCTGCCAGGGCACCAAGGCTACCAGAAACACCAAAAAATGCGACTTACCCCGCCGAGGAGCCGCGACGAAAAGGGGCATGCCACGCGGCTCCTCGCCGGTCCCCGCCACACCCCCAAATAACGGCCAATGAAACCGCTCCATGCCATGCTGTGGAGCGATTTCAACCCCGACGCTCGCACTCCTTCCTCCCCCCCCCCGCACCCCCGTCACATGATGGAGGCCGAGGCCGGGTCCGGGCCCAGGTTACTGACGGCTGCGGGACCCGGCCCGGCGGCCTCGCGCATTTTTACTGTTTGTCAAATTTTTGTGCAGTGACATTAACTGTTTGAGCCAAAAATTGGTCAATCCATCTGGGTCAAGACTCCTTCAGTTGGGAGTTCTTTTTAACCTGCTTTCCAACTGCTTTGCTGTTACTTAAGGTCATTTCATTTGTTTGATGTTTGCCTTCTAAATTCTCCCATATAAAGTTAGCCATTGTACTGTATAAGTTTCTCCAAAATGTTTGGTAAACACCACCAGCAACAGATTAAACAAACTAATGCCCTGAGGAACTGTTTTGGGTTCTGTCTAAAAAGTTTATTTTGAAATATTTCTTTCCTCTTATCTCTATAGTTTTTGTGCTTTGTCTGCTACTTTTAAGCTGTTATTGGAGCATATCAGTTACACCTCTCCGCGCGGTGATTTCAGTTTTCCTTCAATGCATTTTTTTCAAGGGGCCCTTAGGCGGAGCACTAGAAAACAGCCTTCCTTCCTCCATTCACGTGAGGCGCGAAAGACTTCAATGAAGGCGAGCACTGAAGCAGCTAGTAAGCCCTGTGACCGCACAATCCTCGATATCCCTCGCTTTAACGCATCCTGTCGTACTGGGAAGGGAATTCGACAGCCTGCCACCGATAAAGACCCAAGAGCTCAGAAAATAAAGACATTCCCTCAGACCACCCTGGCACTTCATTAACGAGGCAGATCTCCAGCTACACGATCAAATCATCAGACCCCTCACGGTATCTGTGCAATCTCCTGCTTACTAAATGCAATTCAAATCATAGCAACCGTTAGGATCCTAACTAGGGTGTTTTACATGTATATTATCTCGATGCATAACTAAATGTTATAATCTGACCTACACTCAGTGACCCACAATCAGTGAAAGTCTGTAGAAACTATCAATATAGCAGCTCTGAGACCCGTTTGAAACATTGTATATACTCTAATAGTCTTGTTGAAACTTAGTAACAACCTGCTCACTGATTCATTTGAAATTCTGTCTAAACTAATACTTGAACTCACAAGGCAAAAACCATGACCTGCTCATTACTAGCCCTCCTAAGCTTCTATCTACTCTTTAACACCTTCAATGAAACTAATGCACTTACCCATGGCAACAACCATATCACCTTACTCCACAATAGAAATAGAAAACACTATAACAACCATTTTAAACCACCACAAAACCCCCATTACAAGAAACAGTCTCACATACTTCACATAGCATTAGAGCATGCAACCAACACAAAACGCAACAGATTAGATACTCAAAAAGAACTCAGATGTGCCCTTATCAATGCTCGATCCACCTGCAAGAAATGGCCTGCCATCACCGACCTCATAACCAACCTCAACCTAGATATATTATTGGTCACCGAATCCTGGCTCTCTGATGCCGATACAGTCATACTAAACCAGCTCACACCTCCAGCCTACTCCAGCTACACAAGTAACAGATCTAGCAAAAGAGGAGGCGGAGTACTCATCATAGCAAAAACCGAACTACAATACCGAATAATACAAACCTGCAGCACATCACAGCTCGATTCCATTACTATCTACAATAACTATAACACGATCAACCTGATCTATAGGTCACCAAATACCTCATCTGAAGAACTATCGACCATCATTGACCTAGCCTGCAATCCAAAAAATCCAGATAAACCGAACTGGCTACTAGGTGACTTTAATCTCGCCTCACTCCAGCCCATTGTGGCCTGCACCTTCCTCGATGCAATGTCCAACCTCAATTATGTACAAATAATAAACAACCCCACTCATCAACGCGGAAATGTTCTTGACCTCATCTTCACCCCACCCACTTACTCAGACTCCAACTACAATTTTGATCTTTCAATCACCCCAGTTCCCTGGTCCGACCACAGCCTCCTATCATTCAAGATGCCAGTACAGCTAAAATCAGTCAGCCACACTATGAAACGTGCTCCAGCAAACCACAGACGATTCAAACCATTTGACAAAGAAGAAATCATGAACATCGTCCTCCCAAAATTGACCCAACCATTGGACAACATCAATGACATGGTTGACAACTGGAACAACACCCTCAAGGAATACTCAGAACTATCTACAGCTAATAGCCACCCAACACCGGATAACCTTTTGGATAAAAAACCATCGGCACCATGGTTCACCCCAGAGCTAAAGAAATCCCTCACACTTTTGAGAAAGCTAGAGAGAAGATGGCGTAAATCCCAGAACTCCTCTGACCAAGCATCATACCTAACCCATCTAAAAACCCACCGTGAAGCGGTCTGGTACAGCAGAAAAGCCTATCACTCGAAACTCCTCAACCGCTCTCTAAACAAGCCACGAGAGCTCTTTAACCTTGTAAGAGTACTAACCACAGAACCATCCCCGCCACAGCAAGAATCCATACACCCCCAAAAGTACGCCAACTACATCCAATCAAAAGCCATCAAAACATCAATAGCCTCCCCCTTGATACCTTCCCAAATTCATGTACATGAGAACCCACTCTGCAAGTTCGTACCCCCCTCCACAAAACACGTTGAAGACATTGTCACCAGAATAAACACAACTACGGCAGCAAATGACCCATGTCCAGCACACTGGATAAAAGCAATGAGATCTGAACTCAGCCCGTGCATATCGAAAATCATAAACCAATGCGACAATGTCCTCTTGAATCAGATGCTACCCCCAGGTTTTTCCCTATATACATGCCACAGGTCCACTCAGAAAGGAGGCGGGACACTCATCCTTGCCAAAGCCGACCTTCAATTCAAGTTACGCAACACCTCCAGCTCAACTCACCTTGACGCTCTCACCATATCAAGTGAATTATGCGCCATCAACCTCATATACCAGGCACCCACTCCATCACCAGACGACCTATCAACAATAATTGAGCTAGCATGCACCACTTCCACCCCACACTCTCCAAATTGGCTAATCGGCGACTTTAACCTCCCATCTCTTCAAGATAGCCACTCAACAGCATTCCTTGAGGCCCTAGAGGACCTAGGATACAATCAATGTGTTGACTCTGCCACCCACACTAAGGGAGGTAAGCTGGATCTCATATTCGCACCTCCTTCTAACGCCTCATCATCCCAAGACATCGCACTATCCGTGACACCAGTGCCTTGGTCCGACCACCATCTCCTTAGCTTCCACTTACCCATAAGCACTCCCAGTAACAGTCAGACAACAACAAATACAAATACTTCCAGAACTCCAGCAGCCCGCTTCCGCCCATTCAACAAGAGCGAAGTCCTAGAGAACCTCCAACCTCTTATGACCAACACATCCCTCAGCCTAGATGACCTCATATCTAAATGGGATGAAAACCTTAGAGCTGCATCCTGTCCATCTTACGCCGAAAAGACTACAAAATGATGAGAACATGCACCCTGGTTCTCCACGGACCTACGAACATCTCTACACCATCTACGCAAACTCGAGAGACAATGGCGCCGAACCCACTCCCCTGAAGCACACACTGCATACAACTCATACTTGCTGACCCACCGTGTGAAGATAACACAGAAAAGGAAACTCTATCACACTGATATATTAAAACGCTCCATCAACAAACCACATGCCTTATTCAATATAGTAAAGTTCATAACAGGAGAGCCAGTCTCAGTCCACCCCCCAATGCCTCAACCACAGGACTATGCAGACTATTTACAATCAAAGATGGTCAAGACCAACGCAAATATAGGCACTAATAATCCCTCCACACCATCCAATACATTTCAAGCAACTCCACTATGCAACTTCACCACAGTATCCACTAAAGAGGTTGCGGACATCGTTGCTTCTGTTAACCCCAGCACAGCACCTAATGACCCCTGCCCAGCCAGCTGGATCAAAGAGCTACGCCATGACATAAGCAACATCCTAGCCAAAATACTGAACCAGTCCTTTATCACAGGATCATTCCCGCAGAGCCCCAAAAACACCTCTATCAAGCCCTTACTAAAAAACAGCAGACTAGACCCATCTAAAGTAGAATCCTTCAGACCAATATCGAGCATCCCCCAGCTTGCCAAGATCATCGAAAAAGCCGCTCAACAACAAATCCAGCAACATATCGACACCGAAGCACCACTGGATCCAGCCCAACACGGATTCAGAGAAGCACACGGAGTAGACACTGTCCTCACAACCATGTTCAACGATCTGATTACAGGAACCAACAGCATCCAACAAGGCTTTGTCCTTATTTTCCTGGACATCTCTGCCGCCTTTGACTCGGTGAGTCATGACATACTTCTACAACGCCTGAAAGAAAATGGGATCCAAAATACAGCTCTAAAATGGTGTGAATCCTACCTATCCAATAGGTGGCAACAAGTCAAGGCTGGCCACTCATCCTCCGAACCATTTCTGCAAACACAGGGAGTTCCCAAGGATCGTCCTTATCATCACTGATGTTCAACATTTATATGCAGCCGATATGTGACCTAATCCGATCCTTCAACGTAAAATGCCTTGCATATGCTGATGACATCCTCCTTTACATGCCGTTCTTGATAGACCAGCCAGTGCTCTCCCCAATAATTAATTGCTTCGAAGCAGTAGCCGATTGGCTATTATCACAAAACTTACGGATCAATCACGGCAAAACAGATGTCCTATTTGTCACGAGGAACCTCAAATTCACACCTCCCTCATCACTACGTGTCAAAAATGTAGAGTTGAAGTCCAAATCCACAATCCGTTACCTCGGCATCACCCTGGACCAGCACCTGAACATGACAACGCATATAAAAAACATCACAAAGGCAATGTACCATAAGATCAGAATTCTACGTCACCTCCGACACCTACTGGACTTCACAGACTACCGAACAACCTTCCAGGCACTAGTCCTTCCACATGTCGATTTCGCGAACATCATCCTTCATGGCCTCCCACAATCGACCTTAAACCCGCTCCGCTTAGCCTTGAATGCAGCCGCAAGAGTCCTCTCCGGATCGTCAAGATCCGACCACATAATGCCCATCATGAAGGGTTTGCATTGGCTACCTCTACATGCCAGGCTCCAGTACAAATCATTGGTCCTCACTTTCAAAGCCCTAAACAACTACCCCCCTACGCCAATCAGCAAGCTAAATCAATAGCACTCTAGAAAATAGAAGCAGAAGATCTACTGCACAGAACACATTAGCAGTCCCCAAGCTAATGACTAAGTGCACAAAAGCTACCTCCAACAGAGCCTTATTTATTTATTTATTTATTTAACAGTTTCTTATATACCGCCCCTTCCAGAGATCAGGGGCGGTTCACATCGAACAAAAATCAATATACTTCTGTATATTTTACATGGAACTTGTGTTAACTATGTACACGTTTAGTTACATTGAACATGTTTTGAACATTAACTAGAATAACACTATTCAAACTATGTACAGGTCATCACAACATAATTGAGTTACCGGTATTATTTACAATAGAGATATAGCCATTTGTTTGTGTAAATCTTTGTCTGTAGGGTAAGGCAGAGTAGAGTAAGTGTCTTTCTTATGTTTAATCATTTGTTCTGTCTTGAGAACTGTGAATGTGTTTCTGTGATTGTATCGGAGAGGTTTTTTGTTGGTAGGGGATCTCAAAGTGTTTTGTGAAAAGGTATGTTTTTAGTTCTTTTTTGAATTGGTGAAGGTCTTTTATTTTGCGGAGGGTTAAAGGGATTTCGTTCCAGAGGGGTAGGGGCAGCAAAGGAGAAGGCTCTATCACTTGTCGTTGCTCTGGTCCTTCTGAAATTAGTTTTTATGTTGAGGGAGTGGGTTGCGTTCTGTCTTCGTGTTCTAGTTTCTGATGGGGTTTGTAATAGGGTAGATAGTTGGGAGGGAGAGATGTTATTGAGGAGTTTAAAGGTAGTAAGGAGGATTTTATATTTTATTCGGCTGCTTATGGGGAGCCAATGAAGATCTAGTAGTATTGGGGTCACGTGGTCTGTTAGCTTAGCTTTTGTGACCATCTTGGCACATATGTTTTGTGCTCTTTGGAGGAGGTATATGCTTTTTAGTGGTAGGCCATTTAGAATGCTATTGCAGTAGTCAAAGTGGGGGGTGATGAGGGAGTTGACCACTGATCTAAAGTCATGTGTGTTGAGTATCCGCCCCTTTAAGCTGGAATGCACTCCCCCATGAAATCCGTGGAATAAAAAGCCTCATCCTATTCAGAAAAGCCTTAAAACTCCACCTGTTCACAAAATGTTACTCAGAAACCTCCAGCGATAGAAGCACAACCAACAACCTGCAAACTTTCCCCATACACCAGTCGCCCCTGCACGTCAACACCACAGACAATAGGTAGTCCCCCCTCAAACCCTATCACCCTCACAAAACCAATGCAACACCCATTCACATTAGAGTATTGTACATAGTTCGAGTTAATATGTATTTAGTTTCTATGGTTTCGCTCCCATGTTCAATTCCCTGTTCTTTGTAAACTCAATGTTGTTTGTATACATTGCAGTATTCTTGTTCGATGTACACCGCGCTGATTTTAATAGCGCGGTATAGAAGAAATGTTAAATAAATAAATAAATAAATAAATAAATCATTCTCAACAGGAACTTTCCCATCAGCTCTCAAGCAGACCTCCATAAGACCTCTTCTAAAAAACAACCAACTAGACTCAACAAAGGAAGAATCCTATCGTCCAATTGCCAGCATCCCCTTTCTAGCTAAAATAATTGAGAAGATAACACAAATTCAGATCCAACAACATATAGACACCACATCTCCACTAGACCCCAGTCAACATGGCTTCAGAGAAGCTCATGGAGTCAAAACACTGCTGACCTCATTAACCAACACTCTCATCACTGGAATCGACAGCATCAAAAATGGATTTGCATTAATATTCCTAGACATCTCCGCAGCATTTGATTCAGTGGACCATAACAAACTCCTAACCCGACTCCAATGCAAATGGATCCAGGGGTTAGCACTGGATTGGTGTAAATCGTACCTGGAAGAGCGCTGGCAACATGTTCGTATGGGAACAAACACCTCAGAACCATTCCAGTTGAAACAAGGAGTCCCCCAAGGATCCTCCCTCTCGGCGCTACTATTTAATATTTATATGCAGCCGTTATGTGAGATCACACGTTCATTCGGAGTATCCTCTCTAATCTATGCAGATGACGTGCTGATTTTCTCACCAATCAACATCACTCTGCCAGATTTCACGGTTCTAGTAGAATGTTTCGATGCAATAGCAGACTGGCTTCTCACACAGAACATGAGAATAAACTTCAAAAAAACCAAAGTTTTAATCATCACCAAGAATAAGGAATTCTCACCCCCACCTACCCTAAAAGTACGGGACGCCGAACTTCCAGTCAAAACCACCTTAAAATATCTAGGTGTAACTCTGGACCATCACCTAAACTTCAAAGAGCACATAAACCGAACAGTAAAAACCATCTACTTTAAGATTAGGACCCTCCGACACCTCAAAAACATGCTCGATCCCAACAACTTCCGCACCATCTTTCAAGCGATAGTCACTCCCCACTTTGACTATGCAAACATAGTTCTCCACGGCCTCCCAAAAAGCACCCTAAACACGCTTCAACTAGCAATGAACACCGCTGCTCGCATCCTCCATGGGGCCTCAAGGAGTGATCATATAACCCATAAGAACATAAGAACATAAGATATGCCATACTGGGTCAGACCAACGTCCATCAAGCCCAGTATTCTGTTTCCAACAGTGGCCAATCTAGGTCATACGTACCTAGCAGTTTCCCCAAGGGACACAGGTTCCACAATGCTTGTATTGGTTCAAGCATTGATATCCTGGGTCCCTTCTTAATAATGGTTTATGGACCTTTCCTCCAGGAACTTGTCCAAACCTTTTTTAAACCCAGCTACACTAACAGCCTTTACTACATCCTCCGGTAACAAATTCCAGAGTTTGATTACACGTTGAGTGAAAAATATTTTCTTTTATTAGTCTTAAATAGTTTACCCTGTAGCTTCATTGCATGTCCCCTAGTCTTTCTATATTCTGATAAGGTAAACAATCGATCTACGTTTACCCGTTCCACTCCGTTCATTAATTTATAGACTTCTATCATATCTCCCCTCAGCCGTCTCTTTTCCAGGTTAAAGAGCCCCAACCTTTTTAGCCTTTCTTCATAGGAGTAGCCTTCCATCCCCTTTACCATTTTGGTGGCTCTTCTCTGAACCTTTTCTAAAATCGCTATATCCTTTTTAAGATACGGCGACCAGAATTGCACACAATATTCAAGGTGCGGTCTCCCCATGGAACGATATAGAGGCATTATAATATCTTTTGTTTTATTTTCCATTCCTTTCCTTATCATACCTAGCATTCTATTTGCTCTCTTGGCCGCCGCTGCACACTGGGCCGAGGGTTTTAACATGGTATCCACAAGGACGCCTAAATCTTTTTCTTGGGTGGTGGTTCCTAATGTGGAACCTTGCATCGTGTAACCATAGTTTGGGTTGTTCTTCCCTAGGTGCATAACCTTGCACTTCTCCACATTAAATTTCATCTGCCATTTTGATGCCCAGTCTTCCAATTTATCAAGATCCTCTTGCAATTTTCCACAATCCTCCTGGGTTTTAACAACTTTAAATAGTTTTGTGTCATCAGCAAATTTGATAACCTCACTCGTTATTCCACTTTCCAGGTCATTTATGAATATGTCAAAAAGCAGCGGACCCAGCACAGATCCCTGGGGTACACCACTATTCACCTTTCTCCATTGGGAAAATTGGCCATTTAGCCCTACCCTCTGCTTTCTATCTTTTAACCAGTTCCTGATCCACAGTAGTACACTGCCTCCTATCCCATGACTCTTTAGTTTTGCCAAAAGTCTCTCATGAGGGACCTTGTCAAAGGCTTTCTGAAAGTCCAGATACACAATATCAACCGACTCACCTTTGTCCACCTGTTTATTCACTCCTTCAAAAAAACATAACAGATTAGTAAGACAAGATCTTCCTTGTCTAAAGCCATGTTGGCTGTCTCCCATTAGGTCATGACTATCTATATGCTGAGTAATTTTATTCTTTATGATGGTTTCTACCATTTTTCCCGGTACTGATGTCAGGCTCACTGGTCTGTAGTTTCCCGGATCACCCCTCGAACCCTTTTTAAAAATTGGTGTTACATTGGCGATCCTCCAATCCTCAGGTATTAGAGATGATTTTAATGATAGTTCACAGATTACTGATAGCAGGTCTGCAATCTCAAATTTCAGTTCTTTCAACACCCTTGGATGTATACCATCCGGCCCAGGTGATTTGCTACTCTTCAGTTTATCTAATAGTTGTAAGACATCTTCCCGATGTATCGATATTTCCTTCAATTCTTCCACACCTTTAAATACCACTTCAGTCGTGGGTAACATCCCTACATCTTCCTCAGTAAAGACCGAAGCAAAGAATTCATTCAGTCTCTCCGCTATCGCCTTGTCGCCTCTTAGTGCTCCTTTAACCCCTTTATCATCTAATGGACCAACTGACTCTCTCACGGGTTTTTTGCTACGAATGTACTTGAAAAGGTCTTTATTTCGCGTTTTTGCTTCCGCAGCAAGCTTCTTCTCAAATTCTCTCTTTGCCTGCCTTATCAATGCCTTGCATTTGACTTGCCAGTGCTTGTGCTGTTTCCAGGTTTCATCATTTGGCTCTTTTTTCCATTTCTTGAAAGATGCTTTTTTGGCAACAACAGCCTCTCTGACCTCAGCTTTAAACCATGCTGGCAATTTTTTAGACTTCCTTCCACTTTTCTTAAAGCGTGGAATACAGCTGGTCTGGGCTTCCAAGATAGTATTTTTCAACAACACCCAAGCTTGATGTACGTCTTTAACCTTTGCAACTGCTCCTTTTAGTTTTTTCTTAACTGTTTTCCTCATTCTATCATAGTCTCCCTTTCGAAAGTTAAAGGGTAGTACTGTGGATTTCCTTACTATCCCTCCTCCACTAATTAAATCAAAGGCGATCATGCTATGATCACTATTGCCAAGTGGCCCCAACACCCTTATCTCTTGCACTACATCTGGTGTTCCACTAAGGACTAGGTCTAATATTGCTTCCCCTCTGGTCGGTTCATGAACCAGCTGCTCCAAGAAGCAGTCATTTATTTCATCTAGGAACTTTATCTCCCTAGCATGTCCTGTTGTGACCCCCATATTAAAGGAATTATACTGGCTCCCAATACCTTACAGAATTACATACAAAGCACTACTTACAACATTTAAGGCCATCAATAACTTAGCGCCCCCAGCAATCTGCACACTCCTCACTCACACCCCTAATACCAGATCCAGGAGATCGGTAGCGGCCAATACCCTAACCATCCCAACCGACTCCACAAAGCGTTCAAATGCAACCACGGAAAGAGCATTCTCATACTTTGCTCCTAGATGCTGGAACAATCTTCCTCCCTCCATAAGAGCAATCAAGGACCTCAAGCAATTTAGAAAAGCTATAAAACACCACCTGTTCCTCTTACACTTCTCCCAACACCAGTTACCATCTCCTACCCTCTCAGCTTTTCCTAAGCCCCCTTTATAAACCAAAATTGATCTGATCCATCTATTCTGTATAACAAGAAATTTACCATTGTATATAGTTGTATAATTAAGATGTACAAAGTTTTCCTAAGTTGAATCCTGTTAGATCTTCTGTTACATGTAAGCTCACGACAGCATGTTGCTATCTGTGAGCACTTTATGTTTACTGTAAACCGCGCTGATGAGAAAGAGCGCGGTATATAAGAACATTAAATAAATAAATAAATAAGGAGTTCTTATTGTTCTCTTTTTCTTCTGGCTCTGAGTTTTTGTTGGTAGAATTCTTTGGTAATAAATTTTGCTGAATAATGTTGTATTCAATTCTTTGCCATGATGTCACTGCAATTTTTCCTGTGGGAATATTCCTCTTTTAGTTTTTGGAGGATCTTCTTTGTATATACTCTTGATTTAAATATGGGCGGGGTTTTAGCATTAAGGTAGCTGTACATTACCTTCTCTTTATCTGTGGGCTTCACTTAATTGCAGTTAATCTTCTTAACATTTTTATTAACTTCAGTGGTTTATCTCCTCCAGGAACAAGTTCATTGGGGCCTTTATCTGCAGCAGGGTTGTTACCTTCATCTGCAGTGTGTGCTCTGTGCTGCCACCGTCTCTGGTCCTAGTGCATAAGCTTTGGGTGGGCACCTTTTTATCCTGGGTGACCTACAGCATACCTTTTCGTTCTTACCACACTTCAACTGTAGTGTTGCCTAGCTGAGATTTGGCATAGATTTTCTACAGTGGGGTTACCTCGTGAAGGTATTCAGCAAGATTTAAGGGGAAAGGTTTATTCTCTTCTCCTAGAGGAGAATACAAGTGTTAGCATCGGGGCGCCTAGCAGCAGCACCCATAAATATTCAGCAGCACTAGCCACAATTCTTATGCAAACTCCTAAAGCTGTAATTGAAAATCAACAGATCAACACAAACTCAGGACGTGACTGGGAGAAAACAAGTATGACAACAATTTCTTCCTAAAAACAGCAATCATGTGACAGAACAAGAGGAAAGGAAAGGTATTCTGCTGAAACTAGGCCAATTGCACTGAAGGGAAGGCTTGGGAGAAAAGCCATGTCTTTGCTCTTATTTTAAATCAGTTGTAGAAACTTTCTAGCCCTAATTTGGATAAGTTCCATAGCTTGAGACAGTACAATAAAAAGCTGTAGTCTGGGGCGGCTCAAGGCAATCTGCTGCCAGAGGCAAGGGATGAGACGGCGCCCCTCCTCCCCCGAGTAGGGTGGGGAGTGTCTTTCTCAAAACTTCAGTCAGGGACTTAACCAAACTAAAAAGCTGATTAGATAATGTGGAGGAAATGCAAGATGTTTGCACACCAACAAACTAAAAAAAAGAGCGACAACCACAGCACTGTTTATAACATCAAATTATAGCTCATTTTTATTTTGTGGTTATAAACTCCGTTATGCTTCTTGCTTTTTTTCTTTTGGAACATATATTTTGTATCCACAGAACCCCCTCCCTCAACAATGAGTGCAGAGCAGAACCAGGACATTCACCCATGGAACTCAATATCTTAAAAAAAAATCTGATTCTGACCATCTCACTAACAACAAACATTCTCCAATACCAGGCATATTGTGAACTAATACAAAACCCTACAACAAAGTCACTGAGGATTTGTAGAGCAAACCTACTATACTGGTCTAGCTCAACTCCCAAAACTCACATAAGGAGCCTACCCAAAAAAAGCATAACTGTAAATACTGCAGTGGGCCCTGGAACATCCAAACACGTATTTGAAAAGCTGAACAGATCCCTACGTACAAACTCTATGTTAACAGAACACCTGGCCTTGGCCACAAACTCAGAACACAGATCCTCACCAAAGTACAGAATAAGTGACCATAACCTAATAACAAACATATATAGATAAAAATAAATTGAAACCGCAAAAAGTCAGATTCTGCATACAAAGCAATGCCAGAGAAATAGAAAGAGATGCATTTCCCTGTACTTTATAAAATTGGAAGATAGCACCCAGACTGTTCATTAAACTGAAAATAAAATTCTCTTCTACCTTTAGTCTGACCATTTTATTCTTGATCATGCTTGCCCAATCTGAGGGTTCTGCTTTCCTCCACCTCCTAGTGCACCCCCCCCCTGGTCTACTTCCTTCTACGGGCAGCATGATGGTGACGCTGAGCCATGTACGGAGATTCATTGCAGCATTATTTGCATAAATTTAGCTTGCTTTATTTTAAAATATATATGCTACTAATCTAAAATCATAGTTGGCTTCCCAACATATACATGCAATTCAGTAAAACAGATGTTACAATAAAACAGATAATAAAAAATATTTGATTAATGAAAAGCCACTTACACAGCCCCCTCCCCCTAATCAGACCATCACCAATCTTCACATCATATTTATTTCGCTATGACCAGATTATTGATGAGGAGGGAAGATATAAAATAAGAATCCAATCCTGGTAGCCATGAATTCAAATGCTGGATTGGATTGTGCTAGAGTTGGAAAAGTCCGGAACTCAGCAGCGGTGAAGCTATTAGGCTACTAAGCAAACAAACATGAGGGGGAGGCGAGATCTGCAACTGGGCTGACATGGGGGGAGGAGGGAGCTGGAAGGGAATTGGCAAGGGACAGGTGGGGTCTGCAACTGGGCTGACACGGGGGGCTGGAAGGGAATTGACATGAGGGGAAGGTGAGATCTGTAACGGGGATGACATGGGGAAGAAGGGGGCAGGAAGGGAATTGACATGAGGGGAAGGTGGGGTGTGCAATGGGGATGACACAGGGGGAGGGGGCTGGAAGGGAATTGACATGACGGGAAGGTGGGGTCTGCAACTGGGTTGACCCTGGGAGAGGAGGGGGCTGACACTGGGGGAGGAGGAGGCTGGAAGGGAATTGACAAGGGAAGGTAGGGTCTGCAAGGGAGCTGATACAGGGGGAGGGGCCGACATGTGGGGGGGAGGAGGGGGCTGGAAGGGAGCTGACACAGGGGAAGGTGAAGGTTGGAAGGGGGCTGACATGAGGGGGAGGAGGGGCTGGAAAGGAGCTGATACCTGGGGTTGGTACTGGAAGGGTAATGATTCTAGGGGAGGGAGGAGAGGGATGGAAGGGAGCTGATATCTGAGGATGGGACTGGAGGGGGATGAAAGGGAGCTGACACTTGTGATGAGACTGGTAGGTGGTTGGGTAATGGGGATGGGGGCTGGAAGGGAAGGGATACTGGCACTGGGATGGTATTTGGACTAGAAAGGTCTGGACAGTGGGGAAAGTGGGGTTCTGGAAGGGAATGGACACCAGTGGAAGTCCTGGGAATTCAAGGGGGTTGAAATTGGAAGGTACTGGGAGGAGAGGACTGAAAAAGGGGGCTGATACTGGGGAGGATTACTAGGGCTGGAGGAAGGAGGTGAAGAAAACAAAAGAAGAGACAAGAAATGGCAGATGGATATAGGCCATAGGAAGAGAGGTAAGAGAAGACAGGAAAGCAGAGGCCTCAGATCAGGACCAGTATGATCAGAGAATAAAATGATCAGACAACAATTTAGTGATTGGACTTTGCACAATCTTTATGGGGAGCTACATCTCTTATTTATCTGATGTTACACTTCATGCAAAGTCTGGCTTCTTGGGGATTCAGTTTAATTTTTGTCTATATATTTTTATTTTTACTTTAGGTTGTAGTCACTTATTCTGTACTTGGTGAGGGTCTGTGTTTTGAGTGTGTGACTGAGGCCATGCATTCTGTTAACATGGAGTTTGTATATAGGGATCTATACAGTACTGTAGTAATTTGACTTGTTCAGCTTTTCAAGTAGGTGCATGGATGTTCTAGGGATCATAACAGTATTTATAGTGTGTTGTTTTTCTGGGTAGGTTCCTTATCTGAGTTTTGGAAGTTTATCCTGGTATGGTATGGTAGATTTGGCCTTGTAGATCTTCGGTGACTTTTGTAGGGTTTTATATTAGTTCCCAATATGCCTGGTACTGGAGAATGGTTGTTGTTGTTGAGATGACCAGAATCAGATATTTTTTTTAAATATATTGAATTCTGTGGATGAATGTCCTACTTCTGCTCTGCACCCATTGTTGAGGGAGAGGTTTCTGTGGATGCAGAATATATATTCAAAAAGAAAAAGCAAGAACCATAACACAGTATATAACAAAAAAAATGAGTTATAATTTGAGTTTGATTCCCACTAGCATTCCTTGTGGCCTTGGGCAAGTCACTTAACCCTCCATTGCCTCGGAAGAAAGGCCTGGCAATCTAACTCCGGTCACAGTGCCAAGAAAACCCAGGAGCTTCTGGGTAACCAGAAGTCAGCATTGACTCAAAGGCATACATTGCATTGCATTACAAACTGTGCTATGTTTTTTTCCATGTGTAAAACTTATAATGCTGTATAAAATTCCCTTTCCCCCTAAAAAGGGTTTTAGTTTGTCTGTACATAAAATTATTACTCTCAAGAAGGGCTATAGCTCTTTGGGGAACAAAAGAAAAGAGACAAGATAAGAGAGAGACTAGAAAAATATACATATTGCCTAATTTTATATTGTATTTCATCTTTGGTTGCTTGGTGCTCTAGTAACCTGGAACAGCACTCTTGTCAGATCTCACTTTGTTTTTATAGTCTCTCATTTCAATGATATTCAGTATAATGAGTCCAAAGATATTGTCGTGCTCATTACAGAGTTATGTACAATTAGTACCTACAATTAAAGCATATGATTCTCCTGTTGCACATTTCAGCTCAGTAACATTTCTGAAAAAAAAAGGAAAACATAGTGACCACACCTAAATCCCGCTTAAGGTTTTGGTCTGGAAAAAAATGTTTTGTGTATTAGGCCCTTAATATTTTATTAGGCCAGCATCAGAGGCTGTGTATAGTATCAGACCCTGTTCATGTGCAGCGCTGTTCTGAACGTGATCATAGCAGGAGAAAGGTGTAGTGTTATGGAGACGAGCCTTTCTTCCCACTGTGTGACCTTACACTGCACTCTTGTTCTGCTGGAACAATGGCGAGCAGAGATAAGGCTGTACTATTGTAGATTTCAGTAGCCCACAGACAGTTGCTATTATTGCATCTTTGGGCAACAGAACAGTATAGGCAGGAAGAGACAAGATGAAATAAAGAGATCTTAAGATGTAATATGAAAGGAGCAGGTAGCAAGTAAGCTTTCATGTCTCTTAAAATATAAAATTAAAACAATCAGGAAATAGTGTAGCCTTCTTTCCTCTTCCCCTCCCAAACTGTGAGAATCAGACAGAAAGATCAGTGGTTGCTTGGGTCTGCTGGCTTAGACTGCGAAATGCAAAGGCAGGAAGTGAGATTTTTTTTTTGCATCTTATCCTGCCCAGCAAATAGTTTTGATAGGAAGTGTAAGGCACGTGTTCATAAAAAGTTGTACTATACTGTTGAGTTGGGATTGTTATGGCAGAAATGGTGAAGGTTCTGCTGCAGGAAGTGTAGGAGTTACACATGAGGAAGCTGGGGTGGCGGCATGGTCTGTTCCTCACCAACAGCTGGTGGATATAGGAGATCTCATTTTATTTTACTGCACACTCAATCATGTAGGCTCAAGGTTTGTTTCACTGCTAGGGCAGGGATTTTCCGCCCATATTGTCTCTGTAGTCCATGGTGAGACATCATTTTGGACATCCTCCAAGGCTGACAGTATTCCAGCAACCTGTGTCTGCCAGCAAAGGGGTGGGGGTGTAAGCGAAGGAAACATCAAGTGATTAGGAAATCCCTGTATTATCTGTGTTGGGTCTAGACCACTCCCAAAGTTGAAACGAGCCTTTGAGCTTACTCCCAAACCACTGTGCACGTCCAAAGACTGCAAATTTATACCTGTAAGTCATTGGCCTACACAAGCAGAATTTATAGTACTAGTTATAAGGTAGGTGTGTTGTGTTGGTCCACTTGAATGTACAAGGAAATAAAAGGCCCCTTTTATTTAACGCTGAACTTGAGCTATCTTTTGCATGGCACATTTTATTTCTATGGGCTGTGAGGCAGGTAGCTTGAGCTAAATGTTAGTGAAAGGGACCCAAATGTTCTTGAATGCCCTGTTCCTTGGGCCCCTTATTGGTTTGTCCCCACATTTCTCCCCCCTCCTTCTTTTTTATTTTATCTTATTTTATACTGTACAACACCGTGAGACATTGATTACTTTGAAACCCTGTGTATCATTCTTCCTTTGTCAATGGCCTGTTTTCTGCCTTTCCACTACCTTGCCCGACTGGAGTCTATAGAAATAGATGTGTTCAAGCAGCTTTTGTACCGCTGTGCCTGTTTCTATGCATGTTACATTTACTTAAAGACTGATGATCCTATATGGTTTCTTCTTCCACACAGTGTGCCCTACTATTAATCCTTGTTTTATATCAATTTAAATTTTTATGCTCTTTAGCTGCACTAACTTCCTATAGTCCTCTGAAGCCATATACTATGGCTTTTTAAGTGTCATCATTGTTTTATTTTTTAACATAATTTATTGTTCTTATTTATATTACCTCTGTCCTTTTGGAACATTCTGGTTCACCATGCCTTACACTCTGGTCTTCCCCGTTACATCTCTGACTCCCTTATTCCCCATGCTCCCCATTACACCTTCTGAGATATTCATGCCAACTGTTTGTACCATCCTTCCGTATCTCAAGCACATTTGTCACCTACTCGCTCATCTGCCTTTTATTTCCTTGCCCCTACCCTCTGGAATTCCCTTCCCCTGTAGGGGTTAAGTGCGAGGTTAAGTGTTATATAAGTGTCAAGGGACTATTTTAAGGGTTAAGGGATTACAATGTTCCTGGTTCATAATCACTCAATGGCTACCATGAATCTCAAAAAATTCTAAAGAACAACAGCCAGGCTGCTATATCATGTGGGCAACACTTGGGCCAGTACAAGAAGTAACCCAGCACAAGAAAAACCATATAAGGAAGTATCATGAGCCCAGCAGGTGTAGGTCTGAACTGGAAAGTCCAGACATAGGCCTACAGGGGCAATGTGCAAAGGAGCACGTACACAGGAAACCATAAGCTGGCAATGTATATGCTAGGCCTTAGCCCTAAAGAAAGCAGGTGGCTGAACGACAGTTGGTAAGTATAAGAGAGAGGGGGGCCAAGGGGATTTTGCAACAGGAACTAAGGGGGACAAAAAAGGCAATAATAGGAAATAAGAAGGGAGGTGGGAGAGGACACAGGAGGGATAGATCTGGGGACTGTATGCATAAGCAGAAGCAAGGAAAGGTATATATGTAGCAAGCTTTTTATATTTGGGGGAGGAGATATTCTGGAGATGCCTAGTGCTCGATAGAACTCTCTTCCCCACACACTTGCCTGTATTGGTCATCAGTTATCTAATAAACAGAGACTCTGATTGCACCTGTACTGACTTTTGGATCTGATCATTACAGGAAACTAGTAATAATTAGGTTGTAGTCTATTTTGTGAGTAACAGGGCCTCACAAATTTGTGCCGAACACCCGGGATTGGGGTACGGGTGGGTCTTTATGACCAAGATACAAATTTAAAGATTTGGATTCCCCTCAAGAAAGAAGAGGGAGGTACGTTCCCGGTGAGTAGTAGAGACCGGAGGAGAAGAAGTGAGTGACGGATTCCCTAGGATGACGGCGGCTGTGATGACGGCGTCGTGAGTATAAGTATTTTTAACCAAGCTTGGTAAGTGTTGTTTAATTTTTGTTTTTGTTATATGAATAAAGTGTAAGAATAATTTGCTGTTATAAACTGGGACTGAATGATAAGTGATTGAGACAGTACGTGTCGTCTGACACGAAGCGTGTGTGTGTTCTTGCTCACGGTTCCATACCTCCGTGAGGAGATTGGCTGGGCTTGAACGAAGCGAATTCTTGTTTGAAAGGTGTCCTGGACATTTCGTGCACTTCCTTCCTCTGTAAATAAAGAGGGTGGATATTTGAGATCCTTAAATAAAAGGTTGCACGTAGGAATCATGTCTCTGTTTAGGAGAAAGAAAGATGGCAATCAGGACATAATGGTAAATCAAGTTTCCCCAGTGACTCCGGTCGAACGGATGATGAGAGATAATCCCTTATTAGGAAAGGAAATAGAGAAAGTTTTGTCTATTTTCACCCCCACACAGTGAAAACACCAGGTTTACTGATTATAGGCTGAGGGACAGTGAAGGAGAATAAAAGATTGTTCTAAAAGAAAACACTGGAAGAAATCTCCTTATCTGGGATCAGACCAGAGAGGGTGACAATTAGATCAATTGAAGAGAACTAGTCTAGTTACATAACAGTGTACACATCAATTGTAATTATGGAGTTCTGAACTTTGAAGTTTGTTCTTTGAACATTGCCGATCACCTGGCCAGTGCCTAGCTGTGTTTAATTAATTTAATTTAATTTAATTTAATGATTATTTATATACCGCTCCTTCCATTGATCAGGTGCGGTTTCCATATAACAACAATAAACAGGGTGATCTGTTTTTACATATAACAATTTGTAGTTAGGTAATTACAGTTAACAAGTAACAATTAATTAATTAATTAATTAATGAATAATTGCTCCTATATGTCGCCTGATGAAAGATAGCTAATTGTCTGCAGCAGGATAAGATGGTTGCCTGTTTCAGCTAGAGAGAGGGAGAAAGGCTGCTAAGGGATTTTCTTCTGGGAATGGACGCATTACCTAGAGGAAACTCTAGATTGAGCAGTCTCTCTTGTTTGTTTAAATAAAGGATTTATTCAGTCGAAGTGTGACAGGGGATGAAGTTCAGAACTCTTTTGGTGAAGTATTTTTTCCTCTGTAATTAGCTTGCTAGCTTTCTAGGTACGGAAATGACGCTGAGAGAAAGAAAAAACTGTTCAGAAAACTTAGGGACCTGATTCCATTCTATGTGTGATGTATTTTTAGTTATAAATTGTTATGAATGAATGAATGAATGAATGGGAAGACCTTCCATGCTTTGATATATGATTATTGTTTTGTGGTAATATATATTCTGGAAACAAAATTGGTAATAGAGGAACAATAACAGCTATGATACCTGCAGAGTGTGATTCAAAAGTTACTTTGCTTTTGAAGCAGAATTACCAGTGCAGCTGTTTCCCTTCTGGAAGTGCCTGGTTTAGTATAACACTCACGCAATCAATGCTTTCTTAATTTAGATTTTATGATCTCTGAAATTGGACTGCTTAGAATTCTTTGCTACTGATACAACAAAGGAAAACTGTTTCAGTTTTTCCTTTGACATTCAAAGTAGAGGTTAAGAGCCCTGCAGGATAATGTGGTATTCTGGGCCAGTGGTTGCCAGATTGCAACTTGAGAATGGTTTAAATCCTGAGTGAATAAGAAGTTAATCATGTTTGGATTTTGTTCTGATTGTTATGCTATTAAGCAAAATTAAAAGTTAAACAGGGATTTTATATCAGTTTTAAATGTCTGCTTCCCCGAACTGTAAGATTCAAGGTAAATTACTGTGTGTGTTGTTAAGCTCTGCACTGATGACTGATGAACAGGCCAGTGCCACCATGGGCGTTCACTCATCTTCCCAGTTTTTATTTGCTACTATATTGGATTTTAGGATAAATTCACCTGTTTTTAAAGTTATGTGTTAGTGTCCAGAGCAAAAGTGTACTTTTTTTGGAAGTCTTTTAAATTTCAGTTCCAGGAGTTCTGTCTTTAGTTGCTGTTTAGAATGAGCACATATATCCATTCAAAACTACACCAATTAAGTTAGTGGGACTGGGACACTGTTTAAGAATCTAAATTTATATTTTCTGCCTCCCATTTGTTTGACTTTTAACAATTGTTTTAGAAGCAGGATTAGCTGTTGTGTGTGAGCAGCAATCCCAGAATACAATCCAAGAAGAAGGGAGGGGGGAGAGGACACAGGAGGGATAGATCTGGGGAATGTATGCATAAACAGAAGCAAGGAAAGGTATATATGTAGCAAGCTTTTTATATTCGGGGGGGGGGGGGGAGATATTCTGGAGATGCCTAGTGCTCGATAGAACTCTCTTCCCCACATACTTGCCTGTATTGGTCATCAGTTATCTAATAAACAGAGACTCTGATTGCACCTGTACTGACTTTTGGATCTGATCATTACAGGAAACTAGTAATAATTAGATTGTGGTCTATTTTGTGAGTAACAGGGCCTCACACCCCCTACCCTCAGACTTGAGACCTCTTACCTTAAATTTTAATTTTGTCTAAAGACTCACTTATTCAACCTTATTTTTGACCTGCCATCTTCCTGAGTATCCCTTTTCATATTCTCTGTGCTTATCTCCTCTTTGTATGAATGAGTTTTAACAGTCCTATGATTTTACGGCATTCCTTTTCTGCCTTTATTTTATATTTGTTTTTTAAGTTTGTATACCGCCTTGCTGCTTACATGAAGGGTGGTTAAGAAAATCCTAATAAACATAAATGTAAACATTTTTAGTATGATTTGATGTAACATTATTTCTGGATATTTTATGTAAAGTTTTTGCTTGGTTTTAATGACTATTTTATTTGATTGCATTTTGATTTGGTTTATTATGTTTTTTATACAAATGTTATTATTTAATGTTTGCATGGTAAGTGCAAAGCCTCTGTATTAACCATCATGGGCTTGACCATCATGTTCCTGGCAGTTAATGCATGAATGCATACATTAATGTGCACCACAATTAACAGGGGTACCCCTAGCGATATCCATAGAGTTACTGTTAGGTGCATCTGTTCTAAATGGCACATTGACAGTGATTATGTGCTAATGTGCTCTCCATGCCCACACACTGTCCCTAACCCGCTCACTCTCCACATTAGCACATGGTTGCCAGTTAACATGTGTTTTGGTGGCTGGAAACTGGCAGTTCCACATTTTAGCTGTGGATAGTTATAGCATGCCAAAACGCACTTAAACTGGTTAGTGGTGTTTAGTAAAATGGATGCATAGTCGAATGTATTTTACTTCATTTCCTCCATAGAAAAACATGTGATAATAATGTACTTATAATGAATTTATGTATTAAGTATCCCTATACAGTAATTTTAATTTTATTCTTTTATTTTTTCTGTTTACCCTTGATGTAGGCATTTGTCGAAACATGGCCATGCTGACTTTTATTGCTAATTCAGTAATTTTTTTAATTGTTAATCATTTTTAATTTCCAGTTGATTGTTTTTTTATGGTTAACTTATTGTGCATTATTTCTCAAATGTTGGTATTATTAAAAAGTTTTATTTTATTTAAAACGTGTTTATATAAAATAGGCTCATTATTTATTTAATTTTGATTTATGCTTCTTTATGAAAATTCCCTTGGCTTTTGGACCTCTGGTGGTCATGCTAATATATTTCTTGACTAATTTCTGGGAACAGACACCCCTTCCTCAGGCAATTCTAGAAAATATAAGTGAATCATAGAAAACATTCTAATAATATTCTGAAGGAGAATGGTAAGTGGGGATGAGTGATCAGAAGTTGAGGAACAGTACAATTTTATGGCTCATAATGTTACCTACTGTTTCATATCTTTTGATCACCCAACAACCTCCTACTTCCTTTCCGCTTCACACTATCACTATCACTGGAATGCTTTTACATCATTGTCATTTTTTGCTCATTCTGTTCTGATCTGAGGAAGAGTGTGTTAGTTCCAAAAGCTAGTCAAGAACATAAGAAATGGCATTTTGGGTCAGACCAAAGGTCCATCGAGCCCAGTATCCTGTTTCCAACAGTGGCCAATCCAGGTCACAAGTACCTGGCTGGTTCCCAAAAGGTAGAAATATTCCATGTTGCTTATCCTAGGGGTAAACAGTGGATTTCCCTAGTCCTTTTTAATAATGGTTTATGGACTTTTTCTCCAGGAACTTGTCAAACCTTCTGAAATCCAGCTACACTAACGGCTTTTACTACATTTTCTGGTAATGAATTCCAGAGTTTGATTACGTATTGAGTGAAAAAATATTTTCTCCAGTCTTAAATATGCTACATTGTAGCTTCATTGTGTATCCCCTAGTCTTTCTACTTTTTGAAGGAGTAAACAACCGATCTACATTTACCTGTTCTACTCCATTCATTATTTTATAGACCTCTCTCATATCTCTCTTTAGCCGTCTCTTTTCCAAGTTGACGAGATCTAAGCTTTTAAGCCTTTCCTCAAAGGGATATCCTTCCATCCCCTTTACCATTTTGGTTGCTCTTCTGTCTACCTATCCTTTTTAAGATATGATGACCAGAATTACACACAATTTTCAAGGTGCGGTCGCTGCATAAAGAGATTTTATAAATCAATGCAGAGAAATGTATCAAATTAGCTATCATCTTATATTTTTTTGTTTTTATTTTTTAATCTTTATTTCGGTCATATTAGTGAATACCATGAATAATAATGAACCCACAAAAGACACTACACAGGCTCTAAATGAAGTAAAGACACTAACTCATTTTAGGGTTATTCTCTGATTGAAATGTACATAAAATCAAAATGAAACATTCTGATTTGTGCACATGCAAAGCTAGTTGCATAGAATCTATTTGACTTTTACTCAACTAATCAGACTGTTTATCGTATTAGCTCTTTGTAAAGTTGAGACTGTGCCATTTACAAATAGTGCTGCTTTTCCACAGAACACAAATCTTTTAGTTTAAAATGTTGATAAGATATAAGGGTCTGGGATGTGAAAAGGCAGAGATGGTAAAATGTCGTGACAGTAGGAGCCAGAGTTCAATGCTGGCAGCAGCAGGAGGGTCACTGGCCAGTTCTTACTGGGGATGTACATTTGTTTGAAACTTTATGTGTATAGTATGTATATGTATAAGCTATATCCAGGAGAAGAGGAGTAGCCTAATAATTTACTCCTGGAAGAATTCTGCACAACAAAGACTTTTCGCAGAATGCCCTACCTGCCCAGCCTTTTACCTCTGCTATGCAGAATTCTGCACAGGCATCAGCATCGGTGAACCAGCGAGACAGGCTTGGGGTGCACCCAGGGGCGGCTCAAGGCAGTCTGTTGCCTGAGGCGAAGAATGAGATGGCGCCCCTCCCCCCACCACCTTAGAGGGAGACGGGGCTTTTTCAGAAATCCAATCAGAGACTGAACCAAATCAAAAGGCCGATTAGATTATATGGAGGAAATGCAAGATGTTTGCACACAGGGCCGTATCGAACTGCAATCGCGCCTTGTGCGACTTGCAACTCGGGCGCACGCCCCCTCTCCCCCCATACCTCCATCCAGCGCTGCCTGCTCCTTCCCTGCTGCTGCCGCCCTCTGTTTTTTTCACAGCGGTGCCGGCAGCAGGGAAAGAGCAGGCAGCGCTGGACGGAGGTATGGGGAGGAGGAGGGGGGGCATGCGCCCAATCTGAAAGGCGCCGGCACTCTAAGCAGATCTGTCCCTCCCTGCTCTGATATCGTGTCGGAGGAGGGAGGGACCAGACCTGCTTAAAGTGTTGCAAAAAGGCTTTGGGGTGCATTTTAACTGCCTGTTATTGTCCTGCCAGCGGCAGCAGGGCAACACCAGAGAGCCGAAATGCGCCCCCCCAAGCCTTTGCGCCCTGTGCGGCTGCACTGCTTGCACAGGGCTAGGTACGGTCCTGTTTGCACACCAAGGAACTAAAAGCAAGTCAATAGCACAGTTTATAAAACTGAATTATAACCCATTTTTATTTTATTATAAACTGCGTTATGGTTCTCCCTTTTTCTTTTTCAACATATATTTTGCATCCACAGTAGGTGCAGAGCAGAACCAGGACATTCACCCACAGAACTCAATATTAAAAAAAAAAAATCTGATTCTTATCATCTCACTAACAACAACAACAACCACTATTCTCCAGTACCAGGCATATTGTGAATTAATAAAAAACCCTACAACAAAGAGCAAACCTAACATACCATATCAGCACAAACTTCCAAAAGTCACATAAGGAGCCCATCCAAAAAAAGCGTCACTGTAAATACTACAGTGGGCCCTGGAACGTCCATACACCTATTTGAAAAGCTGAACAAGTCAAATTACTACAGTATAGTATAGATCTTTATATACAAACTGCATGTTAACAGAACACCTGACCTCAGTCACACATGCACAACATCGACCCTCACCAAGTACAGAATAAGTAACCACAATCTAAAGTAAAAATAAAAATATGTAGACAAAATTTAAACTGAAACCCCAACAAGCCAGAGTCCACATGCAGTGCAACATCAGATAAATAAGAGATGCAGTTCCCCAGTACTGTGTAAAATATAAAAATAGCACAAAGTCCAATCACCAAAATTAAATAAAATTATTTTTCTACCTTTGTTGTCTGACCATTTTATTCTCTGATCATGCTGGAATTTCCTTTATACTTTGAGTTTTCTTTGTTACTGTACTTTCCTTTAGGCAATTTTAATTGTAGCCCGTAATATGAGATATATTGTGATTTATTTGTATCTGAATACAACTTACCTTGTGCAACCAATGATAAGGTATGAGCTAAATACAAATAAATAGTACAATTTTTAACGTAAAGTCAACCAAGTAACTTTTCTCATAGTTAACGACATACTAAACACAGCCAGAGCACAGAAACTATGATGTATTACATCAGGAGGTCCAAGGTGATAACAAGGAAGTAGGAAAACAATGAGGTATGACTATGTGCCACGAGATAGCATCAGCATAAGTTTACATCTGTAACGTTTCACTTTTTTTTTTCTGAGCCTACGCACAACTTTCCATTATCAATATCCTATAGATCAAGTCGCTGTAGTGTCTTTGAGAGCTGGCCATTGTCAGTGTAGACAGGGCTTTTCTGTGCATGCAGCTGATAATTCCTGTCTGGCATCGGTGGGCTGTTGTCCAATGCACCAGGCATACATGGTACCATACTTCTGACAGGTGTGCCCATTGGCTCAGGATTGTCGTCACTGCCGCTCAATGCATGCTTTGTGAAGTACTGGAGCAGGAAGGATTGCTTGGCTCTTCAACTGAGCTGTGTGTATGTTGTTGTTATGAAGTTGGCTGCTGAGCCACTCACAGGTCCACATGGTTTCAGTGAAAGAGAGTTCCCTTGACATCAACTGGATATGAGCATAGTGTACCTTTTGCACACAGGCATCCAACTTCCAAAGATTTGTACAATATCCCAGTAGTGGTTTCATGTGGACTGAGTCCCCAGTATTCGACGCAGGCAAAATTCTTACACGTATGTCATATCTTTACTTAAGATATTGCTTCTTGTGTTGGAGTTTTTCTAATACACCTTGTACCACACAGAGCTCAGGTAGCTTGCTGGCTATTGGCAGAGATTCTGTCTTTTAATATCAGGCGCTGCACTAGGCTTCTATAAATACCTTGTGTTCCTCCAATAAAGTATAGGTTTCTATGGATGTTCACTATCTCTTTTTGCTTTTTTGCACAGGTTCTTCACTATCTTGCAGGCAAAACAATTGCTCACAAAGTCCCTGATCTCGCCTTGCATGTTAGGTCAGTAAAGGGTATCATGGGTCAGCCAGTAACATGCTTCACCACCAATGTGGTTTGAATGTATACATTTTAGTATCTCTGATCACAATGATTTGAGCTTAATAACCCTGGACTCTGCATAGAATGTCATTTTGTATACTGATTTAATCCTGATTGACCAGTATTCCCTGTTTCCTCCTATGAGTCTGACCATCCAGTCAGGAATACAGGGACATGATCTGTTGCAACCTCTGGTCTGTGACATTAAAATAATCTTTGTGGTTAATTTCATCCAACAAATCTTGTGATATTCAGTACCAGTGCTGGTCTCCTGATGGCCATTTGCGGAGACTAATAAACATCTCAGAGCCCAGCTTATAAACAACATTGAGGTTGTAATGCTGCAACATGCTCTCAAGTTGCTTAGGTGCATAGAATAGGGACTTTTTGATGATGATTTGGTGGTCAGTTTCTGCAGTAATTATGTCTGAGGTATATTCAAAATAAAAAAGCCTGTGAGGGAGTCAGTTGGACCATTATTTGAAAGAGGAATAGCAAGGCCGCGGGGCCTAGTCCTCGCGGCCGGCACAAACCGGGGGGGGGGGGGGGGGGCGGGCCCGCGCACGCCCTGCGCAGCCAATGCCGTGTCGGAAAGGGGGGCGGGAGCGGTGAGCAAGTAGGGTCGGGCAGCTATTGGTTACCGCGTCGTGGTGAGCGGCGCGGTGGCCAATAGGAAAGAAGGACAGTGCTGGGGGGAGTTTTTCGGCGGGGACACGGCGTGGCTCCGGCCTCTTTCGGACGGCTGCCGGAGACGCCGGACGCCCGCCCACCCACCCGTTGGTTCAGGCATGTTGGCCTGGGGGGTTTGGGGTGTTGCAGCTGGCGGGGGGTTGTGGCGGGATCCCGGAGGTTTCCGGGGTCCGGAGCCGGATGCAAGCATTAGGGCGGGGGTGGGGTACCCCCGACCCGGACAATCCCTCGGGTTTTTGCTAATAATATGGCGAAGCCGGATGAGGGAGGGTGAGGCCTTTTAGTTGTGGCCGCTATGCGGCGGAAGCAGAAGCAGCGTCACTTTGCTAATAACATGGCTAGTGATGGCACGCTCTGCTGGGGGTGGGGGGGTTGTGGGGATAAGTTAAATTGTTGGTTTGTTGTTGGCTATTGTTAAGTGTGAATAAAGCTGCGACCAGTTTAAGTCCAAAGGAAGGTGTAATTGTCTTTTGTGTTAATGAACAGAGGAAGGAGCAAAGAGGGAGGAAGGGGGGGGGGGTAACAAGGGCGCTTAGCTTTGGTCCGCCGTACCCGGTTATGAAAGAGGCACTAAAGGAGGACAAGATCAAAGCAGAGAGGGTCAGTTAAGGCTTTGTTTTGGTCTTTACTGAAGAAGATATAATGGAGATACCCATGCCAGAAATATTTAAAGTCGTGAATTGGAGGAACTGAGAAGTAGGATTTTACCAGTGATTTGCCACAAGGATCTGTCCTTGGTTCATTCTTTTTAAAATCTTTGTTAGTGATATTGCGAAAGGGCTATCAGGAAGGTTTACCTCTTTGCGGATGATACCAAAATCTGCAGTAAAGTAGACACCCAGGAAGGAGTAGATAACATGAGGAGGGATCTAGCTAATCTTGAAAAATGGTCAAGAATTTGGTCAAGAATGGCAGCTGAAATGTAATGCTAAAAAATGCAGGGTCATGCATTTGAGCTGCAAAACTCCAAGGGAGCCGTACAATATAGGGAGCAAAGTACTTCTGTTCATGAAAGAAGAATGAGACCTGGATGTGATTGTATCTGATGATCTTAAATTGGCTGAACAGGTAGAAAAGGCAATGGTGAAAGTCAGAAGGATGCTTGGGTGCATAGGGAGAGGAATGGCCAGCAGAAAAAAGGAGGTGATAGTGCCTCTGTGTAAGTCTCTGGTTTGACCTCATTTGGAGCATTGTGTGCAATTCTGGAGATCACATCTTCAAGAGGATATAAACAGGATGGAGTCAGTGCAGAAGGTGGCTACTAAAATAGTTAGTGATCTTGGTTATAAAGCATATGGGGACAGACTTAAAGATCTTAATATGTATACGTTAGAGAAAAGGCGGGATAGAAGAGATATGATAGAGATATTTAAATACAGCCATGGAATAAATGCACAAGAAGAGAGCCTCTTTTGATTGAAAGCAAGCTCTGCTAAGAGGGGACATAGGATGAGGGTGAAAGGGGATAAACTCAAGTGTAATATATGTAAATATTTCTTTATGGAAAGAGTGGTAAATGCATGGAATAGTCTCCCAGTGGAGATAGTAGAGATGAGGACGGTATCTGAATTCAAGAAAGCATGGGACAAATACAGAGGATCTCTAAAGGAAAAAAAGGGGACTATTGTAGTTGATATGGAAGGGCAGACTAGATAGGCCATGTAGTCTTTTCTGCCATCATGTGGTCTTTTTCTGCTGTCGTATTTCTATGTTTCTAAATCTTGGTTATCTGGAAGATGTACATATTAAAGACAAATTATTATTTGACAAATTATTATTTGACAAATTAAAGAGTAGAAAAACACCCTGACCAGATGGCATATATCCCAGCTTGCTGAAAGAACTCAGAAATGAAATTGCAGACCTACTATTAATGATTTGCAAACTATCATTAAAATCATCTTTAGAACCTAGAGATTGGAGAGAGGCCATCATAACACTAATTCTTTAAAAGAGTTCTAAGAAACTACAGAACAATGAGCCTGACTTCAGTGTCAGACAAAACTGTAGAAATCATTATAAAGAACAAAGTTATTGAACATATAGACAGATATGGTTTAGTGGGACAAAACTACAGTCAAACCTCGGTTTTCATTTGCCCCGGTTTTCATACGCTTCGGTTTTCAACGTC
The DNA here is from genome assembly GCA_033557465.1 of Ichthyophis bannanicus. Classification (NCBI taxonomy): domain Eukaryota; kingdom Metazoa; phylum Chordata; class Amphibia; order Gymnophiona; family Ichthyophiidae; genus Ichthyophis; species Ichthyophis bannanicus. The sequence continues at coordinate 166,562,847 of CM066032.1, read as the reverse complement.
TTTTTTGACTGAGATTTTGTCCCGGTTTTCATACATCGCTTCGGTTTTCAACGTCTTTTGACTGAGATTTTGTCCCGGTTCTCGTACATCGCCTCGGTTTTTGTAAAGTACAATACTGTAAATACATACACTCTCGCGCTGCACACCATTCTGTATATACTGCCAGAACGCCTGCCCGGTCCCGGCAACACTGCCCCCCGGACTCACCGATCGCCAGCGTGATGAGAAGCAAAAGCCAGCTGAGCACGTAAATGAAACACATCCTCGAGCCTGGTCAGAGTCAGAGAGGCAAGGATTGCGCAGAGATGAAGGCCCTGATCTCGTCCACCGCCTGCCCATTCTCTGGAGCGCCCCCTCAGGCTCGGAGGTAGCAGGGAAGAAAAGCTGTCAACGTAAGCAGGAGATGTTGCATGAATGTGGGAGGCAGTTCTTTCTCTTGCATGGTACGTCTGAAGCTATATCATTAAGATTTTCTGCCATTCTGAAGCATTGAGCAGATAATGTAAAGGTATTTTAATGGGCTGAATCCAATGTGATTCCGAAGAGAGCTGGGCACAGCAGCTTGTCAGGGGTGGCTAAGGCCAGATGTTAACATACTGTACTGTACAGTACTGAACTTAGCTTGCTTTCAGTGATGTTAAATGTTCATTTATCCATTTCATTAGTCATTTATATTTATTTCTCATTGTTTTCTGTATGTAAAAATATAGTTATTCTCTATAAAATGTATTTTTGTGAATATTTTTGGGTGTCTGGAACGGATTAATTGGATTTACATTATTTCTTATGGGAAATATTGCTTCAGTTTTCATACGTTTCGGTTTTAGTCAGACTTCTTCGAACGGATTAATCATGAAAACCGAGGTTTGACTGTACATGGATTTAGCAAAAGGAAGTCTTACCTCACTAAGATGCTACAATTATTTTTGAAGGAGTAAATAAATAGGTAGATAAGGTGAGCCAGTGGATACAGTGTATATGGAATTTCATTTCATTTATTAGATATTTTATTTGCTCTTACATAAGAGCTCAAGGCAGGATTTTCAGAAAGCCTTTGACAAAGTCCTTCATGAGAGACTTGAGAAAATTAGAAAGTCATAGGATAGGTGGCTTGGTAACTAGTTAAAAGATAGAAAACAGAGACTAGGGCTAAATGGTCATTTTTTTCATTGGAGAAAGCTAAATAGTAGAGTACCCCAGCATAGTAGGGTACTCTACTATGCTGGGCCCTATACTTTTTAACATATTTATTAAAAACTGGAAATGGAAACAAGTGAGGTAATCAAATATGCAGACACAAAATTTTTCAAAGTTGTTAAATCACAAGAGGACTGTGAAAAATTGCAAGAGGACCTTTAGAAATCAGGAGACTGGATATCCAACTGACAGATGAAACTTGATATGGGCAACTGTGAAGTTATGCACTTAAAGAAAAATAACTCAAACTATAGCTATATGATGCAAAGTTCCACATTAGGAGCTACCACCCAGGAAAAGGATCTAGGGAAGTATTGCATCACTTTCTCTTCACTGCATCTAAAAAAAAAACCCCAGCAGAATTAGAAAAGGTGTCTATGTTTATGTTTATTAGATTTCTTGATATACCGCTCCTTCATGACACCGGGGTCAATTTACAAATATAAAATAAAATAAGGAGTAATAGCCAAAGGCCAGGAAAGGAAAGGAACTCCAGTATATGACAGGACACGATAGCACAGTCATACAGAAGGAAGAGAGAAGAGAGAGAAAACCATTAGCGACAGGAGTGGCGGGATGGGTTATGAAGGCTCAGGGAGTAGTGGGAGGCAGATCAAAAGAAGGGCAACCAAAATGCTAAAGGGGATGTAGGGATAACCTTAAGAATGGTTTAAAAGGTTAGGGCTCTTCAGCTTGGAGAAGAGGGGAAGGTCTATGAAATAATGAGCAAATAAAATGAGCAAACATGAATCATTTGCTCACTTTTTACTCCTTCAAAAAGTATATAGACTAGGGGGCATGAAGGAAACAACAAAGTAGTACATTTAAGACTAATCAGAGAAAATATTTTTTCACTCAACACATAATTAAAATCTGGATTTAAAAAAAGGTTTGAGCACATTCCTGGTGGAAAAGTCCACAAGTGGGCTGGGGAAAATTCACTTCTTATTCCTGGTATAAGCAGCATGGAATTGGTCTACCATTTGGGATCCTACCAGGTACTTGGGACATGGCATGACCACTATTGCAAAAAGAAATATTAGGTTTGATGGACCGTTGGTCAGAACCAGATCAGGCAAGCCTTATGCTCTTATGCCCTTAAGTAATGATGAAATTGTCGGTAGGCAAACACAAAGACATTCCTTTTCCATTTGCGCCTAGTTGTGCTCAGCTGGAGTAAGTGCCATGGATGCAAAAGCCACCGACTGATCCTCTTGCATTAAGCAGCAGACAAGCCCTTTTTTGCAAGAGTCATTCTATATCACAACGGACTTGGTAACATCATAGTATTGCAACACAGGAGCATCTATGACCAAGTGCTTTATTTCCTGTACTGCCTGGTCATGCTTTGGAAGCCAGTGTCAAACTGCATCATTATCCAAAAATCTTCTCAAAGGCTCGCATATCTCAGACAGATATGACCTGGATTTTGCTAGATAATTTAAAAACCAATGAAGCACTGCACAGATTTTACATCTGCAGGCAGTGGAATAACCTGCACGGCATTTATCTTATTTGAGTCTGCTTTCAGGACCTGTGAAGACAACATATATCCATGGAAGTGGACCTCCTTTACTTTGAATTTCAATTTCTTCAGAATGAGCTATAACTTCCTGCCTGCAGTGATCCATTAGGGCTAACAGCTTGTTGTTATGGTCATGTTCTGCCTCCATATCAGAGTCACCAGAGCCAATGATAAGGATGTCATCTGCTATAGAGTCAAGGCCACTGTGCTCAGCTGATACACTTCTCTTGCTACAAAGACTCCAAATGGAAGTTTGAGTCATCATTTCCAGTCCCAGGGATTCCATAATGTGGTCATAAGACTGTTTTTCACATTTAACTAGCAATGCAAGAATGCATCGTGTTAACAAGTGAGCTTTTTGGCAGTTTGCAAAAGACATTTTTGAATATTGGCATGATATAGCGTGATCTCTTCTGCCCAAGGTTTAGAAACTTTGGATTAGTACAAATTCTCAGCTTCTCTGGCTTTTTCACTATGACCATATTGTTGATTCAGCCAGTTAGTGCAGTCATAGGTGCATCATAACCACCAGTTTCATGCTTTTCTCTCTGGACTTTCACCTCTGGCTTTATGGCAACTGGTACATTGCATGGGGTACATTGTAGTAGTGAAACACTGGGTGAGAGACCTGTGAAATTGTTTTAAATAAGTGTTAATGCCAAGTGACAGATCATATAGGGGCAATTTGAAAGGCTCCCTTTATCAAATAAAGAGCTGTGTGAATCACCCAGGGAATTGTTAAGAGATTATTTTAGAAGCACAGGTCAGGGCACTGTCTAGCAAACCAGCTTTTACTAATGGGGTCATTCCATCCCCGCTATTCGGCCTCCTCTGCATCCCTGGCTAACCTCCCTGTACGCCTAGACAGGGGCAGGAAGAGGAGGTGCGGAGGCGAAGTTAGGGCGGGCAGTGGGTGTCCGTGGCCCCAGACATACAGGGTCGATTCCGATGTTGGCCCTGTACATCCAGGGCCGGCAGACTGAACAGGGAACTTTTTCCACCTCTGAGGTGGAATAAGATCCCCTAGAAGGCATGGGACGGCTGGTTTGGGCGGCATAATTTGCCGGAGAGGGTGCAGTTGATTCCTTGCAGCCTGACCCTGGCCTTGGGAGGCCAGATCAGGGGTCAAGTTGCAGGCAATTGAATAACAGCTCAGCAGCCGGGGATCACGGTTCCCAAATGGAGCCTCGGTGCCATGGCAACTGGACGCCATGGCGCCGTAGCTCCATTCAGGAGCCTTGACTGAGTTAGCCAGGTAGAGGCCTGTACGTACAGACCAGCCAGAATTAGGTCCTGGCCTGCATGTACAGACTTAGTCATAATCCTGACCCTGCGGGCTAGACGTGCCCTGCGGGATCATTATCGCATCTGCCCCTGTGCATCACATTCCAATCGAATGCACAGGGGCATGGATGTCCTGATTGGAATGGGGCCCTAAGTGTTTCCCTCTCACTCACCCCAACTCCCATTCACCCTGACATCCATTCACTCCAGGCATAATCTTAGCTTTACAGACTCTTAAACCTAGTAAAGGGAAAGAGGTGGTCAAATTCACTTTCGGGTTCAGTTGATTATTCTTATCAAGAATAGATTAATTAAGGCCCTGAAATTAATTAATCTTGAGGTAAACAAAGTCCCTTAAACTTATTAGGTATAGTTGTATATTTGATCCGGGAAACTACAGACCGGTGAGCCTGACGTCAGTACCGGGAAAAATGGTAGAAGCCATCATAAAAAATAAAATTACTCAGCATGTAGATAGTCATGGCCTAATGGGAGACAGCCAACATGGCTTTAGACAAGGAAGATCTTGTCTTACTAATCTGTTATGTTTTTTTGAAGGTGTGAAGAAACAGGTGGACAAAGGTGAGTCGGTTGATATAGTGTATATGGACTTTCAGAAAGCCTTTGACAAGGTCCCTCAGAGACATTTGGCAAAACTAAAGAGTCATGGGATAGGAGGCAGTGTACTACTGTGGATCAGGAACTGGTTAAAAGATAGAAAGCAGAGGGTAGGGCTAAATGGCCAATTTTCCCAATGGAGAAAGGTGAATAGTGGTGTACCCCAGGGATCTGTGCTGGGTCCGCTGCTTTTTGACATATTCATAAATGACCTGGAAAGTGGAATAACGAGTGAGGTTATCAAATTTGCAGATGACACAAAACTATTTAAAGTTGTTAAAACCCAAGAGGGTTGTGGAAAATTGCAAGAGGATCTTGATAAATTGGAAGACTGGGCATCAAAATGGCAGATGAAATTTAATGTGGACAAGTGCAAAGTTATGCACCTAGGAAAGAACAACTCAAACTATGGTTACACGATGCAAGGTTCCACATTAGGAACCACCACCTAGGAAAAAGATTTAGGCATCATTGTGGATAACATGTTAAAACCCTCGGGCCAGTGTGCAGCGGCGGCCAAGAGAGCCAATAGAATGCTAGGTATCATAAGGAAAGGAATGGAAAATAAAACAAAAGATATTATAATGCCTCTATATCATTCCATGGTGAGACCGCACCTTGAATATTGTGTGCAATTCTGGTCGCCATATCTTAAAAAGGATATAGCGATATTAGAAAAGGTTCAGAGAAGAACCACCAAAATGGTAAAGGGGATGGGAAGGCTACTCCTATGAAGAAAGGCTAAAAAGGTTAGGGCTCTTTAACCTGGAGAAGAGATGGCTGAGGGGAGATATGATAGAAGTCTATAAATTAATGAACGGAGTGGAACAGGTAAATGTAGATCGATTGTTTACGTCATCAGAATATAGAAAGACTAGGGAACATACAATGAAGCTACAGGGTAAACTATTTAAGACTAATAAAAGAAAATATTTTTTCACTCAACGTGTAATCAAACTCTGGAATTTGTTACCGGAGGATGTGGTAAAGGCTGTTAGTATAGCTGGGTTTAAAAAAGGTTTGGACAAGTTCCTGGAGGAAAGGTCCATAAACCATTATTAAAAGGGACCCAGAATATCAATGCTTGACCCAATACAAGCATTGTGGAACCTGTGTCTTTTGGGGAAACTGCTAGGTACGTATGACCTAGACTGGCCACTGTTGGAAACAGGATAGTGGGTTTGATGGACCTTGGTTTGACCCAGTATGGCATATTTTATGTTCTTATGTTCTTAGTATCCATAGCAACTTTAAGTAAGCAAGCAATTTAAATCGCTATTGTAAACAAAACCTTAAAACTAAGATGCAGACAACAGTCCAGCAGTGAGGTAGGGGCTATCCATCCTTTTGCACTGAGTGTCGCATGTACGATTTTCTCCTAGTTAGTGAGGGATCTTAAGTGTGCAATAGGTGCAAGAAGCACTTTTGCTCTCAGGGAACAGGTCCAATCTCTGGAGGCCAGAATAGCAGACTTGGAGGACCTAAGGAAGCTAGAAAGGAATATAGATGAGAGCTACAGGACCAGAGTACTGAAGTCCCATCTTCAGTCTGGCAGCCTCTCTGTTGCCATGAAGGAGAGAGGTCACGTGAAAGGAGAGCATCAGCTTGCTGTGGCAGGAAGCAATCCTTTAGCTAGGACCTGCCCTCCAGATGATATAAAACCCTCCAGCAATGAGGAGGTTTCTCCAGGGCCATGTGCCCATGAGGGAAGGGTTAGGACGGCTGTTTTAGTTGATGATTCGATCATTAGGCATGGAGATAGTTGGGTGGCTGTTGGATGTGAGGATCTCCTGTTCTGGTGCGAAGGTAGAGGACTCATGCGCCACCTAGACAAGGTTACATATAGTGCTGGGGAGGAGCTTGCTGTCTGAAATGCTTTCTGTTCCATGCGCAGGACGCAAAAGGAATGCAGAGCTCCGGAGTCTCAAAATGCATGGATGAGATGATGCTGTAAAGAAGTGGGTTTTGGATTTGTTAGGAGCTGGGCAACATTCTGGGGAAGGGAGGGCCTTTCTGAAAGGCTGAGCTCCACCTTCACTGAGATTTATTTATTTATTTAGACAGTTTTGTATCCCGCCTTATCCTTCAATCAAAGCGGTCACAACACAATTGGGGGATACATTTAACACGCGGGGATATGAGACACATACACTAATACTTACAGGGAGATGTAACCAGACTGCTGGCATTAACCTTTAAAAAGAAGATAGAGCAGCTTTAAAACTGGATAATAGAGGAAAACAGACAGTTGCCCAAGAGCGCATTGTTAGAAAGGATGTATCCTTGAAAGATACTAGCAAAAGAGGGAAGTTAGGGCATCCTGACAGAGAGGTTCCAATAAAGATAAAAGTAACCCAGATGCCCTTAAGTACAGAGCAGACAGAGCTGAAAGGTTCGAAATTACCCCATCAGTAATCAGATTAATATGAATAAAATACCTCTAAAATGCCTGTATACAAATTCTAAAAGTCTAAAAAAAATAAAATGGGAGAATTAGAATATATAGCACTAAGAGCCTGATTCAGTGAGGGGCATGTCTGGGCTGTTTGGATGGCTGAAAAATGGATGGCCCCAAATAGTAGATTCTGCAACCACGGGAGTTAGATGGACCACAGCTGTAGAATCGGGCACCCAGATGGTCCAGTGATGTCCCCATCCTACGACGCTGGACATCCCCTACCTATTCCATGAGTTCTTTGTAATATTGTTGAGTTCTTCTGTAAACCGCTTTGACTTTTTATGATAAGGCAGTATAAAAATCTTGTTAAATAAAATAAATAAACCTCACAACATCCCGTCCAGCCCGCCCTGTGCTTCTGCTGGTGTGCTGGTGCCGATGCGTCCCTGGCACCGGGACGCCCAGCAGGAGCACTGACAGTCTGCCAGGGCGAAAATGCGACTTTCACTGCTGCCTGACCCTAAGCGGGCCCTGGACAGAGCCAGGATTGGGTGGGGGGGGGGGTGGTCTCACCTGCTGCAGCTGCTGGGGAGCTGCTGGGCAGTCCACCACCATCGCTCCTTTTTATTCCACCTCCAAGATGGCATAAGCAGCACAGCCATCATCCACCCGCTAGTCATACAGGGCCGTGACCTGAATCGGCCCTGTACATCTGGGTGCCTGGGCATGCCCCTGCTTTACCTACTCTATGCTCCCTCCTGCCCACATCCACATCTCCCCTCTATGTGGCTCTGTGCATGCGGGGAGAGGGCGTGGCAGCATACGGTCCCAATGAATAGTGGGGCTGCACGTCCTACCAGGATGTACAGCTCTGCTATTTGAGTCTCAGAATCAAGCCCTAAATGAAAGGTTAGATATAATTAGCATCTCAGAGACCAAGTGGAAGGAGAACCACCAATAGGACCTATATGATTTTCTCCTAGTTAGTGAGGGGTCTTACATGTGCACTAGGTGCAAGGAGCTCTTTGTTCTCAGGGAACGAGTCCGATCTCTGGAGGCTAGAGTAGCAAACTTGGAGGACATAAGGATGACAGAGAGGTATATAGACAAGACCTACAGGGATGTAGTACTGAAGTCCCTCTTCCAGTCTGGCAGCATCCCTGTTGCCATGGAGGAGAAAGGTCACATGACAGGAGTGCATCACCCTAGTGTGGCAGGAAGTGATCCTGTAGCTAGAACCTGTCCTCCAGGTGATATAAAACCCTCTCTTGCACTGAGGAGGTTTCTCCAGGGCCATGTGCCCAGGAGAGAAGGGTAAGAACAGCCGTTATAGTTGGTGATTCGATCAATAGGCATGTAGATAGCTGGGTGGCTGGTGGACATGAGGATCGCCTGGTAACATGCCTGCTTGGTGCAAAGGTAGCAGACTTCATGCACCACCAACAAGGTCTTAGATAGTGCTGGGGACGAGCCTGCTGTCTTGGAACATGCTGGCACCAATGACATAGGAAAGTGTGGTAGGGAGCTTCTGGAGGCCAAATTAAGGCTTTTAGGTAGGAAGTTGAAATCCAGAACTCCAAAATGCTTCCCTGTCCATGCACAGGATCCAAAATGCAGACAGAATTCTGGAGTCTCAATGCATGGATGAGATGATGGTGCAAGGAAGAGTGTTTTGGATTTGTTAGGAACTGGGCAACATTCTGGGGAAAGGAGGGGCTTTTCCGAAGAGATGTTCTCCACCTTTACCAGGATGAAACCAGGCTGCTGGCATTAACCTTTAAAAAGGAGATAGAGCAACTTTTAAACTAGATAATAGGGGAGAGCCAACAGTCCCCCAAGAGCGCATGGTTTGGGACAATGTATCCATGAAGGATACTAGCAAAAAACTGAAGTTAGGACATATCGACAGAGAGGTTCCAGTAAAGACAAAAGTAACCCAAATGCCCTTAAGTACAGGGTAGACAGAGCTTAAAGATTCCAAATTACCCCTGCCTACCGATAACCAGATTAATATGAATAAAATAAAGCCTCTAAAATGCTTGTATGTAAATGCTAAAAGTTTAAAAAATAAGGTGGGAGAGTTAGAATATATAGCACTAAATGAGAGGTTAGAAATGATGTCAGAAAGAGAGGCAGTGGTATAGGTTTTCATACTTTTCTGTAGCTGTAGAACTTGTTAGCAGCTTATACAAACCTCTGTAGCAAAGCAGACATGGCAGAAGGGCTGAACAAAATAAAAGGGGACTTGAAAGAAAACCTAAAAGAACAGTCAAGTGAGTTTCAGTGCTAACAATTATGAAACCTTATATTTGAGGTGTCTAGACCCTGCCTAACTGTTTCAGGGAACCACATTCCTGGAGGAAAGGTCCATAAACCATTATTAAAGGGGACCCAGAAAATCTATTGCTTGCCCCAATACAAGCATTGTGCAGCCTGTGTCTTTTGGGGAAACTGCTAGGTACTTGGGACCTGGATTGGCCACTGTTGGAAATAGGATACTGGGCTTCATGAACCTTGGTCTGTCCCAGTATGGCATATCTTATGTTCTTATATTACAACAGATTCTCTAGGGAGTTCCTTGACATGTTTGGCTAGGCTTTTCTTTTAGCATAATTTTAAGTACAACAAAGACATCTCAAAATAAAAGCATAGTTCTAACTGAGCACTATCTAATACCAGGCAGACCATGCCTTACTAGTTTCTGTGGTGCCTATAACTGATGTCAAACCATGCTGCGTGCAGGGATCTTGAAGTCCTTTCCAGTCTCTGGTCTCTTATCTCTCTCTGGCATTTTTCAGAGGTCTCCAGGCATCTTTCATCCTTCTTTCCTGTTTGTCTGAGATTTTATTTACAGAACCAAAAGGGTTTAGCTGGGGACTCAGCAGGAATCTCTGTCTGTCAATCAATTCCTCCCCTCTCAGGCAGTGTCCCTGGTTACATTGCCTTCGGGCGCTGGCTCCTGTTCTATCCTTGGGAATATATACTCTCTCATAGTCATATAGTAATTGAAAATACAATGATTAGAAAGTGTTAAACAAGAAAGAGATCTAGGGGTAATTAATCATTTCAAATGACCAGAAGGTCAATGTAATAAATTAATGTAATGGAAAAAGCAAACAGTATGCTTGGTTGCATGAGTAGAGGTATCATCATCTGAATTAAAGAGGTAATATGACCTTGTGCACTGTGTTTAGTTCTGGAGGCCATACTTGTGTGGCAACACTGAGTGGTTGAAAGTGGTGAAGAGAGGCTGTGACGGAGTATGCCTTTTGAAAAGGCAGACTACATTTTACGACTGGCTGCTCAACTCTGTGGGGCTAACTTTATAACAGCTCACATAGGTTGGAAGGCCAAGTAGATGCCTGTTTTGAGGGTATTTTATTAAGGCACATAGGCATCTGTGTGGCTTTATAAATTACCCTCGCAAAAGCTACTGAAATTGCGGCTAAAATGCACTTGTCTACATTTACATTAGCTCAGAAGCTGGTGCAGATGTACACAGCTGAAGTACATGTTAAGGTGTGTACTTTATAACCCAGGCAGGGCCGTACTAAGCCAAAAATATGCCCTGTGCGACTTGCACATCTGGCGCAATCAGAGGTTTGTCATTGCCCCATGCCCTGCATCTCCCCATCTTGCCTTACCTCACACCTCCATCTCCAGTCAGCTCCCCTTGCTCCAGCTGCCTTGCCCTTGCCTTGCCCGCCTGCCCTTGCTCCAGCTGCCTGCCGTTGCCCCACCACCGCTTTTCGTGTTTCTTTGGCCATGGTGGTGATGGTGGCAGCAACTGAGCAGTCATCAAATTGGAAAAAAAAGTGAGTCTTTCTGACTCTGCACTTGAATGCAGGTCTGATCCCTCCTTGCTCTGACGTATACTCGCATCAGAGGAGGGTGGGACTAGACCAGCATTCAAGTGCGCAGTTGCAAAGACCTGTGTTTGAATGGCTGGTCTGGTCCCTCCCTCCTCTGATGCGAGCATATGTCTGAGCAGGGAGGATCAGACCTGCATACGAGCGTGGAGTCGGAAAGAATCGCTTTTTTTCCTTCAGTTCGATGTCCGCTCTGCTGCTGCCATCGCCGCCGCAAAGGAAACTTGAAAACAGTGCTGGGGCAAGGGCAGGCATCGTTGGGGGCAGGCGAGGCCAGCAACCTTATATGTGCCCTTATTTCTTTGTGCCCTGTGCAGCCACACAGCTTGTACAGGACTAAGTACAGTGCTGACCACAGGCTTAGTTTGGGGGGTGAGGAGAGCATTTCCCCCCCCCCCCAACTGAGCTGGCCCTACCTAGCCTGATCTGTAGAAGGAGGAAGGGTCAGCACTTGCAGCGAGGCAATTACATCTGGTTGTTTCCTTCTTCTTCCTTCCTCTTACACGGCACATAAGATTGGGCTGTGCTGCGCCGTGCCACTGTTTCTTTTGTTGTAGGCCTGTCGCTGTTGCTGCTGCTTTGAGGGCTGCCTGCTTCTCCCCCAGACGCAGCTGCTGGCTGCTGCCTCCTGCTGTGGCAAACCAGCTGCTTCTCTTTCCTTCAAACACTTCTCAGTATGCCGCCACCCCTCACTGCCGATCATGCCGCCAGACTGCGCCTGCACTCCCCCCTCACTGTCGATCATGCTGCCTCTTTACTGGTTCCCCTGGGGGATTTGTGACCCATAAGCAACATCATCACAATCAGAAGTTCATAATAAAAGAATCTTTGTCTCTTGCCAACAGCCTATACTGGAAACAACCATACCTTTACCAATTTATGAAACTTTTGGTAATAATTTTCCTGATATAACAGCAAAGATAAGGGATTCCACAATTTAGGCCCAAATAAGCAAATTTCCTCAGTCTTGCACAATGTAATTGGCTGTGTAAAGGCAGGGTCAATAAAGCTTATTGTAATGATCTCAACGGCTTTAGCAGCTCATTACGAACTAACATCTCTGCAAGGTAAGATGGTTTACAAGTTTGTAAGACTCAAAAAACTAAACATAGCCCTTTGAATTTGACTCTGCTTTCAACAGGTAGCCAATGCAAAGATATTAGAACATGAGTAATATGATCATGCAACTTCTTCCCTGTCAACAATCAGGCTGCTGTATTTTGGATAAGCTGCTGTTGATATAATTGCTTCTTAGGCAACTCTGAATTCAAACAATTACAATAATCAAGTCTATTTGTAAATAATGCATGAATCCATGGTGAGTAAATTAATTGAAACTCTGATAATGGAAACTAATGGAAACACTGCCAATGTAGAGGACAGTGTGGTTTCTGGAATTCAAGGAATTATATGTTTATGTTTATTAAAATTTGACATACCGCCCTTCGTTACAGCAGGGCGGTTTACAATAGAATAGCAAATTGGGGGGTGGGCGGCACAAGGCCCAGAAGTGCGGAAAGGAACTACACAGTTGAGAAAGGAAAGAGGAGAATAGGAGGAAATAGGTCATGGGGTAGAGTGAGGGGAAGACCGGGCAAAGACAAAGACAGACATAGATAAAGCAGGTCAGCTGGGTGTGGCCGGGAGGTTGTATGCTGAAGTGAAAAGATGGGTCTGAGACAGCATGGTTTTACTAGAGATAGGTCTTGTCAGACAAATCAGATCATTTTTGAATGGGTGAGCAGAGAATTGGATCAGGGAGAGCACTAGATGTGGTATACAGATTTCATCAAGGCCTTTGACACCATTCAGCCTTGGCATCTTATAAATAAACTGAATGCCCTTGGGATGGATCCTAAAGAGAAATTGGTTGAGTGCATGATGATAGAGGGTAATAGTAAATGGAGTTCCCCCTAAACCCTACTCTCTGCTTCCTCCTTTTTCTCCCTAAACCCTTCTCTCCCCTTTCTCTTTTCACAGTCTTTGTGGATAATTCTCTACTCCTCCCTATCTTCTCAGTTTGCAACCTTGGGGTCATCTTTGTCTCCTCTCTCTCCCCTTCCCCATGCACATCCACCTGATAGCTAAAACCTGCTCTTTCTTTCTCTATAACATCAACAAAATTCACCCATTCCTTTCTGAACACACTACTATGACACTTAGCCACTCCTTAGTCACCTTCCATCTACACTATTGTAACCTCCTCCTTGCTGGTCTCCCTCTGAATCATCTCTCTCCCCTTCAATCTGTTCAACACTTTGCTGTGCGACTAATCTTCCGTCATCCTCGTCATGCTCATATTACCCCTCTTCTCAAGTCACTTCATTGCCTCCTTATCTGTTTCCACATTCAGTTCAAACTTCTCCTGCTGACCTATAAGTGTATTCACTCTACAGCTCATCACTACCTTTCCTCTCTTATCTCTCCCTACACCCCTCCTCGGGAACTCCGTTCTTCTGGCAAATCGCTTCTATCTGTGCCCTTCTCTTCTACTGCTAACTCCAATCTGTTCCTTTCACCTTGCTGCTCCTTATGCCTGGAACAAACTACCTGAGTCTGTATGTCAGGTGCCTTCTCTGACACTTTTCAGATCCAGGCTGAAAACTCACCTCTTTGCTGCCGCTTTCGGATTTTGACTTACCTGATCTCCTTTGTGTTTCCTTACCATTCCCCCTAGATGTATCCCATGTCTACAGCTTCTGTGTTGTGTGTCTTGACTAGATTGTAAGCTCTGATGAGCAGGGACCGTCTTTTACATGTGTCTGTGCAGTGCTGTGTATGCTTTATAGTGCTATACAAATGTTCAGTAGTAGTAGTAGTAGTAGTAGTGGTAGGAGTTAACTGTGAATATAGGGGCATTACCTGCAGTGTGCTGCAGGTATTGGTTCTTGATCCGTGTCTTTTTAACATTTTCCTAAGCAATATTGCAGAAGTTCTTCTGGGAAAGGTCTGCCTCTTTGCAGCTATTACCAACATCTGCAACAGGGTAGACTTCTTAGAAAGTGTGGATTTATTTATTTTAAAACATTTTTGTACCACTAATACGTAATACATTCTAAGTGGTCTACAACCCATAAAAATAGTGTACAAACAATATAATAAAAGCAAACATAACAAACCATACACAGTGGAACTGTCACTCTCCATCTCATCAGCCCAGAGCCAGTTCAAAGACTTTTAGCATCCTAAACAGGCCTACTGTGCCGCCCCTTGCTGCCACCCCCCATCATTTCACCTAGGAGAGAGGCAGCATGGCAATTCCTCTATGCAGCAGAAGCGCTGCAGCAGACCTTAAAAGTGCCCCTGTGCGAGCTCATATGCCTGTGGATGGAAGATCTCAACGGCCGGCATGGTGACCCCCGACCCCTCCCCCAAATTTTTTAAATCGGCAGCCATTTTAAAGTGCCACATGCACATGCCCTCATGGCCTGCCACCCCTGACCCTTGCCCTTCCAACACAACTTCCTGCCGTCTCTGACAGGGAGTTGTTGGAAGGGGCAGGAGTAACAGGCCATGAGGGCACATGAATGAGGCACTTTAAAGCCTGCCATGTTGCTGAAGCGGCCACCGATTTAAAAACTTTCAATCAACCAGCTCACTTTTGTCCACCTATTTATTCACAGCTTCAAAAAAATATAACAGATTAGTAAGACGAGACTTTCATTGGCTAAATCCATGTTGGCCTTCTTCCATTAAACCGTGCCTATCTACAAGTACATGTTTTACTTTAATTCTGTTTATTGAAATTTTCAAAAACTATACAATGTTCACAAAGTATAGAGAAACACAATAAGTCAACAATAGAAATAATTCAAAAGAGAAATAATACAAACAAGTACATTAGCCCACATCTCTGGGCAAAACCCATAAGAAATCAATAACAAGAAAAAGAAAAGGCAAGGAACACCGAACCAAAGAAAGGTGTCCCAGCCACACAGAGCAGTCATTTAACTATACCCTCCCACCACCTGACAATTTCTAAATGGCAGCATAATGACATAAAGGAAAAGCAAAAGTCACTGCGCCTTTTCCTTATCAAGAATCCACCTTTCCAAATCCGAAAATGACAAAAAGACAAACCTGTCATATCCAAGAGATACTAAGCATTTACAAGGGTAGCACAAGAAAAAAGTAGTGCCTAAGGCAAGAGTTCTAGACTTGAGAGCAAGAAAGGACTTCCTATGTGCTTGTGTTGAGCGAAAAATAGAGACCTTATCACCACAACAGAGATTACAGTACATGTTTAGTAATTTTATTCTTTATAATGGTTTCTACCATTTTGCCTGCTACTGACATCAGGCTCACAGTTTCCTGGATCACCCCTGGAACCTTTTTTAAAAAATTGGCTTTACATTGGGCATTCTCCAATCTTCATGTATTACAGATTATTTTAATGATAGTGCCATAGCACCCTTTACCTCTCTATCATCTAGTGATCTAACTGACTCTCACAAATCTTTTGCTACAAATATACTTGAAATAGTTTTTATTATGCGTTTTTGCTTCAATGGCAAGCTTTTTTTCAAATCCTCTCTTTGCCTTCCTTATCAATGCCTGGCACCTGCCAGTGCTTATAATGTTTCCCGTTTTCGTCATTTTGCTCCTTTTTTCACTTCCTGAAAGATGATTTTTTGGTTACAACAGCCTCTCTGAGCTCCCGTTTAAATCATGCTAGCAGTTTTTTGGCCTTCCTTCCACTTTTCTTAAAGCATGGGATACATCTGGTCTGAGCTTTCAAGATAGTATTTTTAAACAATGCCCATGCTTGCTATAAATCTTTAAAATTTGCAGCTGCTCCTTTTACTTTTTTCTTAAGTATTTCCCTCATTTTATCATAGTCTCCCTTTTGAAAGTTAAAAGGTAGTACTATGGATTTCCTTGCCATCCTTCTTCCATGTATTAAATCAAATAAGATCAAGCTATGATCACTATTGCCAAGTAGCCCCAACACTCTTATCTCTTGCATGAGAGACGAGGTCCAAAATAGCTTCCCCTCTTGTCGGTTCATGAACCAGCTGCTCCAAGAAGCAGTCATTTATTTAATCTAGAAACTATCTACCTAGCATGTCCTGCTGTGACACTGACCCAGTCGATACCAGGATAATTGAAATCACCCATTACACAGGTACACTACCAAAAAACTGCCTCCAGTTTTGCAACTGATTCCTATAAATTTTGGGGTGCTGAATCCAGGAAAAATAGCCAAAATGTTCCATCACGTCATGTTTTCTTGCAAAATTAGATTTCTTACCCATATAAGGAATGTTCACATAATTTATTTTTAGCCGACTGCAGTTTATTTTCTTGGCCCAAAATAGAGGTTGTAATGGTCAACTAACTAGAAACACTCCCTCATGATATTTTAGAGTGTTTTGTATTCATTTTATACATTAACAGGACAATTGGGAGGCGGGGGGCTAAATCCAGTACTCGCGCTGGCGCATGTTCTTTCCTGTTCGCCTCGCCTCGTTCGCTCGCTCAAACACGGTGGTTGCGACATGAACGTTCCTGTCAAATTTCAGTTTCTTGCAAGTTCATTATTACCTTTTGTTTGCTCAGTCGTAATCCAGCTTTATTCTGAAGTGGTTCACTACAGTTGTAGTTTGCAGTGCTGTGTATTTGTGATGGCTCACAGAGCCAGAAGTTGCGTCAACTCTCCAGACAGTTTTTGTTTTATTTGTGGGGAATATACCGTGAAAAAGCGGCAGAGGAACATTTCTGCATTTATTAAAAAAGTATATTTCGCCTATTTCGGTTTGAAGTTAGGCAATCAAGACAAACCGTGGGCTCCTCACAAAGTGTGCAAGACATGTGAGGAAGATCTACGCTTATGGATGAAAGGTAAAAAACAAGCATTTCGTTTCGGAATACCTATGATGTGGCGTGAACAAAGAGACCACAGCAGTGACTGCTATTTTTGCTCTTGCATTGTGAAGGGATACAACTTAAAAAATAAGAACGTAATAAGTAACCGAGGCAGGCGGAGCCGGCGCTCCAGGCCCCTACCTCTCGCACCCCCCCCCCACAACACCCCGCCCCTACCCAGCCCCCCACAAAATACATAACACCATAATTTCATGGAACATAACTGGTCGCAGCTTTTATTAGCCATAATAATTTAACAAACCAACAATAAAAAACTTCCAACCCCCAATTAGCGGCACACGGCTGCACCAGCCCTACCTCAGCAAAGTGCCTGCCACCGCTAATGCCATAACTCGCCACCCGGCAAGTTACCATACCCCTCTCCCCGACTTCGCCATGCTAAGCAAAAGTCGGCCGAGGGTTTGACCGGGTCAGGGGCACCCCGCCCCCGCCCAAGTGAAGCCTGCTGGTCCGGACCCTGGAAACCTCCAGGATCCCGCCCCCCCCCAAGTTGCAACACCCCAAACACCCACCGCCAAACGTTAGGGAGGGAGGGAGGGACGCCGGCACCGACCGCAGCCTCCGCGCGACTGACCACGTGGAGGCTGCTCAGCCCATAACCCCCCCCCCCGCTCCCAACACCCTCTGCACTAATTGGCTCCCGTGCGGCCGCGACCCACGGGAGCCAATTAACTCAAACGACGCACGCGCGTGCCCAACCCGGGCCGCGCGCACGCTCCCCGCCTAGGCCGCGCACAGGGTCCCCGCGCCGGGCCGCGCGCCCCCGGTTAATATCGGCCGCCGGGACCCTGCCCGCGGCCTCGGGATTACCCCAACCTTCCCTCAGCAATTAGGCCTATGCCTCATAGCAACGAAGTACCTGTGCCTGAACCACCAAAATCTTTGGATCATATTTGTGTGGACGGTTCTGATCATGATGAGACTCATCAGATGGCTTTTCCCGATGAGTCCAGTACTTCCGAGTTTGAAACTGAACCAGATCCGAAACCTGAACTTTTCTCTCAAGCTGAATTGAATGATTTAGTCCGGGATTTAGGACTCCCAAAAGATGCTGCCCAACTGCTAGGTTCTCGGCTTAAACAGAAAAATCTATTGTCACCAGGAACAACTTTTTATTAGTACCGCAACAGCGAGACACAATTTTTGAAGTATTTCAGCAAAGAGGAAGATTTGGTATTTTGCAACGATATATACGGAGTGATGGAAAAGTTTAAACTCAAGTATGATCCTGCTGAATGGCGGCTGTTCATTGATTCGTCAAAAGACAGCATAAAAGGTGTTCTTCATAATGGCAACACATTCGCTTCAGTTCCTATTGCTCACTCTGTTATTCTCCAAGAAAAATACGAGAATTTGGCCTGATTCTTCAGAAGATTCGTTATGATGAGCATAAGTGGATGATTTGTGGAGACTAAAATTCTATCCATGCTATTAGGGCAGCAATCTGGTTTCACCAAATATCCCTGCTTCCTTTGCTTGTGGGATAGCCGGGCCCGCGACCTACACTGGGGGAAAAAAGACTGGCCAATTTGGGAGTATTTGAGACCCGGTGAGAAAAATGTTCTTCATGAGAGCTTGGTACCTCGTGATAAAATTCTATTACCACCTCTCCACATTAAGTTGGGTCTCATTAAGCAATTCATCAAGTCCCTTCCAAAAGATGGTGAGTGCTTTCGGTACCTTTGCTCAAAGTTCCCCCGACTTTCTGAAGCAAAGCTAAAGGAAGGAGTGTTTGTTGGCCCTGATATAAGGAAACTCATTTCAGATGGAGCATTCGCTGAAACGATGTCTGAGAAGGAAAAAGAAGCCTGGGATTCCTTCAAGGATGTTGTTCTCAAATTCTTGGGGAACAGGCGGGATGAGAACTATAAGGATATTGTTGCCAGGATGCTCAATGCCTTCAAAGAACAAGGCTGTAACATGAGCCTGAAAGTCCATTTCTTGCACTCCCATGTGAACTACTTTCCCGAAAACTTGGGGGCGTACAGTGAAGAACAAGGTGAAAGGTTTCAACAGGACATCAAGGACGCAGAGAGAAGGTACCAAGGAAGATGGAACACCACTATGATGGCTGATTTCTGCTGGTTGCTGCTGCGGGAAACCCCAGATGAAAAATACGCCAAGCAGCGCACCAAGAGAAGCATTCGGGGGAAGAAGAAACGGGCCCACCAGGAGATTGATTGACCCAAGAATGACTTTAAAATCTAAACTGTGTTGACAAATATCGTGTTTTTACTAAACTTTGAAATACAAATTTGCTAGTTATTACCACAGTGTTGGATCTCATTTATTAGAATTTTATTTTCACACCATCGGGTGTTTGTCTTCATGTATTGCAATGGTGCGGTTTGCGTTTTCTATTCTTACATACATACCTGTACAACATTTTTTGCACATTTCTTTGCTTTGCTTTGTGTCTAACCTCGCTCTTATATGCTCAATGTTTGTACACATGTATGTGGCTGTTTTAAGTGCAGACAATTTTGCTACCATCACAGTGTGTTTTGTTGACATTACTCTATTCTTATGTGCTGCCTTGTTACAATTTTCTTTATTCTTATTTGAATAACTACTAAACAATTAGTATAAAGAATTCATCCAAGAAACTTTTATCTCGATCGCACTCAATCTGAAACGTTCACCTCAAACTGCTAACCCAATGTTGCAAAAAATCTGTACGTGATGGAGCAAATTGGTTACCAGATTTGGATTCAGCGCACCAAAAAACGTAAAAATCAATCGAAACACTAGAGGCAGTTTAAAAAAACATTTTTTTAGTGTACCTGTGTTATTAATGTGTTGTAACTTTTGTTAGCTTCTGTGATTTCTTTTAGCATTTCCTCATCCATCTGTTCACTCTGGCCAGGCGGTCGATAGTTCACACCCACTGCCATCACCTCCTCCTTTTTACGTGGAATTTCAATCCATAGAGATTCTACAGTGTATTTTGTTTCCTGCAAAACTTTAATTCTGTGTGGCTCAATGCCCTCTCCAACATAGAGCATAACCCCTCCACCAATTTGATCTATCCTATCATTGCGATATAGTTTGTACCCAGGTATCACAGTGTCCCACTGGTTGTCCTCCTTCCACCAGGTCTCTGAGATACCAATCATATCTAACCTTTCATTTAGTGCTATATATTCTAACTCTCCTATCTTATTTTTAGACTTCTAGCATTTTCATACAGGCATTTTAGAAGTTGCATTTTTTTGTATTAATCTGTTTATCAGTTGACAGGGGTAATTTGGAATCCTTCAGCTCTGCCTGCTTTGTACTTAAGGATATTTGGGTTACTTTTATCTTTATTGGAACCTCTCTGTTGGGATGCCCAAACTTCCCTCTTTTGCTATTATACTTCAAGGATACATCCTTCTGAACCATGCACTCTTGGGTGACTGTCTACTTTCCACTATTATCTAGTTTAAAAACTTCTCTATCTCCTTTTTAAAGGTTAATGCCAGTAGCCTGGTTCCACTTTGGTTAAGGTGGAGACCATCTTATGTTCTTCATTCAGGTGCTAATTGTTAGAATGGCACCCATAGCTGCTGTTGATGTATCAATCCACCTCATGCATAAGAACATAAGGAATGCTATACTGGGTCAGACCTAGATTCATCAAGCCCAGTATCCTATTTCCAACAGTGGTCAATCCAGATCTGTCAGGTTCCTAAAAAGATACATAGGTTGCACAACACTTGTCCCAAGGTAACCAGTGGATTTCCCAGGTCCTCTAATAATAGTTATTGGATCTTTCCTTGAGGAAGCTGTTCTCCAGTCTTCAGCTATCACAGATGATTTTAATGATAGTAGGTCTGCAATCTCATATTTCAGTTCTTTCAGCACCCTGGGATGTATACCATCTGGTCCAGGGGATTTGCTATTCTTTAGTTTCTCAAATAGCTGTAATACATCTTCCTGGTTTATGGTATATCCAGAGGGTCTCCATGAGTCAGCAATGGCTTGATGGCACTTAACAACAACAACACCACAGAGTCTATGCTTAATGAGGTATATATACATTGGGAGAAAGGTTGGATGTGTTGTTAATCTGGTTGGATTTGAGTTTTGCATTTGATGTCGTGGATCATAATCATCTTCTCTATAGGTTGCAGGAGATAGGGGTGGCAGGAATAGCTTAACAATGGTTTTGTCTTATTTTACCTCTAGAACCTTTAAGGTTATCATTGATACCACTCATTCCAAGAACTACTGTTTTTCTCCTGGTGTTCCCCAGGGGTCTATTTTGGCCCCTCTTCTTTTTAACTTTCTTTGGCACCGTTGGTTACTTTAATACAGGATTATGGTTTTAGCCCTTTTCTTTGTGCTGATGATATTCAGATTTTTATTACCCATCCCACCTGGGATATGTTATTTGAGGATACTTTTATGAAAGTCTTCCAGGCTGCTTATAAATTAAACAAAAAAAAACATCAATAGAGTAGTGAAGAGTTTATAAAAGCATTTTAAATGTAACTGAAAAACAAATAAGATGCCTGTGCGAGATTTCTCCTTTAACAAAAAAGTTCTTCAAAATAAATTTCGGGGGTGCCCGAAGAACAAACCAGTCTGTACTAGAGGAGATCAAACCTAAGCTTTCTTTAGAAGCTCAGATGACAAGACTTCGACTTTCATACTTTGGACACATCATGCGGAGAGAGAGATCATTAGAGAAAGACGTCATGCTTGGCAAGATAGGTCAAAGCAAAAGAGGAAGGCCAGCTATGAGATGGATCGATACAACAACAGCAGCTATGGGTACCAGTCTGTCAACAATGAGCCGCCTGACTGAAGACCGAACACAATTTAGGATAGCTATCCAGAGGGTCGCCATGAGTCGACTCCGACTCGACAGCACTTAACAACAACAACATTCAGTGGCAGCGGCTAATGCTGACAAGGCAGCTAGCTGTCACCGCTAAACTTTGTACTCAGATAGTCAATGCCAGGGTCATTTCCAGCCATCAGCATTGAATATCTGGGTTACTGGATAGTGAGTTAGCTAATCGGTCAGTGGCAATATTCAACCGCTGTCTGGTCAGCTGAAGTGGCTAATGTTAGGACAGGCATTAAAAGCGCCTAACTTTAGCTGATTTAGGATAACTGTCTAGCGGCTGAATATCACCGCCAATTGGTTAGCCCCAGGTTCTGCCTCCGCTCCAGCCCCTGAACACCCCGACATAGCCAGCTAGTGCTTAGAAGCTTAAACCGGGCATATTCAGTGGCACTAGCTTAAGATCTTGCATATCAGAAGAACTGATAACATCCTTTTCTGTCTTCATCTCAGCATCTTCTGGGCTCTGCTTTTCATGAGATACTCCCTAGGTGGTGCAGCAGCGAGTTTGAAAACCAGCTAGCCCGCCGAAGAGAAACCCCGAAAATGCAGAAGGAAATTAACTTTGCATGAAAGAGCTAGTTTTATTTGCTGCCTTTTGGAGTTCTTTATTGCTGTCTTAATATGCTCATTCGGAAACATTTTTTAGCTGGAAAAAATAAACGCTTTGAAAAAAAATGAAGTGACTCTACACTTCTTTCAAGGACACCAGAGCTATTCTCTTTCTGTTTCCTGATGGTGCTCTGAGATCCCCACTAAGGGCCCCTTTTAGTAAAGTCCATTAGCAGGTTAACTGGCAGTCAGGAACTCTAAAGCGTGCGCATGTCTACCACTTCACGCAACAATGCACGCTAACCAGCGATTGTGGATTGGGGCAGGGAATGAGCAGAGTGTGGGTGTGGAGAGTGCATTACCACTAGCATCAGTGCAATCGATGCATGCTCGGTGGCAACGTAGCTGTTAACATGAGTTCACCTAATGATTCTTCTATGGGAGTTGTTCAGTGAACCCGTCTTACTGGAGCACATGTTCGAGTGGCCCATCATGCGTTAGCTGCCGGGAATATACTGGTCATGCCCCCGACAGCTAACACGGAGGTTTTGCAATTAACGTGCATTTGTGTAGTGCATTAATTACAAATCCTTAGCGGGCTTTAGTGAAAGGGGCCCAAAGTTCTTCAGTCAGACAACGGGTGTGCTGTGAGCTCCAACAACCGAAAGTAGGGCAATGTTGTGTTTTTCCTCTAAAACCATTAGTGTCATATTATAGCATTAAACAGATGTGGCAGAACAGCTCATGGTGAGAGGTGCTCAGTTACGTTCAAATCCTGGTATAAAAATACAGTACCTGATATTGCATTGCTAACGCAGCTAGCCACTAGCACTGAAAGTTAAACCCAGATATTCAATAACGGGGTCATATCTGGCCCCAGCATTGAATATTCGGGTTTGCCGCATTTGCCGCATGCCAACCCGGTTAATGAGCAGTGCCGCCTCTGCTCTACCCTGGAATGCTCCCTACATGCTAAGCGGTTAGCATTGAGGCGTGTAGAGCCGGCAGCTGCAGATTTTCAGTGGTACTAACTGTATCTGCAAACGTGTATGACAGTGAATATCTGGACAATGCGATGACTCATTTTATCCCATAGCAATCTAGCTAATAGACTGACTATTGCCCTATCAAAATTATTTGCCACTCTGCTCACAGACTGCCCCGACACTAAGCAGTTAGTGCCACTAACTGCAGATAGCCCAAGCCAGCGGCACATATCTGGATAGCGGACACTGAATATCCTAATAAGTGCCTCTAGATGTTTACCCCGTTTAATCCATCTTCTAAATCAGAGATGACATTGAACAAGTTCTGCATGTTGATGTTGATGTGTGCCTTTTTATGCTATATGCTAGCACAGGGTAGGATGACCTCTAAAGGCAAGTTGCATCACCTCCAGGTTGGAGAATAGTAAGGTGAGTCTGCAGGTCCTGAGAGCGAAAAGCCACAGAAGCTGATCTCCAGAGTGTGGCCCCTAGTTTTGAGAGGACTGAAGAGTGACATATAAGATGTTTGAGAGAGCAAAGAGCTGCAAAAGTTTGTCTCAGGGGAAAGAATGAGCTTTACCTGCAAGTTTGGCAGAGTAAGTGAATTCTGTATTTGGAAGATCACCAGGGGAAAAGATTTCTGGGATGGTTGCCATTTGAGTCTGAAAATCCTGACAGTCCACCAGTTGTGCTCACCTGGAATCAAAGCTGTGATACAGAAGGCTGCATGGATATTTTTGTAGCTATCTTATTGAATTGACCTCTTGGATTAGGATAAGGTAGAAACTTCTGGGTACCAGCAGAAGACCTCTGTCTTGAGTGTGAAAAGCCCTCGAGTGCTGAAATTGTTAGACGTTCTAAGACTGATCACTTTTAATCATCTGTAACAAGTGACGTGTATGCTATTGCTTTTGGATAGAGTATGAAAACACTGTGACTTTGTTTGATATTTGTGATACTTCACTTCAATTGTGAAATTAAAGAAAAATCTTGGGAACCTCAAGAGATGCACATGGACTCATTTTCACACAGAGTGAAACTTCGTTGCCCCCCACCAGCAGGGTCTTGAAACATATATTCCTCCTCCTATGAATATGAATCTTCAAACCCATCTCAAGACAGTGAGACCAGAATAACTACATATTTAAAGGTCTGTTTTATAAAATGCAGTAAGTTTTTGCAGTCAGGGGCGGCCCAAGGGGGGTGCAGGGCCATGTGCGGAGACTCGGTGAGGGGCCTCATTTGCATAAGTGGCCTTATTTGCATAATGTTACCATACACTAACTTTTAGTAAACATGTCTCTTAATGAGTGTATGGATAAAGAAAGACTAAAAGATTTCTACATTACTATAATCCAGTGCCAACTGCCAGGCACATTAGGAACTACTACAAATGCTGCCCATTTAGAACCCATAGCAAACCATCCGTATCCTGACAGCATTACTAGGACTCACAAAGCACCATACCCTACCTATCAAAAGGCAACACTGCAAATATTAAACCAATACATTTCAGAGAATACTGGGGAAAGAGAACAAGTGGCAATGTCAAATAGGAATTACATAAACAGAATACCTCAGCTCAGTTACACATGCAGAACATAGACCATCACCAAACAAGGAATCACAATTTAGAAACAGGAAGGCAATAATTAAACTGGGAACCCCAAAAGCCAAACTTGGAATGTACAACACCACTAGAAACAAAACTATAAATTAATTTCCTCTTGTACCAAACAAAGCGCAGACGTTAATGATGCACATTTACCAGAGCTTTCATATTCCAGTTAATAAATTCAAAATAAAGAGATATCTTTCTACCTTTTGTGCATTTTTTTTCAGTTGCAATTGCTCCAGCCACTTTCTTCTGGTTTCTTCATGTTTTCTGCTAACTCTCCATCGTCTGCTGTCCATTTGTCCTTTCTTCTCTCTTCTAGTTTTTTTTCCATTCTCTCTCTCTACATCTGCTTTAACATACTAATCTTTCTCCTTTTGCTCTTTCCTCATTCCTATTTCATCCACTCAAATTTTACCCCTCCATCCTCAATCCCCACTTACTCTCCCAATACCAGGCCAATTGTAGATTTTTCATCCCTCCCACACAAAATATTTTTCCTCTCTCCATTTTACTCTCCCAGCCCCATCCCATTCTAATCCTTCCCCAACATCAGCTCCCTTCTAGTTCCAGCCTCACCCAGCATCCATTCCCTTCTAGTCCCTGCATCAGCCCATTTCCAGTCCTAGCTCCCCATCCATTTCCAGTCCGAGCCCCTTCATCAGCTCATTTCCAATCCTAGCCCCCCATCAGCCCATTTCTAGTCATTTTCTAGCCCCATCATCAGCCCATGTCAAATCCTAGCTCCCCTCCACTCATCCCAATTCCAGTCCAAGCCCCCCCATGAGCCTACTTCCAGTTCTAGCCCCTCCATGAGTCCATTTCAATCCAAGCCCCCACCACAGCCCATTTCCAATCTTAGCTCCCCCCAACAGCCCATTTCCAGTCTTATCCTAGCTGCTCCATCAGCCCATTTTCAGTCCTAGCTCCCTTCCCTCACAGGCCATTTCCATTCCAAGCCCCCTCCCCATCAGCTATTTGCATTTAAAGCCCCCCCTCTCCCTCAGCCCATTTCCAATCCAAGTCCCCGTCCCCGTCCCCATCAGCTATTTGCCATTCAAGCCTCCCCTTCCACTCAGTCCATTTCCAGTCCTAGCAACCCTCCAACCCATTACCAGTCCTAGCCCCCCATCAACCCACTTCCAGTCCTAGCCCCCCATCAACCCACTGCCAGTCCTAACCCCCCCCATTAGCCCACAGCCCATTAACAGTCCTAACCAAATCAGTCCACCTCAAGTCCTAACCCCTCCCCATCAGCCCATTTCCTGTCCTAGCCCCCCCATAGCCCATTATCAGTCCTAACCCCCCATAGCCCATTACCAATCCTAACCCCCCATCAGCCCACAGCCCATTACCAGTCTTAACCCCCCATAGCCCATTACCAGTCCTGACCCCCCCAACAGCCCACCTCAAGTCCTAACCCCTCCCCATCAGCCCATTTCCTGTCCTAGCCCCCCCATAGCCCATTTCCTGTCCTAGCCCCCCCTAGCCCATTACCAGT
Source organism: Ichthyophis bannanicus (assembly GCA_033557465.1). NCBI lineage: Eukaryota > Metazoa > Chordata > Amphibia > Gymnophiona > Ichthyophiidae > Ichthyophis > Ichthyophis bannanicus. Next base: position 166,536,582 of record CM066032.1, on the reverse strand, counting down.
CCTAGCCCCCCCATCACCCCATTTCCAGACAGGCCCCATCAGCCCACAACCCATTACCAGTTTTAACCCCCCATAGCCCATTACCAGTCCTAACCCCCCCCAACAGCCCACCTCAAGTCCTAACCCCTCCCCATCAGCCCATTTCCTTTCCTAACCCCCATCAACCCCCCGCCCCCCTCAAGCAATGTCATAACCCCCCCCATAGTCCCGGCCATTACCAGTCCTAACCCCCCCCCCCCCCATCGGCTCAGGGAAATTTAAAAAAAAAAAAAAAAAAAAGCTGGCTGCTGCCGCTGCCGCCACGGCAGCAGCAGAATGGAGTGTCCTGCGGGGCCCCCTCTGCCCGCTGAGCCCCTCTGCAAGGGCTTTCAGATTCGCGAAGGGAGAGTGTCTCCCTTGCGTCTCTGTTAAGCCCGCAGGGGCTAATGGGAAATTTCCCATCTGCCCCTTTAGACGCGAGGGGCTGATGGGAAATTTCCCATTAGCCCCTGCGGGCTTAACAGAGATGCGAGGGAGACACTCTCCCTTCGCGAATCTGAAAGCCCTTGCAGAGGGGCTCAGCGGGCAGAGGGGGCCCCACGGGACACTCCATTCTGCTGCTGCCGCGGCAGCAGCGGCAGCAGCCAGCTTTTTTTTTTTTTAAATTGAATTTTTAAAAAAGCAGAATGTTCTTTGCGCGGGGACCCCTGAAACGCGGTTCCCTGTGCAAAAAACATTCTTGCTCAATGGACAGGCCGGCCCTGTTTGCAGTAAGGTTGGGCATAAGGTAGGCGCAAAGCCTGTGTGGAAATGGTTGGGAGCATGCCCAGCTCTTTCTTGCGGTTACTGCTCAGGGCACTTACAGTACAGTAAATACAGAGGCAGCTAGCACAGTAAGAGCATCCACATTATTTCCCGAAGCAGTTATCATGATCTCACACATTAAAAGAAGCTAATCCCTGGGCATCAGCCCCGCTTCCCCCTCCTCCCAAGAGCAACAAGGCACCAGATCACCATCACCCCCCATCCCTCTATCCACCAAAGAGGCACTCGACCCTCTCCCCATCACCCTGTTCTACTCCCCCGGCTCTTACTGGGGCTTTCCTGGTTATCTAGTGGTGCGGCCGGCGATCCCTAAATATTCCTGCCCCATTGCCATCCCGGATTCAAAATGGCTGCTCCGACCTCTTTTGCTAGTTCTGCGGTACCACCTTTAGAGGATGACCTGCCAAACAAGATTGCATAACCCTTATTTAGCAGCTTGACTCCTAGTAAGGTTACCAGAAGACTACATCTGGGAGTCGGAGCTGCCATTTGAAATCTAGTATGGCAATGGGACAGGAGCATCCAGGGATTGATCCTGCCTTGCCCCATATTAACCAGGATAGCAGTAAGGTGTCTTGATGTTTTTTTGGTGAGTAGGGGGTGAGTTGGTCATGCTAATTAGGATTGGGGGGTTGGGAAGTGGAACGAGAGGAATGGGGAGGTTCGACATGCTTATCAGCCAACTGTGTTTTTTTTTGGGAGCGGGCCATGCTACCTGCCACCAGTAGCATGAGTGCATTAACATCGCCTCTTGAGGAAATGATAAGCGCACTTGCACTATCAGCAGCCAAAATATGGAGAAAAGTAGCAGGATGTCATTCACTGGGCAGTCCATGCCCATTCTCTGCCCAAGCCCTGGCCAGTTCCTGTAGCTAGCATGGCTTTTATTAGTGTAGTGGCTGTTTTCAGCACATTATAGCTGTTATTGCAGACCCATGCTACCAGTGAACGCAAACTAAATGCCATGCTAACTACCTGGCGCACTTTAGTAAACATGTCCCTAAATGTGGAGGAGTTTACATTGGTTCTGTTTTTCACGTGAGTGGACTGGCCACATGGAATTTGGCAAAGTAAACCTACTCTTTGACGATTAATATTATAATTCTACTGAAGTGATAATTCTTGTTGTAGATAAAACTTTTGGCTTGGCTGTGCATGGATGTTGAGTGATTTTTTACTTATATCTTCTTAATTTATTTCTTAAAGTAGCTTCTTATGTACTATATTACTGCAGAGCAAAGATAAAGTGAAGTATGAAATGTGTTCCTTAGTAGCTGATGACCTCCGGCCTTAATTGCATGCCTATTGTTTCATCGTCTTTTTACTTGTCTCATTGTCTTTTTACTGTATAACAGTATCGACTTCAGCCCTCGGACAGATGCTCAGACCATTTTGTAGTCTGTTATAACTATGTAATTACTGGATTAAAAAAAATTCTGGTATGCTGAACATATATACAAAAGGATATCACACAGGAGCGACACAAATTACTCACTGCTCTCATTTTTTAAAGCCTGAGGAGACATTTTAAATTTCTTGGAACATAAAGCGAGCAACCAAAAAAAAAAAAAGAGTCCTCCAGATCTCTTTCCAAAACAAACGTGATAGGTGAAAAAAAAAAAAAGAATGGCAAGACCACTCTATTGTTCTTGTTATGTTGTGGAATTTGCAGTTCTCTTCTAGAACAGTGCTTTTCGCCCTCTCCAGGAGGTACCCCCACTCAGTCGGTTTTCAGGATTACCACATTGAATATGCATGAGATACATCTGCACATATTGGAGATCCATTGCATGAAAATCTATCTCATGCATATTCATTGTGGCAACCCTGAAAACCTGGCTGGCTAGGTGTGCCTTCAGGAGAGGACTGAGAAGGACTCTCTTTATTGTAAGTTTGAAAAAGCACACGGATGTTCATTTCCCTTTCCCTTTCTCCTTCTGCCTCTGTCTGTCTCTCTCTGCCCCTCCTGCACAGCTTCACTCAAACTACTGCACTGCTGCTGAAGACGGTAATAGGTGAACTGTGGGTTTTATTTATTTGTTATCACACACTTTGGACATAATTTATTGAAATTAAATGCTGCATCTTTAAGGATCTGCCTGCAGCTAAATGTAAGAGTATGTTAGCTCCGCCCTGCTGCTTTGTTAGGGATGAGTTTTTTCCTTTTTTTTTTTTTTTTTTTTGCCTCTCAGCCATGAAATAACTGAGTTGTGAAGCAGTGGCCCTTAAATGTGTAGACAGACTTATTTGCCGACGTGTCATTTGTGCTGCAGACAGCTGAAGACAGAGGGGAAACCTAATAGAAGCCAAACATCACCTTCTTGTAAGTAACGCATCCCCGTGACTGCTGATTATGGAGCTGCTTAAATGAAGTGGCTGAAGGATACGGCATCTCTCAGGAGAGCCTCTGGAAGACGGTGCCCTGTCTGGTGCTGTGCTGGTGCTGAGCAAATCGGATGTAGAAAGCCAGGAGTCTGCAGGTGTAGAGCTACAAGCAGCACAAATCCACAGCTCTAGATTCTCTAATTCAGACACCTCTCATTTATTTCCTCAGAAGGGAAAGGCTTACATTTTTCATCTATTTTTAAATTACCTTTGAGGCTTTTTTTTTTGTTTGCTTGTTGGGGAAGGAGGGGAAGGTTGGGAAGGTGTTATATTGAATTAGATGTTCTCAGGGATTAAGGTAATCGCCTAAGCAAAAATCGGAGACAATTTTGGCCTTTAAGTTTGTGAAATGGGTCTCAGAAGCCTCCAGGAGGGGAAGAAATAGGAATGAATCAGGTCTCTGAAAACGGGTCACACAGACACAACAATCCTATAAAGTGTCTGGAGATGTAGCAAGGGGACGTATTTCCGAGCAGGAAGGAATGAACTGTTTTATTTTTATGTACAATAGAGCCACGGTGGGAGGGGAGGGACTGGATTTTATCAGCTAAAACGCCAAGAAATCCCAAGCCTTCTATAGAGATGTTGGAGATGTATTCAGAAGTTTTCTGCTTTATGCTGTTTATCTTAGCTGTGAAATTGTAATGTGTTCCTTTCTGACGTGGATACAAAGCTATCGCGTATTTTACAAACTTTGCCTTCTAACTTTTAGATGGTGCCTTTTCACCTGTTTATTACAGCTGCTTATGCCCTAGGCACCGAATGCTTTCTGGACCGAGTATACTGTGAATATGCTAGACAGCACACCTGGCTTTTTTTTCCCTTAGGTTTCAGCAAATTATCAGTTCTGGAGCTATTTCATAGCTACGAATGTGATATTTTATAGAAGTCAGTAAAACACATATTTTACATCACAAGCAAGCTGGTTGAAAGTCAAACTGTATCTCTGTTTTCGTTCTCATATGTCTTCTGCCCATTAAGGTTAGACAGCTCTGACTCATGGGCAATGCATTAAAAATGACCTGGATTTCTGCTCATGTCTTGAGTAGCAGGGAATGTTTTGCATTGCCATCTTCCTATTATAATTTTATTTTTTTAGGGGGTGGGGGAAGGGAATGTGATTTTAAATTTGTGGTATTATGGGAATGGGCTAAGTGACCTTCAGGACATTGATTCTGAAGCTCATTAGAACTAAAACCATGTCAGAGATTCTTTTTGCTTAGCCCAGATGCTCAGCAACCTGCCCGAGGACCCCCTCAGCCAAACAGATTTTTAGCATATTCGAGATGAATGTGCGTAAATTGGAAACCCAGTATACGTAAAGTCATCTTGTAGTCAGGGTGGATATTCAGAAAACCAGACTGGCTGGGAGGTCACTGGGACGGGTTTGGGATGCCCGGGACTGGAACGCCCAGACCCAGCTGGGGACTGACTTTGGCTCTCTTGTTCATTTTGCTGGCTGACCCAGGGAAAGCTGTGGTAATGATGCTTTCTGCTGTGAGTAGGGAGAGGGAGAAGGGGAGCTACTCTTGAGTGCCCTTCTCTAACTGTAAAAAGACTTACGGTATGGGGAGGTGAGTCTGTCTCCTTAACTGTAAGTAGTCATACTGCAGTTTGACTTGAGAAGATGAGAGGCAGAAGGAAGGAGGGAGGAAGGGGGGAAAACTGGAAGGAGAAAGCAGGCACCTGAATCCTAGGCCCTCCACTCCACAAACCAGCAGTATCAATGCTGCTTTTCCAGTGGGAACCCCCTCCCCGGACTTGTGGGAATGGGAGGAAGATGGGAGGACTACTGTGAGAGAAAAACCTGATTTAATGGGACTAGGCGAGGACTGGGATCCCTGTGGGGTGTAGGCAGGCACATATTATTGGTGTATGAGTGCCAGGCCAATGCCCTTTGCCGCCTTCTGTGCCCCTTTCCCCTGATTTGCTTTCAAAATGCTTACTGAGCTTTTCTCACTTTCACTTTTTGCTCTCTTTTTATTTTCCGTCCTGCCCAACCTTTACTCTCCCCAGATCCCTCCCTGTACCACACTGCTTGATCAACCTCATTGTACATATGTAATTAGTTAGTTCAGTTTACATCCCCATGTTATCCAAGTTGTTATTCCTGTTCTCTGTAAAGCAAAACATGTTACCCAAGTTGTTACTCCTGTTCTATGTGAAGCCAAACAGTTTGTTATGGTCATTTTGTTATATGTAAACCGCGCTGACAATAGTGCGGTATATAAGAAATTGTAATAAATAAATAATAAATAATAATAATAAATAATAAATAACCTACCTGCCCTTTCACGTGATGGGAAAGGTCGGGTTGAGAGTGTTTGGAGCTACAGGGAGACTGAAACACCATTTAAATAAGCAGAAGAGGTTGTTTCTTTGGCACTGCTAACTGGAAGTAGATAGGATGTGGCCTTCTCTTAAGATATGCGGATTGATTTTCTGGCCATGGGTCCTTTGTAGGACTGTTTTTGAAGTGTGATTGGCCGAAACCGCCAGATAAAAGCGGTTTGGATTTATTTTGAAGTCATGCCCCTCTTAACTTCTAGCTGAATTCTGATAAGCAAAAACCTAGTTCAGGCTTGTAAGTAAAGAGTTCGATTTCATTGTGCTTTGGTAATTGTGAGTTTATGAGAAAGGTTTGAGTGTTGCTAATAGCTGTGTACAGCAAGGATGCATTTGTCCACTCCTACATAAGTTATTTTCAGTGATTTGATTGTCAGTGTTAAATGAAAATCATTCTCCTCTAAGTGCCATTTGTTGACTTGTATGAAATATGTTTTTTGGGCCCCAATTGAGCCCCCAGTGACCAATGTAAGCACACTAGAAACAATTCCAGTTAGCACCTCCTATTTGAAATTAGGAGTAGAACTGAATGGCATGAAAAGTGAATTTTCCTTTTGCGAGGGAGGTGAGCTCTACGATCCTCTGAAACAAGAAGAAATCACTTCTCTAAAGCAATGAAGGGAACTTGTGCTGCTTCTATTGGCCGGATTGTACGTTTGGATTAACAGAGGCCTTATCATGTTGCCAGCATGTCACCTTTCACCAGCACAATTCAATAGAAAATAAAAGAACAAAGGAAATGTAATTAGATGTTGGTATGGGGTATGTAGAGGGGGCTGTCTTTGATGCAAATTATCGTGATGCTCATAAGACACTATAGAGTGGGTAATTGTGGCATTTCCAGGAGTTTATTATGAAATGTACTGCTGCCAGCAATCCATGGTATTTCTACTAAAACCCGACAACAGAGACATGCTTTGGTTTTTCTATAAGCCATTGAAGATACAGGTGTTGAGGGTCCAATTCAAAGATAGAAGTCTACGTACTGGAGTGTATTAGTGTTAATATAAGGGTTAATGTGTGTTATTGCTTGTGATAGGCAGAACAAAAGTTCTTTCATCTGTGTTAAAATGCTTCCAGAGTAGCCTAACAGGAAAAATATTTACATGAGTTCCTTATATTCAAGAATTTGCTGTTCGGAAAATGTAAAATGACTACAGATTAGTGCAGTTTTTCATTAACTAACACACCTGCATTAACACCATCCTTAAGACAAAAAAATAACTGCACCTCTCGTATAGTTGTGGTCAACATTATTAGCATCCTTGCATTTGTATACAATATCTTGAGAAAAAATTGGAAATATTCTAATTTTTTTAACAGTATGTTCAAAGGTATACAACAACAAAAAAAGGTGTCTGTGCAAAAAATGACCTGGACAGGAATAATGGCACCCTTCACTAATATTTGGTTGCACAACCCTTGGCAGTGATGTTAGCCTCCAAACGCTTCTTGTATCTATAAGTTTCATACGTTTGTCTGGTTGTAGTTTCTCCCACTCTTCAACTGCAAGTTGTTCTAGCTCATGAATGTTTCCAGGATTCCTTTCACCAATGACAGATTTCAGCTCTTTCCAAAGGTTCTTGATTGGATTCAGATCAGGACTCATTACTAGCCAATTTAAAATAGTCCATTTTTTCCTTTATGACCATTCTTTTGTACTTTTGGATGCATGTTTTGTGAACTGTAGACACAGGAATCCCAAGTTCTTTGGAGATAGCCTTGTGCCCCTTTGAATTTGATTTTTGGTGGTGATGGCTTTTCTGACGGTCTCGGGCAGCTCTCGTTTACTGTTGTGAAAATGGAACAGGGAGTGAACATGGCCATTTTAAACATTAGAGCCATCATTCATTGGTTGATTCAAGTCATGTGAGTACTGACAATTGATCACAGGTGTGTTTAATTTTACTGCAATGGGAATGTGGTTCTTCTGTTCAAACTGATTTGAATTGTTTGTAAGGGTGCCAATAATGATGTCCTTCCAAATCATAAGCTTCGTTCTATAACAACATACAACAAAAAGTACCCATAATTGAAAAGCAGGAATGTGCAATTTTCTGTGTGTCGGATATGCCATCCATGGGGAAGAGAAACAAACTCTCCCCCCGCTGTGGCAGCTCCTTTTAATAAATTTTATTAATGATAGTTACTTAGCTTCAAGCACTGAACTCCCCTGTGATGACTGACTAGATTCAGAGCAGACTAGTTGGAAAGTCCCGTCACCCCACGAGAATCCTTGGGAACAAAATCTATTACCTGCCAATGTAGGTGCTCATGGGGGTGACAGGACTTACCAACTTCAAAGATATGAACAGTCTTGGATACTTAAGCTTCATACCATCACCCCAATGGCCTGAATCTTGAATTAGAGTGGTCTAGTCTATTCTGATTCTAGTCAATCATCACAGGGGAGTTCAATGTTGTGGATGCCCCCTGATGTTAGATCAGTTAATTTACCAGCTTTACCTCCAGTAATGTCAGATGCCATTATTTATTTAAATGGCGGGTTTTCTTTGGTTAGCACAAACACATGTGATGTGGAATCTTAAATCCTGAAGCAGGGTCCAAGAGTGGACCCGAAACGTATCACGTTGGTGTGGGATTCTTGAGCAGTGATTTTACAATAGCGCTTTTATGAGCTAAGTAACTCTCATTAATAAAACTTATTAAAAGGAGCTGCCACGGCGGGGTGAGAGTTTGTTTATCTTCCCCTTGGATGGCATATCCGACATGCTGAAAATTGCACATTCCTCCTATTCAATTTGGGGATCTTTTTGTTGTATGCTTTCATTTTGATCACCATTTGAGGGTTTTTTGGTTATGGTCATTCTACAACAAAACATTAGCAGGTGCTATACGTAAACATCCAAAGTCATAGGGAAAAAAAGGATCTCAGAACCAATGAGCACCCAAGTCCACGTCTGTAATACTGATGGACAAGGCTTGCCTGGTTGAAGTGAATGTCTGGTATAAGTACTGATATAAAGAGGTTTGGTTAGAGGGAGTTGTTTTAAGGATCACTAATGTTCCTGAGCTTGTCCTATGGTTACTGTTATAAACCTGGACTTGGGTGCTCATTGGTTTTGAGATTATTTTTTCTCCCTATGGCTGTAGATGTTTATGTATAGCACCAACTAATGTTTTGTTGTGGAATGAAGCTTATGATTTGGATGGATCTCCTCTCTTCATTTTGACCTTTGGACATTTACATTTTGGAATGATCATGTCCTGGCAACGTCCCAGTTTTTATACTATTTCCTACTCTTTGCTTTTTTAATTGGTCTTGTTTTATTTGATTCTTTTATGTGTCAAATATGTGTGCATATATAGTTCAAAGCCATTTCACTGGCCACCTTTTTTAGGAGATATTGGACATTAAAGGAGTGGAGGAGTAGCCTAGTGGTTAGAACACTGGCTTGGTAACCAAGCAACCAGCGTTCAATTCCCACTAGCACTCCTTGTGGCCTTGGGCAAGTCACTTAACCCTCCATTGCCTCGGAAGAAAGGCCTGGCAATCTACTTCCAGTGACACTGCCAAGAAAACCCAGGAGCTTCTGGGTCACCGGGAGTCAGGACTGACTCAAAGGCACACATTGCATTGGACATTAAGGGGCTGAACTGCAAGGGTGTCAATAATGCTGACCGCAACTGTAGGTATTGTTAAGCTTTTGCGTTAATGCAGGGTTTTAGTTAGTGCAAGACTTACTCCTAATTCAATGGAGGTCATTTTAAAAGCTTCTCCAAGTGTAAATGGTGGCATTTACATGTGTTGCTCGCTTATACATCTAAATGGGGGATTTCAGAAAACCTCCATTTACATCTGGACATGGACAGGATGCAGAGATTTCAAGAGGGCATGGTATAGGTGGGCCAAATATGTATTTGTGTATTTCCTATCCTGCAATGGGAATACATGTGTATTAAAATGATTTGCATCATCTACTTTTGCACTATTGCAGAGGTATGCACAGATTTTTAAAAAGCGCTCATTTCATCCAGGGCTTAAACTGAGGAATTAAGGGAGCATTTTTCCTTAATCCTGATTTTTTAAAAAATTTTTGCTTCCAAATTAAAACAAAAATTGTGACTTCACTAGTTAATTGGTAGTCCTTATATATAAGGAAAGGAATGGAGAATAAAACAAAGGATATTATAATACCTCTCTATCGTTCCATAGTACGACTGCACTTTGAATATTGTGGGGAATTCTGGTCGCTGTATCTTAAAAAGGATATAGTGGAATTTAGAAAAGGTACAGAGAAGGGCCACCAAAATGGGAAAGGGGATGGAAGGATATCCCTCTGAAGGGAGGCTAAAAAGGTTAGGGCTCTTCAACATGGAAAAGAGACGGCTGAGGGGAGATATGATAGAGGTCAATAAATTAACGAATGGAGTTGAACGGGTAAACATAGATCGATTGTTTACGCCATCAAAAAGTGTAAAGTCTAGGGAACATGCAATAAAGCTACAGTGTAACCCGTTAAAGATTAATAAGAGAAAATATTTTTTTACTCAACGCGTAATCAAACTCTGGAATTTGTTATCAGAGGATGTAGTAAAAGCTGTTAATGTATCTGGGTTTTAGAAAGGCTTGAACAAGTTCCTGGAAGAAAGGTCTAGAAACCATGTGTGTATCTTTTTGGGAAATTGCCAGGTACTTGTAACCTGGATTGGCTACACTTGGAAACAGGATACTGGGCTTGATGGACCTTGACCCAGAATGTCATATCTTATGTTCTTAGGTTTGTAAAATGAACCCGCTAAACATAGAAGCGCTGGGACTTGTACATGGAAGCAGCTGTGTTGATACTGCTCTTTTTGTACATATGTATATTTGCAAAATGCCTATTCCCACTGTAGACGCCTGAAAGAACATGGACACAGAAGTGTACAAGCTGTGTTAGTCCACTATAATGGTAGTTAAATCAAAAGGAAAATAAGGTGATACCTTTTAATCGGACTAACTTAATATATATGATAGTGTCTTGACCTGAAGAAGATGGTTTTTGCTTGGAAAGCTAGTCTACAAATGTATTATGTTAGTCCAATAAAAAGGTATCTTATTTTCCTTTTTATTTAACTATGAAAATATATGTGCATTCCTGCAAGTTGGTTTAAAAAAAAAAAAAAAAGGGAACTGAGCACGTTCCAACCTGAATGCCTCAATTCCATTCTGAATGACCTATCGACAGTGCGCCTTAAAAATGTAGTAAAGGCTTTACTACTTTTGGTACATTCAACATTAATTTCACTGCTAAGATATGAGTTAAAATCGGTGTGCTATACCGAGTTAATGATCAGTTTTGATGTACTTTGATTCATGGACCTCATTCATTCATGGAATGCATAGCTCCTACATAAAGGAGATATATGTAGAGTGGCAAACTGGCTCCAGATTTTAGGGACACCCTCATACAGTCCTGGTTTTACCTTACTAGCTGCATGGACTTGCTATCTGAATTTCCTCTGAGAAATCAGCAAAGTAAAACCAGGACTGGATCTGAGTGTCCCTAAAATCTGGAGCCAGATGGCCACCCTAGATACATATGTTGAACATGGTCAGGATTAAATCAGTGAATCGGGTTAGTCATTACTCTCATGGTATTTGTCTACTTTCATGAAGGAGATGTACGAACTCCCAACTGCGCTCTTTTCACCTTGCCGCACCATACACCTGGAACAGCCTACCTGTGTCTGTGCTCCAGGCATCCTCCCTGGCCCTCTTCAAGTCCAGATTGAAGACCTACCTCTTCACCGTTGCATTCAGATCCTGACTTCCATCCTCATCTCACCCTAACCCCGTCAACGTTCATGACCAAACTACAGACCAAACTGTACCACACCGTACCTTCTGCTGAACTGACTAATGCTCTGTACTGTTCTAACTAGATTGTAAGCTCCGATGAGCATGACTCTGATGGGCATGGACTCCCTCTTGTATGTTGGCTACCTCTTGTAGGTTAGCTGTGCAGCGCTGCGTGCGTGGCGCTTTATAAGTGCTAAATAGTAGTAGTAGTAGGTAAAGTCTGATTTAGATGCAAGTTAAACAAAGACAACAGTCACTTATTTTATGTTATATTGTATCCTACTTTATTAGAGTTCTTTTTACTTTCAGGTTTTTGTGGTATATCATTGCAACCTAGTTTAGCATCTTTGGGCCATATTAAGGATTTTATCAAAGTTATACAATGCGGGAGAGTGGGAACCCATCCTTAATTGGCAGTTGTTTCATCTACCCTGTGGGCACTCTGGCGCTGACTTGTGACGTCTACATTTTGCCTTATAAAAACTGGGTTGTTCTGCAGGACGCTGAAGAGTGGGAACCCATTCTTACTTGGCTGTTGTTTCATCTAGCCTGTGGGCACTCAGGTGCTGACCTGTGACATCTACATTTCGCCTTATAAAAGCTGTGCTGTGCTGCAGGACGCGGCCGTGGGTGTGTCCATCAGGGGTGCGCCCAAAGGGGAGTTCCCAAAGGGGCAGGACACGGCCCATTGGCACCCCTTCGGCACACTTCAGAGAACGGAGGAGGTGACCGACCTCTTGAGTTATGGGGAAACGTAGAAGGAAGATTTTTCACGCTGTACCAACTATGAAATCTTCTAAGATTGACGGTCCTCTGGATAGGCATCTGGTAAAATGGGTTTTGGAGGATGGTAGCGCCGAGTCATCTATTTCTGTGAGTATGGAGTCACCAAAGTTATTTCCGGTAGGGGGTTTGACCCTACCCCACTTGGATAGAAACTAAATTGGGCACTGCTCAGGCAGTATCCGTGGCTTCTGTTAAAGATAGTTTGTATTTATGTAGACACTGAAATGTTTGAGAATTGATCTTGCTCTAGGAATTTGAGGTGTTTGAACTTTCCCATCACACATTATCTTTCCCCTCTAATTCTATTTTATAAGTATTTGAAAGAGGTTTCGATGTTTACGTAACCTGAAGAGTTCAAGGTTGCAAATTTATATTATATTCCTAGAGCTAAGAGAGTGGTTCAAGAGGGGGTGGAGCTTGACCTGTTGGATTCTCCTGATAGTTTGGATGTGTCTGATTTTCTTGAATCCTCTTCAGATAAAATTTCTGCTTGAGCAACATTAATAGTAACCTTTGTGTCAGAACTGGATAAAAATTCATTTCTTAAAGCATATTTCCTAAGAAAGATGTACCTTTCTATGTCCAAAGGGTCATTCTTTTCCCCAATGTGTCTCATGCAACTCAGCTTCGTTGAGTTGTAACTCGCATTCTTGAAGTGGGAGCTACATTTTTTCTTAAGTTCTCATGCAAATGTATGGTTGGTCATCGAGGGAAAAGTTATGGCTTTTTTGACCCAGATCACTTGGTAGATTTCCTTAGTAAGCATGAGTCTCAAATTTCTGTAGTGACGAGTTAGTATATGGGGGTAAATGAATATAAAATGATATGCTGCCTTGCTTTTTCTTAAGTGGTTTATTGACTTTGAAGGTTTTTTCCTAATGGGGTTCTCTCTCTTCCTTAATGTGGACTTGTATGCATTTTAAGTGTTAATTAAAAAGGCTGGATTGTTCTGTTTTTTCTTTTCCCTTTGATTTTTTCTTTGCACTTTTCTTTGTGATAATTGTTCTGTTATTGTTATCATTTGAAATTGCTGTAAATAAAAAAGAAAAGGTTATACAATGCATCTACTAGCAAACCGTAATCCAAAAGAAGGAAGCAGCATGGGCGAATGTTCTTTTATCAAACTCTTGGCCATACCAGGATGATCTCTGTGGAGCAACAGATGGGCAACACAGTCAGAGTAGATGGTCTGTGAGCATATTGTGCATTAGAGGACACAGAGTACTAGAGGGGCATTAACCAAAGGAATTTGCTTGGATAAACAAGCAGATATAAGGGTGAAATCCCTTCTAAAGTTGTCTCAGAAGGTAAACTTATGGCTCTGGGGACAAGGGACAGGGTAGGAAGGAAACGTAAGCACCAGGATTTCATTCTCAGATCTCCGCAGCTACATTGCTCCCACTGTAAAACAGGTACAGAGTGCAAGGGTACATTTGCATCTGTGGTCATTGCAAAGCCTAATTTTCAAAGGGAAACTTTACAGGGAGTTTCTTTCAGAAAATTAGTTTGCAGATTAGCAGGTACAGAAGTACTCATGTACCTTCAAACTACCCACAGCATTGAAAACTGATCCTAAAGGATACAATATCTGCTGAATTGCTCTGTAGTTTATATTATTGCTAACACAATCTCTTTACCTATCTATTGTATGCCTTGCTCTTGTTAGCTCTCTTCTTACTATATTCTCATATTATCACTGTTTAAACTGAGGGAGTAGAGGTTTTTGGCCAGTCCTAAAGGCCATCGGTGTTCTCCTTTTCAGGATATCTACAATGAATATGCACACTGAGGGTCGAAGGAGGTGGTTAATTTTTAGGTTTTGGTTATCCCAAAAATCAGACCTTTTTTGGGGGGGGGGACCTCCAAAACCAGGTTAAGATTTACTGAATTAGAGGATCATAACTTCCTTTCATTTTTAAACAGCTATCCAAATTATTCAGATATACTGTATTTCTGGGTCTTCCAAACGATGCACTTAAACCTTTGTACTTCTTAGGGATCTAAGTAAGTAATCAAGAAAACATGAGGACCTATTCAATAAAATTTATCATGTAACACAGTAGAACTGTAACATGCTTATTACTGTGCACTGTAACATGCATATTACTGTGCAATTTAGTGCACTGTGCTTTGTAAAACGGGGGTGCTTGTTGTGAAAGTTCCACTATCTTGGCAAGGCCCTGAATTCACCTGACTTGCAAAGGATTGTGGATGTTGTAGTTCATTCACACAACACCAGCCATTTAACAATAATAAGAATTTGTAGTTGCTCGAGTGTAAAGCAAAAATCAGAGTTTATTTATGGGATGTTATTTCCACACACAAGTATGCTTGGTAACAATAGGATAACTTTTCCAGGGTGTCATTCAGGGACAAACAAAATAAGGCAACTGAAATACTGAATCAAATTAGTAAAGTCCTCGATGAAACAGAAAGAGACTTTCTTGTAACAGCTGCTAATTAACTTTCTTAGCGGTGCTGCAGTGGAGAACAAACACAAAAGAAAAACTCTTTTATATCCAAAACACAGCTTTCTTCCTTCCACACAGAGAAGAAGCTTCCACTCAGCTCCACGTGTGCACTGGTGCCTTTCATTAAACACAGGTGCTTAACAAGCTCAAACTCTGACTTGTTCACTCACTCCACGTGGCTTCAACTTTACCCAAAAGCTTTCTCCCTAAGAAACTTTCTGGGCTGCTAATAAAGAGTACAAGGTACTTTTGGTGTTTGATCCTTAGCTGTGCATTAATTTAGAACAGCAGCTTAGACAGAGAGCAATCCATACATTCATCATCTGCATTTGATATTTCCCCTTGCTCTTGGAATATCATATGATCATTTTCATTCAGCAGCTCAGAGGACCTCCCTAACTGATCTTTACCAGGATAGAAATTGTTTCCCTGCTGTCTTCCTTGTATAAAGCTAGGGAACAGATCAGAGTTCATACCTGAGATCACATAGTCATTAGGCTTCCTCTCTGGGTATTCTGGCCAGTAGGTAGTAAAGCTTCTGTGCCCAGTTCTCCAGTCAGAATCTCTGGACTTCAGGTCCCTTTTCCCATACCTCCTTGAATAGGAATTAGAGCTCCTTCTAGATGCAGCCGTCTCCTTTAAAGGTGCTGTCTGGGGGTTCCTGGCGGTATATTTATTTATTTATTTATTTAATATACATTTGTATACCGCTACTTCCAGCGATCAGCAGCGGTTTGATTACAGATTGGAAATTGTCAAATCATGACAGGAAATTTTAGAGGTATAAACACATTGATTAGACAGGAAAGTACAGCACACAGAGAACTATTTTACAGGGAACATGGGCTATGGAGGGTTAAGTGGCTTGCCCAAGACCACAAGGAGCACCTGTGGGACTAGAAACCCCAGTCCTTCCGGCCCAAGGTTGCTGTCCTCTAGTGGGATTTGAACCCCCGACCTTCCGGCCCGAAGTACCTTGCCCCAACCACTAGGCCACTCCTCCACTCCAAGCCTCTGGCTTCCTCCAGTCCAATGAAGAATGTTGTCCACAGGAATCTTTTCCCTCATACGTACTGCCTTGGGCTCCTCTCTTAGACCTTCTGGATGTCCTGCTGTACTTCCTTCTCCTCAGGATCAATCTCTCCTTCTCTGGCTCCTGCTTTCTCCGTGCTGTCCTTCCTCTCCTTGCTTTCCTTTCTCTCCTTGCTGTCTGTGTGGTGAACTTCTTCTACCTTTAAAGTGCCCAGATGGCCACTCCACCCTAGCACACTCCAGGTGTTCTGAATTAGGCCCTGCCCTAGGAGATGGGTGATTAGGGATTACATCATTGCTTCTTTGATTAGGTACACGTTTCCCTACTTCAGCACTCCTAGAGGCTTTCTGCAAACCAATGCATTCTGGGTCTGGTAGTCTTTTAGGTAAACAAGCTGTTTTAATGCTTTTACCAGCCAGCACAGGCTGCTTATTCCGAGCCAATTCACCTCTTGTATTCTTTCTCCCTGAACCATGATAAGCTTCCTTATCACAGGTTTTGCACCTAACGTGCCTTTAGCATGCAAAATCATGGTGTATATAGTTAAAAGCCAAAAGCTCATTGATTGCCTGCTGTACATAATTAATACCATTGTTTCAATGTAAGTTACGCTTCAGTTCTATGTAAATTGCTTGACCTGGAGAAAGACGGTATATAAATACAGCTAAATAAATAAAGTGCAAAGCCACTGTGTTAACTGTCGGGGCATGGACAGCATTTCCATGATAGATAACACATTGCACCACTCAGTAATGTGGGTTGGCACCCACTGAGATGGTGTTAACTGAATGTACACTACCTGCACCATTGACAGTGACTGTACACTGTCAACGCTTGCATTAACCGCGCTTTGCAGAAACGCACCCGCTCCGCCCCTACACAGCCCATTTGCCTCCACATTGCACATTATGCAAGCAGTGCAAAATTAACTACATGCTGTCTGTTTTGTGTGTGTTGTTAATGCAGGCCATTAGTGCCTGCTCAAGCAAATGTTAACCTCAAGTAAACATGCTCCTTAGTGTACCGTGTTGTAAATTTTATTCAAGGCATGCTAAAGCTTGCCTTCAGTAGTGCAGCATTCTTAGTAATGTGGACATTAACACAAAAGGTGTAACACCCATGACAATTGCCAGAAAATCCCTATGCTAATTGGCCTGAAGCAAAAGGTACAGGTTGCAAAGGGGATTTCATCCACCCCCAACAAGCCCATCGAGATCACACCTGAAATGGAACAATAGCCTGATGAACATCCTCCCTTAGTGCACAGTTTAATGGTTCTAATGGCCCAATGTGCACTTGTGTGGGATTAAATAGTGTGAGAGCTCAGCTTACATCATGGTCTCTGCCATCACGAAAAGAGGTGAAGGGAGGCTTGCTCTTCTGTCCCCATCATGCTTATTTTATTTATTTATTTATTTATTTAACAGTATTTCTAAACCGCCTTATCTTAATAATCAAGGTGGTATCACAGCAAGCAATCAGGTAAAGTGTGTGTGTTGTACATGCAGTGAGGATAAAACTTAGTTGTGTGAGGGATGTGTTGGGTGCTTGATTTGTTTGAGCTATATACAGGGTGTTTGAGCTATATTTTGCTTTTAGGGGAAAAGGAAGGAGAAATCTATTGGGCCATTGAGCCCCATCTTCTACATTCTGGGTGAGGAAGAACAGATGAATTCCTTTGGGCCACTGACCTCTGCAAATATGCTTTGAAAGGAGGTCCATTTTGCCATCAGGATCTGTAAAAGCGTGTATAGGAAAGATCCCCAGTCTACCTTAAGAGATACATTGACAAACTACTTTAACTAGCTATTATTTGTCCCTCAGATTTCCCAAGTAGAAAAAGGCTCATATGCCACTCTTCATAGAATCAGATCTTTGAAACATTCATTGGATATCAAGGCACTTAAAACATTAGTACATGCCTTTGTGATAAAAAATTTAGATTACTGCAACTCAATGTTAAGTGGTGTCCCGCAGTATCAATCAAAAAGGCTCCAACCAGTTCAAAACACAGCTGTAAAACTTCCCTATTGTGCAAGGAAGGGTGCCCCTGTAACTCCCTTTCTCATAGAACAACACTGGCTACCTGTGAGCAGCCGCATGAAGTTTAAGATTTTGTTGATTGCTCACTTGTCTCCCCATGTCCCTTTGCTCTCTGCTGATTCCATATACACATCAAGGAACCTTGTGTTTAGCACCAGCCAATTACTTGACAATGCTCACTAAGTCAAGGTTGACACTGGCCTTTTTTATTTATTTTTTATTTATGCAATTTTTAACGTTGTTGTTGTTGTTGTTAAGTGCCGTCGAGTCGGAGTCGACTCATGGCGACCCTCTGGATAGCTATCCTAAATTGTGTTCGGTCTTGAGTCAGGCGGCTCATTGTTGACATACTGGTACCTATAGCTGCTGTTATTGTATCGATCCATCTCATTGCTGGCCTTCCTCTTTTGCGTTGACCTTCTATCTTGCCAAGCATGATGTCTTTCTCTAATGATCTCTCTCTTCGCATGATGTGTCCAAAGTATGAAAGTCGAAGTCTTGTCTTCTGAGCTTCTAAAGAAAGCTTAGGTTTGATCTCCTCTAGTACCGATTGGTTTGTTCTTCGGGCAGTCCATGGTATATACAGTATTCACCACCAGCACCATAATTCAAAGGCATCAATTTTCTTCCTGTCTATCTTTTTCACCGTCCAGCTTTCACATCCATATGATGTTATTGAAAATACCATGGCTTGAACAAGTCAAATTGTATGGAGAGAGACATCTCTGCTCTTGAGAATCTTATCTAGGTCTTTCATAGCCATTCTGCCAAGAGCAATGCGTCGTCTGATTTCTTGACTGCTTGTTGCTTCTTTATTGATAGTTGATCCAAGTAGGTTAAAGTTGTTCACGATTTCAATTTCTTCTCCTTCAACGATGAACCTGTTGATTATGCCAGTTGTCATGATCTTTGTCTTCTTTACATTAAGGTGCAGGCCCATTTTGAGACTATGTTCTTTGATTGTGAGAAGCAAATGTTTCAGATCATCTTCACTTTCAGCCAGTAATGTGGTATCATCAGCATAGCGAAGGCTGTTGATGAGTCTTCCACCAATCTTCACACCTCTGTTGTCTTCATACAATCCTGCTTCTCTGATGATTTGTTCTGCATATAAATTAAACAGGTGGGGGAAAGTATGCAGACTTGTCTTATACCTTTGCTTATTTTAAACCATTCTGTTTCTCCTTGTTCCATTCGAACTGTTGCTTCTTGATCAATGTACAGATTGTGCAAGAGTATGATCAGGTGTTCTGGTATACCCATGCTTCTTAATATGGCCCAGAGTTTCTCATGGTTTATACAGCCAAAAGCTTTGCTATAGTTTATAAAGCACAAATAGAAATCCTTTTGGTATTCTTTAGTCTTTTCAAGGATCCATCTCACATCCGCAATGATGTCTCTCGTTCCTCGCCTTTTCCTGAAACCTGCTTGCACTTCAGGTAGTTCTTGTTTCAGGTATGGTTGTAGTCTCTTTTGAATAATCTTCAGTAGAATCTTGCTGGCATGTGGGATCAGAGCGATTGTGCGATAAGTTCCACAGTCAGTTGGATCACCTTTCTTTAGTATTGGTATAAACACAGATCTTTTCCAGTCAGATGGCCATGATGTTGTCTTCCATATTTCTTGGCAGAGCCTTGTAAGTATGGTAACAGCTGCATCAGATTGCTGTAATACTTCTATGGGAATGCTATCAATGCTTGGTACTTTGTTCTTTGATAAGGCTTTCAAAGCTGCTTCAACTTCTTTCATCACCAATGGTTCCAGATCATAAGGTACAGGTTGAAACGGCTGTTGGTCCACTTGATCTTTATCATATAAAAACTCTGTATATTCCTTCCATCTTTTCTTGATCTTCTCAGCATCATTCAACATAGAACCTTGAGCATCTTTAACATTCCAATTCGAGGCTGGAACTTTTTCTTTAACTCTCGTAGCTTTAGGAAAGCCGATCTTGTTCTTTCTCTGATAGCTTTTGCTTCTATTTGCTTGCATGTGTCATTGTAGTACTTTTCCTTGTCCTGTCTTGCTGCACTTTGGAAATCTCTGTTGAGTTCTATGATTGTCTTTCCTTCTTTGGCTTTAGCTTCTCTGCATTTCTGGGCAATTTTCAGAGTTTCTTCCGTCATCCATTTTGGCCGTTTTTTCTTTTTCACCTTTTGTAGAGACTTCTCGCTTTCTTCCAACACAACCTTCTTGATGTCATTCCATAACTTTTCTGGAGCTCTGTCATTTGTATCTAAAGCAACAAATCGATTTTGAAGGCAGTCTTTAAATTCCAGTGGTATATTCTCAAGGTCATATTTTGCTGCATTCATGAGTGGTTTGCTCTTTTTCAACTTTAGCTTAAGTTTGTATACTAGTAGTTAATGATCTGTACCACAGTCAGCTCCAGGTTTTGTCTTTGTTGATGTTATAGAGCTTTTCCATCGTTGACTTCCACAGATGTCTATCAGTCTTTCTCCAGCTTCATTTCTGTTGCCAAGTCCATATTTTCCAACTACTTTGTCTTCTTCTTTGTTGCCAACTTTTGCATTCCAGTCACCCATGACTATCAGGATATCCTGTTTTCATGTTCTGTCAATTTCAGCTTGTACTTGTTCATAGAACTCTTCACTTTCATTCTTTTCTGCAGCTGTTGTTGGGGCATATACTTGAATTATAGTTGTGTTGATAGGCATTCCTCATAGATGAATAGAGATTAAGCGTTCACTGACTGCATTGTATTTCATTACAGTTCTTGCATGTTTCTTCTTTATTATAAATGCAGCACCATTTCTTCTTTGTCTTTCATTTCCAGCATAGTAGATCATGTGATCTTCTCATGCAAAGTGCCCGATGCCAGTCCATTTCAGTTCGCTGATACCCAACAGATCAAGTTGTACACGTTCCATTTCATTCTTGTTCACCTCCAACTTCCCTTGGTTCATGCTTCGTACGTTCCATGTTCCAATCTGTAAGACATCTTTACAGCTTTTGACTCTCATTTCATGCGCAGCTACATCAGCAGTCAGACGTCCCGAGGGCTTTGATCCAACCACATCATAAATGCTGGCTTTACTCTGAAAAGTCTTCAGCTCTTCCCCAGTAGCTAGTTGAGTGCCTTCTGACCTAGTGGTCTCATCTTCCAGCACTATAGCACAATTTGTTTTGTTGTAACTATCCATTGGGTTTTCATGGCAAGATACAGAAGTAGATTGCCGGGCCTTTCTTCCGCGCAGTTTAAGTTTGGTGTTGTTGCCGTTGTCACAGAAATATGATCCTCCACCGTCAACACTATCTCATTCTGCTGCTGCCCAGATAGGTGGTTTGTCTTGGTCTGGCACCTCAGCTGAGACCTGTCCATCTTGGGAGACCCTGCCAGTAGTTAAACTACCGATAGTTTAGCTCTCAGCATCACTGATGCACACAAGCCCTCACAGCATGACAAGCTGCAAACCAAGTTAATTAACACAAGATAATTCACTAGTTACAGTAAAGAACCATTTCACATAAGAGGAAATAAACAATATCAAGCCTCATGACACTGAGACATGAAAAAAGTACAAACTATTGTTCACTAGCCCACCACTAAGGGGAGAGGCCAAAACTATCATCAAAGGAAAATATATAGGTAATAAGACACATACTGGTGCAGATATCCACTTTAATGATCGACCATCACCCTCCTAAGAGGAGGGCCTCAGTGAATCTAAGGGCTTCGGAGATTGACCCATACTTTCTCCAGCAACCAATTGAATTAAATGAGTGGGATCAAAAAAGGTATAATTAATCCCCTGAAATTTTATCAGACACTTGCACAGATATCGTAGGAAGAACAAGCCCCCTAACTGCAAGACTTTAGGATGCTGCAGTAAAAATTGCCGTCTGTGTTTCTGGTTTGCTTTGGAGACATTGAGAAACCTACAGATGGAAGCTCCCATAAATAATTCATTCCTAGCTTTAAAATACAGTTTTAACAACTAGTCATGATCAAGCTCGAGGGCCAGCATAAGCAAGAGAGTAGCAGGTGGGAGAGTCAAATGAAGGTAGTTGAGTAGATGAAGAAGATCCGGGCTCTATCTCTGTGGGGAGATAGAATATCCTAGCCAAAGGAGGATCATTCTAAAGGGATCTTTAACAAAGAGGTAGCATGAGTTGAACAACTCCTTCGGCAAAACAGAAGGTACCCTAGGAAAGTTCAATAAGCACAGGTTTCTCTTCCATACAGAGTTCTCTAAGGTTTCAATCTTTAAATGGATACTAGATATATCTTTAAGAACAGTACCTGCAAATGTAGTTGAATCTTCTGATTTAGCATCCAATTGGGTCACCCTTGTTGTCAATTAGGCTCCCTCTTGCTTCTTTTGATCGACAGCTTATACTATCCCAGAAAGAACATTTTGAAGTGAGGTAAATTGGGAGAAGAAAGAGGATTCCAAGGACTGCAAACTGTCCCAAAGAGTCTCAAGGTTAAAAGTTGTAGGTCTCATTAGCAAGGACCTAGACTCCAAGACACCAGAATGTCAGCTGAGGAGCCAAGCAAAGCACCTTTTCCGAACCACAGGAAAGTGAGGGTCCTGACTCAGCAGTTCCGGTATCAACTGGAGTTCCAACTGAAGCTATGGCCATCTTTGCCTGTCCCGGCATGGCAGCGGAGCCCTCCCTCACTAACAGCATCTCAGACAAGACCCGCCCAATACTGGGTGGCCTGCCGACAATGGATTAACGCTGTGGGGCTCAAGGTCTCATCGAATTCAAAGAGATGCAAGGAGCCACCTTCCACTCCTGCTGTCCCAAGCGAGCTTTCTTCTGGAGGAATATCTCGGGCTGCACCAGCAGACTGCATGAATGCATCGAATGGCCCTTTAGCCACTTGAACGTTCCTCTGCAGCTCTTGCTACTTTGCTTTCCATTTCTGAGGCATTGTAAGACAGGTAATTAATTTAAGAAAAGCAAAGTCCGGAGCCGCTCAGAGCGTGGCTAGCATGCATCAGCCATCTTGGCCCCCCATCTTCCTTCTGAGACTTGCCTTTTTTCAAAATGCAGCTTTTCGATACCAAGCCCTGCAGCTCTGAAACGCACTTCCCCAAAAACTTTATAAAAAGGTTAAGAAAGTGTTAAAAACCTGTTTTACTATATAAGGCCTTCAATTGATTCTACCCTTTATCCCTCTTTTCCCCTGTTTCATTCCTGGTTCTCAACTAATGAACTATAGTTTTGAATAGTACTCCCTTCCCAGTGATTTTGTTATATGTTCTGCCTGAGGTAAATATTGTTCTATTTCAATTTCCCTTCCCCTTTTTTCTCTTTTTTGTTAGTTTTATTTATGCTTGTTTAAACATTGTTAATGTTTTTTCTGTAAGCTGCTATGCTCTATATTTTATTGTAAACCATCATGCTGTAGAACTCAAATGGCGGTATAACAAATCACTTTAAATAAATAGTTTTGAAGTTTTGATGTTACTGTTTACAATTGCAAATTCTATGTAAAAGTTAAAGTTAATGTAAACCGCCTTGATTAAATGAAAAGGCAGTATAGAAAAACTGTTAAATAAATAAATACACAACAGGAACTTAGCTAAGGGAGACAGGATAGAAGGTGATTCTCAAGGTAGAGGGTTAAACTCCAGGCTCAGAGTGAACCCAGGAAGCACAGACTAGAAAGAGTAAGCCCCAAGGAAATATGCCAGGATCGTTTATATATTTATTTATTTTATTTATTTATTTAACATGTTTTATATCCCGCCTTATCCTTCAATCAAAGCGGCCACAGTACAATACAATACATTTCAATACATGACACATGTACAACAGAGATTACATTACAAGTTTTGTATCCCACCTTTTCCTTAAATCAAAGCGGTTAATACAGCACAAGTTACATAAAAAGGTAGGGAAACAAGCATCAGATTGTCAGAACATAGACACATACATAGGGAAATACAATACATACCTTACATTATACTTGACTACACAAAGCAAAACAACAAACAGAACCAACATAGATCAGCCATTTCCTTGCTACCCCACGGACCTACGCCCAAGGGCCACGCCAAAGGGCCCTTTGGCGTGGTCCTTAGGCGCGGGCCCGCAAGGCGCGGGCGCGCCGTTGTAATGGCGTCTTTTAAATCCGTTGCTGCCCCGATGTGATTGGCAGATGCCGTTCAAACAGCTGATCGTTGGTGGAATCGGGGAGGAAGGGGGAGCTCCCGCTCTCACCCCCGTCGACGCCGCTGCCTCACTGAATTCTTAGTGTTTTCTTTTTCTTCTGGCCCTGCATTTTCGTTGGTAAAACCTTTTCAGTAATTTTGTTGCACAATATTATATTTATTGTTTATTAACATTTGATATACCGCCCCCATTACTTCGGGACGGTTTACAATAATATTTGATTTCTTTCTATGATGTCATTAGATGGTCCCTTTTATGCAAGGTTATGGCCTTATTCATCTTAATTATAGTCTTTAGGCCTTAAATTCAACTTGGATAATCCTACTAGCATGCTTATCCCTTTCTACATAAACTAGAAGCTCAGTTGTTAATTCCTCCACTTCTGAGTCTTTTTCCTCCCCGTCTTTTTTCTCTTCAGTTGACTTCTTGGTCCGTCCTTTGTTTAACTTGCGTCTCTGAATCTCCTATTTCCATCTCCACCTCAGCCTTTCTCTTAGTGTTCATTTCCAAGCCTTCTCTTTTTCTTTTATCATCAACCTTTTTTCTAGTGTTTTTTTCTGGATCCCATTTTTCTTACGAATCCCTTCTTTCTCCCTGTCCACCATTCTTTCTTCTGATGCTCTTTTCGAAATTCCTTCTTTCTCTTTCCACCCCAACTTTTCTTCTGTGTCTTTTTGAGCCTGCGCTTTTTTTCTGCATATACCTTTCTTCTGGGGTTCCCACTTAGGTCTCTTCTTTCTCTCTCTCTATTTCTTTTTTTCACAGAAACCTTCAAGCATTTTAAGATGTCATCACTTGTACTTCTTTATTTTGATCTGTGAAATAAGTGATCTTAAATTTGCATCAGTTGCTTTTTGCAGTTTGTCTTGTGGCACTATTCCTCTTTCTTCCAGTTTTTGGCAGACTCTCTTGCGTACTCTTGATTTAAATATGGGGTGTGTAGCGTAAAGGTAGCAGTATATTATCTCCTCTTTATCTTCAAGGGTCCACTTAATTGTAGTTAATCCTCTTAACCTTTTCATTAAGTTCTGTGATTTATCTCCTGCTGGTCCATGAACAAGTTCGCCATGGGCTTTATCTGTGGTAGGGAGGTTACCTTTATCCGCAGTGCGTGCTCTATCGCTACTACTATCTCTAGTCTTAGTGCGTAAGCTACAGGTGGGCACCTTTTTATGTTGGGCAACATGCGGCAAGTATGTATTCTTCCTTTTCTTTCCCATCATACTTCAACTGTAGTGTCTCCTTACTGAGGTTTGGTATAAATTTGATAGAGCTGGTCACCTGATGAAGGTACTCAGCTAGACTTGAGGAGAAAACTTTATTCTCTCCTCCTAAGAGATACACAGCACTTCACAAGCTGCTGCTGGTGAATATTTATGTTACATTCCATTCTGACTCTGGTTGCGTTCCCAGTATAGTAAACCTGATGAACTAGCATTAAAATTTTTAACTTTATTCTACTAGTGACTGGAAATCAATATTGTTCAATCAACAATGACGTCACATGATCTGTTTTGCACTGTATAATAACTTCACAGCCATATTTTGTTACAGCTGTATATGGTTTAAGTCAGAAAGTTAACACCAGCTAAAAGAAAGTTATAGTCACCCAGTCAACGTATACTCAAGGCAAGCATTAAGTTTTTAGTGCTCTGGAATTAAGATGGGGCCTGAGAAATCTAATCTTCCTAAGAATATAAAAATATTTTTTATAAGACAGGAGATATAAAGAACACGGTAAAGTTTACCATCAAACAGAACATCTAAGGAGAGAATAGATCTTTTGATGGATTTGCAGGATTCTGCAATACATGGCTGATAAGATGGACTCATTTATATAAAACCAAATTGCTTTTGACTTTGATGGATTCAAAATCAACTTATGTGACTTATTGTAATCCAGTCAGCCATACTGCCTAACTAGCAGTTAAGATTCAGCTGAAATACAGAGGCTCCGTGATCAGTAGTCATAAGTAAATAAATATTGCCTGCATACAAATATGTGCTTATCCCCAAACCCTGGATAAGAGTAGCAAGAGGGGCAAGAAATATACTAAATAAGGTCAGGATTAAGACGAAGAGAGAGGAACACCAGAGATCAAGAGATAAGTTGCAGATAGATGCTCATCTATCTTACCTTGAAGGTCCACAACAAAAGGTATGACTAGAACCACTCAAGGATGATCCCAGTCATACCAGCATTCTCCCAACTAATCAGGAGGAGATGATTGTCAATAATGTTCTTTTAGGCTACCGTGGCTAGTATCATGATCTTTGCAGTTTTCCAGGTCAAGCCACATCTTAGTAAGCAGAACTGACATTTCAGCTATCAAGCTGTGGTTTTCTTCAGGGTGAAGTGATTATGCAGTGGATATCTGTTCTTTTATATAGTGATTCTCAAACCAGATTGGTGGAATTGAGGAGGGATATTTGAGTTTTGGTGGGAAAGTTCATTGAAGAAAAGGTGAGAATTTCTTCTTTCTAACTTTCCTGCCAGAATTCAAATATCCTGTCTCAATTCTACCAATCCAGTTTGAGAACCACTATATATACATCCACTGGGCAACCACTTTACCCTGAAGAAAGCCACAACATGATGGTTCTACTTACTAAGATGTGTCATAATCCAGAAAACTGCAGAGATCATGGTCAGTGATATCAAACACTGAGCTCAGATCCAACTGTATCAAAATATCCCTACCACCGTCCAAATGTATAACAATCTCACTCCATAGCTAACAATGCTGTCTTGGTACTATGGCCCTTCCTAAAATCTGATTGTCTAGGATGAAAAGAATTATTTGCATTTCAAAAGGTCATTAATTGCTGAGCCAACACAATTTCCTTTAGTTTAACTGAAGAAGATCAATCCACTTAAAAAAGATAACAAAGATAACTTAAACTGTAATTAATGACATCTAAAAGCAGCTGAGAAGATATGGAGTGTAGAGATCTGCAGTGTAGATAGCTTATGTATATAGTTAACCCGGTTATCCAAGTTTGTACTCCTGTTCATTGTAAAAACCTGACAGTTGTCGTTATGATCGTTATGTTATGATGTAAACCGCGCTGATCCTAAATAGCGCGGTATATAAGAAACTGTAATAAATAAAATAAATAAATAAATGGTAAATAATAAAAAAGGAGGCAACATAAGAAATACCATACTGGGTCAGACCAGGATCCATCAAGCCCGGTATTCTATTTCCAACAGTGGCCAGTCCAGGTCACAAGTGCCTGGCAGGTTCCCAAAAAGGCACATAGCTTCCACAATGCTCATCCCGGGACAGCAGTGGATTTCCTGGGCCCCCTTTAATAATGGTTGTTGGACCTTCCCTCCAGGAACCTATCCAAACCTTTTTTAAACTCAGCTACACTAACAGCTTTTACTACATCCTCTAGTAACGAATTCCAGAGTTTGATTACGTGTTGAGCAAAAAAATATTTTCTCCTATTAGTCTTAAACGGGTTACATTGTAGCTTCATTGTATGTCTCTAGTCTTTCTATTTTTTGATGGTGTAATCAACTGATCTATGTTTATCCGTTCCATTCCATTCATTAATTTATAGACCTTAATCATATTGCTCCTTAGCCATCTCTTTTCCAAGTTGAAAAACCCTAACCTTTTAAGCCTTTCTTCATAGGGGTATCCTTCCATTCTCTTTACCATTTTGGTGGCTCTTCTCTGTTTCTTTTCTAATTATCCTTTTTACGATATAGTGAACAGAATTACACACAATATTCAAAGTGTGGTTGCAACATAGAATGATGCAGAGGCATTATAAGGTTTTATTCTCCCTTCCTTTTCATTTAATCCTAGCATTCTAATTGCTTTCTTAATTGCTGCTGCACACTGGATGGAGGATTTCAACATATTATCCATAATGACAAAAACCCAAAACCCTATACTAAGATTATGGGTGGGAGGGAAAGAACATCAAGTAAACTGTGGCTTGCTACACAGTGCTCTGGCCTGTGCTTCTAAGGTAATTTCTTAACAATTTCCTGGGTAATCCACACATCCCTTGGTTTTTTTGGAGGGAGTCTTTCAAATTGCCCCTTTGATCTGTCACTAGGCTTTAATACCTATTGTAGTGAGGAATGCCCTCAAGAAGAGATGGAAATAGGGGAAAATCCTGTTGGAGTAAATAACACTGCACTGACACACAGGATTTTCAAGCCAGAGATGAAAAAAACACAGCTCTCTGCTGAGCTCAGGCCACATCTCAGCTCAGAGGAGGAGACAGGCTTGTTCACTGATTGGTCACGCCCAGGGGAAGGTCAGGGAGTGCAGGGAAGTGAACCCCTTTTAAATCCTCAAGCAGTGCAGAGAGAGAGAGAGAGACGGGAAGCAGTTCAGGAAGGAGTTCAGGAAGAACTGCCAGAAGGATAAGCAAGCTAGAACCTTGGAGCAAAGCAGAACCTTGGAGCAGTGAACATTGGAGCAAGGATCAACCTTGGAAGAAACGTTACTGCAAGGTAGAGCCTGGGAACAAGAAAGCTAGCAGAGCAAACACGTGGAGAAACGGTAGTTGGACCTACAGCAGTCAAGGCTATAATAGCAATAGAGGAAGCCAAGAGGAAAGCTATCAGCAGAACAATTACCAGAAGGGCAGTGGAAATAGCAATAAGAAAGCTGAGTTCCAGAGCCTGGGAGATAGCAGGAGAAAAGGTACCAGCTCTTATCTAAAAGTCCCTGTCAAAGGTAATGCTGATATTTCTAATTTTAACTCCTTGCTTGAGAAGCCTTTTACCTATGCTAACGTCCAAAAGACAAACCGAGCACCTTTAGCTGATAGCAAGTGGGGGAAGGGATTTACCCTTGCTGAGAGCTATCCCTCTGATAAAAGCAGGACAGCTGAAACCCCTGGGGTAGGAGCCATAAGCAAGCTTTTATCAGAAAAGGAAGATGTTTATCCAAATGAAAATGTGCATAAACAAGCTGAATTGCTTTTAAGCCAACTTCGGGAGTTTCTGGAAAGGAAGTCAGGGAAAGATAATAAACCTGACAAAGATACCATTAACTCTAGCTCTGAAGAAAGTATGCAGGTGGATGTTTGTTTGCCTACAATAGAATATGATCCTTCTGCCATGGACTGTTCAACATGTCTAATAGAAAACAGCAGTGTTAAAAAGCATTGAAAACTGTATGAAGGAATACAGAGTAAATTTGCCATACCTGCTGCCACATTGGAAAGCTTTACACATTGTTTAACAAGCTTAATCACCTGTTGAAAGTAAGAAGCCGTGCTGTAAAGAAAAGCAGCTGTTTCAGTTATGTGTTTTTCCTTAAGTGACCACATGAGGCAGTGCCTAGTGGAAAGCAAGAGGGCCTGTGAAACAGCCAAGTAGTGCTGAGTTAATTTCTGTTGCATTTCCTGTGTTTCTGTTTCAACCTTTATGTTGGAGTTGCATCCTTTTTGCGTTTGTTGTACTGAACTTTGATGCGCTGGAGAAAATCCCCACAAATAAATATTCTTGCAGTCTTTACTACTTGTGTCATAACTACAACTCAGTCCTTAAGGGAGACAAGCAAACTACAGGTCCCAGAATTCCTGGGGACAACTGATGCAGCTTTATTCCAAAAAGGACATTCCAAAGGCCACTCCTGCCTGTAAGCCCTTGGGCCCAGGTAGGAGCGTCGCACTATCTAAAACAGTTTCACAGATCTTTTGCCCCCTTACTGGGAGTCTGCTTTGTACAGGTCTCTAGCAACAATTTCTTTATTTCTACTCAAAGAATATTTACCTGTTCTTCCTTCTATGCTAAACTATACTCTAATTTGATTAAAAATAAAAGCTGTTGAGAGCTACTGAGGTTTAAATTTAAGCTGAAAGCTCTCTGGAGCTACTGACTAAGGTTTAATTTTAAATTAAAAACTCTTTGGGACTGCTGAGCACTGAGTGAGTTAGCAAATATACTGAATTCTAACCCAAAGAATTCCCTTTTCCCCAAGATTTAGAGAATTTCCCAGATCAGCTGGAGAAAAGCATGAATTAATAGAATCAATGATCTTCTCAAGCGGTAGACTAGACCAGACCATAAAGTGAAATTCACAAAATAACTCTGCCTAACAGACGAAGTACAAAATGTTAGTGAATTATATGAAAGAAGGGAGGGCGGGGTCAACAGAAGCAACTTCATTGAAATGACCAGAAATTTTATCCTTTAGATGAACTGCAAACTGGTCAGGGCTGAAGCCCATTATACTTAACATACAGCTAGTGGAGGAACAACAGCGCAAAATAACTGTCGAAGGTGGTTGTCTAAAGTATGAATTATCTTGGAAACAAAATTGTTCTTCGCAGATTTAAATTTAGATTTAATAAAATACAAATAATATGATTATCTGGACAAGAAATCAATTTTTGACTACTGATGCTCTGCCTGATGTAAACAATTTCTTAAACTTGTGAAGCTTGTAATTATACCTTGGATGGCTGTGTTGCTTTTATCTTATTTTCTTATATTTAAGAGAGTTTAACACTAGAAGCTCCAAAAGGAATTTTACCTAGAAACCTCAAAGTGCATCAATTGATGCATTATCACAACGACTACGTTTAGCATGAAATGCAAATGTGAATTAATGTGAAGTTACTTATTTGTTAAATACATGCAGTATGTGATGTCATTACATGTCATCATGTGTTTATTGTTTGTAATGTCGGAGTAAAACTGTAAACAGTGATTGAGATGCGCCACCTAGTGGGAACATGAATTTATACCTAGAAGCCCCAAAGTACGTCAATTGACACTTTCAAAACAATTGAGTGCATCAATTGACGCACTTTGGGGCTTCTAGGTATAAATTCATTTTCCCAATAGGTGGTACATCTGTCATTAATTTTCGATGCACATATTTGAACATCTTGACCTTGCTACCAAAGTCATGGAACATGACTGACATGGTTCTAGCAGTGGCGCTGGTACAGAACTTCGAAGATGCATTTGCGTTAATTGACACACTTTGGGGCTTCTAGTGTTAAGGAGGTGGATCAGAGGAGGATGTATAACAGCATGGTAACTCCTTGCATTGATGTCTGTGAGAAACAAAAAGTACAGTAGCACCCCCATGCCTAAGAGGGGCAATGGACTGAAAAGAAAGAAAAATTGGGACAAGCCTGGATCAAATAATAGGATTCACCATCTTTAAGCCAGAACTCAATTACGTAGCTATCTCTAAAAAATTGGCACTAAGTCCCTAACTTTCTCCCTAACCGAATATCATTTTACGTGAAAGCCAGATCCAAATTTGACTGGCTAAACGTAATTTAACCAGTTTGCTCCAACAATTTTCAAAGACCGATCTAGCTGGCTAGGTCCTTACATAAATACCCAACACCCGCTCTTAAACCAAAGCACCACTCCAATTCACTATTGCTTACTAATACTTCATAAACAATTCAAGGCATAAAAAGGCAAAATTGACCTCAGGATGGCTCAAACCCTACATTTAGTGAGAAAACTCACTATAGGGAATAGCTGACGCTCACATCACAGGTCAAATAGCCTCCATACTCATCCAAAATCATTTAGCATTAATAATTTCAAACCACATCAATTACTACTGGGAAAACACGTAAAACATTACTAAAACATCCACTAAAAACATACACCATTCACAACATACATACAAAAAGCGTCATCATACTGCAGTTGCTGCGTAGAGCAGTACAGGAACAAATTATGCCCTCCTAAATAAAAAAAAGGACAAAATAAATAGCTTATATTCAATAAACAACCAACATAGGTCAACAAATACTTATCTCTTCAAAGCTTCAACCCCATAGCTGCTCCACCGTTTCTTCCGTTTGGAGTTTACGGATATTGGAAAATCTGCTGCGTTGCGGTGGAGCAGCTACGGGGTTGAAGCTTTGAAGAGATAAGTATTTGTTGACCTATGTCGGTTGTTTATTGAATATAAGCTATTTATTTTGTCCTCTTTTTTGTTTAGGAGGGCATAATTTGTTCCTGTACTGCTCTATGCAACAACTGCAGTATGATGACGCTTTTTGTATGTATGTTGTGAATGGTGTATGTTTTTAGTGGATGTTTTAGTAATGTTTTACGTGTTTTCCCATTAGTAATTGATGTGGTTTGAAGTTATTAATGCTAAATGATTTTGGATGAGTATGGAGGCTATTTGACCTGTGATGTGAGCGTCAGCTATTCCCTATAGTGAGTTTTCTCACTAAATGTAGGGTTTGAGCCATCCTGATGTAAATTTTGCCTTTTTATACCTTGAATTGTTTATGAAGTATTAGTAAGCAATAGTGAATTGGAGTGGTGCTTTGGTTTAAGATCGGGTGTTGGGTATTTAGTTGATTGCTCTTGTACAGCCCTTGTGATTTAGGTCCTTACATAGCCATCTATGTAAAATGGTATGAAACCTAAGTGCGACTAGAAGTGTCTTGCCCAAGATCACAAGGAGTGCCAGTGGGATCTCTTAGGTACTAGGCTGTTGCTCTAACCACTAGGCTAGTACTCCACTTCTTCATTAAGTATCCTTCAAGTATTTAAACATCTGTATCATATCTCCCCCGTCCTTCTCTAGGGTGTACCTATTAAGGTCATCAAATCTCTTTTCATACATCTAATGCTCCATATCAATTTGGTTGTCTTCCTCTGAGCTGTTTCAAGTCCATATCCTTTGTGAAGTATGGTTTCCAAAACAGAACACAATACTCCAAGTGAGGCCTCACCACCAAGTTGTACAGAGACATTAATACCTCTTTCCTTCTTCTGATTATGCCTCTCTGTATGTAGTTTAGCATCTTTCTTGCTTTGGCCACCACCTTGCCAGATTGTTTTCACCACCTTGAAATCCTCTGATGCTGACAAATGCTCGAGGCCGCGGGCCGGGTCCCGCGGCCGTCAGTAACCTGGGCCCGGGCCCGGCCTCGGCCTCCAGCACGTGACAGGGGTAGGGGGGGGGGCTATGGAGGCAAGGCTGTGCGGCATTTGAAATCGCTCCGGCGCGCTGTCGGAGCGATTTCATTGGCTGCCAGAGTGGGGGGGGCTGGGCAGTGTCGCCGAGGAGCCGCGTGGCTGTCTCTTTCTCGCCGCGGCTCCTCGTGAAGCGGTCGCATTCCCACCCGCCCGCCCCTTTGTTTGGAGGAGGTTTGGGGGATGTTGCAGCTGGGGGGGGTTTTCGGGGTACAGAGCCAGCGCTCGCAGGAGCGGCACGGGCTTGAACTGGTTGACGAGCAGTGGGGGCTAATTGCTGCTCGGGGTGGGGCGAGACAGCCCGGTTGGGGGTCTCGGCCCGGTAGCGGGGGGGGTGGGAGCCGGCCTTTGCTACTAGCATGGCGAGGCAGGCGGTGGGGTTTGGGGGGAGGAGGATGCTCCGCCTTGCTACTAAGATGGCGGGTGGGGGGGCATCCTCCGGCAAAGGGGTGCGGGGTTGGGGTTATGTTCAAGTATTTTATATTCAGGCCCATGTTGGGTCGGTTGTTTACAAGTTGTAAATAAAGCTGCGACCAAAAAGTTTATACCAAAATACAGTTGTTTGTGAATTTGTTGGGGGGGGGGGGTGGGAGCGTTATTGGTGGGGGGGGGTTAATTCTGGGAAGGAGGCGAGGAGGGCTTCCGGGTTACCAGAGTTACTGAAGGTCCTGGTCCATGCACATCAACCTTTTGCCTCCTATCACATACAACTCTTTTGGATTTCTGTATCCCAAGTTCATTCATATTAAATGTTAACTGCCAAGTATTAGGCCATTCTTCTAATTTTTGTAGATTTATCTAGTTATTGATTGATTGATTTTAGTATTTAACTCACTCCTTTCCTTTCTTATGTCGTCTGCTCCCTCTGAGGTGTTCACTCTTTGGAAACCTTCACGCAATTTCAAAAAGGAAAACCTTTCCTTTTAACTTTTCAGTAATATCACTCAATCAATATCAAACAATTTTGGGTTGGAGTTTGGGATTTTATTAAAGATATATTTCAACTGCATTCCCCTTTGTCAGTGCAAATAATCTTTCTTAGATAATTTCGTTTGCAAGAGCACTTATCGGAAAATAATAAAAAGCTTTTTGACATTTTGGTCTCTAAGGTGATCCAACATATTATGCGCTGCTGGAAGGACACTCGAGAACTGTTAACCTTCTGGTGGTATTCAGTTTGTCAAATTTGTAAATTTGAAGGTGCTGCATCAATTTTTACAAATCGTATTGATAAGGTAGAAAGAATCTGGAAATCACTTGATGTATACTTGGCAATGTTATTATTGATTTACTGTAACTCTACCCCCTTTTTTCCTTTTATTTTTTGTTCATACTTTTAATATTATTGTAACGCTTATATTTGGAGTTGAAGTCTTATTGTAAGTTGTATTTCTGAAAAATATAAATAAATTTAAAAAGATTTAAAAAAGCAATATCACTCACAAAGACATTGAACAGAACTGGTCCTTGAAGCGCTCCACTGCTCATCTTTCTTTCTTCGGAGTGAATTCCATTTACCACCACCCTCTCTTGTCTGTCAGTTAACCCATTTCTGATCCATTTCACCAACTTGGAACCCATCCCTATGTTGCTCAGTTTATTCATAAGTCTCCTATGAGAAACGGTATCAAAAGCTTTGCTGAAATCTACTGCATGCCCTTGACCTAGTTCTCTAGTCACCCACTCAAAGAAACCAGTTAGATTTGTTTGTCACAATTTTACTTTGGAAAAAAAAGCATGTTGCTTTGGATTTTGCAACCCTTTCAATTCTAGAATGTTCACCATCATTTCAGCAGTATTCCATTACTTTTCCCACCACCAAGATAAGGCTTACGAGCCTGTAATTTGCCACCTTTTCTCTGTTACCACTTTCGTTAAGGGCATTTCCAATCCCACGGAACCTCTCCATCTCCAAGGATCTATAAACACGTCCTTTAAAGGTCTGGCCAACCTATCTGAGCTTTCTTTCTCCCCTCTTGTGTATGACTGTGGAGCTAGAGGCCACTGTGGTACAATCTATGCCAGCCAAAGACAGAAAACTGCCTTTGAGTTTGGCCTTTATGCTAGTCAGGTTTTCCATACAAGTGAAGTCTCCTTGCACCATTACCTCACTGGTCAAGAGAGCCCTCCCATGTTCTGGAAAAAATGGGTGGCATAAAAAGGTCAATATTTTTGTATAGCTACTTGCTATTCAGATAAGGTAGAACCTGAGAGATCTCTACACTTGTAATGGCATTGTCTTTGATACTCTGAAGGAAAGCTGGACAGGGGTTAGGGAATTTATAGACAATGTTTAATCCCCTTTAAAGACATGGACTTCCTTTTTACCATGCATCCACCTGAGTTCAACAATCCAGGTAGCGAGGATGGTAGTTTTTCTGCAAGCTACCCCACATCCCTCAGGAGTGATTATTTTTGTTTACTTGAGGGGGGTGGGCTAAATATAAAAAAAAAAGAAAATTAATGTTTTTGGAAAGAAAATTTGAAAGAACTTACAATTTCACTCCAATTTTAATCATGGTTTAATCTGTAGTCAAAAAGGAAGTGGATCTATGGAGCCAAGGGAAGGGCAGGCCTGGGGCAGGAGTAACAGGAGAAGAGGGGCTGGATTAGGGAGTACAGTGACTGTTCTTTGCTCTGTTCCAGGCTCCTCTCTCCCTTCCTCTCCCCCCCCCCCCCGCCCCCCAGGCTGCTGAGAAGGGAGGGGCTGAAGTAGAACATCCCTTCTGCTCTGGAATCTGAGAAGAAGTGGTGGAACTGGGTTCAAGTCTATCTCCCCAAAAAATGAAGCCCTGATTTTAATACATCTTAAAGGGCTAGTATGAAAGGTGTTGTGGGTACATAAGCTTTTGAGACTTCTTCAGATAAAGAAGTGGCCTTTGTGATCTTGGATGTTCATGTATGCCAACATCCCTTATGCTGGTTATTAACATACAAAGACTCTAACTTTCTCTAGAACTAATACTGTTACTAATATTGCACTAAACATTGTTCCCAAATGACTCACTTTTTAAGGGTAGAATGTAAATATATATAATGCCAATTTTTCAAACTGCGGAATTTGTTTTTCCTTTTGTGTGTGTCTGGAATTTTTCTCGCTCTGGAAAAAATCTTTGCTCTTGTAATTGCAACATTTATGAGGTGTTTTTATTTCCTTTTCTTGGTTGAACAGCTACTCCTTAAATCATCTGGCCTTGGGTACTTGTTTTGCTACCCCTCTTTGCATTTAAGCAGGCAGTCATACTCCTGCTCAGAGGAAACATTACCATCCTTGTTATCTGAGTCCCTGCACTGTGGCTATTCTGGGCGCACAGAGCTGCACCAGATGCCCTGCTGTTCCACTCGCAAACCAGGCATGGTCTCCTGTCCTACCAGCCCAGACTCCCCTCCTGCATATGTGATAGCGCCAGCTGTGAAGCCTTCATCCGTTTGTCCATCTGTCCTTATGCATAGGTTTGTTTGCACTTGTACAAAGAAGCTTATGAATTCTGATAAAGGCAGGCAGTGTCAAGAGGAAGGTCTGCCGGCGGGAACCCCACACTGGCATAAGAAGAAAAAAAAGCTGTGGTAGTGGCGAAGAGTGTCAGTAGCTGTCAGTAGGGACCCAGTGTGTGCGGGTGAAGACTCAACCTGCTGGCACGAGAAGAATAAAAGAGCCATTGCAGCAGGCAAGTAGCTGCTGTTGTCTGCCTGCAAATTCCTTGGTGGCAGACGAGGAGAAAAGCTGGCCAGGTGGAGCAAAAGGTTTGAAATATCTAGGGGGAGGAAGGAGGGGTAGGGAAGACAGCGTGAAAGGTGGGAAGAAGGGGCTTGAAAGGAAAGTGGGGATAAAGGGGGAGAGGGTGGAGAAGAGGGTGCAAGGGGGAGGAGGAAAAGGGATGGAGGAGAAGGACTATCCACCCCCATCCCACTGTCCACACAGAGCCATCTAGTTATTACACACACACACACACACACACACACACACACTTACACACATTTATCCGTACCCCTCATAAACTCACACACACATACACCCCATTTATCTCCACCCCTTCCCCGCACCCCTTCCTCCCACCCATCCCACAAATATCCATCCGCCTGTCCCTATCATACCCCACATATCTCCACCCTTCACACAAACATACATCCTACCTCCATGCCTACCCACTCACGTATCCATTCACCTATCCCTCAGATGTGCACACACCCACCTTCTCACCTATCCTCACCCCCACCCCATCCATCTATCCTTCACACAGACACACCCACCCAATCTCTCCAACTTCCCACACAAATACCCAAACACCCATCCACTTATCCCTCACAGATACCCTACTTCTCCACCTATGTCTATATACACGCATCCTTTTCACCCATTCACACATATCTCTCCCTACACACACTCATCGACATATCCCACACACACACACACACCCATCCACTCAAATATATACATGATACCATTCACACAAAGCCCTCGTGTAGCGCCCCCATGCATTCGCCTATAAAACCACGCAGCCCAATAGCCCTGCCACCCTAACAAAACACATTTCAGTCTTTCTACTTATTCTCCCAAACATGTATTCCTACATGCACACAGACTCAATGAAAATTTTTTAACTGTGTCAATAAAGTTAACAAATTACAATAAATTTTAATGTGCTGAAGCACAAGGTATGAACACCTCATCATTAGCTGCCCTCTGTTTCTGTGTTCTAGAGCCCATAAAACTGAGTGGAAATAACTGGAAGGTCATTTCCAAGATGTGTTACATAAACAAATGGTAAGGGAACCGACCAGGGAGAGCTCTGTGCTATGCTGGATTTCCAACGGAGATAGCATGTTGAATATTCAAGTAGACGCCCATGTGAGCAGCAGTGATCATCATACGGTGTGGTTTGAGATAAAAGCCAAGGTGGAATCCAATCACAGCAAACTCAAAGTCTTAGACTTCAAAAATGTTGACTTCAGTAAAATGGCCAAGTACCTGAAGGAGGAGTTGGTAGGCTGGGAGGGGTTAAGGGAAGTGGAATTGCAATAAAAGGTGCAATCGATAAATGCGTAAGGAAAGTAAATAAAAACAAGAGGAAAATGAAGCCTATTTGGTTCTCCAAAGAAATGGCTGCACAAATAAAGGCAAAAAACACAGCTTTCACAAAATTCAGAAGCTCGCAAACAGAGGGACACAGAAAAGAATACAAGATCAAGCTAAAAGAGACAAAAAGAGAAATAAGGATAGCAAAATCAAAGGCAGATGGCAAAAGATGTGAAATGTGGTGACAAGACATTTTCCAGGTATATTCGGGAGAGGAGGAAAATCAGAGGTGGAATTGCAGGACTCAAAAGTGCTGGGAATGGATTAATGGAAAGTGATATTGAAAAAGTGAAAATGCTAAACAAATACTTCTGCTCTGTTTTCACTAGAGAAAATCCTGGAGAAAGGCTACCTGTGACTGACAAATATACAAATGGGAATAAAGTAGATACCACACCATTCACAAAAGATACCACACCATTCACAAAAGATGCAAAACTGAAAGTGGACAAGTCTATGGGACCAGATGGGATACATCCCAGGATACTTAAAGAGCTCAGAGAGGTTCTTACAGGGCCTTTAAAAGATGTTTTTAATAGATCCTTGGAGACAGGAGAAGTTCCACAGGACTGGAGAAGGGCTGATGTGGGTCCTCTCCACAAAAGTGGTAATAGGGAAGAGTGACAAACTACAGGCCAGTAAGCCTTACCTCGGTGGCGGGAAAAGTAATGGAGGCGCTCCTGAATGAGGGAATAGTGGACTTCCTCGAAACCAACAGGTTGCATGATCCGAGGCAACATGGTTTTACCAAAGGACGATCTTGCCAAACAAATCTGATTGAGTTCTTTGACTGCGTAACCAGATTAAGGGCATGTGATGGATGTGATCTACCTAGATTTTAGCAAAGCCTTTGATATTGTTTCTCATAGGAGGCTTATCAATAAACTTAACAGTTTGGGGATGGGTCCCAAGATGGTGAACTGGATCAGAAATTGGTTGACTGACAGACTACAAAGGTGACTGTAAACGGAACTCACTCGGATAAAAGGAAGGTAATTAGCGGTGTGCCCCAGGGTTCAGTCTTGGGACCGGTACTGTTCAATGTAATTGTGAGTGAAACTGCTGAAGGACTGAATGGAAAAGTCTGTTTTTTTCCAAATGACACCAAAATTTGCAACAGAGTGGACTCCCCTGAGGGAGTGAGGAACATGAGGAAAGATCTACAAAAGCTGGAAGAATGGTCTAATGCTTGGCAGTTAAGATTTAATTTGAAGAAGTGCAGTGTCATGCACTTGGGAAGCAGAAATCTAAGGGAATTGTATGTGATACGGGGTGAGAGATTGGTGTGCGTGGATCAGGAGAAAGACCTCGGTGTGATTGTTTCTGATGATCTCAAGATGGCGAAACAGTGTAACAAGGCAGTGTCCAAAAGCCAGAAGGATGCTGGGTTGCATACAGAGAGGAATTACCAGCAGAAAGGAAGAGGTACTAATGCCACTGTACAAGTCTCTGGTGAGGCCTCACTTGGAATACTGTGTTCAGTTTTGGAGACCGTATCTCGCAAAGGACATAAAAAGGCTGGAAGCGGTTCAGAGGAAGGTGACCAAAATGATTTGGAGCCTGCATCAAAAGACTTATGAGAAGAGACTTGAAGACCTAAATATGTACACTCTGGAGGAGAGGAGGGATAGGGGAGATATGATTCAGACCTTTAAATAATTAAAGAGTATTATGGACAAACAAACCTCTTCCAAAGATGGGGAAGCTGTAAAACTAGAGGGCATAACATGAAGCTGCAAGGGGGGTAAACTGAAAGGCAATGTCAGAAAATACTTTTTCACTGAAAGGATGGTGGATGCTTGGAATGCCCTCCCGATGGAAATGGTGGGGGCAACACAGTGACAGAATTCAAGATGGCATGGGACAGACACAGTGAATCCCTTTATAGCAACAGGATAAAATCAAAATAAGCATAACTATCTCTTATATCTGAACAAATAGAGGTGACCTACAGGGAGCAGTGGGTACACCCCTAAACAAAGGCATAGGGAGGGGTGACCTGCACGGAGCAGCACGTGCAACCTCTTGCCACCTTGCTGGGCAGACTAGATGGACCATACTGGCCTTTATCTGCGGTCATATACTATGTTACTATGTTAATATGATGGGGGTCTAGGACTGGAAATGAGCTGATGGGGGCACTAGGAATGGAAATGTGCTGACTGGGGGGGGGGGGGTGAGCTTGGACAAAATCCCAGATAAAAAAACCAGGATACAACTTATTCAAATGCCCACGCACCAACAAAAGAGGTGGAGGAGTTCTCATCATAGCCAAAACCAGCTTGAAACTCTCAAGCACATACCGGAATTCAAGTACAGACATTGACGTGCTTAAAGTGGAAAACGCAGTATTATCAATTTGCCTCATATACAGATCCCCCTCGCCACACCATGAAACACTTGCCACGGCACTCGAGAACATATCCGCCACGCAGATAAAGAAATTCCAAATCATCTTGGGTGATCTAAACCTAGCTTCAATACCGCCTACACACACGAACACATTTCTGGAAGCCATGACCCAACTAGGGTATCAACACATCACAGCCCACATAGATTTAGAAAACATGGACCTTGATGCTCTAACAAGCAGCTGGGACACTGGAATTCAATCTGTAGCGCGCCAAACATGGAATACCCCCCAGAACCCGACTAAACTCCGCTCCAAACCCTGGTACACGGAAACACTGACAAAAATGAACAGGGATCTCAGGAAACTTGAAAGAAAATGGAGACGAGGCAAATCCATCGAAATCAAGACTGAATACCTCACCCACCTATCAAAGTACAAAGAAGAGGTCAATTCCGCCAAAAAGACGCATCACACCAACCTATTAAACAAAGCTATCAACAAGCCTCGTGAACTCTTCGAACTAGTGAAATCTCTAACCAAAACACCCCAGGAAGTCCAATATGACAACGTAATTTTTTATTTATTTTATTTATTTATACACATTTATATACCGCATCTTCCACAGTTCAGTTGCGGTTTACAGAGAACAACAATAAACAAAACAAGTTTGTTTTACAAGGAACGTCATATTATAAGTATGATTAACAGAATATAATTTACAAAGAACGTCATTTTAAGTATAGAGATAAGCAAAATAGTATATGTATTGAAGAACGAGGTAATAAACTAAACAGAATATATTGTCTAACAATGTAAGACAAAGCAGAACAGAATAAACTATATACAAATTTATATATATGTATATATATATATATATATATATATATATATATATGAGTAAAGGGCAAAAGAAATGGAATCATCAAGGGGTTTAACTATATGAGCTATCTGTGTGAGTTGAGAGGATTTTAATTGAAGCAGTCAGATGCCTGTTTAGCCTTTGTCTAAAGCAGGTGGGAGATTATCTATGTTGTTATAGTATTTGGTGAACAGATAAGTTTTCAAATTTTTGCGGAGTTCCATGATCTCAGTTAGTATTCGTAACTCCTCGGGGAGGGAATTCCAGATAGTAGGGGCTATGTGGGAAAAAGCTCTATTGTTTGTTGATTTATGAGCTGTTGTGTAATCTTTTGGGGGTTTTAGTTTGTTTAATTGTCCTTTTCTGTGTGTAGGTTTAGGTGGTTCTTTGTGTATTAAGTTACATAGTGTGGTTGGAGCCAAATCGTATAAGGCTTTGAATGAAGTTATTATTGTTTTGTAAATTATCCTACTTTGAATTGGAAGCCAATGGAGGGAAGCTAGTATTGGTGTTATATGTTGGAATGAGTTAACTTTCAGTATAATTCTAGCAGCTGCATTTTGTGCTAATTGCAATCGTTTGATGTTTTGTTTTGATATGCCCATAAGTATTATATTGGCAAAATCAAAATGAGGAGTTATGGTGGCCTGGATTATATTGATGAAGTCTTGTGAGAATACAAGAGGGCGTAGTTGTTTGAGCGTTTTTAGTTTGAAATAAATTTTCTTTATGGTATTGCTAATGTGCGTTTCCATGGTAAGATGTGTATCTAGTATAACACCTAGGTATCTTATTTCATTTTTTATTTTAATTTCTTGATTTTGGAGTCTTATGTGTGTTGGAGGGATATAGGATTTGTTTTTAGTCACAATTAGGATTTCAGTTTTAGCGTGATTTATGTGGAGATTTTGAGCTTTTAGCCAAGTTGTAATTTCATTATAGCAGTCCGATAGGAGTTGGAGTGGTAGATTGGGTATCGTAAATGGAATATACATCATAATATCATCTGCATAAAGATGATATTGTACTCCAAATTTTTTGAATATGTTGCAGACTGGCTTTATGTAAATATTGAAAAGTAGGGCTGATAACGCTGAACCATGTGGTAATCCAATTTCTTGTTTATATGTAGTGGAGGTTTGATTCCCAATTCTTACATTTTGTGTTCTATTGTTTAGGTAGGATGAAAACCATTTGTGTACTGTGGAGTTTAAGCCTATTTGTCTCAAGTTGTTGAGCATTATTGTGTGGTGTACGCTATCAAACGCAGCTGAAATATCAATGAAAAGTAGTATGAAGGCCTGCTTTTGGTTGTCAATGCCTCTTAGGAGCGTATCTATTAGAACTGTAAGGAGTGATTCAACTCCGTGGCGGGGGCGAAAGCCATATTGTTGCTCATCAAGTGGGTAAGATGAGTCTAGAAAATCTTGTGTCTGAAGTTGGACCACTGTTTCAATTATTTTAGCTAAGAATGGGATGCTGGATATGGGTCTATATGATATGGGGGAGGTTTTATCGAGTTTGCTGTTCTTAAGGATTGGGCGTATTTGCGCATGTTTGAGTGATGGTGGGAGGTAACCTTGAGTTAGTGAGAGGTTAACCATTGAGAAAATGTAGGGTAATAAAATTGACAGTGTGTTTTTTATCCATGTTACTGGACATGGATCTAGATAAGAAGTTGTAGTGTTTAGGCTGATGATGATGTTTTTTAGTGTCTCTTTAGTTATGGGATGAAAGTCTGTCCATTCGTCTGATGGTTGGTGTGATATGTTAATAGTGTCTATAGACATTGACGGCTTTTTGCTTTGTTTTGATAATGAAAGGCTAAAGTTTGTACTGTGATGTCTGTAATTTCATTGCCTGAAATTTGAGGGTTGGTTAGATTTCTGACAATGGAGAATAACTCTCTTGGTCTGTTGTAAGATTTTGACAGAATTTCAGAATAGTATTCTTTCTTTGTGCTGTCTAGGGTTTCTTTGTATTTATTAAGGTGGTTGTTGTATATTTCTTTGTGTATTATCAGTTTAGATTTGCGCCAGATGAGTTCTAATTTTCTAAGATTCCTTTTCATTTGTTTTAGAGTAGTATTGAACCATGGTTTGATATTAGACTTAGGGTGGATGCTCTTTTTATTTGTATGATTAATTTTGGCTGCATTGTTAATGGTTTCATGCCAATTTTTGACAGTATCATCGAGATTCGTTGGAGATGCTAATAGGTAGGGGACTGTTGAGTCAATGAATTCAGTATTATTGAACTTTTTAAATCCTGTAGTTGGGATACTTCTAGTAGGGTTATTAGTGCTAGTGACAGGATATGTAAGGTTTAATTTGATAATATAGTGATCCGACCAAGGTATTTGTGTACATTCTACGGCATCTGGATTAATAAGTTCGAATAGTGTATTGGGTAGAAGGATAATATCGAGTGTTCCACCTTTGGTGTGAGTAGATGTGTTTATTATTTGTTGATAGTCCATGTCTGATATTTATTTATTTTATTTATTTAACAGTTATTTATATACCGCTCTTTCCCTAGTATCAAGTGCGGTTTACATGGAACAGTATGTTAATTGGTATGTAATATACCAAGTCAGTTTACATAGAACAGATAATTATAATTTACAAGGAATGTTGTAACATTACAGATATAACATATTAGAAGATATATACATTGTTAGTTTAAATCTATAATCATCATGTGAATGAGAGTGTGGTATGGTAAATAGTGTATTAGTGACATTTATTTTGAAAATAGAGTATGTAATAATAATGTATAAATGTTAGCCTGTATCTATTTGAGTATTCTGTTCTGAGGGTGTATTGTAGTGTAATATGAATAAGTGAGTTTTTAATTTTTTTCTAAATTCTTTTATATCAGACAGCATCAGATAGCATCATAGAATAGTTTAGAGTCTAGTGTTGGTAGTGAGGGGAGGTTAAAGTCCCCTAGCATGATTATAGGGTGTTGTTCAGAGGATGAGCTGAGAAGTTCAATAAAAGAATCAAGGCAGTCTGATTTTTGGTCTGGGGGTCTATATACTAAGCAGAGTTTCAGTAGGCCAATTTTTATAAATAATGAGTCTATGTTATTTGAGATATTTGATTGGATTGTTTTGGCTTTTAATACCTTTTTTGTCATCATTAATACTCCTCCGCCTCTTTTATTAGTTCTGTGTTTGTAGAATATGTCATAGTTTTCGTTATCAAGTTGATTTATGTAGACTGTATCCGTATCTGAAAGCCAGGTTTCGGTGACACATAATATGTCTGGCTTTAAATCAGATAATCAAGCCACAAACTCTGGCAGACCACTACACATGCAAACTTACTGCAACCACACCCACTCTCTGTTTGAACACAACACACCGGTTAACCAATGTGATACAAGAACAGGCATGGAGCAACT
Source organism: Ichthyophis bannanicus (assembly GCA_033557465.1). Lineage (NCBI taxonomy): Eukaryota > Metazoa > Chordata > Amphibia > Gymnophiona > Ichthyophiidae > Ichthyophis > Ichthyophis bannanicus. The sequence continues at coordinate 166,492,114 of CM066032.1, read as the reverse complement.
TTCACAACATTGACGAACGGCAAATGATCAACATAATAACAAACATCAAGACCACCACCTCCCCACTAGACCCCTGCCCATCTGCCTGGGTTAAGGCGGCTAAGCATGATGTTGTGCATCAAGTCTTGCACATTGTGAACCAATCACTACAACAAGGAATCATGCCCGCTCAACTCAAGAAATCTATAATAAGGCTGATCCTAAAGAACACCACACTCAACAAGGACGACCCAGCATCCTACCGCCCCATCTCCAGCATATCTTTCCTAGCAAAGATCATTGAAAAGGCAGTCCTCCTACAATTACAAGATCATCTAGATGACCATGAAACCCTTGATGACCAGCAATACGGTTTCAGACAAAATCACGGGGTAGAAACACTCCTAATAGCACTACTCAACAATCTCATCAAAGGCCTTGAAGAAAAGAAGAAAATGTTTATACTCATTTTCATTGACATCTCTGCCGCCTTTGACATAGTCCATCATGGTATCCTCCTAGACAGGATCAAAGCAATAGGAATATTGGGGACCCCCTCAAATGGTTCTCTTCATATATCTCAAGCAGAATGCCACAGGTTCTAGTCGATGGCGAAAAAGCGGAAGCTTTCACTCAAACGCAAGGAATACCTCAAGGTTCGGCACTCTCAGCACTACTCTTCAACGTTTATATACAGCCCCTCTGTGAGATATTCAAACGGCACAATATCAACTGCCACATTTATGCAGATTATATCATGCTTTACACACAACTAGATACCGTCAACCCCAACTATAATCAACTTGAAACATGCCTGAATGAGATGACACAATGGTTACAGCAGAACAACATGAGGATAAACCATAAGAAAACTGAGGTGATGTATATCTCCAGTAAACCCAACTTTGAACCTCCTGCAACTATCACCCTGTGCGAGAATACATACAACACTAAGAATGAGATAAAATACCTAGGGGTCACGCTAGACAACAACCTAAAGATGGAAAAACACCTACGCAAAACCAATAAGGCAATCTTCCACAAACTCAGAGTACTACAATCTCTACGGAGCATCATTGAACCACACGATTTCAGGACTGTTGCGCAAGCACTTATTATGCCACACTTCGACTACTGCAACGCTATCTTACAAGGGCTTCCAAAGAAAACCCTAAACATTATGCAAATGGCCCAAAATGTTACAGCCAGGATCATCATGAGAAAAAACATTACTGAACACATCACACCTGTATTAATTGAACTCCACTGGCTCCCCATCACGGCTCGGATAAAATATAAAACACTGATAACCACATTCAAACTCATACATAACACAGCGCCATCCTTTCTCTCCACCTTTATCAACACGCAACCCTCAAACAGAGACAGAAGAACCGTCAACTCAGACACTCTACATGTTCCAACCGATATCAGATCTGTCAAAGCCAGTACTAGCCACCGAGCATACTCTTATGCTGCCCCCACCCTCTGAAACCAACTACCACCTGAGATACGAGCAATAAAAGACCTAATAGTTTTCAGAAAAAAACTCAAGACACATCTATTCCAGTGTCAATACAATTTGATGTAACTCCCAGGGGACTCCAAGCTGCTTCACTTCGAAACAATGAGAACTGTTATATGAAATGTAAAAATGTAAAAATTGTAGATATGTAAATCCTGAATCCGCTCCTTTAAACCATCTTCCTGTGTGCTGTGCTTTTCCCTTCAAATCAACGTGTTTATAACCCAAATTTTCTGTCATGATTGTCATCCTTCAACATGTAATCAAACCGCTATTGATCGCTGGAAGTAGCGGTATACAAATGTATACTAAATAAAAATACTAAATAAAATGCGCTGATGGAGAGCTGGAATAGGACTGGAAATGTGCTGATGGGGAGGGCTGGGACTGGAAATGGGCTGATGGGGGTCTAGGATTGGAAATGGGCTGAGGGGAGAGTTTGGACTGGAAATAGGCTGATGGGGGACTGAAATAAGACTTGAAATGGCTGATGGGGGGGGGGCTAAGACTGGAAATGAGCAGATGGGGGTCTAGGACTGGAAATGGGCTGATGCGAGGAGGTGGGAGAAGGAAGCGGATGCTGGGTGTGGCTGGAACTAGAAGGGAGCTGATGCTGGGGGAGGACTAGAAGGGGATGGGGCTGGGGGAATGAGGATGGAGAGTGGAAAATATATTTTGTGTGGGAGGGAAGAAAAATCTACTGTTGGCTGGGTATTGGGAGAGTAAATGGGGATTGAGGATGGAAGGGTGAAATTTGAGTTACTGATAAAGGAATAAAGAAAGAAATGGAAAAAGGGGAAAAATAAGTATGTTAAAGCAGAGGGAGAATGGAAAATAATCTAGAAGAGAGAAGAAAGGACAAATGGACAGCTAGCAGAAGACATTTATTTATCATTTCTTATATACTGCCTTTCATGATATCAAGGTGGTTTACATTAAACAAACTGGCATTATAACTTGGAGATAACTATTTTACAGGGAACATGGGTAATGGAGGGTTAAGTGGCTTGCCCAAGACCACAAGGAGCACCTGTGGCACTAGAAACCCCAGTCCTTCCGGCCCAAGGTTGTTGTCCTCTAGTGGGATTTGAACCCTTGACCTTCAGGCCTGAGGTACCTTGCCCCAAAAAAAAAAAAAAAAAACTTTTTCTATATTTCTCCCGCGGGGACTCTGTGCTGTCAGGGCACCATGCGGCCTTCCCAACAGCGGGGCAGAGGTGTTCAGCGCGGTAAGGGAGCGGGAAGGGGGGTAGGAGCGGGGGGGGGGGGTGCATCGGGGTTAGAGGCTACAGCTGGGTCTGGGTCGCGGGAACAGAGGGGCTCGAGGCGTGGGGCAAAAGGGGAGTGAGCGGGGGCGGGGCAAGCAAAAGAAGGATCGCAGGGGCCTTGGGGCTACTGTGACTGGGGGTAGGGGGCGGGTTGATGTGACGCCAATAGGGGTACCTTTCCTGTGGGGTCGGGTGACCCTTCTATTCCTCTTGCGGGGGGCAGGGGTAGTTTGGGGGGCGTTGCGGGTTTAGAGGGGCAGGAGGCGATGGGGGTGTCTGGTGTCAGCCCTTCTGTGGCTTGGGCAGGACAGTCTGCCGAGTGGGCAGGGGGTAGAGTGGGGGCTAATTTCCAGGGCGGGTCGGGTTTTCCCATGGGGCAGGGGGGCACGCCTTTGGCTTGGGAGCATTGGAGTGGGGGTGGACAGGGATCTTCTCAGGTAAACTGGATGGGGGCATGGCCGCCGCCTTGGGCCATGGCTGGTGTTTCTTCGCCGTTTGGTGTTTTCTCTCCTCAGGTCCCTCTGGGATGGCAGTTTCGGGATGCTCCAGATGTCCATCGGTCCGGCCAGCAAGGTGCGGGTGTATCGAGCGGTGAAGGAAACCGTTTGGGAGCGGACCCTGGTGCGGGGCCTGTGATGTCGACGGTACAGCACGGACTCGTTCCACCCGAGGGGACTACCAGCAGTGGTGCAGGTGAGTTGGCAATGGGCCTTTCTGGGGAGGTGGGGGGTGCGGGTGCTATGGCGGCAGCGCATAGCGTAGAGGAGGGTGACGTTTCGGCGGTAGCGGGTGATGTCGGCAAAAAGGCCAAGAAGAAAAGTAAGCACTCTCGTCGACGGCGCCGTAGATCTAGTTCTTCTTCTTCCTCGTCCGTTCGGACTTCATCTTCTTCTACTTCTGGGAGCGAGAGGGAGGATCCTTCTATGAGCTTAGTGCAGCCGACGTTAGCAGCTTTTTCGGAGTTGTGGGAAGGGGTACCAAAAAAGTTGCGGCGTAAAATACAAAAACGGCGTTATATTGATCTGTTTCGGTTATTGGAGGGTAGGAAGCGGACGGGGGATAGTCGCAAAAAACGGAAAGAGGATGAGAAGGCAGGGCGGGTGCGCAAAGTAGCTAGGAATGTGGTTAATTGGACGAGGTCCTTCTTACGTCTTGCGAGTGTTTGGGGACATCTGCATCCTCAGCAGTATGGGATGCTTTTAGCTTATATGGATTCCATTCTAGAGGCTTCTCAGTCCCATCCGGGTTGGGCTTGGCTCAACTACGATGAGAAGTTCCGCGATAAGATGGAGGAGAATCGGCTGTTGTCTTGGGGAACACAAGATATTAATCTTTGGTTAACTCAGATGGCTGTTCGTCCGGGCGGGGGGATTGCTAGTGGTCCGAGAAGTGCAGCTGGGGCCGCTGATGGATCTGTGCGGTCCTTTCGTGCGACCACCTCGCCGGCGGCTCCGAGGCCAGCAGGGGGCAGCGCAGGAGATTTGTGTTGGCGTTTCAACAAGTCTTCGTGCCCCTTTCCGGACTGTAAGTTCCGGCATGCCTGCTCTATCTGTGCGGGAGGACATTCCGCACTTAAGTGTGTTAAGCGTGGGTCAGTCGCTCCCGGAGTGCCGCCTCTCAAGCAGTAGTGACCTTTTGGCTTTAGCTCCGACTCCTATTCTGTTTTCGGCTCTTAGTCTGTGGTTGGGGAGTTACCCCAGGCGAAAGGCTGGGAGGGTGTTGTCGGAGGGGTTTCAAAAGGGGTTTTCCATTCCGGTAGTAGGTACGGTGGAGTCGGGGAGGGTTCGGAATGCGCCGTCGGTGCGGAGATTTCCGCATATTGTGCGGGACAAGCTGGCGGTGGAGCTGCGTTTGGGAAGAGTAGCTGGCCCTTTTGCTGAGCCGCCCTTCCCCAACTTAGTAGTGTCCCCTTTGGGGATTGTTCCGAAGAAGGAGCCGGGAAAATACAGGTTGATCCATAATTTGTCTTTTCCTCCTGGCTCTTCCGTGAACGACCACATCCCTGAGAAGTATTGTACAGTTCGTTACGCATCGTTTGATACGGCGGTGGACCTAGTCCGGCAATGTGGTCGTGGGAGCTTGTTGGCCAAGGTGGACATTGAGTCGGCGTTTCGTTTGTTGCCGGTTCATCCGTCCGCTTTTCATTTATTGGGGTTTTCCTTCGAGGATCAGTTCTATTACGATAAGTGTATGCCCATGGGTTGTTCGGTGTCCTGTGCATACTTCGAGCTGTTTAGTACGTTTCTGCATTGGGTCTTCTCGAGGAAGACAGGTTGCGCGAATGCCGTGCATTACCTGGATGACTTTTTGTTTGTAGGCGAAGCACGTTCTGGTCGGTGTCAGGCCTTATTAGAAGAATTTCTCCAATTAGCTCATGAGTGGGGAGTTCCCTTGGCTCAGGACAAAACGGCTGGCCCGATGACGAAGCTTACATTTTTGGGCATTGAATTAGACTCTGTGGCGATGGTCGCGCGCTTGCCTCCCGACAAAGTGGTTCGGTTGCGAGTGTTGGTAGCGACTGCTATTGCCGCCAATAAGCTGACGTTGAAGGAGATGCAAGCGCTGATTGGCTCTCTGAATTTTGCGTGTCGGGTGATCCCGATGGGGAGGGTTTTCTTGCGTCGCTTCGCTCTGGCCACGACAGGGGTGGCAAGACCTCATCATCGTATTCGAATATCGCGGGGTATGCGTGCGGACTTGTCTGTGTGGGACACCTTTTTGCAGGACTTTAATGGGTACACCGTCTTTAGAGACATGGAAACCACCAGTGCTGAGTTGGATTTGTATACGGATGCCGCCGGCGGTGGTGGTTTCGGCGTGTACTTCGGTGGTTCGTGGTGTGCTGAGCCATGGCCACCGTCGTGGGGTGTGGCTGGCTTAACCCGTAATATTACCTTTTTGGAGTTGTTCCCGGTACTCGTGGTTCTCACTTTATGGCCTGATAGGCTTCGTAATCGGACGGTTCTATGGTGGTGCGATAATGCGGCGGTTGTGAGCGTTATTAATACTTATTCCCCGCAGTCAGTGCCGGTAGCAGACTTGATGCGTCAGGTCGTATTGGCCTGCTTGAGACTTAATGTTGTGGTTAGGGCTAGGCATATCCCGGGAGTTACTAACAAGATTGCTGATGCTCTTTCCCGTTTTAAGTGGGAGCAGTTTCGGGCGTTGGCGCCATCGGCGGACATGGAGGGAGCATCGGTACCGGAGCACTTATGGCAGATTGGCCTTCTGAGATGATCCACTTGCTGCGCAGCTCGGTGTCGGCGGCTACTTGGACGGCATATCGGCGGGGCTGCAGCAGGGTCGAGAGCTTTCTGGCAGTTCGTGGTTGGCGGCATGGACCTGTTTCAGATCACCTCACGAGTCAGTATGTTCTCTGGGCGAAGGCGGCGGGGTTTTCGCGGACGGCGGTTCGGCTGCATTTGGCTGGGTTTTCCTTTTTCTCAAAGGCAGTGGGGTGGGGGGCTGTTGGGGGCGGTTTTCTGACGCGGCGGTTGTTGCAGGGTTGGGAACGCTCCTGCCCTTCCTCGGGTGATTGTAGGCGCCCCATCACCCATGACTTACTTCTCCGGCTTTGTGGCGCCCTGCCCGGAGTGGTTACCTCCCCTTTTGAGGCTGCGCTATTTCGAGCCGTCTTTGTAGTTGCCTTTTTTGGGGCGTTTCGCGTTGGCGAGTTGGTGGCGGAGTCTGGGCGCTTGTTGCGTCCTCAGGGCTTGCTACTTTGCCATGTGGTTTTCTCGGCGGGCTCGGTTCGCATTCGCTTGGAGCGTTCCAAGACTGATCCGGCGGGTAAGGGGATTTGGGTAATTTTGCGGGCGCTTCCCGGAGTTATTACTTGTCCGGTTGCCTCGCTGCAGGCGTATTTGCAACTGCGGCCTGTCGGCGCGGGAAGTCTTTTTCGGCACGCAGATGGGCGGGCGCTAACGCGCTTCCAGTTTACTGCTGTTTTGCGGTTAGCGCTGCGCGGGTTGGGTGAGGACTCGAGTCAGTTTGCGCCTCATTCATTCCGGATAGGGGCAGCGACTACTGCGGCGGGGGAGGGTTTGCCTGTGGCGGACATTAAGAGGATCGGTAGATGGAAGTCCCGGGCTTTCCGCAGCTATGTGCGGTTGTAGGGGTGGGGGGGATGTGGTTAACTGTTCATTTTGTTTTGCAGATCTCCGAAAGGGACCGTGTAGCTGTTGGGTGATTGGCCACTCTTTATTTATTGGGCCGGTCGACGAGCAGAGACGCGGCCCGTTGGCAGGAACCTCGGCCTGGCCACTTCCTTGGTAACCGTTTCATGGCTGGGCGAACGCGGTCTTCGGTGGATACAGCTATTGCCTTTGCTGCGGCACCATGAGCATCGGCGAGGACTGCCTGACATCACCGTGATTCATCTTGGGGGCAATGATTTGGGGGCTTGGACTTGTCGACAGTTGATTCGTGCAGCACAGCGCGATTTTGGAGAATTGTTAATTATGTTTCCAGGTGTTTTTATTGCCTGGTCTGATATCATTCCAAGGCCTGCTTCCTGGGGTGAGAGGCGGTGGTCACGGGGGTTGACCAAAATCAATCGGCAGATTGGTCGATGGGTGCGGGAGCGTGGGGGGTATCAGATTCTTCATTCTTGGGCGGAAGTAGCCTGTACGGGATTGTACCGGCAAGATGGGGTACATCTATCCCCTGTGGGGATGGATTTACTTCTCAACGATTGGCAGGAGGCCTTGGAGGATATTTTGCGGGAACCTGGGGCTGGTCGCAGCTTTGCCGAGGGGGCGGCTCAGGTCGAGGTGTCCTGAGCCGTTGGCGGGATCCCGGAGGTTTCCGGGGTCCGGAGCCGGAGGCAATCCTTAGGACGGGGGTGGGGTACCCCCGACCTGGACAATCCCTCGGCTTTTGCTAATAATATGGCAAAGCCGGATGAGGGAGGGATATGGAAGTAGCCAGGGCTTGGGCCCGGCAGAAGCGGAGATAGCGTCACCTTGCTACTAGGATGGCTGGTGAAGGCTTGATCTGTGGGGGGTGGGGGGGGGAAGTTTGTTGATTGTGAACTCTGTTTAGTTATTGTTAAAGGCAAATAAAGCTGCGACCAGTTTTAATCCCAGAGCAGGTGTGGTGTTGTTATTGCATGATGGTTTTAGGCATGGGAGGGGGAGGGGGGGGAAGGTTTGGGTGGGGGGTTGCGAGGCGGCTAGTGCGCCGTACCCGGTTACAGGAAGGCCGCGGCGCCTCGTGCCCGCGGCCGGAATTAACCGGGGGGGCGCCGCCGCGCTCGTCCCCCCGGCTAGGCGTCCGCGCTGGCCGCGTCGGGGCTGTGTGGCTTCAAAGTGATTGGCTCCCACGGTTGTTGTGGCAGCGCGGGAGCCAATCACTGAGTTAGGCCAGGGTTTAGTTGGAGGGGGGGCGGCGCGGAGCTCAGCCGTTTTGCGAGCGGCGGCTGAAGGGGACGGTTGCTCCCACCCGCCCTCCCTCTTCTTGGTCTGATTGACCTGGGGGTTGTGGGGGTGTCGCAGCTGGAGGGGGGTGGCGGGATCCCGGAGGTTTCCGGGGTCCGGAGCCGGAGGCAATCCTTAGGACGGGGGTGGGGTACCCCCGACCTGGACAATCCCTCGGCTTTTGCTAATAATATGGCAAAGCCGGATGAGGGAGGGATATGGAAGTAGCCGGGGCTTGGGCCCGGCAGAAGCGGAGATAGCGTCACCTTGCTACTAGGATGGCTGGTGAAGGCTTGATCTGCGGGGGGGTGGGGGGGGGAAGTTTGTTGATTGTGAACTCTGTTTAGTTATTGTTAAAGGCAAATAAAGCTGCGACCAGTTTTAATCCCAGAGCAGGTGTGGTGTTGTTATTGCATGATGGTTTTAGGCATGGGAGGGGGAGGGGGGGGGAAGGTTTGGGTGGGGGGTTGCGAGGCGGCTAGTGCGCCGTACCCGGTTAGTGCAAGATCGCAATAAAAATTCCTTACCATTACAAGTGAACCGATCAGTTTCCCAACAAACAGCACAACAAGTGGAGTCTTTGATGGTGTTTTATGATTGGCTGAATAGTGTTGATCCCAATATACAATTTACGATCAATTATGATGCCCACTCTAAATTCAGACACAACAATACCTAGATTCATCCTACCCACTTGATGAGCACCAATATGGATTTAGGCCTCAACATGGAGTTGAAACACTCTTAACAGTCTTAACTGATGTACTACTCAAAGGGATTGATAATCATAAACAAGCATTTATACTCTTATTTATTGATATTTCGGCTGCATTTGATAGTGTTCACCACACTATAATGCTTAATAACCTGAAACAAATAGGAATAAATGACACTGTACATAAATGGTTTACCTCTTACTTAAATAATAGAACACAAAATGTAAGAATTGGTAACCAAACATCAACCATATATAAACAAGAAATTGGACTCCCACAAGGCTCTGCACTATCAGCTCTCCTGTTTAATATTTACATAAAACCAGTCTGTAATATCTTTAAAAAATTCGGAGTATACTATCATCTATATGCAGATGATATTATGATGTACATCCCATTCACAATCCCTAATTTGCCAATAAAACTACTATCAGACTGCTTCAATGAAATCACAACATGGCTAAAAGCTCAAAACCTCCACATTAATCATTCAAAAACAGAAGTCCTAATTGTAACAAAAAACCAATCATATATCCCCCCAACCCACATAATATTACAAAATCATGACATTAAAATAAAAAACGAAATAAGATACCTAGGTGTTATTCTAGATACTCATCTGACGATGAATACTCACATCAGAAACACCATAAAGAAAATATACTTTAAACTCAAAATCCTTAAACAATTACGCCCTTTAGTACACCAACTAGACTTTATTAATATAATCCAGGCTACAATAACCCCGCACTTTGATTTTGCCAACCTAATTCTTTTAGGAATAACGAAACAAAACATAAAAAGAATCCAATTAGCACAAAACGCAGCAGCTAGAATTATAATGAAAGCAAACACATTCCAGCACATAACACCAATATTAGCTTCCCTACACTGGTTGCCAATTCAAAGTAGGATAATATATAAAACCACAATAACTACATATAAAGCTTTAAATGACATGGCTCCAATCCCACTAAGCAAACTAATCAGCATGGAATCTCAAAAAACTACGCACAGAAAAGGATACTCAAATAAACTAAATACTCCTAATGATTTCATAAAAGCAAATAAATTAACTAACAACAGAGCTTTTTCCCATGCTGCCCCGTCTATTTGGAATTCCCTTCCGGAGGACCTACGAACTGTAACCGAAATTATGGAACTCCGTAAAAAACTAAAAACCTATCTATTCTCCATGCACTACGGCAACATAGATAACCCCTTGATACACTCAGATAAAGGCTAAAAAAAATCATGACTGAGTAATACTATTTCCAACAACTTAACAGACAATACACTATTCTAAAAACACTATGATTCAATTCTAAAGTACCTACAACTTGTAATTGTATATAGTTTATTGTACATAGGGGCTTGTTTACAAAGCCGCGGTAGCGGTTTGCGATCGTAATCGGAGCTGCGGCCCCATTGATTTCAATGGGGCCGCGGTTGCGATCGCGATCGCGAACCACTACCGCGGCTTTGTAAACAAGCCCCATAGTTTACAAGCCAGTTTTGTGCTGTTATGCATTAGTTCATGCTGTTAACTATTACTTTTTATTGTTACAAAATGTTCGATGTAAAACTAAGCTCCTGCTTTGTGGATTGTTGTTTTATTGTGAACCGCAACTAAACTCTGGAAGATGCGGGTTATAAATGAATGTTAAATAAATAAAATAAATAAATAAATAAATATTGTGTTTCTTGATGTTCGTATCTGGAGACAAGGGGGGGGCACTACTGTGTATAAGAAAACAACTGATCGGAACACTTTTCTGCATTTTTCTAGTGCTCACCCTAAAGGGTTGATTAGAGGGTTACCCTTCTCGCAGTTTTTGCGTTATCGGCGAAATTGTTCATCAAGGGAAGATTTTAAGATTCAGGTTCGCTCTTTGAAAAAGGATTTTTTGGATAGAGGATATCCTGTTATGGTGGTTGAGAGGGCATATTAATGTGCGCTTTATAATGATAGGAGTTGGTTGTTGTCCCCTAAAGCGAGATCCGCTAATGGGGATGTGTATGTTAATTTCATCTCTAGGTATTCTCCTTTTAGTATGCGGATTCAGCGGATTTTGCGTCGGCACAGTAACGTGTTGCGGATTATTCCTGGTCTTGCGGATAAGAGCTTTAGGTGTGTTTGGCAACGAGATCAGAATCTCAAGGAGATTTTAAGTCCCTCCCAGTTGAGGTGCAAGGTGCGGTCTGAGCAACGAGGTGGGCATTTTAGCTGTGGAAGATGCACTTGTTGTGCTGTTTGTTGGGAAACTGATCGGTTCACTTGTAATGGTAAGGAATTTTTATTGCGATCTTGCACTTCCTGTAAATCTGATTATGTTGTTTATGGCATTTTTTGCCCTTGTCGTTTACTCTATGTTGGAAAGACGGTTCGCCCTTTGTATGTACGTTTGGGGGAACACCGGAGTAGGTTGCGGAGTAAACAACGGGAGGCTCCGTTTGTCAGCCATTGTTTGGAGTTGGGACATGTGTTTGATGATCTGCAGTGCTTTGGTATCGAGCAGATCGCTAAAGGTTTTAAAGATCTGTCCCGTGAGCAATTTTTGGTATATCGGGAGCAGCTTTGGATCTTTATGCTTCGAACGGTGGCTCCGGGCGGCCTGAATTTTAACATTGATTGGAAGGCTTGCGTTTGATTGGCAGTTCGGGGTTTAGACTTAGTAGGGTGGTTTCCGCTGGTGATGTGGATTTGACGTCAGGCGCTGGGTTCTTTATAAATCGGAAGTGGGTTGTTTAAAAATCTGAGCTTTATCTGGTTGGTATGGCGTGATAGTGTTGAGGATGCCGGTTGGGTAAGTTGATTAGACTTTGTCTGCTCAGTTATAGGAGTGTGTTTGTATTTGTAGCGGGTTATAATAGCACTATTCTTATTTGCTTTTATTGTTGTTTTTATAGTACACCCCCTGAGGCAGCGTCTGCGAAACGCTAAGAAGGACGTCTGAATGTGGCGTTGGGGTTGATACCACAATGATCATCTTGGAAATTTAGTTGTAGATCGCGATTTTATGCTGATGGGTTCCCTTTTTGTGCAAGGGTTCTTGTTGGTCCTGCCATCTGTTTAAGGGTTTATGCCTTATTGATTGCTGCTTTGTTAAATTTTTATTGTTAAATTGTATATTGATTTTTGCACTAATGTTTGATACTTTGTCATGGTTAGTGACCATATTAGTTTAATTGTTATATTTGTTACAGCAGTTGGAGTTAGGGATTCCTATCAGTTACTGTGTTTCCAAAGGTTTTCTGGTACTGTTGGCAGACAGAGGGGCTGTTTGCAGACCATTGATGTAATTTACCTTGACTTGGATTGCTGATGCCATTTTTCTGGTTTTAAGTATTCAATGGAGATCTGAGGTTAGTTATGAGGTCTGTGCTCCCCGTTGTCACGGTACTGGAGGCTTTGTTAGTGCAAAGTTCCTAGTGCTACATTTTGGTTAATGTGTGGAGCTGTTCTTTACTCTTATGAAGTATGTTTGGTGACGGCTATGTTCTGCATGTGTAACTGAGCTGAGGTATTCTGTTCATGTAATTTCTATTTGACAGTGCCACTTGTTCTCTTTCCCCAGTAGGAAATGTATTGGTATTCTCTGAGATGTATTGGTTTAATATTTGCAATGCTGCCTTTTTGATAGGTAGGGTTTGGTGCTTTGTGAGTCCTGGTAGTGCTGTTATGATACGGCGGGGTTGTTATAGCTTTTAAATGGTCAGTGTTTATAGTACTTCCTAATATGCTTGGTGGTTGGCAATGGAGTATAGTAATGTAGAAATCTAGTAGTTTTTATTCAGACACTCATTAAGAGGCATGTTTACTAAAAGTTAGCGCATGTTAATGTTAGGCAAATATTTATGCAAATGAGGCTACTTATGCAAATGAGGCCCCACTATGAGTCTCTACACATGGCCCTGCACCCCCCTTGAGCCACCCCTGCTCTTGTGTAGTTTTGGAGGCCTCTCAATGCCAGAAGAGATAGCAGCTCCAAAATAAAAATGATAGCATGGGTGCCTAGAGCGTCTGCATGGAGATGGGGCTGTTTGGAGGGATGTTCCTGACACACAAAGTGGTGAGGTCTTTTCTGCAGTGTGGACCTCAGGGTGTGTGGAATAAGTGCTTGCTGTGTCGTGGTGTTTGCGGTTTCTGTTTGGGACAGCCAGTGTGTGTATAGACTTAGTGCTAGCCTTAAAAGGGGAGGGTTTGCTGAGTGGTGTGAGCTGTACTGCACTGTGCTGTGGCATTTGTGGTTTATGTTTGTTCCCTTTATTCATTTGTTTTTGCAGGTCAAACAAAGGTCCCTGGGTGTGGCTTCATTGGTGGCTATTCTCTATGTCCCGACTAGGGAGAGGCAAGTATTTTTCCAAGGAAAACGGACAAAAAGATATCTGTACAATAGGCAAAATAATGCCATTGCATTGTGTAAGTACTGCAAGAAAGAATTCACGTACCATTGTAGTCTCAAGACGCTACACTTCCATTTTAATCAAAGAATAACTCCACCTTTCTTTCGAGTAGTACCACTGTGAAAGTTTTTCCGTGCTAGACTTTAGAATGAATTCTAAACCTATCGGCAAAGCCAAAAGCGATGCTCTAAAGAATGCCGTTGTACACTGGATTGTGAAGGATTGCAGACATGGGTCTACAGGATTTACTGAGAATAATTGTATCCGACACCACCTACAAAATTTCCTCAAAAAGAACAGTCTAGAGAAAAAGAATAGATTTGTTTTAAAGAATAAATTCTCTGAAACTCCTTGGCAGTTGTCAGGAGAGAAGGAGTAGTCTTGTCGTTAGGGCAACAGTCTACTACCCAAGAGATCCGACTTCAGTTCCCACTGGCACTCTTTGTGACCTTGGGTAAGTCACTTTATGCTCCATTGCCTCAGAAGAAAAGGCCAGGCAATCTACTTCCAGTCATACCTTACCAAGAAAACCTAGGAGCTGCTGGGTCGCCAAGAGTCAGCAATGACTTGACAGCACTTAAAAATATTTTTAGACATTTGTAGAAATGATAGCTATTTGGGAGTCAACTTTCAGTTATTCAATAAGGACTGGAATCTTAAGTTGTTCAAACTTGGACTATTTAAGTTCACTGAACTTCATACCTCAGGAAATATAGAGCAATACGTTTATTCCATGCTGAAGGAATGGAAGCTGAGCGAAAAAATCACTTCAGACAGCAGAGACTGAACATGGTTAAAGTTGCATCAAGTTACTTATGAGCTCATCCCATGCATTGCACATGCTCTTCAACTTTTGGTCAGTAGTGTAATTAAAGAAGTCAACAAAGAGATTTCTTGTTTCAAGTGCAAGAAGATAGTTGGATATTTTAAACACAGTCCAGGTAATAGCATTGATTTAAATGAGAACATACAATTTAAAAGGTTTGTCAGAAGAAAATTTAATTCAAGATGTTCCCACTCACTGGAACAGTACCTGTGATGTGCTGCAATAACATTTACAGCATAAGGAACCAGTCCTTGAGGTACTAGCTGAACAAACACATGCTCTCACAATTTTATCTGCCACTGAAGGGGAAAGGCTGGGGAAACTGTTCATGCACAATGGCACCAGAACTGCTGGGCTGTGAAAACTATATATAATGCTCTGTTGTTCTGCCAATGATATAACATCTGTTGTGAGAATTTACCATCTCAGGAAATGATTCAACATACATTGTATGATTCAAGGAAGCATTCTATACTGACATAATTGCTGGAAAAGTGAAGTTCAACTTGGCATGGCTAACAGTAGTGTTTGCTCTAGACTAGTGGTTCTCAATCTTTTTTGTACCGTGACCGCTTTTACCATTGGTGACCAGAATTGCACACAATATTTAAGGTGCGGTCGAACCATGGAACAATACAGAGGCATTATAATATCCTTCGTTTTATTCTCCATTCCTTCCCTTATGATTCCTAGCATTCTATTAGCTTTCTTGGCCGCCGCCGCACACTGGATGGAGGGTTTCAACATATTATCCACGATGATGCCTAAATTGTTTTCCTATGTGTTACCTTGCATCGTGTAATCAAAGTTTGGGTTGTTCTTTCCTAGGTGCATAACTTTGCACTTGTCCACATTAAATTTCATCTCCCATTTGGATGCCCAGTTTTAAAAATTTATCAAGGTCCTCTTGCAATTTTTCACAATCCTCTTGGGTTTTAACAACTTCATCTGCAAATTTGATCACCTCACTTGTTATTCCTATTTCCAGGTCATTTATGAATATGTTAAAAAGCAGCGGGCCCATCACAGATCCCTGGGGTACTGTACTATTTACTTTTCTGCAATGAGAAAATTGGCCATTTAGCACTACTCTCTGGCTTCTATCTTTTAGCCAGTTTCTGATCTTCAATACTACACTGCCTCCAATCCCATGACTTTTTAATTTGTCAAGAGTCTATCATGAGAGACATTGTCAAAGGCTTTCTGAAAATCTAGATACTCTATATCAACCGGCTTTTTCTACTTGTTTATTCAAACCTTCAAAAAATATAACAGATTAGTAAGACAAGACTTTCCTTGGCTAAAGCCATGTTTGCTTTCTTCCATTAGACCATGACTATATACATGATCAGTAATTTTATTCTTTATAATGGTTTCTATCAGAATCACATTTCTGTGACAAAAGCAACAACACTAACTTAAACTGTGCAGAAGAAAGGCCTGGCAATCTACTTCCATATCTTGCCACGAAAACCCAATGGATAGTCACAACAAAACAAATTGCACTATAGTGGTGGAAGATGAGAACCCCAGGTCGGAAGGCACTAAAGAGGAGCTGAAGACTTTTCAGAGTAAAGCCAGCATTTATGATGTGGTTGGATCAAAGCCCTCAGGACGTCTGACTGCTGATGAAGCTGTGCATGAAATTACAGTCAGAAGCTGCACAGATGTCTTACATATTGGGACATGGAACATATTAAGCATGAAACAAGGGAAGTTGGAGGTGGTCAAGAATGAAATGGAATGTCTACAACATGATCTGTTGGGTGTCTGTGAACTGAAATGGACTGGCATCGGGCACTTTGCTTCAGATGATCACATGGTTTACTATGCTGGAAATGAAAGACAAAGAAGAAATTTAACCTGGAAAAGAGACTGCTGAGGGGAGATATGATAGAGGTCTATAAATTAATGAATGGAGTGGAACGGGTAAACGTAGATCGATTGTTTACGTTATCATAATATAGAAAGACTAGGGGACATGCAATGAAGCTACAGGGTAAACTATTTAAGACTAATAAAAGAACATATTTCTTCACTCAACGTGTAATCAAACTCTGGAATTTGTTACCGGAGGATGTAGTAAAGGCTGTTAGTGTAGCTGGGTTTAAAAAAGGTTTGGACAAGTTCCTGGAGGAAAGGTCCATAAAACATTATTAAGAAGGGAACCAGGATATCAATGCTTGACCCAGTACAAGCATTGCGGAACCTGTGTCTTTTGGGGAAACTGCTAAGTACGTATGATCTAGATTGGCCACTGTTGGAAACAGGATACTGGGCTTGATGGACCTTGGTCTGACCCAGTATGGCATATCTTATGTTCTTATGTTCTTATGTAAATGGTGTTGCATTTATAATTGAGAAGAAACTTGCAAGAACTTAAATGAAATACAATGCAGTTAGTGAACACTTAATTTCTATTCGTCTACGAGGAATACCTATCAACACAACTATAATTCAAGTATATGACCCAAGAACAGCTGCAGAAGAGGATGAAATTGATGAGTTCTATGAACAAGTATAAGTTGAAATTGACAGAACATTTAAATAGGATATCCTGATAGTCATGGGTGACTGGAATGCAAACGTTGGCAAAAAAGAAGAAGACAAAATGTTTGGAAAATATGGACTTAGCAACAGAAATGAAGCTGGAGAAAGACTGATAGAATTCTGCAAGACTAACAATCTATTCTTCTCAAACACCTTCTTCCAGCAATACAAGTTGTGACTGTACAAATGGACCATCCAATGGATTGTACAAAAATCAAATTGGCTACGTCTGTGAACATCAACAATGGAAAAGTTCTATAACATCAACAAAGACAAAACCTGGAGCTGACTGTGGTACAGATCACCAACTATTACTATGCAAACTCAAGCTAAAGTTGAAAAAAGAGCAAGTCACTCATGAATGTAGCAAAATATGATCTTGAGAATATTCCACTGGATTTTAAAGATTGCCTGCAAAATCGATTTGTTGATTTAGATACAAATGACAGAGCTCCAGAAGAGTTATGGGATGCCATCAAGAAGGCTGGGTTGGAAGAAAGTGAGAAGTCTCTATAAAAGGTGAAAAAGCAAAAATGGCCAAAATGGATACAGGAGAAACTCTGAAAATTGCCCAGAAATGCAGAGAAGCTAAAGCCAGAGGAGAAGAAAAGGCAATCGCAGAACTCAACAGAAATTTTCCAACATGCAGTAAGACAAGACATGGAGAAGTACTACAATGACGCATGCAAGGAAATAGAAGCAGAAACTAGTAGAGGAAGAGCGAGATCAGCTTTCCTAGAGCTACGGTAGTTAAAGAAAAAATTCCAGCCTCAAATTGGAACGTTACAAGATGCTCAAGAATCTATGTTGAATGATGCTGAGAAGATCAAGAAAAGGTGGAAAGAATATACAGAGTTTTTATATGATAAAGATCAAGTGGGCCAACAGCCGTTTCTACCTGTACCTTATGATCTGGAAACTGGTGATGAAAGAAGAAGTCGAAGCAGCATTGAAAGCCTTATCAAAGAACAAAGCACCAGTCATTGATGGCATTCCCATAGAAGTATTGCAGAAATCTGATGCAGCTGTTACCATTCTTACAAAGCTCTGCCAGGAAATTTCAAAGAAGACATCATGGCCAACTGACTGCAAAAGATCTGTGTTTATACCAATACCAAAGAAAGGTGATCCAAATGTGGAAATTATCACACAATCGCTCTGACCCCACATGCCAGCAAGATTCTACTGAAGATTATTCAACAGAGACTACTATCATACCTAGAACAAGAACTACCTGAAGTGCAAGCAGGGTTCAGAAAAGGGTAAGAAACGAGAAACATTGTCGCTAATGTGAGATGGATCCTTGAAAAGACTAAAGAATACCAAAAGGATATCTATTTGTGCCTTATTGACTACAGCAAAGCTTTGACTGTGTAAACCATGAGAAACTCTGGGCCCACATTAAGAAGCATGGGTATACCAGAATATTTGATCATTCTCTTGCACAACCATTACATTGATCAAGAAGCAACAGTTTGATGGAACAAGGAGAAACAGAATGGTTTAAAATCAGCAAAGGTATACGACAAGGCTGCATACTTTCCCCCTATCTGTTTAATTTATATGCAGAACATATCATCAGAGAAGCAGGATTGTACGAAGACAGCAGAGGTGTGAAGATTGGTGGAAGACTCATCAGCAACCTTCATCCAGTAACATGGTATGCTGATACTACGTTACTGGCTGAAAGTGAAGACGATCTGAAACATTTGCTTCTCAAGATCAAGGAACATAGTCTTAAAATGATCCTGCACCTTAATGTAAAGAAGACAAAGATCATGACAAATGGCAAAATCAATAAGTTCATCGTTGATGGAGAAGAAATTGAAATAGTAGACAACTTTAACCTACTTGGATCAACTATCAATAAAGAATCAACAAGCAGTCAAGAAATATGACTGCATTGTCTTGGCAGAATGGCTCTGAAGGACCTAGACAAGATTCTGAAGAGCAGAGATGTCTCTCTCCATACAAAGATTTGACTTGTTCAAGACATGACATTTTTAATAATGTCATATGGATGTGAAAGTTGGACAGGAAGAAAGATAGACAGGAAGAAAGTTGATGCCTTTGAATTATGGTGCTGGTGATGAATACTGTGTATACCATGGACTGCCCTAAGAACAAATCAGTCAGTACTAGAGGAGATCAAACCTAAGCTTTCTTTAGAAGCTCAGATGACAAGACTTTGACCTTCATATTTGGGACACATCATGCGAAGAGAGAGATCATTAGAGAAAGACATCATGTTTGGCAAAGTAGAAGGTCAACATAAAAGAGGAAGGCTGCAATGAGATGGATCGATCCAATAACAGCAGCAACGGGTACCAGTCTGTCAACAATGAGCCACCTGACTGAAGACCGAACATAATTTAGGACAACTATCAAGAGGGTCGCCATAAGTCAACACCGACTCAACAACACTTAACAACAACAACCTTTTTGCCTGGTACTGATATCAGACTCACAGGTCTATAGTTTCCCAGATCACCCCTGAAACCCTTTTTAAATATTGGTGTTACATTGGCCATTCTCCACTCTTCAGGTACTACAGTTGATTTTAATGATAGTTCACAGATTACTAATAGTAGGTCTGAAATCTCATATTTCAGTTCTTTCAATACCCTTGGATGTATTGTGGTGGAGAAGCAGGCTCAGAATGCAGAGAAAGAAAGAAAAAGCAGCCTTTTTTTTCTTTTTCCAAAGAAACTGCAGGCACAGGAAGGGTTAACACCCAAACTAAAGACAAAGATTCCCCACAGAGGAGTGCAGACCTAGGGACACGCCCTGTTTCCATGGAGACAGAGGGAGGAGATGGGAGTGGTTTGGGGGGCGGAGTCAAGAGCCATAGGACAGCCCCAAACATTTAGGCAGGGAAGTTGCACTCACAAACGGGAAAAGAAAGGGAAAAAGAAACAGGGAAGGAAACAGAGAGAAGGAAGGAGAGAGAAAGAGACTGAGTCACAGACACGGACACGAGAGAAACAGGAGACACAGAAGCAGCTTGCACAGAAGCAGTTTGAAAGCAGGAACAGAGAGCTGAGAAGGCCAGTGGAGAGCTCAGGGGAGGATTCCTCGGAAGAGGAGATATTCTCCAGGAACTCATGGCCTAGCCCTTCTCACTGTAAGGAGCCTACAGGAAGGAAAAGCACTACTAGCAAGGTGAGCCCTTTACAAGCTTTAAAAGAGCTGCTTAAGAGGGAAACCTTCTCCTGCCCTTCCCCCACAAGCTCATGTTCTGCAAAGCATGGCTGGGAGCAAGTCTTGAAGGTTTTACAACCTACAAAAGCTTCTCAGGCAGATACTAAGGAAAGCAGACATCTGAAGGAGTCTAGCGAGGAAGAGATGGACCTGGGGGACAGTTTTGATGCAAGCAGTGTTTCAGACATGGAGATAGATTGTGCTGTCTGTGCCAAGGAAGAGTAAAAGAACTGAATAGGGGTTTAATGAGCTGGAGGAAAACCCAGGAGTTCTTGATTACTGAATGTGCTATCCGTGCTAAAGGAATAAGAACTGAATAGGGTTTTGTTTAGCTGGAGAAAACCCAGAAGTTCTTACCAAAGACATTTTATGGAAAGCCCATAACTTTTAGCTAAGCTTTTTAATGGTAGCTTGGCTGATAAAAGCTGCATGGATAAGAAAGCCCGGAAGAAGCTAAAAGTTCATATTGTAACTGGAAGAAATACTACTGCATTTGAAAAGTCTCTTGGTGGACCAGGGAATATTGCTATACCTGCTGTGAAGGTAACAGTAGGGATTTATAGTGCCTCCTGGGGACCAGAAAACAGACTGCTGTTGTAAAAAGAGTTTTTATATGTGGTACAAAGGTTTAAACTAAAACCAAGCCAAGGACTGTTCAATAGGCTTGTGTTTATATGGGAGAAATATCCTGAACTTTATGTTTGTAAGTTTCAAACTATTCTTGCCAAAGAATTGAATTTGGTTAGGAAATCCTTATTTCTCAAATAAAGAAATATTCCTGCGACCTTTGCACTTGGCTCTAATCCTTTAAAGGACACAACTACATGCTATTTGGGCTGAATTTATACAAAGGACAATCGGAACCCTCTCATACCACTGGGCAACTGCCTGGCCACACGGGGGAGCTCCGACAGTATACCATCTGGTCCAGGTGATTTGGTATTCTTCAGTTTATCAGGTAGTTGTTGTACATCTTCCCGGTTTATCGATATTTCTTCAGTTCTTCTGATACATTACCTTTATATTCCATTTCAAGCACAGGTAAATTTCCTACATCTTCTTCAGTAAAGAGCGAAGCAAAGAATTAATTCAGTCTATCCGCTATGGCCTTGTCTTCACTTAGTGCCCCATTTACTCCTCTATCATCCAATGGTCCAACTGACTGTCTGACAGATTTTTTGCTACAAATGTCCTTGAAAATGTTTTTATTAAACATTTTTGCTTCCACGACAAGCTTTTTTTCAAATTCTCTATTTGCCTGCCATATCAAAGTCTTTCATCTAACTTGGCAATGCTTATGTTGTTTCCTGTTTTCATCATTTGGGTCTTTTTACCATTTCCTGAAAGATGCTTTTTTGGCCACAACAGCCTCTCTGACCTCACCTTTAAACCATGCTAGCATTTCTTAAAATGTGGCATATATCTGTTCTGGGCATCCAAGATAGTATTTTTAAACAATGCTCATGTTTTATGCAAATCTTTAACCTTGCAGCTGCTCCTTTTAGTCTTTTGTTAACTATTTTCCTCACTTTATCATAGTCTCCCTTTTGAAAGTTAAATGGGAGTACTGTGGATTTTCTTGCCATCCTTCTTTCATTTAAAAATCAAATGCGATCATCATTATTGCCAAGTGGCCCCAACACCCTTATCTCTTGCACCAAATTCTGCATGCCACTAAGGACTAGGTCCAAAATAGCTTCCTCTCTTGCTGGTTCATGAACTAGCTGCTCCAAGAAGCAGTCATTTCTTTCATCTAGAAACTTTATCTCCCTAGCATGTCCTGCTGTGACACTGACTAGTCGATACCTGGGTAATTGAAATCACCCATTATTACTGTATTGTAACTTTTGTTAGCTTCCCTGATTTCTTTCAGCATTTCATTATCCATCTGTTCATTCTGGCCAGGCGGTCGGTAGTACACTCCCACTGCCATTGCCTTCCCCTTTTTACATGGAATATCTATCCATAGAAATTCTACAGCATATTTTGTTTCCTGCAAAACTTTAATCCTATGTGACTCAATGTCCTCTCTAACATAGAGCGCAACCCCTCCACCAATTTGTTCTACTCTATCTTTGCGATATAGTTTGTACCCAGGTATTACAGTGTCCCATTGGTTGTCCTCCTTCCACCGGGGTTCTGAGATACCAATTATATCTAACCTCTCATTTAGAGCTATATATTCTAACTCTCCCATCTTATTTTTTAGACTTATAGCATTTGCATACAGGCATTTTAGAGGTTGTATTTCAATCATATTAATCTGGTTATCAGTTGATAGGGGTAATTTGGTATCTTTCAACTCTGTACTTAAGGGCATCTGGGTAACTTTTACCTTTATTGGAACCTCTTTGTTTGGATTCCTAACCTCCCTGTTTTGTTAATATCCTTTAAGGATACATTCTTCCGAACCATTGCCTTTTGGGTGACTCGGCTTTCCCCTATTATCTAGTTTAAAAGCTGTTCTATCTCCTTTTTAAATGTTAATGGCAACAGACTGGCTCCATCCCAGTTAAGGTGGAACCCATCCCTTCAGAAGAGCCCCTCCCTTCCCCAGAAAGATGTCCAGTTCCTAACAAATCCAAAACCCTCTTCTTTGTATCATCGTCCCATCTATGCATTGAGACTCTGGATCTCTGCCTGCCTTTTGGGCTCTCTGCATGCCATGGGAAGCATTTCAGAGAATGCTACCCTGGAAATTATGGATTTCAACTTCTTACCTGAAATCCTAAATTTGGCCTCCAGAATCTCCCTCCCAGATTTTCCTATGTCATTGGTATCAACATGTACCAAGACAGTGACTCCTCCCCAGCCCTTGTCTATGTGGCACATTAGCTCCGCTACCTTTGCACTAGGCAGGCATATTAACAGGCGATTCTCGCATCTACCAGCCACCCAACTATCTACATGCCTAGTGATTGAATCACCCATTATAACGGCCATCCTAACCTTTCCCTCATTGGCACATGGCCCTGGAGAAACCTCCTCAGTGCATGAGGGTGTTACATCTCCTGGTGGACAGATCCTAGCTACACCTCACCAAGGTGATGCTCTCCTTTCACGAGATCTCTCTCCTCCATGGCAGCTGGGAGGTTGCCAGACTGGAAGTGGAGCTTCAGTGCTATGTCCTTGTAGGTCTCGTGTATATACCTCTCTGACTTCCTTATGTCTTCCATGTCTGCGGCTCTAGCCTCCAAAGATTGCACTCATTCTCTGAGGGCAAAGAGCTCCTTGCACCTAGTGCACAAGTAAGACCTCTCACCAATTGGGAGAAAATCGTACATGTGACACTTAATACAAAAGATTGGATAACCCCATTTCACTGCTAGACTGCTGTCTGCCTCTTAGTTTTAAAGTTTTGTTTAGTTATTTAAGTTGTTTTTAGTTGCTTGGAATACTTGCACTAATACAACTATACCAAATAAGTTTAACACTAGAAGCCCCAAAAGGAATTTTACCTAGAAATCCCAAAGTGCGTCAATTGACGCATTATCACGACTGTGTTTAGCATGAAATGCAGATGTGAATTAATGTGAAGTTACTTATTTGTTAAATACGTGCAGTATGTGATGTCATTACATGATGTCATCGTGTGCTTATTGTTTGTAATGTCGGAGTAAAACTGTAAACAGTGATTGAGATGCGCCACCTAGTGGGAACATGAATTTATATCTAGAAGCCCCAAACTACGTCAATTGATGCATCCAAGACAATTGAGTGCATCAATTGACGTACTTTGGGGCTTCTAGGTATAAATTCATTTTCCTGCTAGGTGGTGCATCTGTCATTAATTTTCGATACACATATTTGAACATCTTGACCTTGCTAACAAAGTCATGGAAAATGATTGACATGGTTCTAACAGTGGCGCTGGTATATATCTTCGAAGCTGCATTTGCATCAATTGACACACTTTGGGGCTTCTAGTGTTAAGGGACTTTGTTCACCTCAAGATTAATTACTTTCAGGGCCTTAACTAATCTATTTCTGGTGAGGATAGTCAGCTGAACCTAGAAGGGAATGTGAATACCACTCCCCCTTTAATAGGTGTAGATTCTATAAAACTTGGATTATGCCTGGGGTGGGAGGGAGGGAACTAACACTTAGCAAAGGTTGGCTTGCTACACAGGTCCCAAACCTGTGCTTTTAAGGTAATCTGTGACCAATTTCCTGGGTGATTCACACAGCCCTTGCTTTGATAAAGGGAGTCTTTCAAAATGCCTCTTTGATCTGTCAATTTTTATTTATATATTTTATTTTATTTAAATTTCTATACCATAAATTCCAAGGAGATCACTTGCGGTTTACATTTGAACAACAGTGAATTGTAGACAGTTACAAATTCGTTTTACAGAGAACATGGTTAACTATATACAAAAACTATGTAAGCTAAGGTGAACAATAACAATAAAACAGTGAACATTAAACTGTTAACTTTATACAGTATTGTGTGTCATTGTGTATTTATCAGGAATGTGTGTGCTGAGTGAGTGGTATTTAGTTAGTGTTGGGTTAAGTTATGGAGCGAATGTGTTGTGTGAAAAGATGTGTTTTAAGTTTTTTCTTATTTGATTTTACTAACTATTTAAAACAATTTCATATGTCTCTTGCCCCCTTTCAAGAAGGTGTCTTTGTAAAGGTCTCTGGAAACAATTTATTGCTCAAAGAATATTGACCTTGTTTTTCCTTTTATGCTGTTATACTCTGATTTGATTTAAATTAAAGCTCTTTGCTTATACTAGGCCCTGACTGAGTATTAAATTTAAACTAGAAGCTCTCTGCTGGGTTTTAAATTTAAACTGAATGCTCTCTGCTGGGTTCGGAATTAAAACTGAAAGCCTTCTGCTGGGTTTTAAATTTAACTGAAAGCTGTCTGATGGGTTCTGAATTTAAACTGAAAGCTACCTGCTGAGTTTTTAATTTAAACTAAAAATTGTTTGCTGATACTAGGCCCTGACTGAGTATTAAATTTAAACTAAATACTCTCTGCTGAGTTTTAAATTTAAACTGCAAGCTCTCTGCAGGGTTCTGAATTTAAACTGAAAATTCGCTGCTGGGTTTTAAATTTAAACTGAAAGCTACCTCCTGAGTTTTTAATTTAAACTAAAAGCTCTTTGCTGATACTAGGCCCTGACTGATTTAACAAATACACTGGACAGGACTAGCTCTGACAGGACTAGCCTCTCAACATCCATGCAATGAAGGCCAGGGATCTGATGTTGGAGTGCAGCATCTTCCTGTTCTCCTGTGTTATGAGATCTGGGGCAGAGCTCAACTGCAGAGGTTCCCACTGGAAGAATTGAAGCAAAAGGGGAAATCACAGCTGTCTGGGCCAATATATGATGATGAGGATCATCGTACCTCTGTCTGTCCAGAGCTTCCGCAGGGTCTTCGCTATGAAAAACATGGGGGATATGCAAATAGCAGGCCCTTCCCCCAGTGCAGGAGGGAAGCAACTGGAGCCAACCTGTCACTAGGCAACTCGGGAGCAGAACTGAACCACTTGGGCATTGTGCTAAGTGGCCAACAGATCTATCGAGGGGGTACCTCACTCTTGAAAGATCCAAGCCATGACATCTCTGTCCAGAGTCTACTCGTGCGGCTAGAAGACGTGGTTTAGCTGATCCTCCAGGGTATTCTACTCTCTGGGCAGATGTGTGGTCCTTAACTCCATATCATGAGCGATGGCAAACCTCCAAAGCCAGACCGCCTCCCAGCACAGGAGATACAAATCCTTGCTCCCCTGCCATTACATGTATGTACTACATCACAACCTGATTATCTGTCTGAATCAGTCAATCCAGTTGGCCAGATGATTCTTGAAAGCTCTGAGGGCATTTGCTGTGACTCTCAATTCTAAGAGGTTGATCTGATGCAGGCTGTCCTGTTCAGACCAGACGCCTTCAGTGTCAATGTTATCCAGATATGCTCGCCAACCTTATTTGGAGGTATCTGTAGTCAACGTGTTCTGCGGTGATGCCTTCTGAAAAGGAAGACCTTAGAGCAGGTTCTGATGATCCAACCACCAGTGCAGGGACTGGATGAGAGGGCTGGTGAAAGCCACTCAATCCTGAAGGCGGCCAGTGGCCTGGTTCCACTGAGTCCTCAGTGTCCATTGAGCCTATCTCATGGAAACATAGAAACATGACAGCAAAAAAAGACAATATGACCTATCTAGTCTGCCCTTCCATATCAACTACAATAGTCCCCTTTTTACCTTTAGAGATCCTCTGTGTTTGTCCCATGCTTTTTTGAATTCAGATACTGTCCTTGTCTCTACCACCTCCACTGGGAGATTATTCCATGCATCTACCATTCTTTTCATAAGGAACTATTTCCTCATATTACTCCTGATTCTATCCCCTTTCACTCTCATCCTATGTCCCCTTCATAGCAGAGCTTACTTTCAATAGAAAGAGACTCTCCTCCTGTGCATTTATGCCACAGAGGTATTTAAACTCTATCATATCTCCTCTACCCGCCTTTCCTCTAAAGCAGTGGTTCTCAACCCAGTCTTCTGGGACCCCCAGGCCAGTCAGGTTTTCAGGATATCCACAATGAATATGCATGAGATAGATCTGCATACAATGGAAGCAGTGCATGCTGATCTATCTCAGGCATATTCATTGTGGATATCCTGAAAACCTGACAGGCCTGGGCGTCCCAGAGGACTGGGTTGAGAACTACTTCTCTAAAGTATATATATTAAGATCTTTAAGTCTATCCTCATATGCTTTATAATGAAGACCACTAACAATTTTAGTAGCCACCCACCGACTCCAACCTGTTTATATTTTTTTTGAAGGTGTGGTCTCCAGAATTGCACACAATACTCCGAATGAGGCCGCATCAGAGACTTATACAGAGGCACAATCACCTTCATTTTTCTGCTGGCCATTTGTCTCCCTATGCACACAAGCATCCTTCTGACTTTTGCTGTTTCCTCTTCTACCTGTTTAGCTACTTCAAGATTGTCAGGCACAAGCATGTGCAGGTCCCGCTCTTCTTTTGTGGACAGAAGTACTTTACCTCCTACACTGTACCTTTGTCTTGGATTTTTGCAGCCCAAATGCATGACCCTGCATATTTTAGCATTAAATCTCAGCTGCCGAATTTTAGACTATTCTTCAAGTTTAGCTAGATACCTGCTCTTTGAGATGAGTGCTTGGGGATTACCTCATAGCCCTCTTGATTGAACACACGTTTCCCCACTTCAGCTCCTCTAATGGCTGTTGGAAACCTGGTGCATTCTGGGACTGGTAGTCTTTTATGGACAAATTCTGTTTTCTTATTTCTACCAGAACTGACAGGTTGCTTGTTCAGAGTCACTTCACCTTTTCTATAGCTCCTTCCTGAGCTATGATAAACTTCCTTATCACAGCCTTCAGTGAATCTTAGGGAAGCCACTGAGACTGAGCCAGTGCTAAAGATGCTGAATCTGACCTCTGGCCAAGAGGGATTCTCTCTCTGCTTCTCTTGACCCTTCAGGCCATTCAGGGCCCAGACACTGGTGGCACCAATTGTGCTTGTCAGTAACCAAGATGGTCCTGGCACATTTGGCGCATTTCTTGAATCTGCTGCCAGTTTCTGGGACATTCTTTGAGATGGCTGTGGCAAAATTAAACAGCTCAATGGTGACCATAGGCCCAGCTGGGCTGTGGGAAACACAAGAAAATAAAAGTTACTGAAAAAGCATTGGAACCGAAAGCAGAACCAAGATCGACAGACCCAATGCCACTGATGGCAGGCAGAAAAGTTTAAAACAAGCACAAAAGAGATCAGAAGGGAAAAAAACCAAAATGTTTACCAGCGGATAACCAATTCA
This sequence comes from Ichthyophis bannanicus, assembly GCA_033557465.1. Lineage (NCBI taxonomy): Eukaryota > Metazoa > Chordata > Amphibia > Gymnophiona > Ichthyophiidae > Ichthyophis > Ichthyophis bannanicus. The sequence goes on along the minus strand of CM066032.1, from coordinate 166,464,400 downwards.
CATCTCTGGGAAAACGAAGACTGGAGAAGATGATTCCATAGCAGAGGAGAAGACAGGCATGCAGGCGTGGTGGATACTCCCAATATCTTACAATAGAAGCTGGAGAGCATTCCCAAGTGGGGCTCTGTTGGTGATGTCACCCATAAGTGAAGACTTCATTCCTGCTTGTCCACTGAAAAGTAGAAAGATTAGAGGACATGCAATGAAGCTACAATGTAATATATTTAAGACTAATCAGAGAAAATATTCTTTCACTCATTGCGTTATCAAACTCTACAATTAGTAACCAGAGTATGTAGTAAAAGCTGTTAGTGTAGCTGGATTTAAGAGGTTAAGAAAGGTTGCTGGAAGAAAAGTCCATAAACCATTCTTAAAGTGGACTGGGCAAATCCCCTACTTAACCCTGGGATAATCAGCATGAAATCTATCTACTTTTTGAGAAGCTGATGGGTACCTGTGACCTGGATTGGCACTGTTGAAAACAGGATACTGGGTTTGATGGACCCTTGGTCTGACCTAGTATGGAATATTTTATGTTCTTATGTTCTAATGAGAGTTTTTCTGATTCCTATTCATGCTCTGGAGCAGGAATAGACATAAATCTTACCATTGGATGGTTTAGACATGCTTGCCGTTTCTGAAATTGGGATGCACCTATAACGTTTCTGCACACCACTGCTACACCTTCATGAGACATGAACATGTTCATCCCGGAGATGTCGATATACTCAGCTTTCTAAAATGACTCTGGGGACATCTTTGGGGTTTGCATGCGCACGGGCCCATTTTAGATATCCAACTCACGAATAGGGCTTCTGAAAAGACCCCATTCAAAACAACTTTAATTTGCCAATTATAACAATCCACCTTTAAATTATTTATGCTAAACAAAACAAAAATTATTATGTAAGAAACTGCAGACCTCTTTAAAAAATTACAAATCCTAATACCATAAGAGTTCCAATAAAAACAGAAAAATCCAAAAACAAATCCCTAAAGGTTCTGCATGAGAATCCTCACAAATTACAGAGCTGCCATAAAATGCTTAATAAAGTCCTTGGAGTCCCCTGCTTAAAGGCTGACATAGAAATATCAACAAGCATCTGATCCCTTCCATGTAAGCAACATTTATTTTCCAGCCTCGCCCAAGTTGCTTTCTTTGCACTGTAAGCATGCAGAAGATGTGCACTGTACGGCTCTTCTATAAAGCCTTACAGAAATTTGCATCTTGATCTCTATAGGATGTGCACAAACACAGAACAACCGCATGTGCTTTCATGGAAATGATTGAAAAACGGTAGCAAATTGCCCATCACTCACTCTGACAAATGCATGAACTGACTGAAGCTTTTTTAAATTCCTTCAGTAGGTGACATGGCAAAGCTGAAATGTTTTTTTGACCGTAGTAGCAGTAGATGACAGAGTTCAGCATCTTGATCAGTCGTGATTCATTTAATCTGTTTTCCACCAATCAGTATTTGCCTGCAGCTCAGACTGCGCATCTTGGAGCGCTGTTGGCAAGGTCACTCAATTATGTGTAAGGCTAAGCATTCAGACTCGAGAGCCTGCCCCATGGATACTACCCCTATTTAAGGAGAATGAAAATACAGTACAGAAGAGATATGTGAATTCCTTTTAGGGTTTTTTTATTAACTTAGATTTCCATAGAAACCAGCCTTCACTGTCATGAGTCAGAGCCTTATTTAACTAGCAAAACTTTCTAATGGCAGAAGGCAAGACTTTAGCCAGATGGCAGGCAGCAAAATGCCTCATGGATACTATTTTTTAAAGGTCTACTAACAGCATGGTGATCATGAAGATTAGTCCTTTCAGACTGGAAAAGGCTGTGGGCTGTTGTATCGTCCAATTAAAATGCCATTTTTCCTTTTACTGTATTTACTGTACAGTAGCTTTTATATTCTTTCCAACCCAGTGGATGTGGTGGATAACTTTATAACAGGTTGCCCTGGGTGGGGTGTCTACGTTTCTTTATAAAATTAGCAGCATTTTTAGCAGAGAATGCTTCTTAAATGTAGGCACGCTCGCTTACCTAGCATGATGGGCCATTCCAACATGCACCCCATTAGGGCAGGTTCACTTAGTGATTTCCATAAAGGAGTCGTTAGGTGAACCGTGTTAAGAGCTGCATGTCCGCTAAGCATGTGCGATTTCCCTGGTGCTAGCGGTAATGCACACTCCACGCTCACACTCTGCTGATTCCACACCCCATCCCGCTATCACCGATAACGTACATTTTAGCGTGCGATGGCGGACATGCTTGTGCATTAGTGTTTCCGACTGCCACTTGCCACGCATTAAGATGCACATTAACCAGCTAACTAACTTTAGTAAAAGAGGCCCTTGTTTTTTTTCTTTTTTTAGTTTTTCCTAAACCAACAGGATGTTTGCATACTGCTCCATTCTAACAGCCCCTTTCTCTCTCTCCAAACCAAAAGAATGTACAGATACTGCTCCATTCAAACAGCCCCCTCCCCTATCTCCTCCAGGTGAGATAACACAGATACATACACACAAGCGCAGTAGGACTGGAAAGAACTGCATGAACCTATCTCTGCATGCTTTCCATACTTATTATCTCTTCCCTTAATTAACTTCTCTCTGTATGAATTTTTATTTAGGTTTGTGACAAACTTATTCTAGATGGTTGCCAGCAACATGGTGCTTTCAGTTCTTTGGTAATATTTTCTTTTCATGATACTGAAATTTCAGGAAACGTTTTAAAAAGTTTGTGATGTTTTCACATAGAAAAGCGAAGTGGTGTTCAGAAAGAAAGCATAATCACCGTTCCAAGTATGCGTGATTGTGGGATAAGAGAAATAGGCCTGTCTACAGGAGAGCACATTTGGCTTCTATCTACATCACATTGGTTTAAAATGTATACAAGGACATTCTGAATGTCATTTTAAAGTGTTTTAGTGAGATGGTTTTGCTTTTATGAAATGTGTCCATTTAGAAAGTACAGTTATAATCAATTATCTAATATACCCTCTGACTTACAATTGCATATTTAGAGCTATGGGATCCTGTAATTGGAATTGGTTTCTTTAAGATGAGAGTAAAATAGGGCCTTGCATTTGTGAGCTTAAAAGTAAATGCTCCCCCATTAGACATCTTTTTGGAATGTATTACTCTTATGGGGACAGTCTTTAACACCTTCGATTCTTATTACTTATTAGCCTTCCGCTCATGCCTTTCCAGTAGATCAAGGCAAGTTACATTCAGGTACAGTTGATATTTTACCATCCTCAGTGGCATAGGTTCTAATGATGGGCTTCCAAGCAAACTTTTGCAGAGGGCACCCTATTTTAGCAGTAGTGGCATGGCCCTCTGCTCCCGAGGAAGGGGATGTCAGTATACTCCCTGCTTCCCCGCACGGGCAATCTTCGAGGCCATCACCTCCTGCTAGGCCTCAAAACTTAGAAGAATAATGGAGACAGTGTGATAAACATATTAAAGTAAGTTGTTTGCTGCTGCTATGTAAACCCTCTTCCCGAGCCTTCCTGCATTGCGGAGGGCTGCTTGTGTGGAATTTATGCTACTGACTGTCCCTGAAGGGTTTACTATCTAAGTTTCTGCCTGAGGCAATGGAGGGTTAAGTGTCCGTGGGATTTGGCCCCTGTTCTTTCTGACTCCTAGGCTGTTGTCCTAACCACTAGGCTACTCCTCTACTCTCACTCTTTTGGTTTTTTTTCTTTTTTTACATGTTAATTTAGATTTGAGTTTATTTATAATTGCTGATTAATCAGAGATTTATTTGTATAACTTTTAATTGTAATTTTATTACCTTATTGTAGTAATTTGCTGTACTAATTAATACAATGAGTTCATTTCACCCAGTGGGTCTTATCTAAAAAGAACTCTTTCCCATTCTATATATAAGGGGACCTTCAGTGAACCCTATGTTGATTTGAAGCAGATTTTGAGGTTGCATAAACATAGTGACATAGTGAATGGCGGCAGATAAAGACCAGCATGGTCGATCTAATCTGCCCAGTAAGGTGGCTAGCGTTGTAGAGTTGCACCTGCTGCTCTGGGCAGGTTATGCCCCTCTGTGCCTTTGATTAAGGTTGTAAATGCTACCCTCTCTATTTATGAAGTTATTTATATTTGCTTTGATTCTATTCTCTTACTATTTATTCCATTCCTTCTTGAATTTCGTCACTGATTTTGCTCCCACCACCTCCTTCGGAAGCACATTTCAGGCATCCATCACCCTTTCTCTGAAAAAGTATTTCCTGATTTTGTTTTCAAATTGACCTCCTTAAAGTGAAGTAGCTTTATCCAGGGAGATGGCATACAGTACCTATCGGCCCTGCTCATCCTCATTGCCAAGGCTTGGTCTTGAATCTGTGACTTTGAGGGGGGGGAGCGGTAGATTCTAAACACTTTTTGTATCTTTGTGATGGATCCTGAGGTAGGGGGCGTGAACTCTCCCAGGCATTGCATAAATACCCACTTTTTGTCCACATTCTCACAGCATTTTGCTATTTAGTGAGAGGGTTCTTGGAAGTAACTTCACAGCACATCAGTTATGTAACTGCAACACCACTTTACTGAACAATTTGGCTCAAACAGTTGGCAACAATACTGTCTTTGAAGAAAATTCCAACAGTATTTACAGTTCTGTCATGGAACTCAAATAGACAGTTTCCTTCTTTGTTTTAACATCTCCATTCACTCTCCAGCACACTTGTCTCCTCCCTCTTGCGAGAGGTATGGAGGCCAGTTGTGTTTCTTATTGTATTTGGTAGTGCGTTCCATATGGATGGTGCATAGAACTGAAACTGAACATGCTTGTTGGTAATATCTTCTTTTGGTGTGGGGAATGGTAAGTTTGTTCACTGTGGATGATCTTTTGGTTCTTTTGGGCTAGAAGGTTATGAGTAGGTTGTGGAGATGTGTGGTGGGATGGCCGTGGATGACTTTTGTGTTAGAAGGATGGTTTTGTATTTTATCCAACTGGGAAGTGGGAGCCAATGGAGCTGTTTGAGGATGGGCGTGATGTCGTCATGCTTTGTGTCTCTCCGGAGGATGCGTGCTATTGTGTGGAGAGCAGTGTGAAGTGGGAGTAGAATGGATTTTGGTAGGCCTTGGAAGATGGAGTTGCAGTAGTCAAGATGTGGCAGAATCAAGGTTTGGAGAGCTGAGTGGAAGTCAGATGATTCTAGGAGTGGACGGAGGCGTTTCAGGATTTTGGCCTTGTAGTAGATAGCTCTGGTTGTTTTATTTATATGTGATTTGAACGTGAGGTGTTAATCAAGGTTAGGGAGGTAGGGGGGTGAATGAGGAGTCTTTCGTAATAAATAGAGCTTCAGTCTTCCGGTAATTGATTGTGAGATTGTTTTTTGTTAGCCAGTGGGATACATCAGCAAAGCATTCTTGGAGTTTTGTGTATGAGGGTTGTCTCATGTTAAATGGATCATAGAGCATGATGTCATCAGCGTATATGTGGAAGTTTATGTTATGAGATTTGATAACCGAGAAGAGAGGTTGCAGGTAGATGTTAAAGAGTAGTGCCAATAAGGTGGATCCTTGGGGAACGCCTTGTGTCTGAAGGTATGGGGTGGATATATCTGTTCCCAGCTTTATTTTTTGGTGTCTAACAGTAGGAATGGAACCATTGATGAACTGTGTTTTGAATTTCAGTTGTCGGAAGGCAAGGGAGGATGCTGTGGTTGACAGTGTCGAATGCGTCTGAGACGTCTAGGAAAATTAGGAGGAATCCTTGGGTGGGGTTTGGATGTTCTTTATTAGGGTATTGGTGAAGGAGATCATCAGTGTTTCTATTCCATGCAGGAGGCGGAAACCATGTTGTTGGGTGTCAAGGAGATCGATATGGTCTTGAAGTTGTTGCTGGACGGCCTTCTCAATGATTTCAGTTATGAAGAGGAGGCTAGCGATTGGTTGGTAGGATGCCTGGTCCATGGGGTTGCAATCGGGCTTCTTTAGGGTGGGGCATATGGAGGAGAGTTTAAGGCATTCTGGCATTTTTCTTTGTTGGAGCATCGATTGTGTGATTCTTGTGAGCATGGAGCTGAGTTCTTTTTTTGCTGCTTTGATCCAGTTGACTGGGCATGGATCAAGAGGAGAAGTGGATGTGTAGAGTGATAAGATGATGCCTTTGATGTTTTCTCTGCTGACTGTTTCAAAGGAGGACCATGTGACGGCGTCATGGGTCTGGGGAGGGGGGCAGAGAGGGCAGGAGTGGGTTGAGGGTGGAGTTGCTTGTAGTGGGAGGCCAGTTGTTGTGGTGTGATGTGATCTGTATATAGGTAGTGACATTGAATATACAGATAGTGCAGTGGCCGTGCCAGCACTATGAGAGTCGCTTAGTACAGTGGAAGTTGTCATGAGTGTTTTGCCATCTATTTTATATAGTAAAGTGTGCACATACTTTGTTTTATAGAATAGGGGCGTAAGTGGTGAGATACATGCACCAAATTTGGACGCAACCACTTACACCAACCCTAGACTGGGTGTGAATGCCCATAACTAGATTTGTTGAAAAGAAGAGTGAGTTATAGTATTCTAGAACCTACACGTGCAACATTTATGCTTTGCCTATGCTTCTCCCTTGTGCTTGCCCATTCCAAAATTATGCCCCATTGCCGTGATGTTAGTACTAACAGAATAGCGATCACTTACACTCCATTTGTAGATCACAAAAATACCATGATTTATATGTGTACACTCATGTAAAACTCTAGCCATGCCTGAAAGAACTACCCTCCATCTGTTTAGTTTCAACCTGCCATTTGGACAGCTGAGTATCACTGCAATCCGGATAAGTTTTCGGCCTATCTTCACTCCTTGCCTAACCCAGCTCCATAAATAAACAGATAATTTCTGGACATTTAGCATTTGAAATGGCCTGATATTGTCCATACATTTTTGAAAATACACGCATAGGCAATTTTACATTTGTTGGTCCTTCAGTATTGATCGAATAAGAAAATAATGGGCCCGATATTTGAAAGGCCGAATATCCCCTCTCTTCTCCCATTTGCACCCCGATGCTAACACGTAGCATCGGGGTGTTCCGGGGAGGAGCAGAGGTGGTAGCAGTCCTTAACTGGGCAGCAGTGATATTGCTGTTGCCCAGTTCGCTACTGCGGCTTCCAGGCATGTGCAGCAAACCCGGATATTCAATGCCAGGACCGCATATGACCCCGGCATTGAATATCCATGATTAAGGGGGAGCAGGTATGGTTATGCCCAGTAGCAGTGCATAGCCTGCCCAAATGAATATTGGGTCCAATATTTTTATTTATTTTATTTTATTTTTTAAAACATTTGCTATACCGCTAATAGTGCTCCCATAGGGTTAGCATCTAAGCGGTGTACAATACCAGTATTATCAGAAACCAAACAACAAAATGAGAAACAGCCAACAAATACAAACATAAAACATATGGCACACTAGGTCAGACCAAAGGTCCATCAAGCTCAGAATCCTATTTCCAATAATGGCCAATCCAGGTAACAAGTACCTGTTAGGTTCCCAAAAGAATATAATTATTCATTCACATGGAAACCTGGCAGATGACATTTAATGTGGACAAGTGCAAAGTTATGCACTTAGGCAAGAACAACCCAAACTAGAGTTACATGAGCAAGGTTCCACATTAGGAACCTCCACCAAGGAAAAGGATTTAGGCGTCATTGTGGATAATACATTGAAACCCCCGCTCAGTGTGCAGCAGTGGCCAAGAAAGCAAATAGAGTGCTAGGAATCATAAAGAAAGGAATAGAGAATAAAATGAAGGATATTATAATGCCCCTGTATCGCTCCATGGTGTGGCAACCAAGATAAGAGACGTGAACAGTGTGCAAAGCTATTTATTGGTCCATATATATTAAAAAGGGGGGGGGGGCAAACCCAACACAGGCCGTGTTTCGTGGGTACTTCGTCAGGGGTGAGGCACTCGCTCCATAGTGTGACCATACATTGAATATTGTGTGCAATTCTGGTCACCATATCTGAATCCCTGCTCTCCCACATCCCCATGTTCTCAGTATATACCCTCTTGCCTCATTATCTCCCTTCCCTAGCATCCATTATTTCTGTCACTCCTCTATACTGCCTTCTCCATTCCCTCAACATCCATCCATCCACTTTCTTCTCCAATATTCATTTACTCTATTTTCCTCCCCCTTACTACAGCATCCATTCCCCTCCCTCTGCACCTTCCCCTACATATGCCTTTGCATTTCCTTACTCCCCCCACGGTGTCTGTCCTCCTATTCCTTCTCGCTCTCCCAGAATCTGTCAGCTTCAGCCACCCCTTCTTCCAGCCCCAGCATCAGCTTCGGTCCCCTCTTTCCCAGCCCAAACATCAACATCAGCTTCCTTTTCTTCCAGCCCCTCTCCCCTCACCTGTCCAAGGAATTCCATGTGCTTTGCAACAGTGGAAGCTTGTACTTTTGCTCCCACCACTCAACACATCTTTGCCCAGTTCTGTTGGCACTGTGGGAAGATTTAAAATACAAGAACAGGCAGTATCTGTTCTCGCATTTTAAATCCTCTCGTGGAACCGGCAGAGCCAGGTGAAGATGTTCAGACGAGCAGGAACTTAGAAACATGACGGCAGAAAAAGACCACATGGCCTATCTAGTCTGCCCTTACACATCAACTACTACAATAGTCCCCTCTTTTCCATTATAGATCCTCTGTGTTTATCCCATGTTTTTTTGAATTCAGATACTGTCCTCATCTCTACCACCTCTACTGGGAGACTATTCCACGCATTTACCACTCTTTCCATAAAGAAATATTTCTGCATGTTACTCCTGAGTCTATCCATTTTCACCCTCATCCCATGTCCCCTCGTAGCAGAGCTGCTTTCAATTGAAAGAGGCTCTCCTCCTGTGCATTTATGCCATGGAGGTATTTAAACATCTCTATCATATCACCTTTATCCCACCTTTCCTCTAAAGTATACATATAAATATCCTTAAATCTGTCCACAAATGTACAACCTTCTCTGTGGCCCTATGGCATGGAGCTCCCAACTCCCAATTTAGGAACGTACAGAAAATAATATTGGGGGTGCTTAAGTACCCACAGAGCTGGTGTCTGTTAATGCAAGGAAGTTGTCCAGACAAGGCAAGACTGTCACTAATATACCACCAGAAAGATGTCAGCACCAAACACCGCACAGGTGCTTATTTTTCCTTAGCAATGCCAAAACACTTGCAAAGGATGGATAACAAGTTAGTTTTAAGAATGCAGACAAGAACTGCCACTGGGAAAGAAGCTGTGGAGACCTAGGACTAAGAGGGGATGTGAGCAGAAGGAGAGGAGAGTGAGGGAACACAGGAAAGCGAATGGCCTATATATCCGTGGGCCTGTTTCTCCTTCCAGCCAAAATTCCTGTTCTTCTTCCTGAATCCCTTGCTTTTTGAGCTGGCTGATTCAGAACATGTGACCTACAGGCAAGAAAAGGAAGTTAGAGGACAAGCACTGGTCACTGCCTGGGGCATCTAAAAGACGGATCTCCCTTTTATTTTAGCATTCAGCCCATGGCCTTTCCAGCAGTAGCTCACGGCAAGTTACATGTAGGTACTGTAGGTATTTCTCTGTCCCTGGATGGCTTACAATCTAATGCTCTACCTGCGGCAATGGAGAGTTAAGGCCATATTGACAGTCCATGGGATATGAATGCTGTTTTTTTTTGATCCCAGGGTGCTGCCCTAACCACTAGGCTACTCCTACACTCCCATCCACTGCAGCCCTTCTTCCTGTTTCTGAGAGGTCCTTCCTCCAAGGAAACTGACCTTGGTGTCCAATTAGGATGATTAGCTGCAAATTCTTGACTGAGGGATGCTGTCAGACCATCTACCTCAAGGTGACTACATATGCAGTATGTCTATAAGGTACAAAGTATTGTAAAAGAACATTAAAGTTCTGTATAGATGAAAGGCCCTATAGAAATTCAACCAATTGTTTATTTTCCAGGCTATATAGCTTATATTATTATATGCCTATACACGTTTGGGCCTGGTAATGGAAAATAGTATGAACCGAAGCTTTAATACAGTGATATGTTGTTCTTCAAGACTTTAATGATGGTCTCAGAATAAAGGGCTATAATTTGCGATCTAGCCTGACCAGCAGACTCACAATCTAATTGCATTTGTGTAGACTACTAATGTGTTGCTAATGGAACTCATTTCAGAGCCCGTGAAGGGTTGGGTAATGGCAGGGCTGTCTACCTTCCTGCAAAAGCAATATTTCTGCTATTAGATGATAGGCTGTTCCGACCTGTCACTAGGTGACCTGGCTTTTGCTGTGCTTTGGATTTATGGGTGAAGCCAGTTTTCTATACTTCCGTTGGGACAGCGTTTTCCCTGTTTTCCCCTCTTTTCTCCCTTTTCATATTGATTTCACGGTACATCAAAATGACATCGGTGGCTCTGAATACAGCTTGTTGCTGGAGTCCTCTTTCAATTTAATTTCTCAAAACTCTGCCTCATACCGTATGACAAGGCACAATTGGAATTGATGCTGTATAGAGCACAGGAAAGATGAAAGCAGGTGCTACCCCCATAACATTTTAGGGTCAAATCTTTTCTATGCTTTTAGATCTTGCTGGCAGATTGCTCTGGCAGAGGTAAAAATTGCAATACAGGGACCATTTGTTAAGAAACAAACCATATATTTTTTAATTGATTTAAATTGAACCTTTATAGACATTCCCTATCCTACCTGCCTTTTTCTGAAGATGAAGGATTGCTGTACTAAAGTGCACTTTTTTTTTTTAGCAAAAGGGGCTTCATGCTGTAAATGGCACAAATATTTGGCAAATTCACACTTTTTGTTAAGTCTACTGCAGAGCCCCTTTTTCAAAAATAAATCTGGAAAAGAGACCATCTTTATGGTAAGACATGTATGTAAATTCCACATTCATGAGTTGCTGCAATGTGAATTCATGCAAAGAAGCTCATAAATGCTGACCTTTGTAAAACCAATGCTTGAAAAAGGCTTCACTTACTGGTTTCTGCAAGAAAAATAAATACTTCTCCCTGATGTATAGTTTTTTGGGGTCGCTGGTCTTCTAATAAAGGACACCTTTGCGTCACGGTTCGTTCTTAGTTATTCCTTCTACTCCTGCGAGTACGGTGTGTTTTTTTAGGGCACAATTTTTTCATGGCCTCAAGAAGTGAACCCAGTGTATGGCAATGATGCTCTAAGGTAATTTATTGGTACCTGTCAACCTTCAAGATGGCTTTTTGTACTTGGCTTAAAGCAGATGAAAAGACATATAGTTCTGGTGTGATTTCAGTCTCAGAGTTTGTCCATGCAAAGCATCTTTAAATAAAAGGAAGCCCCGTGGCTACATAATGGTATCCTTCATGAATACCCCTGCCATAGGACCCCATGCTTTTTCTCAAATACTACTACTACAGTTGTGGTCAACATTATTGGCATCGTTGCATTTTAGGTATGTTATGTGCAATGTCCTGAGAAATAATTAGAAATATTTCAGTTGTATGTCATCATAATATTTTAATAGTATGTTCAAAGTTATACAACAAAAAAAAAGATGTCTGTGCAACTGAGATATAGTAATTTCTGAGAAAAAAACAAAATATGACCTGAACAGGAATAATGGCACTCTTCGCTGATATTTCATACTTGGCAGTGATGACAGCCTCCAAACATTTCTTGTAGTCATCTATGTTTTAATACATCTGTCTGCTGGTAGATTCTCACACTCTTCAACTGCGATTTGTTCAGCTCATGAATGTTCTCAGGATTCCTTTTACCAATAGCAGATTTCAACTCTTTCCAAAGGTTCTCAAGTATATTGATATCAGGACTCATTGCTGGCCAGTATAAAACAGTCCATTTATTCCTTTTTAACCATTTTTTTGTACTTTTGGCTGCATGTTTTGGGTCATTGTCCTGCTGGAGGACCCATGACCTTCGACCCAGACCTAGCTTTCTGACACTAGATAGCATATTTCGCTCCAAAATGCCTTGGTAGTCCTCTGACTTCATGATTCCTTAATACGTTACAGGCCTCCAGTTCTTGAGGCAGCAAAACAGCCCCACAACATTATGGAACCTTCATCATATTTAACTTTAGGAAAGGTGTTTTTTTTTCCTTATAAGCTTCATTTCTTCACCTGTAAATGGTCTGCATTGCCAAAGATCTCAAGTCTGATTTCATCTATCCACAGAACATTTTCCCAGAAGGAATTTGGTTTCTCAAGGTGGGTTTAGGCAAAGATCTGGTGTGCCTTTTTATGTCTGTCTTTGAGTAGTGAGGACCTCCTTGGCCTTCGCCCATGAAGTCCTTCTTTGTTTAGTGTGCGGCGTATGGTATAGGTTGAAACCACCAGACTCCAGGTCAGCATTAAGTTCTTTGGCTATTGTATATTGTGTTTTTACAACAGTTCGTACTAACCTCTGAAGACTTCTTGGATTAATTTTCCTCTTCCCACCACGTTCTGGGAAGTTCTTGAGAGTTCCATGAGCAGAACATTTCTTAATAACATTGCAAACTGTAGACACAGGAATCCTAAGGTTTTTGGAGATGGCCCTGTACCCCTTCGAAGTTTGATGTTTGGTGATAACGACTTTTCTGATGGTCTCAGGCAGCTCTCTTGTCTTCACCATTATAAAAATGGAACAGGAGGTGAATGTGGTCATTTTAAACATTAGAGCTATAGTTCATTGGTTGATTCAAATCATGTCAGTACTGACAATTCATCACAGGTGCTTCTAATATTACTGCAATGTGAATGGGCTGCTTTTGTTCAAACTGATTTGAATTGTTTATAAGGGTGCCAGTAATCATGTCCTGGTAAGGTCCAAATTTTTATACTATTTCCTATTTCCTTTTTTAATTGGTCTTGTTTTATTTCATTTTTTTATATGTCAAATCTGTGTGCATACAGTATATAGTGCAAAGCCATTTCACTGGCCACTAATTATTAGGGGATATTGGACATTAAGGGATTAAACTGCAAGGATGCCAATAATGTTGACCACAACTGTACTTATCATTTGTCTAACACTACAAGGCAAATGTACACTGTACATATAGATGTAAGACACAGTCCCTGCTCATCAGAGCTTACAATATAATCCAGTCGAAGAACATTACAAAACTGAGGACTAGAGTATGGCAAGATACACATAAGTAGTGAACAACAGAAGGAGGAGCATTAGGATCAAAAAGCAACCTCAAAGAGATGGGTGTTTAGCCTGGATTTGAAGAACATCACAAAACTGGGGAGAGAGAACCTGGAGAGCAGATGTGTCCAAGTTCAGTCCTCAAGGGCCACAAAGAGGCCAGATATTCCTAATGAATGTGTATGTGACAGATTTGCATACATCTAGAGCCTGAGTCTGAGAGGGGCACGTCTGGGCTGTCCAGATGTCCCTATGCAGGACGGGCCTGTTAGGGCCCAATTCTGGAATGCGAGAACAAAACGGTCCCGTGGTACACAGAATTGGGCCTGAGGTCGGCCCAGTGTGCCCTTGCCTCCCCGCAGGCACCTCTGATTTCTGCAGTCTAGATCCCCCCCTCTTCCCCCTTGCCAGACCCATGGTTGGCCAGTCTCGGCCTGGATTGGGTGGTGGGGACCTCCCGCACCAGGCCCCAGGGGGGATCCCCGGCCCCGATCGCCAGGTCAGTGCTGCTTATTCCACCATCGAGGTGGAATAAACAGCATGTCCCCACTGACCCTGCTGGAAGTACAGGACCTGAATTGATCCTGTACATCCTGCCCCTGTGCCATCCAGACCCCGCCCCCCCCCCCCCACTGGCTCTACCTGTCCTACTGCTTAGGATGTGTGGGGAGAGCAGGAGGGGGAATAGGGTCTGGACAGCTTCTGGGGCTGCATGTTCTGCCGGGACATGCAGCCCTGCAACCCGCAACTCTGAATCGGGCCCATTGCCTCCACTGAATGAAATTATATCTCATGCATATTCGTTAGGGATATTCTGAAAATCTGGCCCGTTTTCGCATCCTCGAGGATTGAACTTAGATAAGTCTGCTGTAGAGAATCTCTATCTATCTCTCATCATGTCCTTGTTACAAGTCAGTGGTAAGGTATGCAGTAGAATTCACAGACTCGCTAGAATATGACAGTGGAAAAATATCCTGAAGAGGGTTGTTGCTCATTACCTTACTGGCAGGACTACCTTATGCCTTGGGGACAATCATGATACCCTGAGAAAGTTAACCTGTCCTACGAGGCATATTTCATGTTTGGGAGCGAGGAGGTATGACTGAGAGAGTCCTCTGGATCTTCTTAATTTGGAAGCAACAACTAATAGAGAAAAAGAAGTTCTAGAACAGGGGGTCATACTATGAGGTTCCAAGGGGTTAGCATCAAGAGCAACATCAGGAAATATTTTTATAAGAAAGGGTAGTGGATGTATATGTAACCCCTGGCTCATAACAACCCTCATAATCCTCTTTAATAAAGTAGTGTCATTTTTAATGCTGGGGCTATTTCTCTACCAGATGTTCCTACAACCCCTGCACTTCTTAGGCAATGCACGTCTGAGCGGTGCCTGGGTGGGCATGGATGTTTCCACCACTGCGCTGCTAGTACAGGCCTTGAAAGACTGCACTGTCGGCACTTGGTGGTTAGAAACTATTGCCAGCACAGTGGGTGGTGGTAGATGCTCCACGTGGTGCACACAATTCAGGGGGATGGCTGTCCCCTCCCCCTGCATCTAGCGAAGTGCCCTGTGCTAGTAATGTGGCCCAAACCTTTGTTACCAGCGTGGTGCTTAGTAAACTGGCTCTCATGTCCCGGTCCCATGTAGTTTTAAAATTTTATGATCCATGTACTAATTAGTGTATCATACTTCTAGGATTTTAGTAATTTCTATAGTTCATTGTCATGTGGTTTTATAATAACAATAGCTAGTACATTATGACTTTTGAGTTTTTTGACTTTTGTTTTAATCAGTTCAGCATAATTCTGGTATTTTGGTTCATTATATTATCGTAAGTGGAGGAGTAGCCTAGTGGTTAAAGCAACTGTGTAGTATCCAGAAGATCAAAGATTTGGTTCCCACTGACGCTCCTTGTGACTGTGGGCAAGTCACCTTACCCTCCATTACTTCTGAAGAAACTGTCTGGTAATCTACTTCCTGTAATACACTACCAAGAAAACCCAGAAGCAGCTGGGTTGCCGGTAGTCAGCAATGACTTGATGGCACTAAAAAAATGTTATCACAATCCTTTTTAGTGTTTTAATTTATATTTTTAGTATCATTAACTCATCATCATTGGAATATATATTACAATGGGTCACTTTAGTAGGGATTAAAGTTAATTTTACACATACCTTTATTTTTTCACTTTTGTCACTTCGGGGTTTATAGTATCTCTTAGGGGCTTGTTTACAAAGCCGCGGTAGCGGTTCACGATCGTTATCGGAGCCGCAGCCCCATAACAATTGCGAACCGCTACCGCGGCTTTGTAAACAAGCCCCTTAATATTTTATAGACGCAATCTATTTTTATCATATCTGATTATTACTCTTCTATTTGAGAATTATGTGGATATAATTTTATTTACTAATACAACTATTGTACTATAATTTTATTTCTTTGGTTCACATCATGACTTATTTGTTAATTTTTCATTTATACCCATTTTATTCATTTGATTCAATATTTATAGAAAAATAGAAAAATGATGACAGAAAAAGACCACATGGCCTATCTAGTCTGTCCTTCCACATCAACAACTACAACAGTCCCCTTTTTCCCTTTAGAGATCCTCTGTGTTTGTCCCATGCTTTTTTTAATTCAGATACTGTCCTTATCTCTACCACCTCCACTGGGAGATTATTCCACGGATCCACCACTCTTTCCATAAAGAAATATTTCTGCATATCACTCCTGAATCTATCCCCTTTCACCCTCATTCCATGTCCTCTTGTAGCAGTACTTGCTTTCAATCAAAAGAGGCTCTCCCCCTGTGCATTTATGCCACGGAGGTATTTAAACCTCTCAATCATATATTTATTTATTTTATTTTATTTATTTATTTTATTTATTTAACATCTTTTATATACCGCACTATTTATAATCAGCGCGGTTTACATAGAACAAGAAAACATCAGACAGAATACAATATCTGAGTATTATACATATAACAGGCACAATAACTTGGGTAAACCGGGGTAATTAATTAAAACAAATAGTAATTTGTTTAGAACAAATCACCTCTATCCTGCCTTTCCTCTAAGGCAGTGATGGCTAACCTTTTTGAGCCCGAGTGCCCAAACTGCCGCACAAAACCAAAGAATTTCCTCAAAGTGCCAGCACGTCATTTGCATAAGTGGTCTTATTTGCATAAATATTTGCATAATGTTACCATACACTAACTTTTAGTAAACATGTCTCTTAATGAGTGTATGGATAAAGAAAGACTAAAAGATTTCTACATTACTATAATCCAGTGCCAACCGCCAGGCACATTAGGAACTACTACAAACGCTGCCCATTTAGAACCCATAGCAAACCCGCCGTATCCTGACAGCATTACCAGGACTCACAAAGCACCATACCCTACCTATCAAAAGGCAACACTGCAAATATTAAACCAATACATTTCAGTGAATACTGGGGAAAGAGAACAAGTGGCAACGTCAAATAGGAATTTCCTCTTGTACCAAACAAAGCGCAGATGTTAATGATGCACATTTCCCAGAGCTGACATATTCCAGTTAATAAATTCAAAATAAAGAGATATCTTTCTACCTTTTGTGCATTTTTTTTCAGTTGCAATTGGTCCAGCCATTTTCTTCTGGTTTCTTCATGTTTTCTGCTAACTCTCCATCGTCTGCTGTCCATTTGTCCTTTCTTCTCTCTTCTAGTTTTTTTTCCATTCTCTCTCTCTCTACATCTGCTTTAACATACTAATCTTTCTCCTTTTGCTCTTTCCTCATTCCTATTTCATCCACACAAATTTTACCCCTCCATCCTCAATCCCCAATTACTCTCCCAATACCTGGCCAATTGTAGATTTTTCATCCCTCCTACACAAAATATTTTTCCCCTCTCCATTTTACTCTCCCAGCCCCATCCCATTCTAATCCTCCCCCAACATCAGCTCCCTTCTAGTTCCAGTCTCACCCAGCATCCATTCCCTTCTTCATGCCCCCCACTTCCCCTCAGCCCATTTCCATTCCAAGCCCCGTCCCCATCAGCTATTTGCAGTTCAAGCCCCCACTTCCCCTCAGCCCATTTCCATTCCAAGCCCCATCCCCAACAGCTATTTGCAGTTCAAGCCCCCTTCCACTCAGCCCATTTCCAGTCCTAGCAACCCCCCCAACCCATTACCAGTCCTAGCCCCCCATAGCCCACTCCCAGTCCTAATCCCACCAGCCCATTTCCAGTCCTAACCTCCCCATCAGCCCACTCCCAGTCCTAATCCCCCATCACTCAATTTTTAGTTTAAGCCCCCCCCAGCGCCTATCACCACTCCTAACCCCCCCAGCGCCCATCACCACTCCTAACCCCCCCAGCCCAGTGCACATCACCACTCCTAAACCACCCCCAACCCCGCCCATCACTACTCCTAACCACCCCAGCCCAGCCCAGCCCATCACCACTCCTAACCCCCCCCCAGCCCAGTCCAGCCCATCACCACTCCTAACCCCCCCAGCCCAGCCCATCACCTCTCTTTACCTCCCCTGCCCAGCCCAGACCTTCACCACTCATAACCCCCCCCCAGCCCAGCCCAGTCCATCACCACTCCTAACCCCCCCTCCAGCCCATCACCACTCCTAACCCCCCCAGCCCAGCCCAGCCCATCACCACTCCTACCCCCCCCCCGCCCAGCCCAGCCCAACACCACTCCTAACCCCCACCCCCCCCCAGCCCAGCCCAGCCCAGGGAAAATTTAAAAAAAAAGACAACCTGTCTACTGCCGCTGTCGGGGACGCCGCGGCAGAATCGAGCATGCCGCGGGGCCCCCCTGTACCCACCCGGCAGAGCCTGCCCTCCCCGTAGCAGCTCTCTGTTTGGAGCTGCAGTCAGACGCGCCGGCTTGCAGAGCGCGAGGGAAGAGTTCCCTCGCTGCTCTGTTAAGCCCGCGGGGGCTGATGGGAAGTTCCCATCAGCCCCCGCGGGCTTAACGGAGTCGCGAAAGGGAAACTCTTCCCTTCGCGCTCTGCAAGCCGGCGCGTCTGACTGTAGCTCCGAAGAGAGAGCTGCTACGGGGAGGGCAGGATCTGCCGGGTACAGGGGGGCCCCGCGGCACGCTCGATTCTGCCGCGGCGGCCCCGACAGCGGCAGCAGACAGGGTTTTTTTTTTTTTTCGATTGCGGACCTTCCCGCGTGCCAGCTGCAAGGCCTTCGCGTGCCACAGCTGGCACGCGTGCCATAGGTTCGCCATCGCTGCTCTAAGGTGTACATATTAAGATCCTTAAGTCTGTCCACATATGCTTTATAATGAAGACCACTAACCATTTTAGTAGCCACCCTCTGTACTGACTCCATCCTGTTTATATCCTTTTGAAGGTGCGGTCTCCAAAATTGCACACAATACTCCAAATGAGGCCACACAAAAGACTTATACAGAGGCATTATCACCTCCTCTTTTCTGCTAGCCATTCCTTTCCATATGCACCCAAGCATCCTTCTAGCTTTTGCTGTCGCCTTTTCTACCTGTTTAGCCACTTTAAGATCATCAGACACAACCATGTTTTTCCATTTTCAGTTTGTTATCAATTGTGACTCCCAGATATTTTATTTCTTTCTTAGTATTGTATGTATTGTTGCACAATGTGATTGTTGGAGGTGGTTCGAAGCCCAAGGTATTTGATATAAACATTACTTCGGTCTTCTTATGATTAATTGACATGTTATTTTGTTGTAGCCATCCCGACATCTCTCCCATGCAGGTTTCAAGCTGGGCGTAGTTCGGGTCGGTGGTCTCTAGTTGGGTGTACAGCATGATCTCGTCTGCGTATATGTGGTAGTTTATGCCATATTTCCTGAATATTTCACTGAGTGGTTGCATGTAAATGTTAAAAAGTAGCGCCGAGAGTGCCGAACCCTGAGGAATGCCTTGTGTTTGGATGAACGGTTCAGCTTTCTCTCCGTTGAACTGGACCTGTGGCTTTCTGCCCGTTATATAGGAGGAGAACCATTTCAAGGCGGTTCCTAAAATTCCAATTGATTCCAGCTTGTTCAGGAGGGTTAAGTGATGGACAGTGTCAAATGCAGCGGATATGTCGATGAAAATGAGGATAAACATTTTCTTCCTGTCTTCCAGCCCCTTGAGGAGGTTGTTAAACAGGGCTAAAAGCAGGGTTTCGACCCCATGATTTTTTCTGAATCCGTATTGCTGTTTGTCCAGCTGTTTGTGCTGTTTGTGGGTGTTTTCTGAGATCCTCTTCCTGGTTCTTCATCTGTGAACACAGAACAGAAATATTTGTTAAGCAAGTCTGCTTTATCTTCATCATCTTCTACATATTCCTCCCCTTCACCCTTGAGTCTGACAATACAAATTTTGTCCTTCCTCCTCTCACTAACATATCTGAAAAATGTCTTATCCCCCCATTTTATTGCATTGGCTATTTCCTCCTCTTTTTGAATATTCGCTAGCCTGACTACTTTGCTAGCTTCTCTAAGTTTTTCCAAATATAGTTGCCTGTCTTCCTCTCTCTTTGATCTCTTGTATTTCATGAAGGCCTCCCTCTTCTTCTTCACCTTTTCAGCTAATTCTTTCGAAAGCCATAGCGGTCTCCTTTTCCTTTTACCTTTATTTACCATTTTAACAAAAATCTTGGTTGCCCTTAAAATATCCCCTTTCAGTTTTGCCCACTGTTTTTCTAAATCCCACAGCTGTTCCCATCCTACTAACGACTCCCTGTGGTATTGGCCCATCTTGTGTGGCACTGCAGACCAGCTGCAGGCAGTAGGAAAGGTTTTAAACACAGAAAAAAGAGGTAAAGACGAGCTGCAGCATCATGAGGAGCCACATAGAGGGAGCCAGAGAGACCTCTGGAGGTCTGAAGAACCACGCCTTAGAGCCAATGATGTAATTCCAGCCAACACCCAATGCAGAAAGGGAAGAACTCCTCTTAAATGCTCAGATGACTGGAGGAAGTTAGAGAGGCAAGGAGAGTGGCAAAAAGACTCGGATTCAGACTCCGGTTGGAGAGAAAGAGAGAGACAAGGAGAGTGGCAAAGAGACCGGTACAGAGAAGGAGGTTGGCGAGAAAGAGAAAGACAAGGAGATTGGCAGACAGCTCCAGATGGGCAAGGAGACTGTCAAGGAGTCTTGCAGGAAGTTCCAGTTCCAGATTTTTACAGATATCTGGAGGATCCAGGGAGAGGAGTCCTGACCAAGGGATCCGGCCTAGCAGACCCAGCCAAGCCAGGTACAGAAACCTACTTTAAACATTGCAAAAGAGGAAAAGATATACTTTCCAGGAGGGAAAGGTTTTATAAAGAAGCTAACCCTGAAAGAAGGTGGACTATAACAGAGAGTCCCAGGCCTAACTTTAATAGGAGCCAGCAACTGTTAGAAGGAGCAACAGTGAACGGCAGTGAAAGGGGTGAAAGAGGAATTGAGAAGGGTCACTTCCAAAGCCGTGGAAGAAAGGAACCATGGCACCAGTATACCCTGACTCCAGCAGAAGGCAGAACTAGGAACCAGAGGCCTACCTGGGCACCGGAGAATCCAAGACCCAGCAGGCCCAAGCCTCAGCCTTCACCTCCCGGAGACCGCCTTAGAAGAAAAGGTAAATGCCAATTTTATAATGATGATTTTATGAATGCTGTGACACAGAAGGAGTCAGGCACTAGAGCATACTATCCTTCCAGAGGCCTTCATGAAACAAAGTACAGACCTGCAGTTAACAGGAAGCCTACTAGAGACGGAACTGTATGCAGGAGAGACTGTCCTCAGTATAAAAATATACAAAGCCAGGACTTACCTTGTAACGCTGACTATTGGCGCATCATCCAAGCGCTAGGCAGAAAGCCTGAAGGAGAGCCTCCAAACATTCTGGACTGTGAGCCCATGCAGGTCGAATACCAGGAGGACCCCTTGGACATTCCCATGGATGTTAACTATTGCCTATCAGAAAGGATTGAGCCCTAGCAGAGGCATAGCTGTGGTTTGGGGATAAAAGTGGATGTTGTATTTCATTTACCTGTGCTGTGAAGTTAACAGTGTTTTCAGTACGTGTTTTCCTTTAACCTGAAGCAAGGATATTTCTTTTCATGTGTTGTTGTATTCTGGGCTAAAGAACCTGTTTGCAAAGAGGGAAATAAAAGCCTTACAATTTCCCTATACTCGGACTGTAAATTCTTGGGAGTGTTAGTTATACAGAAGGCTACCAGGCCTGTAGAAGCCTGGGCCCTGCAAGAGAACCAACCTCCTCCACAAACAAACTTTTCTCCTCCCTGTCCACGCCCTTCTGTCGTGCCACGCCATCACCACTAGGGGGGCAGTGTGACACTTGGCAAAGTTAGTTTTCCTAAAGTCTAAGACCCTCGCTTTTGAATGGAATCTAACAGCCCTAGTCCTAATACTGAACCACACCATCTGGTGATCACTGGATGCAAAATGATCTCCCACTATAACATCAGAAACACTTTACCATTGGTAAGCACCAAGTCCAATATGGCTCCTTCACGTGTGGGGTCTGTTACCAATTGCCTGAATAGTTCTCCCTGTAGAGAATCCAGGATCTCCTTACTTCTAGATGATACTGCAGCAGAAATGTGCCAATCAACATCTGGCATATTGAAATCCCCTATCAGTAGCACTTCCCCATTCCTTGTAATACTGCATATGTTTTCAATTAACTCTCTGTCCACTTCTTCCTCTTGTGAGGGAGGTCTGTATATCATGCCAATGCAAATAGATTTCTCTTTCCCTCTTTCTAGTTTAACCCACAGTGCCTCCTCTCTCTCTTTTAAGCTCTGTAATACCAAAGCTTTAATATTGTTTTTTACATATAGTGACACTCCTCCTCCCCTTCTTCCTACCCTGTCCTTTCTGAATAAAGTATAGCCTGGTATAGTTACATCCCAGTCATGGTTTTCTGTGAACCATGTTTCTGTAACTGCCACTAAATCCAAGTCAGCCACTCCCATCAAAGCTTCAACATCAGGGATCTTATTTCCCATGCTACGGGCATTTATACACACTGCTTTCCATATGTTACCCCTTCTACCCATTTCCATAAAGGTATTTAATGTTTCACTTACCTGGGGGCTTTCACTTACCTGGGGGCTGTCTTCACCCATCCCCAACGAATCTAGTTTAAAGCCCTCTTTGGTAGATTAGCCTGTCTACTACTGAAGATGAGTCGACCTTTCTTGGACAGATGGACGCCATCTCTGCTCTGCAACCCTTGGAACAGCATCCTGTGGTCCAGGAAACCAAAATGCTCTCGATGACACCATCCATGCAGCCATGCATTCATCTCTGGGATGCGAGCCTCTCTGCCTTGGCCTTTACCCTCAACAGGGAAAATTGAAGAGAACACCACCTGTGCACCTATTTGCTTCACCCTCTGCCCCAGAGCCATGAAGTCACTTATGATACACTCAGAGGGATACTTGGCAGTATCATTTGTTCCGACATGGATTAGCAACATTGGGTAATAGTCAGTGGGCTTGATGAGTCTCAGCAAACTCTCCATAATGTCTTGAATTTTAGCACCTGGCAGACAGCATACCTCTCTGGACATCAAGTCTGGTCGGCAGATGGACGCCTCAGTACCCTTCAGAAGAGAGTCACCAACCATCACTACCCTTCGCTTCTTTGTGGTCACTGATTCTGCAACTTTGGGGTGCTTGAGCTCTGGTTCTTACCTTTCCAGGGATGCTTTCACCTCCTCCACTTCCAGGGCTGCATAATGGTTCTTCAATTCAAGGGTTAGAGAAGTTGGATTGGTGATTCTGCAGGCTCTGCTGACTTGTGTCCAATCTTCATGATTCTGTAGGCACCCATCTTCTCTTTTGCTGGAGGGCTTGGTTGTTGCAAGAAGCATCTCATCAATGTACTTCTCACAGTCTTGAATGCTCCTCAGCCTCGCCACCTCCTCTCTGAGTTCCTCCACTTGTTTCCTGAAAGCTTCAGCATGCAGGCACCCTGCACATGAAACCAGTCCTTCAACTGGCATTGGGACCTCTGTCTGGACAGAGGCAGAAGCTATAATGGGGGCAACAGCTTTTGCGATATGATTTTTCCCAGCCTTTGTTCTGTTTGTGGAGCTTAGGTATCTGTTAAAGCAAAACAGAGAGATCTACCAAAGTACTAGCTGGTTTCCCAGATTTCCTTTCAGAGAAAAAGTGGTTAAATCTCTTTAATTATATTGACAATGTGCTGTTCCAAGTCCCTGTGTTGTGTTAATTGGGGAGGTGCCCTATAAAGCAAGAGTGCTTACTAGGAGTGGGTGGGTGTTGGGAGGGGTAGGGAGGGAACTAATACCTGATTAGGTGTCAGTGGCTTCAAAGAGCTGAGAAAGTTACTAAAGCAGAGTTTTAAACCTACCCCACTAAAGAAAATATTCCTCCCTTTAAACTAAAGTACCACAAAGAATGTAACTTTGTTTTAAAAATGTACCAACCCCCTTTTAAGAGCTCCCAGTCAGAGAGCTAGCAATTAAAACAAAACAAAACCACAAATGCTTACCTTTGTTTGAAATGTAGAGCCCATGTTAGGAATGCCTCAACAGTGCAGGGCTCTGAAGCCTTTTATGCAGGTCTCAGTTGCTCTCAGTTCTTTCACAGGCTAAACAGACCCACTAACTTTGACTGGAGGAGTCCTACCCTAAGTTCCGATCCCTACTGAAAACGCACCTCTTTTCCTCAGCCTTTAACCTTCCCCCCTAACTCTCTATTTCCCATTCTCTGCCAAGTTAATGTTTAAAGTTTTCTTTTCTCTTTCTTTCCTGAACAAAGATTGTAACTTCATTTCCTTTTCCTATACATTTATTGTATTGTAAACCGCCCTGATGTAACGGGGCGCGGTATATCAAATGCTAAATAAACGATAACTCCTGATTAGGTGTCAGAGGCTTCAAAGAGTTGAGAAAGTTATTAAAGCAGAGTTTTAAACCTACCCCACTAAAGAAAATATGCCTCCCTTTAAACTAAAGTACTACAAAGAAAGTAACTTTGTTTTAAAAATGTAACAAACCCCTTTTAAGAGCTCCCAGTCAGAGAGCTAGCAATTAAAACAAAACAAAACCACAAATGCTTACCTTTGTTTGAAATGTAGAGCCCTTGTTAGGAATGCCTAGTTTTGTGCTGTGCATTCTAATGCTTTTGTTTCTTAAAAAATATGTTCAATGCTTTAGTTTCATAACTCATTCATTAACATTTTGATTGCAATGAAGGGATCAGTGCAACCAGTTCAAAACATATGGATTATTTGTCACTTAATGACCATTCTTGGTTTAGCTTGTTGTTGTTTTACAGTATACTAGCTTGATTGCAATAAAGAGATCAATATGCCTGCAACTCCATGCTATGCGTTCCATGCCTAAACATATGTTCAGCTTTATTATATGACCATTTGATGGTTTTGGAGAGTTTTGAACTGTTGTGATTTCCTGTCGTTACATTACTCCTGCTGGAATTCTGCAAACAAAATTCACACTTCAGCATCAAAAGGTCTGAATTATGCAAAATTCTGCATGGTTTGAAAAAAATAACAAAGCATATTGTTTTTGCATGATGCTTAATTTAAAATACAATACAGACAAAAAAATCACAAAAAAGTGCAAAATTTTAAATTATTGTCTGCAGAATTCCAGCTGGACTGTTATATTATCTTTTATATGTTTTGACTTGTGAATGTAGCCCTAACTGAATCCGATGGCATATTCATGCCATGTTATATATTTAATTGTAGTTTCTAGTGCTACATAGTTGGGTTTTCATGGCGATGGGACATTATTCTGTCTAATATACACAAAACAATAAACCGTCTGAGAGGAATAACTGTAATCAAATTTATAAAAACACCACCTCTCAGTAACCCATCAAACTAAAAGTCAACTTTAATTCAATTTCTCAGAATTTCAATACTATTTCTAACAATAACATCAGGTTTTTCTTGGACCTCAGGACTTATACACCCTCCATCTGGCGAATTAAATCACCATAGGGAAATGGTGGACACTTACATCATAGGTCCAAAACCTTCACACCATACAAAAGTTTCACCAACCAAAATCTCTCCAATATAATAATTTATTTAAACTTTCCCTACCCCCAACTATACACAAGGATTCACTTAACCATTCACAACCATTCACAACCACATAACCAAATCCACTAACATTCATACAACGACAACCTCATCACACATCTCCCAGCAACAAAAGTGTCCAATTTATTTCAAAGCTACTCCGAAGCAGAAAATATGGAAAAAATCTCCAAAAATCTTTTTAAAGTGCAAAATATCAATGGAATATCGAATATCAAATATCGAATTTCACTATCCGCAGGAACGCTGCAAAAAAGAATCAAACAAAGATTTTAAAGCGATAAACAGCAATCCTCATTATGCAGAAAGCAATCCATTACTTATCTGCTAGGGAGCGATACGCAAACTTCTCTCCACGGCACTGAAATACAGCAGACTGCCCCAAAGACCACTCGCCATTGATCACTGTTCGACGAAAGCTTCCGTTTCGCCACACGGCTTCGTCAGGAACCAGAATTAAGCAAAATTCACCATAGACTAAAAGTCTTCTTTTTTAGACACAAACAGCGTCTCCTCAGGCTATAGCTCACTGGCGTCTGATGACTGCTGACATCAGACGCCAGTGAGCTATAGCCTGAGGAGACGCTGTTTGTGTCTAAAAAAGAAGACTTTTAGTCTATGGTGAATTTTGCTTAATTCTGGTTCCTGACGAAGCCGTGTGGCGAAACGGAAGCTTTCGTCGAACAGTGATCAATGGCGAGTGGTCTTTGGGGCAGTCTGCTGTATTTCAGTGTCGTGGAGAGAAGTTTGCGTATCGCTCCCTAGCAGATAAGTAATGGATTGCTTTCTGCATAATGAGGATTGCTGTTTATCGCTTTAAAATCTTTGTTTGATTCTTTTTTGCAGCGTTCCTGCGGATAGTGAAATTCGATATTTGATATTCGATATTCCATTGATATTTTGCACTTTAAAAAGATTTTTGGAGATTTTTTCCATATTTTCTGCTTCGGAGTAGCTTTGAAATAAATTGGACACTTTTGTTGCTGGGAGATGTGTGATGAGGTTGTCGTATGAATGTTAGTGGATTTGGTTATGTGGTTGTGAATGGTTGTGAATGGTTAAGTGAATCCTTGTGTATAGTTGGGGGTAGGGAAAGTTTAAATAAATTATTATATTGGAGAGATTTTGGTTGGTGAAACTTTTGTATGGTGTGAAGGTTTTGGACCTATGATGTAAGTGTCCACCATTTCCCTATGGTGATTTAATTCGCCAGATGGAGGGTGTATAAGTCCTGAGGTCCAAGAAAAACCTGATGTTATTGTTAGAAATAGTATTGAAATTCTGAGAAATTGAATTAAAGTTGACTTTTAGTTTGATGGGTTACTGAGAGGTGGTGTTTTTATAAATTTGATTACATTATTCTGTCTGTCATGTGTTCTTGCTGACAATTCAGCGGGAAATACTTTTTCAATGGTGGTTTCAACTTTGCGTTGTTTATTTGAACGCTGCTAATGCATTAGAGTGGTGCAGATCATATTTATGTAAGTGGTCTTGATTGATCTGATAGATTTTAGATGGTATCCTTTAACTTTGCTGGTTGGTTTTCCAGCAGAGCACTGCTCTTTAATATCATCATATTTGTATTATAGTTGGAAGATTTCGTGGACTTTTGCACAGGATTACTATAGTTGAACGTAACTCTCATATATTAATTTACAGCGACTGTGAATTTTAGTGGTGTCATAATTGGTTAAATCAGATTTTATTTGCCACTTTATGTAGTTGCAGTTACTTAGTTATCAGTAAGTCTTTTTGGCTGTTTTGAGGTAAAGACTGTTCCACTGTTCTCGCATTAGTACAGGTTGGTTTTGTTGGCTGTCTTTATAATTATTTTAATCTCCAACTAAAACCATTAGATTTACTCATTCAAGTGTGTGGTATTGTTCCCTCTACAAATCAAATTTCAGCACATGTTTTATATTATATTGGTTTTATATTACTGTTATTTATTAATTTGAAAGACTTTTGATTTTATTAATTTTATCCATGTTATCATTCATATTGGTTATGATGTTTGATTTGATATGGTCTGTCAGATCTATTCATTTATGTATGGTCTTTATTGCAAATTAGTATATATACCCCCGGAGAAGGCCTGTTTGTTGAAACATGGCCATGTAGGGTTTTATTCCTTAATCCTATATGTTACTGATTTTATTTAAGAAGATAACCTTGGCTTGCTTTCTTGCTCCACGGTTTGTGTGGGCGCCACTGCCTCTTTGCTGTTTTGTTTCTTCTTCACTGTCCAACTTTCGCATCCATATGGCATTTTTGAAAATACCATTGCATGGACCGGTTGAATATTTGTACACAGAGATACATCTCTGCACTTCAAAATCTTGTCTAGATCCTTCATAGATGTTGTTTCATTACACAGATACACTAAAAAAAAATTTTTTTAAACTGCCTCTAATGTTTTGATTGATTTTTACGTTTTTTGGTGCGCTGAATCCAAATCTGGTAACCAATTTGCTCCATCACGTACAGATTTTTTGCTACATTGGGTTAGCAGTTTGAGGTGAACGTTTCAGATTGAGTGCGATCGAGATAAAAGTTTCTTGGATGAATTCTTTATACTAATTGTTTAGTAGTTATTCAAATAAGAATAAAGAAAATTGCAACAAGGCAGCACATAAGAATAATGTCAACAAAACACACTGTGATGGTAGCAAAATTGTCTGCACTTAAAACAGCCACATACATGTGCACAAACATTGAGCATATAAGAGCGAGGTTAGACACAAAGCAAAGCAAAGAAATGTGCAAAAAATGTTGTACAGGTATGTATGTAAGAATAGAAAACGCAAACCGCACCATTGCAATACATGAAGACAAACACCCGATGGTGTGAAAATAAAATTCTAATAAATGAGATCCGACACTGTGGTAATAACTAGCAAATTTTTATTTCAAAGTTTAGTAAAAACACGATATTTGTCAACACAGTTTAGATTTTAAAGTCATTCTTGGGTCAATCAATCTCCTGGTGGGCCCGTTTCTTCTTCCCCTGAATGCTTCTCTTGGTGCGCTGCTTGGCGTATTTTTCATCTGGGGTTTCCCGCAGCAGCAACCAGCAGAAATCAGCCATCATAGTGGTGTTCCATCTTCCTTGGTACCTTCTCTCTGCGTCCTTGATGTCCTGGTGAAACCTTTCACCTTGTTCTTCACTGTACGCCCCCAAGTTTTCGGGAAAGTAGTTCACATGGGAGTGCAAGAAATGGACTTACAGGATCATGTTACAGCCTTGTTCTTTGAAGGCATTGAGCATCCTGGCAACAATATCCTTATAGTTCTCATCCCGCCTGTTCCCCAAGAATTTGAGAACAACATCCTTGAAGGAATCCCAGGCTTCTTTTTCCTTCTCCGACATCGTTTCAGCGAATGCTCCATCTGAAATGAGTTTCCTTATATCAGGGCCAACAAACACTCCTTCCTTTAGCTTTGCTTCAGAAAGTCTGGGGAACTTTGAGCAAAGGTACCGAAAGCACTCACCATCTTTTGGAAGGGACTTGATGAATTGCTTAATGAGACCCAACTTAATGTGGAGAGGTGGTAATAGAATTTTATCACGAGGTACCAAGCTCTCATGAAGAACATTTTTCTCACCGGGTCTCAAATACTCCGGAATTGGCCAGTCTTTTTTCCCCCAGTGTAGGTCGCGGGCCCGGCTATCCCACAAGCAAAGGAAGCAGGGATATTTGCTGAAACCGGATTGCTGCCCTAATAGCATGGATAGAATTTTAAAGTCTCCACAAATTATCCACTTATGCTCATCATAACGAATCTTCTGAAGAATCAGGGCCAAATTCTCGTATTTTTCTTGGAGAATAACAGAGTGAGCAATAGGAACTGAAGCGAATGTGTTGCCATTATGAAGAAGAACACCGTTTATGCTGTCTTTTGAAGAATCAATGAACAGCCGCCATTCAGCAGGATAATACTTGAGTTTAAACTTTTCCATCACTCCGTATATATCGTTGCAAAATACCAAATCTTCCTCTTTGCTGAAATACTTCAAAAATTGTGTCTTGCGGTTGCGGTACCAATAAAAAGTTGTTCCTGGTGACAATAGATTTTTCTGTTTAAGCCGAGAACCTAGCAGTTGGGCAGCATCTTTTGGGAGTCCTAAATCCCGGACTAAATCATTCAATTCAGCTTGAGAGAAAAGTTCAGGTTTCGGATCTGGTTCAGTTTCAAACTCGGAAGTACTGGACTCATCGGGAAAAGCCATCTGATGAGTCTCATCATGATCAGAACCGTCCACACAAATATGATCCAAAGATTTTGGTGGTTCAGGCACAGGTACTTCGTTGCTATGAGGCATAGGCCTAATTGCTGAGGGAAGGTTGGGGTAACTTATTACGTTCTTATTTTTTAAGTTGTATCCCTTCACAATGCAAGAGCAAAAATAGCAGTCACTGCTGTGGTCTCTTTGTTCACGCCACATCATAGGTATTCCGAAATGAAATGCTTGTTTTTTACCTTTCATCCATAAGCGTAGATCTTCCTCACATGTCTTGCACACTTTGTGAGGAGCCCACAGTTTGTCTTGATCGCCTAACTTCAAACCGAAATAGGCGAAATATACCTTTTTTAATAAATGCAGAAATGTTCCTCTGCCGCTTTTTCACGGTATATTCCCCACAAATAAAACAAAAACTGTCCGGAGAGTTGACGCAACCTCTGGCTCTGTGAGCCATCTCAAATACACAGCACTGCAAACTACAACTGTAGTGAACCACTTCGGAATAAAGCTGGATTACGACTGAGCAAACAAAAGGTAATAATGAACTTGCAAGAAACTGAAATTTGACAGGAACGTTCATGTCGCAACCACCGTGTTTGAGCGAGCGAACGAGGCGAGGCGAACAGGAAAGAACATGCGCCAGCGCGAGTACTGGATTTAGCCCCCCGCCTCCCAATTGTCCTGTTAATGTATAAAATGAATACAAAACACTCTAAAATATCATGAGGGAGTGTTTCTAGTTAGTTAACCATTACAACCTCTATTTTGGGCCAAGAAAATAAACTGCAGTCGGCTAAAAAGAAATTATGTGAACATTCCTTATATGGGTAAGAAATCTAATTTTGCAAGAAAATGTGACGTGATGGAACATTTTGGCTATTTTTCCTGGATTCAGCACCCCAAAATCTATAGGAATCAGTTGCAAAACTGGAGGCAGTTTTTTGGTAGTGTACCTGTGGTATTGATTATTGATCCACACAGGTTAAAGTTTTCTACTATTTCTAATTCTTCTCTATCAAGGATGAAATTATTAATTTTGCCATTTGTCAAGATTTTTGTCTTTGTCATGCTAAATTGCAGGCCCATTTTATTTATTTATTTAGCTGCATTTATATCCTGCTTTTCACCGGGTCAAAGCGGTTGGGGGATACATTTAACATGAGGGGATATGAGACACATATACTAATACTTACAGGGAACATGGGCAATGGAAGGTTAAGTGGCTTGCCCAAGACCACAAGGAGCACCCGTGGGACTAGAAATTCCAGTCCTTCCGGCCCAAGGTTGCTGTCCTCTAGTGGGATTTGAACCACCGACCTTCCGGCCAGTAGTACCTTGCCCCAACCACTAGGCCACACCTCCTTTTAAGACTATCTTAATCCGTGAATGTTTAAGGTCATCTTCACTTTCAGCCAGTAATGTGGTATTGTCAGCACAGCAATTATTAATGAAATTGAACAGGCATAGGGCAAGTATTTAGTCTTGTCATACACCTTTGCTGATTTGAAACCATTCGGTTTCTCCTTCTATTCAAACTGTAGCTTCTTGATCAATAATAATGGTTCTGCATGAGAACGATCAGGTGTACTGGTATATCCATGCTTCTTAATGTGGCCCAGAGTTTTTCATGATTTAGGCAAAGGCCTTGCTGTAGTCAATAAAACAGATGTAGATATCCTTTTGGTATTCTTTTCTTTTCAAGGATTATCTCACATCCACGATATCTCTTGTTCCTTCTCATTTCCTGAACTCTGCTTGCACTTCAGGCAGTTCTCATTCGAGATATGGTTGTAGTCTCCACTAAATGATCTTTTTGGCGTGTGGGATCACAGGGGCTGTACGATAATTTCCACAGTCAGATAATTTTTCTTCACTATTGGTATGAACATGGAGCTTTTCTACTTAGTTGACTATGATGTTGTCTTCCAAATGTCCTAGCAAAGCCTTGTAAGTATTGTAACAGCTGCATCTAATTGATGTAATACTTCAATGGGAATGCCATTAATGCCTGGGGCTTTGCTCTTTGATAATGCTTTCAATGCTGCTTTGACTTCTTCTTTCATCAACTGATCATATGTATGGGTTGAAATGACTGTTGATTTGCTTGATCTTTGTGGTATAATGACTGTGTATTCTTTCCACCTTTTTTTTAATCTTCTCAGCATCATTCAACATGGATCCTTGAGCATCTTTTAGCATTCCAATTTAAGACTGGAGTTTTCCCTTTTACCCTCATAGTTTTAGGAAAACTGATCTCATTCTTCCTCGAATAGTTTTGGATTCTATTTCCTTGTGTGCATCATTGTACTACTTTTCTTTCTTTCATCTGGCTGCACATTGTAAATTTCTTTTAAATTCCATGATTACATCTCTTTCTCCTCTGTCTTTAGCTTCTCTGTGTTTCTGAGCAATTTTCATAGTTTCTTCGGACATCCATTTTGGCCATTTTTAAGTTTTCACCTTTTGCAGAGACTTTTCACTTTCTTCAAGCACAACTTTCTTGTCATCCAATAACTCTTCTGTAGCTCTGTCATTTGTGTCCAAAGCAGTGAATTGATTTTGCAGGCAGTCTTTAAATTCTGGTGATATATTTTCATGATCATTCTTTGCTACACTCATGAGTGGCTTACTCTTTTTTAGCTTTACCTTGAGTTTACATACTTGTAGCTGGTGATTTATATCAGAGTTCCAGATTTTGTCTTTGTTAATGTTTTTGAACTTTCCCATTGTTGACTTTCAAAGATGTAGTCAGTTTAATTTTTGTACAATCCATCGGGCAAAGTCCATGTGTAGTCGTCGTTTGTGTTGGTGGAAGAAGGTGTTTGAGATGAATAGGTTATTGGTTTTGCAGAATTCTCTGTCTTTCTCCAGTTTTGTTTCTGTTACCAAGCCCATATTTTCCAACCACTTGTTCGTCTTCTTTGTTCCTTCCTTTTGCATCCAGTCTCCAATGATTATCAGTATATCTTGTTTGCAAGTTCTGTCGATTTCAGTATGTATTTGTTCACAGAACTGATCAATTTTGTCCTGTTTTGCATCTGTTGTTGGCAGATATTCCTGAATAATAGTTATGTTGATGGACATTTTTTGTAGATGTATAGAAACTATGCATTAACTGATTGCAGGGGATTTCTAGATTCGTTGGGGATGGGTGAAGAAAGCCCGAAGGTAAGTGAAAGCCCCCAGGTAAGTAATACATTAAATACCTTTATGGAAATGGGCAACAGGGGTAACATATGGAAAGCAGTGTGTATAAATGCCCGTAGCATGGGAAATAAGATCCCTGATGTTGAAGCTTTGGTGGGAATGGCTGACTTGGATTTAGTGGCAGTTACAGAAACATGGTTCACAGAAAACCATGATTGGGATGTAACTATACCTGGCTATACTTTATTCAGAAAGGACGGGGTAGGAAGAAGGGGAGGAGGAGTGGCACTATATGTAAAAACTACTATTAAAGCTTTGGAATTACAGAGCTTAAAAGGGAGAGAGGAGGCATTGTGGGTTAAACTAGAAAGAGGGAAAGAGAAATCTATTTGCATTGGCGTGATATACAGACCTCCCTCACAAGAGGAAGAAGTGGACAGAAAGTTAATTCAAGACATACGCAGCATTGCTAGGAAAGGGGAACTGCTACTGATAGGGGATTTCAATATGCCAGATGTTGATTGGCACATTGCTGCTGCAGTATTATCTAGAAGTAAGGAGATCCTGGATTTTCTACAGGGAGAACTATTCAGGCAATTGGTAACAGACCCCACACGTGAAGGGGCCATACTGGACTTGGTGCTTACCAATGGTGAAAGTGTTTCTGATGTAGTGGGAAATCATTTTGCATCCAGTGATCACCAGATGCTGTGGTTCAGTATTAGGACTAGGGCTGTTAGAATCCATTCAAAGGTGAGGATCTTAGACTTTAGGAAGACTAACTTTGCCAAGATGGGCCAATACCTCAGGGAGTCGTTAGTAGGATGGGAACAGCTGGGGAATGTAGAAAAACAGTGGGCAAAACTGAAAGGGGATATTTTAAGGGCAACCAACCTTTTTGTTAAAATGGTAAATGTTTATGTTTATGTTTATTAAAACTTTATATACCGCCCAATACGGTTAGCATCTGGGCGGTTTACAATACATAAAATCAGATTAAAAAGAGGTAAATGGAGGTAAATAAAGGTAAATGGAAAAGGAGGCCACTATCGCTTTCGAAAGAAGTAGCTGAAAAAGTGAAGGAAAAGAGGGAGGCCTTCATGAAATACAAGAGATCACAGAGAGAGGAAGACAGGCATCTATATTTGGAAAAAGTTAGAGAAGCTAGCAAAGTAGTCAGGAAGGCAAAGATTCAAAAAGAGGAGGAAGTAGCCAATGCAATAAAAAGGGGGGATAAGACATTTTTCAGATATGTTAGTAAGAAGAGGAAGGGAAAAGTGGTATTGTCAGGGGAGGAATATGTAGAACCTGATAAGGATAAAGCAGAATTGCTTAACAAATATTTCTGCTCTGTGTTCACTGATGAAGAACATAAGAACATAAGATATGCCATACTGGGTCAGACCAAGGTCCATCAAGCCCAGTATTCTGTTTCCAACAGTGGCCAATGTAGGTCATATGTACCTAGCAGTTTCCCCAAGAGACACAGGTTCCACAATGCTTGTACTGGGTCAAGCATTGATATCCTGGATCCCTTCTTAATAATGGTTTATAAGAACATAAGATGGTTTATAAGAACCAGGAGCAGGACCTCAGAAAACACCCTCAAACAGGGACATCTTGAACAATTTTCAGAAGACTGTGTTTGTGAGAAACTAGCTCAACTTAAAGTAGACAAAGCAATGGGACCGTATGGGATACACCCTAGAATACTGAGGGAAATTGGGGACGTTCTAGCAGCTCCACTGACTGACCTTTTCAATGCCCCGTTGGAGTCGGGAGTGGTGCCAAAGGACTGGAGAGAGGCTCATGTGGTGCCTTTATACAAAAGCGGAAGTAAGGATGTGGTTGAAAACTACAGGCTGGTTAGTTTAACTTCGCTGGTGAGTAAATTATTGGAAATGCTGCTGAAAGAGAAAATAGTGAGGTTTCTGGAGTCCAGCGAATTATAGCATCCGAGGCAGCATGGATTCACCAGAGGCAGGTCTTGACAGACAAATCTGATTGATTTTTTTGATTGGGTGACCAGAGAGTTGGACCAAGGGAGAGCCCTAGATGCGGTGTATTTGGATTTCAGTAAAGTCTTTGACACTGTTCCTCACAGGTGACTTATAAACAAACTGAGCACCCTAGGGATGGACCCTAAAGTTACTGCTTGGGTTAGAAATTGGTTGGTTGGGAGGCGACAAAGAGTACAGGTAAATGGAGCTCACTTTGAGGAGAAGGATATTACCAATGGTGTGCCCCAAGGGATCTGTCCTTGGTCTGATTCTTTTTAACATCTTTTTTAGTGATATAGTGGAAGGGCTGTTGGGTAAAGTTTGCTTTTTTGCGGATGATACCAAAATCTGCAATAGAGTAGACACCCAGGAAGGTGTAGATAACATGAGGAGGGATCTAGCTAAGCTTGAAGAATGGTCTAGAATTTGGCAGCTGGGATTTAATGTTAAAAAATGTAAATTCATGCATTTGGGCTGCATCATTCCAAGGGAGCAATATAGTAAAGGGGGTGAAGTACTTTTGTCCACTAAAGAATAGCGGGACCTAGGCATGGTTGTGTCTGATGATCTTAAAGTAGCTAAACAGGTAGAAAAGGCAACGGCAAAAGCTAGAAGGATGTTTGGGTGCATATGGAGAGGAATGGCTAGCAGAAAAAAGGAGGTGATAGGGCCTCTGTATAGGTCTTTTGTGCAACCTCATTTGGAGTATAGTGTGCTGTTCTGGAGACCGCACCTTCAAAAGGATGCGAACAGGATGGAGTCGGTGCAGAGGGTGGCTACTAAAATGGTTAGTGGTCTTCATTATAGAGCATATGAGGACAGACTTAAGGATCTTAATATATACACCTTAGAGGAAAGGCGGGATAGAGGTGATATGATTGAGATATTTAAATACCTCCATGGCATTAATGTTCAGGGAGAGAGCCTCTTTCAATTGAAAGCAAGTTCTGCTATGAGGGGACATGGGATGAGGGTGAAGGAAGATAGATTCAGGAGTGATATGCGGAAATATTTCTTTATGGAAAGAGTGGTGGATCCATGGAATAGTCTCCCAGTGGAGGTGGTAGAGATGAGGACAGTAACTGAATTCAGAAACGTATAGGACAAACACAGAGGATCTCTAAAGGTAAAAAGGGGACTGTTGTAGTTGTTGATATGGAAGGACAGACTAGATAGGCCATATGGTCTTTTTCTGTCGTCATATTTCTCTGTTTCTATGTTTCTATTTCATTACTGTTCTTGCAAGTTTTTTAAATTACAAATGTAACACCATTTCTTCTCTGCCTCTCATTTCTGGCATAGGATAGTATGGGGGAATTTAGAAGCCCTATTCATGCTTTGGATGTCTGAAAAAGGGCATAAAGACATCCAAAGCACAGAGACATCTCAAGAGGCATTTTAGAAGCTGGGGCTTTGGATGTCCCCATGCAAGGACATCCAAATTTAAATGGGGACATGGTGGTGGCTTGGCCGAGATGTTCCCAAGGACCTGGACATCACTGATCTCAGAAACATCCTGGATGTCCGGGGTCATGTTTAAGGTTATACCTGCCCAAGGCACAGATAGGCATCAAGAAAGTGTTCATTTTGGCCATAAAATGTCCAGAGAGTGTAAAGAAGAAATACACTCCACCATCCCTAATGCTCTGCACAAATCATAATGATAGCATAAGTGGGATTTGAAGCCTGACTTCCCTGGTCCTAGCCCACTACTCTAACCATTCCTAGATGTCCATGGCCTGCAATACTATTCTTGGGATATCTATGTAGATGCCCCTGTAGACGTCCATATCAAGCACATCCACGTTTATGAAATCGAGCCTGAATTTGGATGTGCCTGATTTTTTTTTCAGATGTTCTTGCTTGGGTGACCCAGATTGCACTTGGACATCATTTGTAAAATGCCACTTTATGCGATCATCAGATTTAAAGTGGCCGATGCTCAGGTCCCCCCATTGATTGATAGATATCAGAGATGGTGTACTAAAGTCTGGCAGGTCTTCATTCTGATCCATGGTGGTAGGATTGTTTAGCCCAGTGGCCTTACTATTATTAACTTGAGGATATGGGGTTATAGCTTGAGGTCCATAGGATCTGTTTCAGTACTTGGGGTCTAGGTTACCACCAGGGCTTGTGTTACTAGAGGCAATAACATACATATATTAATAGCAGTGATGGCATTTCCTTATTGATTTTAACTCCAAATTCCCTAAAGATTTAATGTCCATTAGTAAACTGGATGCTAAATTTGCAGCTAACTCCCTTGTTAAAATCGAGCATTAATGCCAGACTTTAAGGTGAATGGATCTCTAAGTCTTTGAAGATTTAATTGCCAGTGTTTGCCATTCACTCCGCCACATCTTTTAATTTCTAAGGTCAACTATTGCAGCACTTTACCAGCTAGTCCTTCTGATTCTACCCTCAACCAGCTTCATGGTTTTCAAGCTATGCAGATCATCTCCGTTCTCAATTTCCCCACTATTCTCATAAACATGCATTCCACTGCAAATTCAATATCCTTGTTTTTGCTTAGAGTTACCCTGGATTCTGCCCTATCTGTCTCCCCTCTCAATAACTGCACCTCTCTTATCAAGCATGTTTTCGATTATAGGTATCCTCTGTCCTTGCACCCCATCTATGGAACAGGATCCCTCCGGGCATCCAGGCTTCTCCCTTGTGGATTATGTTTAAATCCAGTTTAAAGACTGATATTTTCAAACTCGCTTTTCAAACATTCATTACTTAGTATTTCAGCCACCCATCTTTCTATTTGTGCGGCCCTCAGTAGACCTGATTCACTAAGCTTTTTTCTCCATCGCACAGCTATAAGGCATTAGCAAACCAGGCACAATGTGTGGTAAGGCACCCTTAAGAGTACCTGATGCAGAAATCAATCGATACTTGCTGCTGTAAGGCTTTCCATGGAACTCATTCAGCAACATGAAACCCATGGAGTGTCCCAGTGCTTGATCTGGCTGGGGTGATACTGTTATGCCAACAGAGTAAAGCTGAAATGTTCCCAGCATGTGGGAGAAAGAATCCCAGAAACCTCTTGGCATCAAACACGTGGCGGTGCTAATTTGATCATTTCTGCCAATGTCCCTAACACTAGGGATCCACATCTGTTAGCATTAGTGAAAAAATGTAGTGTTCAAAATCGATTTAACCTGTAAACCTCTGAATTAACGTGGGTGAAGTCGATTTACACATGCTAAAGAGTTCTAACTCGCAATAAAAACAATTTATGAACACATATGAAAATTGGGAAAAAGGAATATAGAGATGGATTTGGCTCATGCGTTTTTCAGTAGTAGCTTGAGGTGAGCTATATTCTGGTGTAGAAGGTACAGTATTTTCCTGTCCCCAGAAGGCTTACGCTCTTAAGTTTGTACCTGAAGCAATGAAGGGTTAAGTGACTTGCCCAAGATCACAAGGAATATGGAAGTGGGATTTGAAGCTGGCTTCCCTGGTCTTTAGGCTGCTGTTCTAACCATTTGGCTACCCCTCTGGTCCGAAAGACCAACTGAAGCACATTTTATTTGCTGTGCACATCCCTACCCCATGCCAAATTCATCTATTGAGTGCGGGGCATGGTGGTGCTATGATTTGCTGGAAACCCTTCCATAGTCTGGAGTTTGACACTGCAACGTAGGGTGCTTCATACCCTTGTGCCGGCTCTGTCTTTTTTCTCCTGGTGGTGCAGATGGATTTCTCTTTGATATTGTTTCCCAGCTCTTGCCTTAGTATTAGGTTTCTTTAATAAAATGGTGTCGTTGCCATGTTAGTCCACTTGGAGATGTGAAAGTAAAGGTCAACAAACAGCTGAAGGCGATACCTTTCTATTGGACTAACAATACATCTGATTAACTTTCAAGAGCTCTGCTCCATTCATCAAGTCGGTGTGAAATAAGCTAAAGATGATATTACCTGAAAATAAAAGTAAGTTGTAGGTTATTATTATTATTAGGATTTGGTTCACACCTTCTTATTAGTAGCATTACATTTCAGGTACTGTAGGTTGAATTACACATCAGTGCTTTCTTTCAAAGTGGAATAAGAGGTGTTAAGTGAGGGGAAGGGAGGAAGGGGTTATAGAGAGATGAGAAAAGCATGGTGGAGTTTGCAACTACTGCAGTACCCCAGTCTAACACTGGCTGCCCACTGAACTGTAACACCTGATGTATGAAGCTATTGTTATGTAGCATGTTACTGTATTACTGGGGCTGCTGTCTTTTGGAGTGGCAGGGGCTCTCAGAAACGTTGCAGTTCACCCTGACTTCAGTGTCGCTGACACAGCGGCTGCCTCTCTTGGGATTTCAAGGGCTGCTTTTATCAGCTGGCAGGCTCTGGTGTCAGACTCTGTCAGTCTCTGGTGGAACGCCAGCTGTAGTTTGCCTACAGAGACTAGCTCTGAGGTCTCTCTCTATCAGTTTTCCTCCTTTGCTGAGACGGGCCAGATTTAAGATTTTGATGCCCATAGGCAAGACCAGACAACAGATCTCAGAGAATTGGAGGAAGAAGTCTGAGATCCCAAAAACTGGAGAGCCAGAAGAGGAGCTGAGATAGGCCAGAGTGCCACAGTGGTGCTCTTTTAAAGCAGCACATGCACATAGCCCTAAAGTAAGAAGTTGGTTCATATCGGCCTGAGTATTTAGCACCCTAGGCGGTTGTTTATCCAGGCCTGATGTTGAGTTCAGTTTCCTGTTGCAGCTCGTCACTGGGGCTTTCCACAGTTGCCTTTCTCTTTCCAAGCTGGACTCCTCAGACTCTTCTGTCACTCAGCTTTCTTCTGGCTCTCTCTTCTCTGCTGCTGTTTGCTCTCCTGCTCTTTCTGTCCTCACTGTCTTCAGCACGTCCCTCTGTGCTTACCTTCTTTCTCATTCTGGGGCAACCATGCTGTCCTTCACTGGTTCTGCTCCTCCTAACGCTGCTGTCTGTTCTGATCTGTTCCCTTCTCTGCACCTCCAACTCTGATTCTGAGGATGAAGCAGTGGCCGCAAGAGGGTTTCTGCCACCCTAGGCAGACCCTCTGTGCTGCCGCCCCCCCCCCCCAAGACTATACCTCCGTCCAGCCTGCCATGCCACCCTCACCTTGTGCTGAAATGGTAAGCGGCTGAACTGCCGCTTCAGTGCTGCATTGGGCCCTAAAGTGACCATGCGCATGTGTGCTCACGACCTGCCACTCCTGTCCTCCTCTGATGCAACTTTCTTGCAGGGCGGGCAGGAGTGGCAGGCCAGAACTGCACGCACATGTGTGGGCATTTTAAAGACAGCCATGGTGGTAAAACATCAGTTCAGCTGCTGCTTTACAGGGTCTGCCACGCTAGGTGACACCTAGTTCGCCTAGTGGACACCAGCCCTGGGAGGAAGGGCAAGTGGTTCTCTTCTTTCTTTACACTCCTCCCATCTCTATTGGCTTTTTTCTTCTCAATGGGTGGGCTCTTTGATCTTCTGACACAAGCTTTTCTCTATGACAAGCTCTGAACTCCACACAGGGCTGGTCCAACCACTAAGCAAACCAGGTGGTCACCTAGGGCAGCAACCTCTGGAGGGCAGCAAAAGCATTCCAATCGAAGCTGAATAATAATATTTTGACAGCCAGAGGGGGTGTAAAGCTTGAGGTTTGCCTAGGGCTCCACCACTTTGGACCAACTCTAGGGCCGACCCTGACTCCATGTGCTTGAAATATAGACAATGACAGCAGACAAAAGCCATATGGTTTATCCAGTTTGCCCATCCATATATACAACTACTAAGTTCTTGCTTTCATGAATTCAGATACAGTCCTTACTTCCATCACCTCTGCTGGGAGACTGTCCACGCACACACCATCCTTTCTGTAAAGAAAGATTCCCTTAGATTACTCCTGAGTTGATTCACCTTATGCCCAGGGGCGTCTCTATAATGAGGCGAAGTGAGCGTCTGCCTCAGGTGGCAAATTTTGAGGACGGCAAACAATGCCCCCAAAACAGCCGCCTCACTTTGCCTTCAAACGTTTAAAAAAAGAAAAAAAACCCCAAGTGAACAAGTTGCTGCCGCTGCCGAGTCCGCTTCTCGGCAGCGGCAAACTCACCTTTTCCTTTTCCTGCAGCCACGGCTCCTGCCTCTTAGAGAACCGCGGCTGTGCTGGTGATCTGCAGTTTAAATAAAAGTGAACCCAGTGCGGAGCCTTCTCGCCTCTGTGAAGGACTCCGTCCAGCTTTGTCCCGCCCCCAAAGGAAGCTGGGGTGGGACGAAGCTGCATGGGCTACTTTAAAAGGCGGGAAGGCTCCGTGCCGGTTTTGCTTTTATTTAAACTGCAGATCACCAGCACAGTCGCGGTTCTAAGAAGCAGGAGCCGTGGCTGCAGGAAAAGGAGAAGGTGAGTCTGCAGCAGGGGAACTAACATGGGGGAAGGTGGGGACTGGTAGTGGGCTGACATGGGGAAAGGGGAGGGGAGCTGGAAGGGAATTGACAAGGGAAAGGTGGGGTCTGCAACTGGGCTGACATGGGGGGTTGATCTGCAATGGAGCTGACATGGGGGGGGGAGGGAGCTGGAAGGGAATTGACAAGGGAAAGGTGGGGTCTGCAACTGGGCTGACACGGGGGGCTGGAAGGGAATTGACATGAGGGGAAAGTGTGATCTGCAACGGGGCTGACATGGGGGGAGGAAGGGGTTGGAAGAGAATTGATATGAGGGTAAGGTGGGGTGTGCTGTGGGGCTGACACAGGGGAGAAGGGGCCTCAAAGGGAATTAACATGAGGGGGAGGTGGGTTCTGCAATGGGAATGACACAGGGGGAGGAGGGGCTGGAAGGGAACTGACATGATGGGAAGTTGGGGTCTGCAACTGGGTTGACACTGGGGGAGGAGGAGGCTGGAAGGGAACTGACAAGGGAAGGTGGGGTCTGCAAGGGGGATGACATGGGGAGGGGCTAACAGGTGGGGAGGAGGGGGCTGGAAGGGAGCTAAAACAGGGGAAGATGGGGTCTGGAAGGGTGCTGACATGAGTGGGAGGAGAGGGCTGGAAAGGAGCTGATACCTGGGGATGGTACTGGAGGGGGACTGGAAGGGTGATGATTCTAGGGAAGGGAGGAGAGGGATGGAAGGGAGCTGACATCTGGGGATGGGACTGGAGGGGGATGGAAGGGAGCTGACACTTGCGATGGGACTGGTAGGTGGCTGGGAAATGAGGGTGGGGGCTGGAAGTGAGTGGACACTGGCACTGGGATGGTATTTGGACC
Source organism: Ichthyophis bannanicus (assembly GCA_033557465.1). NCBI lineage: Eukaryota > Metazoa > Chordata > Amphibia > Gymnophiona > Ichthyophiidae > Ichthyophis > Ichthyophis bannanicus. The sequence goes on along the minus strand of CM066032.1, from coordinate 166,422,537 downwards.
AGAAGGGGCTGGACAGTGGGGAAAGAGGGGGACTGGAAAGGAATGGACACCAATGGAAGTCCTGGGAATGCAAGGGGATTGAAATTGGAAGGCACTGGGAGGGGAGGACTGGAAAAGGGGGCTGATACTGGGGATGATTGCTAGGACTGAAAATAGGCTGATGGAAGGAAGTGAAGAAAACAAAAGAAGAGACAAAAAATGGCAGATGGTCTATAGACGATAGAAAGAGAGCTAAGAGAATACAGGAAAGCAGAAGCCTCACATCAGGACTAGCATAATCAGAGAATAAAATGATCAGACAACAAATGTAGTAGAAAAAATATTTTTATTTTCAATTTAGTGATTGGACTTTGCACGATCTTTATGGGGAGCTGCATCTCTCATTTATCTGATGTTGCACTTCATACAAAGTCTGGCTTCTTGGGAATTCAGTTTAATTTTTGTCTACATATTTTATTTTTACTTTAGGTTGTAGTCCCTTATTCTGTACTTGGTGAGGGTCTGTGTTCTGAGTGTGTGACTGAGGCCATGTGTTCTGTTAACATGGAGTTTGTACATAGGGATCTATACAGTACTTTTCTGGGTAGGTTCCTTATGTGAGTTTTGGAAGTTTATCCTGGTATGGCATGGTAGATTTGGCCTTGTAGATCTTCAGTGACTTTTGTAGGGTTTTATATTAGTTCCCAATATGCCTGGTACTGGAGAATGTTTGTTGTTGTTGAGATGACCAGAATCAGACTTTTCTGTGGATGAACGTCCTACTTCTGCTCTGCACCCATTGTTGAGGGAGAGGTTTCTGTGGATGCAGAATATATATTCATAAAGAAAAAGTGAGAACCATAACACAGTATATAATAAAATAAAATGAGTTATAATTTGGGTTTGCTTCCCACTAGCACTACTTGTGGCCTTGGGCAAGTCACTTAACCTTCCATTGCCTCGGAAGAAAGCCCTGGAAATCTACTTCCGGTCACAGTGCCAAGAAAACCCAGGAGCTTCTGGGTCGCCAGGAATCAGCATTGACTCGAAGGCATACATTGCATTGCATTATAAACTGTGCGGTGGTTCTCACTTTTTCTTTTAGCTCCTTGGTTTGCGAGCATCTTGCATTTCCTTTGCTCTTTTGCAGAATATATATTTACATTAACACCATACTGGTCCAGTGTGCAGTTTCAGAAGTTATGTTGGGGTTGCCAAGCTCTTCTTGGTTACAAAGTCTCTCTTGTTTTTCAGAGGGTGGGAAGTGCTGTATTGTGGCGCCAAGTTGCTCCTGTTTTTGTGGAAATGGAGGTACTTTAGGGTGTTGGTTGTTGAGGGGGGGGGGAACTGGAATATGTTTTGTCTTTGAGATTTCCAGTTTTGTGTTCTTTATGCTGCCAGACTGAAATTTAAAATATTTTGTCAGGTCTGATTAAAGGAAATTTCGAATTTTAAGGGAATGTCTCAGTTTAACTTTGTTTAGTAGCCTGATAGCTTCACCACTGCTGAGTTCCGGACTTTTCCAGCTCTAGCACAATCCAATCCAACGTTTGAATGCATGGCTACCAAGATTAGTTTCTCATTTTATATCTTCCATCAAAATCAATAATCTGGTCATAGCAAAATAAATCTGATGTGCAGATTGGTGATAGTCTGATTTGGGGGTGGGGGGGGCGCTTTGTAAGTGGCTTTTCATTAATCAAATTTAATGTATTTTTTATTATGCGTTTTATTATAACATCTGTTTTACTAAATTGCATGTATATGTTTGGAAGCCACCTAGGATTTTAGATTGGTAGCATATATATTTCAAAATAAAGCAAGCTAAATGTATGCAAATAATGCTGCAATAAATCTCCGTACATGGCTCAGCATCACCATCATGCTGCCCCTGGGAGGAAGTAGACAGGGGGGGTGGGGGCACTAGGAGGTGGAGGAAAGCAGAAACCTCAGATTGGGACAAGCATGATCAAGAATAAAATGGTCAGACAATAAAGGTAGAAGAGAATTTTATTTTCAATTTAATGAACAGTCTTGGTGTTATCTTCCTATTTTATGAAGTACAGGGAAATGCATCTCTTTCTATTTCTCTGGCATTGAAATGTATGCAGAATCTGACTTTTTGCAGTTTTAGTTTTAATTTTTATCTATATATGTTTGTTATTAGGTTATGGTCACTTATTCTGTACTTTGGTGAGGATCTGTGTTCTGAGTTTGTGGCCAAGGCCAGGTGTTCTGTTAACATAGAGTTTGTACGTAGGGATCTGTTCTGCAGTAATCTAAATTGTTCAGCTTTTCAAATATGTGTTTGGATGTTCCAGGGCCTGCTGCAGTATTTACAGTTACGCTTTTTTTGGGTAGACTCCTTATGTGAGTTTTGGAAGTTGAACTGGTATGGTATAGCAGGTTTGCTCTACAGATACTCATTTACTTTGTTGTAGGGTTTTATATTAGTTCACAATATTCCTGGCACTGGAGAATGTTTGTTGTTGTTAGTGAGATGGTCTGAATCAGATTTTTTTTTTTAAGATATTGAGTTTTGTAGGTGAATGTCCTGGTTCTGCTCTGCACTCATTGTTCAGGGAGGGGGTTCTGTGAATGCAAAATATATGTTCAAAAAGAAAAAAAGCAAGAACCATAACGCAGTTTATAACAACAAAATAAAAATGAGTTATGATTTAGTGTTAAACAGTGCTGAGGTTCTCGCTCTTTCTTTTAGTTCCTTGGTGTACAAACATCTTGCATTTCCTCCACATTATCTAATCTGCTTTTTGGTTTGGTTCAGTCCCTGACTGGAGTTTTGAGAAAGATATACCCCCTCCCTGCTCAGGGAGTGGGAGCGCCATCTCATCTCTCATCTCAGGCAGCAGATTGCCTTGAGCTGCCCCTGCTTATGCCCGCTCATTCCAGAGCTTCCTTTTAATTAAAAGAGGCCTGCCTCCTGTGTCTCCACTCTCCCTTCTTTCTTCCAAAGTATGCATAGTGATATATTTAAGTTTGTCCCCATCTTGTCACTTTTTTCTGGTCTTCTTTGTTATTCCTTATAAAGTTGGATATCCTTGTCTTCTCCTTGTGGGGGAGGAGGTCACTTGCTCCTCTGACCTCAGTTCCCTGGGCCTCTGGTCAGGACCGAACAAAGCTTTAAATGCACCCTGTGTGATTCGTGAACTCGGAGCCGACCCTGCCTCCTACTACTACTACCTATTCAATTTCATGCTTTCTTCTTTCCAGTCCGTCATTGCACTTGCTAAGCAAAACTATTCTCTCCATCTGACTAACCATCTTGCCTCTAACCCTCACCGTCTCTTTTCTACACTCTGTTCTCTTCTTAAGGTACCTCCACATCCAATCCCTCTTTCTCTCTCTGCCCAAACCCTAGCAGACTATTTCCATGACAAAGTGCATAAGATTACTCTTCAATTCCTGATTAAATCTTCTTCACCTCCTCTTCCCCCTCTCTCTTACTAACTTTTCCCCTCAACCTCTATCACCCTTTCATCATATTCTAAAATCTCTGTTAAGGAAACCTCTCTTCTTGTTTCCTCCTCTAAACTTACTACCTGTTGTTCTGATCCTATCCCCACCAATCTCCTCAACTCTATCTCCTCTTCTGTCATCCCTTTCATCTCACATATTCTCAACCTTTCGCTTTCCCGTGCAACCTTCCCTGCAGCCTTCAAGCATGCTGTAATCACTCCTCTCCTCAAAAAATCCTACCTTGACCCTACTTGTCCTTCTAATTATCAACCCATCTCTCTTCTCCCATTCATTTCCAAAATTCTTGAACAAGCAGTTCTCCACTGCTGTCTCGAATTTCTCTCCTCTCAAGCCCTCCTTGGTTCACTTCAATCTGTTTTTTGTTCATTTCTTTCTACTGAAATGGCTCTTGACAAAATCTCCAGTGATCTGCTCCTCACTAAATCCAAAGGACTTTACTCAGTTCTCATTCTTCTTGATCTTTCTGATGCTTTGATATGTTGACCACCATGACACTTTAACCTCTCTTGGTTTTAGAGGCCTTGTACTGTCTTGGTTCTCTTTTCAATCACTCTTTCAGTATTTGTTCTGGAGGTTTCTCCTCTATTGCCATTCCTCTCTCAGTTGGTATATCTCAAGAGTCTATTCTGGGCCCTCTCCTTTTCTCTCTCTATACCCAGTCCCTTGGTGCCCTCATCTTTTCCCATGGCTTTCAGTATCATTTTTATGCTGATAACTCTCAAATCTATCTATCTACACCTTCGCTCCAAATTCGTATTCCTACTTGCTTATCTGACATTGCTGCTTGGAAGCCTCACCACCGCCTAAAACTAAATATGGCTAAAAACTTCTTATCTTTCCCCTAAACCCTCTCCCCCCCTCCTTCCTCCTTTCTCTATCCTGTTTCCTCGGCCCGCAACCTTGGGATCATCTTTGACTCCTCCCTTTCCTTCTCCACACATATTCAACATATAGCTAAAACTTGTTGTTTCTTTCCCTACATTAACAAAATTCATCCCTTCCTCTCTGAACACACTATTAAGGCTCTTGTCCACTCTTTGGTCACCTTCTGTCTTTACTGTACCCTCCTCCTTGCTGGTCTCCATCAGTGTCATCTTTCCCTTCTTCAATCTATCCAGAACTCTGCTGCGCGGCTAATCTTTCAGCAGCCCTGATATACTCATAGAACCCTTCTTCTAAAATCACTTCACTGGCTCCCCTTCCGTTTCTGTTTCCAATTCAAACTTTTCCTTCTAACATATAAATGCATTCACTTTACTGCTCCTCATTACATTTCCTCTCTTCTTTCTTCCTACACCCCTCCTTGTGATCTCCGCTCCTCCTCTGGCTTTCTTCTCTCTGTCCTTTATCTCTTCTGCAAACTCCGATCTTTTCACCTTCCTGCTCCTTATGCATGGAACAAACTCCCTCTATCTTTACGTCAAGTCTCTTCTCTCCCCCTCTTCAAATCCATGCTAAAGGCTTGACTCTTTGAGGCCACATTTGGATCATAAATCCTTGTTCTCCTTATGTCTCCTTCCCTATTTGAACCTTCCTTGTTTCTCTTGTATTGTTCTGTCTGTCTTGATTAGATTGTAAGCTCTACAAGCTGGGACTGTCTTCTTTATATGTTTGTACAGTCCTGCATACACCTTGTAGCGCTATATAAATGTTTAATAGTTATAGCAGTAGTAGTACTACTAGTCATCATTTATATAGCACTACAAGGCATACACAGCGCTGTACGGACACATATAAAAGATGATCCTTGCTCATCAGAGCTTACAGTGTAATCTAATCAAGAGAGACAGTAGAAAAAAAATGAGAAAAAGGAACAGTAAGGAAGAGAGAGAAGAAGAACAAAGGATTACGATCCAAAAGCAGCCTGAAAGAGGTGAGCCTTCAGAATGGATTTGAAAAAGAGGAAAGATGAAGCCTGATGTAAAGATACAGGTAGTTTGTTCCAGGCATAAGGAGCAATGAGGTGAAAGAATCAAAGTCTGGAATTAACTGTGGAAGAGAAGAGCATAGAGAGAAGCAAGTCAGAGGAAGAGCGGACTTCATGAGGAGGGGCGTAGGGAGAGAGGAGGGAGGAAAGATAGTGAGAAGCAGTAGAATGAATGCATTTTAGGTCAGAAGGAGACGTTTATATTGCATACCGAAATGGAAGGGAAGCCAATGAAGAGATTTGAGAAGAGGAGTTATATGAGTATATTGTGGCTGGCAGAAGATTAGCCGCGCGGCCCCAGTATACTCATATAACCCATCTTCTCAAATCTCTCCAGCCATATGTAGCAACTTGCTCTTATTGAGCTTTCTGAAAGCCCAGTGATGATATCAGTGCCCCTTCTGTGCTTGCGCCCTGTGTGGCCAGACTGCTCGTACAACCCTTAGTACAGCCTTGCTCCTGGTTCCTCTTCTGGCTACAGTGCTCTGGGGAAGGGGGAGGAAGAAACTCTCTTCTCCGTGCTGCAAGCTTCAGACTCTGGAGGGGGAGAACTTGCTGCTACTGTCCCTGTTGCTGATGGAGCTCTTCAGGGCTGGCCGTCCCCTTCCTTCCTCCCGGGTCGCTGCTGATTTGATGCACCTTTCCACAGGAAGGGGTGATCTTCATTGCAGTTCCTCTTTCCTATGCTGTGGCCACTGCCCCTTTAATACTGCCGACAGGGCATGGCTTCTCTCCCACTGGGCTACTTCTGCTTCTCTCATGACCCTGATGTGACTAGCACAATCGCGTTTCTCTCTGCAGCCCAGGCCACCGTCACCACTGCTGCTGCAGTTCTTCTCTCTACAGCCACAATGGCTGCTTTAAGCTTCTCTTGCAGCTTTCCCCCTCCCCGCAACAGCTGCCTCACTTCTGGGTTCATGGCCCTGATTGCTGTTCTGGGGGCAGTGCTGGTGCTCGGCCCCTCCTGCCTTGATGCTACTTGGGGGTACATCGGGGTCCTCCCCTCCCAAATAAATGAACAGGTTTCTGTGGCTCACCTGAAATCCCCCTCAGTAGTCCACTAAATGGGCTTACAGGACCTTCACATCCCCCATCACCAAATGTTATGTTATAGTTTAGTTAAATACTACGTTCCTTGAACATAGCTAACTAAAAATGGTTTATATCAAACACAATACAATATGCGCATGACAAATACAATAAATGCATCATAATAATATAGTATAACTATTAAAATACATGCAGTCAATAAAATACAAAATTCATTACTAGTATAAAAGCATAACTCGGCTTACCCTTCTCTTATTGGAAGGGGGGAGGTCATATCTGCATCCTTTGTACTGATTGTTAACTAAAATATTATTATGTTCTATGTGAAAAAAAATATTTATCTGTTTCACATAACAAATGTTTTATTCAATGTATATCGCTTTGACCCGGGGAAAACCGATATATATATATATATATATATATATATATATATATATAAGCATAATTAAATAAATCAATCCTCAAAATTCCCACCTGCCCTAGTCCCATTCATTTTGAAAGAAGTCCCGTGAAGAATGGAGCCAACATGGCACTGCTCATACTCTGACCTACAGTGATATGCAGGAGGGCTGTGGAGACCTGTAATTATGGAGGGGGGGGGGGGGCCTGATTAGGTGAGGCTACAGCAGGTTAGGATTAGCTAATGCCCATGAGTGCAGAGACCCCGATGTTTGGTAATGTGTGAGGATTTCATGGTCTCTGTTTTTTCATAAAACGCTTGATTATTTTCACATTTAGTTGCTGCTTTTATATGTGGTCTTTAGCATCATAGAAACACAGAAAAATGATAGCAGATAAGGAGCATCTAGTCTGCCCATCCATACCAACTACTAAGCTCTACAGTCCCTTCTTTACCCTCTTTATTGATGATACAAAAAGCTAAATATTTACCTTGTTCAGATCCTCCTATCCTGCCCTCTTTTTCAATGTTTAATATTCCCTTTTGGGTCTTCCTCTATTTATGTTTATATCTACAGGAAGTTTTATCCCAGGCCTTTACTTCTTCATTTGATATTTTAGCAATCTAACTGCTCTTCCTGTCTCCTTTTGTTTCTTCTCCCCCCTTTGATGTCCTGCCTTACCACCTTTGGGGGGAGGGGGTGTCTTTTGATACAGAATGTTATGTAAGGGACTCACTTTAAAAAAAAAAAAAGATTCCCTTCCCCCTGAGCTTATGAAAAGGACCGAGGTAAATGCTGCAGAGGCTACCGGACTGGATTTACTTAAAAATCAGCCCAAAGACATTGCAGGAACCCACTTGATTCACACTAACCTTTGCCAGAAGTGAAAGGGTTAACTCTTGGCCAGAATATTTGAATTGAGGATCTGTTTGCTGATACAAGGAGTGGGATAAGCAGCCAGAAGGCGATAAGAGTAAAGGACAGCAAGGGGAGATGAGAGAACGCACCCACGATTTCCTGGTATTACAGAGAACAGATAACGAAAGAAAAAGAAAAAATGTTCAGAGCTGCAAAACAATAAAGAAAAACAGGTATTTGTCTACCCCGGTGAACCCAGGCTCCTCTGAAACCAGAAAAGAGCCCCCTAAGTACATAATGTCAAGGCAATCCAGACGACCTGGATGTTCAGTGCCAGGGCCCAGATATGGCACGGGTTTAAAGTTCAACTAGCTGCTGCCGCTGAACATCAGGCCCTACTGTTATATAGTGTGATTGCAGATCTGTGTCTCCAAGAGCCTGAAGATGTAACTCTGTGGTATCCCCGTAGATACAAGATGGACAGGGGAACTCCTGGTTGCAGTTAGTTCTATGGCTGTTATTTTTTTCTCCGTTTGTTGAATCATAGCGATCTTCTCTACCTTCTTGTCTGACAAAAATATTTGTTGCCCTTTCATGCTCCTTATTATTAAGAACATAGGAACATAAGATATGCCATACAGGATCAGACCAAGGTCCATCAAGCCCAGTATCCTGTTTCCAACAGTGGCCAATCTAGGTCATACGTACCTAGCAGTTTCCCCAAAAGAAACAGGTTCCACAATGCTTGTATTGGGTCAAGCATTGATATCCTGGGTCCCTTCTTAATAATGGTTTATGGACCTTTCCTCCAGGAACTAGTCCAAACCTTTTTTAAACCCAGCTACACTAACAGTCTTTACTACATCCTCCGATAACAAATTCCAGAATTTGATTACACGTTGAGTGAAAAAAGGTTTTCTTTTATTAGTCTTTCTATATTCTGATAATGTAAACAATTGATCTACGTTTACCTGCTCCACTTTGTTCATTAATTTATAGACTTCTATCATATCTCCCCTCAGCCGTCTCTTTTCCAGGTTAAAGAGCCCTAATCCTTTTAGCCTTTCTTCATAGGGGTATCCTTTCATCCCCTTTACCATTTTGGTGGCTCTTCTCTGAACCTTTTCTAATAATGCTATATCCTTTTTAAGATACGGCCACCAGAATTGCACACAATATTTAAGATGCAGTCTCACCATGGAATGATATAGAGGCATTATAATATCCTTTGTTTTATTTTCCATTCCTTTCTTTATGATACCTAGCATTCTATTTGCTCTCTTGGCTGCCGCTGCACACTGGGCCGAGGGTTTTAACATGTTATCCACAATGATGCCTAAATCTTTTTCCTGGGTGGTGGTTCCTAATGTGGAACCTTGCATTGTGAAACCATAGTTTGGGTTGTTCTTCCTTAGATGCATAACTTTCCACTTGTCCACATTAAATTTCATCTGCCATTTTGATGCCCAGTCTTCCAATTTATCAAGATCCTCTTGCAATTTTCCACAATCCTCTTGGGTTTTAACAACTTTAAATAGTTTTGTGTCATCTGCAAATTTGATAACCTCCCTCATTCCCTTTTCCAGGTCATTTATGAATATGTCAAAAAGCAGCGGACCCAGCACAGATCCCTGGGGTACACCACTATTCACCTTTCTCCATTGGGAAAATTGGCCATTTAGCCCTACCCTCTGCTTTCTATTTTTTAACCAGGTCCTGATCCACAATAGTACACTGCCTCCTATCCCATGACTCTTTAGTTTTGCCAAAAGTCTCTGATGAGGGACCTTGTCAAAGGCTTTCTGAAAGTCCAAATACACTATATCAACCGACTCACCTTTGTCTACCTGATTATTCACACCTTCAAAAAAACATAACAGATTAGTAAGACAAGATCTTCCTTGTCTAAAGCCATGTTGGCTGTCTCCCATTAAGCCATGACTATCTACATGTTCAGCAATTTTGTTCTTTATGATGGTTTCTACCATTTTTCCCAGTACTGACGTCAGGCTCACCGGTCAGTAGTTTCCCAGATTACCCCTGGAACCCTTTTTAAAAATTGGTGTTACGTTCGCAATCCTCCAATCTTCAGGTATTACAGATGATTTTAATGTGAGTTCACAGATTACTAATAGCAGTCTGCAATCTCATATTTCAGTTCTCTCAACACCCTTGGATGTATACCTTCCGGCCCAGGTGATTTGCTACTCTTCAGTTTATGCAATACATCTTCCCGATGTATCAATATTTCCTTCAATTCTTCCACACCTTTAAAAACCACTTCAGTCATGGAAAACATTCCTACATCTTCCTCAGTAAAGACCGAAGCAAAGAATTCATTCAGTCTCTCTGCTATTGCCTTGTCGCCTCTTAGTGCCCCTTTAACCCCTCTATCATCTAATGGACAACTGACTCTCTCACGGGTTTTTTGCTACGAATGTACTTGAAAAAGTCTTTATTACGTGTTTTTGCTTCCGAGCAAGCTTCTTCTCAAATTCTCCCTTTGCCTGCCTTATCAATGCCTTGCATTTAACTTGCCAGTGCTTGTGCCGTTTCCAAGTTTCGTCATTTGGCTCTTTTTTCCATTTCCTGAAAGATGCTTTTTTGGCAACAACAGCCTCTCTGACCTCACCTTTAAACCACGCTGGCAGTTTTTTGGACTTCCTTCCACTTTTCTTAAAGCGTGGAATACAGCTGGTCTGGGCTTCCAAGATAGTATTTTTCAACAACACCCAAGCTTGATGTAAGTCTTTAACCTTTACAACTACTCCTTTTAGTTTTTTCTTAACTATTTTCCTCATTTTATCATAGTCTCCCTTTCGAAAGTTAAAAGGTAGTACTGTGGATTTCCTCCTCCACTAATTAAATCAAAGGCGATCATGCTATGATCACTATTGCTAAGTGGCCCCAACACCCTTATCTTTTGCACCAGATCTGGTGTTCTACTAAGGACTAGGTCCAATATGGCTTCCCCTCTGGTCGGTTCATGAACCAGCTGCTCGAAGAAGCAGTCATTTATTTCATCTAGGAACTTTATCTCCCTAGCATGTCCTGCCGTGACACTGACCCAGTCAATACTGGGGTAATTGAAATCACCCATTATTAATACTGTGCTGTAAGTTTTGTTAGCTTCCTTGATTTCTTTGAGCATTTCATCATCCATTTGTTTATTGTGGCCAGGCGGTCGATAGCACAGCCCCACTGCCATCACCTTCCCCTTCTTACATGGAATTTCAATCCATAGAGATTGTACAGCAAATTTTGTTTCCTGCAAAACTTTAATCATTTCTGACTCAATGCCCTCTCTAACATACAGCGCAACCCCTCCACCAATTTGGTCAGCTCTATCATTACGATATTGTTTGTACCCAGGTATCACAGTGTCCCACTGGTTGTCCTCCTTCCACCATGTCTCTGAGATTCCAATGATATCTAACCTCTCATTTAGTGCTATATATTCTAACGCTCCCATCTTATTTTTTAGACTTCTAGCATTTGCAAACAAGCATTTTAGAGACTGTATTTTATTCATATTAATTTGGCTATTGGAAGGCATGGGTAATTTGGGATCTTTAAGCTCTGACTGCTCCATACTTGAGGGCATTTAGGCTACTTTACTCTTTTTTGGAACCTCTCTGCTTTTGGTAGTATCCTTCAAGGATGCATTCTTCCAAACCATACGCTCTTGTGCGACTGTTGGCTTTCCCCTATTATCTAGTTTAAAAGCTGCTCTATCTCCTTTTTAAAGGTTAATGCCAGCAGCCTGGTTCCATCCCATTTAAGGTGAAGCCCATCCCTTCGGGAAGAGCCCCTCCTTTCCCCAGAATGTTCCCCAGTTCCTAACAAATCCAAAACCCTCATCCTTGCACCATCGTTTCATCCACGCATTGGGACTCTGGAGCTCTGCCTGCCTTTTGGGTCCTGCGTGTGGAACGGGAAGCATTTCGGAGAACGCTACCCTAGAAGTTCTGGATTTCAACTTCCTACCTAAAAGCCTAAATTTAGCCTCCAGAACCTCCCTACCACAATTTCCTATGTCATTGGTACCAACATGTACCAAGACAACAGACTCCTCCCTAGCACTATCTAAGACCTTATCTAGGTGACGTGTGAGGCCCGCTACCTTCACCCCAGGCAGGCATGTTACCAGGTGATCCTCACGTCCACCAGCCACCCAGCTATCTACATGCCTAATGATCGAATCACCAACTATACCGTCTGTCCTAACCCTTCCCTCATGGGCACATGGCCATGGAGAAACTTCCTTGGTGCGAGAGGGTTTTACATCCCCTGGAGGACAGGTCCTAGTTACAGGATCACTTCCTGCTACACCAGGGTGATGCTCTCCTGTCACGTGACCTCTCTCCTCCATGGAAACAGGGATGCTGCCAGGCTGGAGGTGGGACTTCAGGACTATATCCCTGTAGGTCTCGTCTATGTACCTCTCTGTCTTTCTTATGTCTTCCAAGTCTGCTCTTCTAGCCTCTAGAGAACGGACTCGTTCCCTGAGAGCCAAGAGCTCCTTGCACCTAGTGCACACGTAAGACCTCTCACCAAATGGGAGAAAATCATACATGTGACACTCAATGCAAAAGACTTGAAAGCCCCCATCTTGCTGCTGGACTGCTGTGTGCATCTTAGTTTTAAGCTTGTGTTTAGATCTTTAAAAGAGGGCTGCTACACAATACCCTGTCCTGTGCTTCTGAGGTAAGCTGTGACCAACTTCCTGGGTGATTAACAGTCCTTGCTTGGATAGAAGGAGTCTTTCAAAATGGCCTTTTGACCTGCCACCTGGCGTTAACACCTATTGAAAAGATTTCACAGGTCTCTTGCCCCCTAGGTAGAAGGCCTCTTTGTAAAGATCTATAGAAGACTTTATTTGTTGCTCAAAGAATACTGACCCTGTTTTGCCTTTTATGCTAAGTTATATTCTGATTTGATTTAAATTAAAGCTCTGTGCTTCTGCTAGGCTCTGACGTATTATGAAATTTAAACTAGAAGCTCTCTGCTGGGTTTTAAATTTAACTAGAAAGCTCTCTTCTGTGTTTTAAATTTAACCTAAAAGTACTTTGCTGATACTAGGCCCTGAGTAAGTATTAAATTTAAACTATGAGCTCTCTGCTGGGTATGAAATCTAACCAGAAAGCTCTCTTCTGTGTTTTAAATTTAAACTGCTGCTACTAGGCCCTGACTGATTTACCAAATACACTGGGTTCACAGATTAATCAGCTTTAATCCAAAGAAGTCCCTTCAGAAAAATTCCCAGAAATATATACTCACAATTGCAGATCTCTCTCCAAAAGTAGCAGTCCCCTTTTCTAGTCCTTCAAGACTGAGGACCACAGAGCTCTGGTTGAACTATTTATGCCTGTGCTGCTGAGGTAAGCTCTGACAACTTCCTGGGTGATTAATAGTCCTTGCTTGGATAGAAGGAGTCTTTCAAAATGGCCTTTTGACCTGCCACCTGGCGTTAACACCTATTAAAAAAGTTTCACAGGTCTCTTGCCCCCTAGGTAGAAGGCCTCTTTGTAAAGATCTATAGAAGACTTTATTTGCTGCTCACAGAATACTGACCCTGTTTTGCCTTTTATGCTAAGTTATATTCTGATTTGATTTAAATTAAAGCTCTGTGCTGCTGCTAGGCTCTGACTTATTATGAAATTTAAACTAGAAGCTCTCTGCTGGGTTCTAAATTTAAACTGCTGCTACTAAGCCCTGACTGATTTAACAAATACACTGGGTTCACAGATTAATCATCTTTTATTTATTTATTTACATTCTCTTATATACCACGCTATTCTGCATCAGTGCAGTTTACATTGAACAAACTGAAATTACATTGAACAGGGCATTATAACTTGGAGATAACTATTTTACAGGGAACATGGGCTATGGAGGGTTAAGTGGCTTGCCCAAGACCACAAGGAGCACCTGTGGGACTAGAAACCCCAGTCCTTCCGGCCCAAGGTTGCTGTCCTCTAGTGGGATTTGAACCCCCGACCTTCCGGCCTGAAGTACCTTGCCCCAACCACTAGGCCACTCCTCCACTCCTAATCCAAAGAAGTCCCTTCAGAAAAATTCCCAGAAGTATATACTCACAACTTCAGATCTCTCTCCAGAAGTACCAGTCCCCTTTTCTAGTCCTTCAAGACTGCTATTATCCATATTCCCTCTGTAGCTCCTAAATCGGCTATTCTTGTGCAACATTCCCCCCAGAGCTACGCAAGAGCCTTCCAGCCGCACTGCAGCCAGTAGGGGGAGGTGCCATGAGATTCAGGGGCGGCCCAAGGGGGGTGCGGGGCCATGTGCGGAGACTCGGTGCGGGGCCTCATTTGCATAAGTGGCCTTCTTTGCATAAATATTTGCATAATGCTAACATACACTAACTTTTAGTAAACATGTCTCTTAATGAGTGTATGGATAAAGACAGACTAAAAGATTTCTACATTACTATAATCCAGTGCCAACCGCCAGGCACATTAGGAACTACTACAAACACTGCCCATTTAGAACCCATAGCAAACCCGCCGTATCCTAACAGCACTACCAGGACTCACAAAGCACCATACCCTACCTATCAAAAGGCAACACTGCAAATATTAAACCAATACATTTCAGAGAACAACAATACATGACCTACTGGGGAAAGAGAACAAGTGGCAATGTCAAATAGGAATTACATAAACAGAATACCTCAGCTCAGTTACACATGCAGAACATAGACCATCACCAAACAAGGAATCACAATTTAGAAACAGGAAGGCAATAATTAAACTGGGAACCTCAAAAGCCAAACTTGGAATGTACAACAACACTGTAGAAATAAAACTATAAATTAATTTCCTCTTGTACCAAACAAAGCGCAGACGTTAATGATGCACATTTCCCAGAGCTTTCATATTCCAGTTAATAAATTCAAAATAAAACCATATCTTTCTACCTTTTGTGCATTTTTTTTCAGTTGCAATTGCTCCAGCCACTTTCTTCTGGTTTCTTCATGTTTTCTGCTAACTCTCCATCATCTGCTGTCCATTTGTCCTTTCTTCTCTCTTCTAGTTTTTTTTTTCCTTCTCTCTCTCTACATCTGCTTTAACATACTAATCTTTCTCCTTTTGCTCTTTCCTCATTCCTATTTCATCCACTCAAATTTTACCCCTCCATCCTCAATCCCCACTTACTCTCCCAATACCCGGCCAATTGTAGATTTTTTATCCCTCCCACGCAAAATATTTTTCCCCTCTCCATTTTACTCTCCCAGCCCCATTCCATTCTAATCCTCCCCCAACATCAGCTCCCTTCTAGTTCCAGCCTCACCCAGCATCCATTCCCTTCCAGTCCCTGCATCAGCCCATTTCCAGTCCTAGCCCCACATCAGCCCATTTCCAGTCCTAGCAACCCCCCAACCCAATACCAGTCCTAGCCCCCCCATCAACCCACTTCCAGTCCTAACCCCATCAACCCATTTCCAGTCAGCCTCCCATAGCCCACTGCCAGTCCTAACCCCCCCATCAGCCCACAGCCCATTATCAGTCCTAACCCCATCAGCCCACCTCAAGTCCTAACCCCTCCCCATCAGCCCATTTCCTGTCCTAGCCCCCCCATAGCCCATTATCAGTCCTAACCCCCCATAGCCCATTACCAGTCCTAACCCCCCATCAGCCCACAGCCCATTACCAGTACTAACCCCATCAGCCCACCTCCAGTGTTAACCCCCCCATCAGCCTATTTCCAGTCCTAGCCCCCCCATAGCCCATTACCAGTCCTAACCCCCCCAACAGCCCACAGTCCATTACCAGTCCTAACCCCATCAGCCCACCTCCAGTCTTAATCCCCCCAGCCCATTTCCAGTCCTAGCAACCCCCCCAACCCATTACCAGTCCTAGCCCCCCATAGCCCACTCCCAGTCCTAATCCCACCAGCCCATTTCCAGTCCTAATCCCCATCACCCAATTTTCAGTTTAAGCCCCCCCATACCCCATTACCAGTCCTAACCTCCCCATCAGCCCACTCCCAGTCCTAATCCCACCAGTCCATTTACAGTCCTAATCCCCCATCACCCAATTTTTAGTTTAAGCCCCCCCATAGCCCATTACCAGTCCTAACCCCCCATCAACCCACTTTCAGTCCTAATCCCATCAGCCCATATACAGACTTAGCCCCCCCATAGCCCATCACCACTCCTAACCCCCCCAGCCCCCCCATAGCCCATCACCACTCCTAACCCCCCCCATAGCCCATCACCACTTCTAACCCCCCCATAGCCCCCCATAGCCCATCTCCACTTCTAACCCCCCCCAGCCCATCACCACTTCTAACCCCCCCAGCCCCCCCCCATAGCCCATCACCACTTCTAACCCCCCCAGCCCCCCCATAGCCCATCACCACTTCTAACCCCCCAGCCCATCACCACTTCTAACAACCCCAGCCCGCCATAGCCCATCACCACTCCTAACCCCCCAGCCCCCCCATAGCCCATCACCACTCCTAACCCCCCCATAGCCCATCACCACTTCTAACCCCCCCATAGCCCATCACCACGCCTAACCCCCCCAGCCCCCCCATAGCCCATTACCACTCCTAACCCCCCCCATAGCCCATCACCACTTCTAACCCCCCCATAGCCCCCCATAGCCCATCACCACTTCTAACCCCCCAGCCCATCACCACTTCTAACCCCCCCAGCCCCCCCATAGCCCATCACCACTTCTAGCCCCCCCAGCCCATCACCACTTCTAACAACCCCAGCCCCCCCATAGCCCATCACCACTCCTAACCCCCCCATAGCCCATCACCACTTCTAACCCCCCCAGCCCCCCATAGCCCATAACCACTTCTTACCCCCCCCAGCCCATCACCACTTCTAACCCCCCCAGCCCCCCCATAGCCCATCACCACTTCTAACCCCCCCAGCCCATCACCACTTCTAACCCCCCCATAGCCCATCACCACTTCTAACCCCCCCAGCCCCCCCATAGCCCATCACCACTTCTAACCCCCCCAGCCCATCACCACTTCTAACAACCCCAGCCCCCCCCCATAGCCCATCACCACTTCTAACCCCTCCCCCTAGCCCATCACCACTTCTAACCCCCCCATAGCCCATCACCACTTCTAACCCCCCCATAGCCCATCACCACTCCTAAAAAAAACCCTGCCTATCACCACTCCTAATCGCCCAGCCCCCCCCGCCCAGGGAAAAATTAAAAACAAAAACGCAGTCTTCTCCGGCTGCCGGGGCCGCCGCGGCCGAATCGAGCGTGCCGCGGGGGGCCCCCCAGCCAAGCAGAGCCTCCCCTCCCCTCCCCTCCCCTGCCTAGCAGAGCCTGCCCTCCTCTCCCCTGTATCACCTCTCTCTCTCTCGTTGTAGGTTCAGCCACACGCGCCGGCTTTCAGAGCGCGAAAGGATTAGTTTCCCTTTCGCGGCTCTGTTAAGCCCACGGGGGCTGATGGGAACTTCCCATCAGCCCCCACAAAGCCGGCACGTGTGATAGAACCTACAACGAGAGAGAGGTGATACAGGGGAGGGGAGGCTCTGCTCTGCTAGGCAGGGGAGGGGAGGGGAGGCTCTGCTAGGCAGGGGGGGCCCCCGCGGCACACTCGATTCTGCCGCGGCGGCCCCGGCAGCCGGAGAAGACAGCTTTTTTTTTTCTTTTAATTTTACTTTAAGGTTAAGAATGTTTTTTGCGCGGGGCCCCCTGAAACGCGGGGCCCTGTGCAAAAAACATTCTCGCTCAATGGACGGGCCGGCCCTGATGAGATTACACTTTTAGCAACGAAGAGCAGCTGTGCGACCAGAGGACTCTGGCACAGCTTGGCGAGAATTTTGCTCTTGTGCACTGCCTTGCGGGAGCCAAGGTCAGTTTCTCTAACCCAGCTTCTGTTCCTCTGGCTGGCTGAGTGTTCACACATCCTGGGGAAAGAGTGTCTCAGCTTTCCTTAATGGTGACACTTAGTAGTTAGATTCAGGTCCATGTAGACTAGGTTCTGGAAGGAACTTCCATCTGTGGCCCCCAGGCAAGGACTGCTGATGTTATAACTGGGATAGAAGGGAGGAGGATATAAAGCTGCGGAAAACTCTATATAGTTGTGAATGAAGGCTTGTGATTTTTTAACCCAGTAGAGGCTCGTTTCAGTTGAAACAGAAAGAAATCACCAATCCCCTACCACCACTAAGCAAAGTCTCCTGTTCCTGATGAAGCTTCTTTAAGGCACTTATTCATTTTCTAAAGTTGTCCTTTCTGAAATCTAGGACCCTTCTTATAGTATAGTTTAATTCTGATGCAGTGTTAACAGAGCTACATGTCACATTGCTGACTGGATTCCAGGCTATTTATTTATTTAACATTTTTTTATATACCGTTTTTCTGCAGTTCAAAATGGTTTACAATGAACAAAAGTAACAGTGTGTTTACAGGTGTTTACATGGAACAGAAACAATTTTAACAATGGTTGAACATGTAAACAGAACTATTTACGTTAATTAGGGGGGTTAGGATAGGGGTATGTAGGTGAGGGAGATGTGGGGATAGTGGGGGGATTTTGTTAGTTTGATGAGAGATGATTAGGAATAAGATGGGGTTCTGGGGTTTAAGGGGGCAGTGAGTAGTATTCAGAAAAGAGGAAGGTTTTTAGCATTTTCGGAATTCTGAATGGTCATTACAGTCTCTTAGGCCGGAGGGGGGAGGGTGTTCCATATAGAGGGGGCATAGAGAGAGAAGGCACGATTGCATGTGGCTTGAGTGCATATTTTCTTTTGTGCTGGAATGCTTAGGATGTTTACTGTGTTGGATCTATGTGGTCTGGTAGAGTTTTGTTTTGAAAGGAGCAAGAGTAGGCATGAAGTAGATTCATTGTGTTGAACTTTGTGAATTAAGGTAATGATTTTGAATTTTATCCTTCCTTGTATAGGGAGCCAGTGAAGGTCCTTTAGAGTGGGGGTGATGTGTGCTTGTTGTGGTGAGCTTATTATTAGACACGCAAGAATATTTTACGCCATCTGGAGGGGGTGGAGGGGGTGCTTTGGGAGACCATGGTATATAAGGTTACAGTAGTCAAGGGTCGAGGTTGTAAGGGCCTGGCAGACGGTTTGAAAGGAGTCTGGGTTTAGTAATAGACGGAGGTTCCTTAGCGTTCGTATCTTGAAGTAAATGGAATTGGTTGTTCATTTTTTTTTTTTTTAACTTTTATTTTCATTTTGCAACAAACAAAAGAAACAACACACCAAAGGAGACAAAACAAGTATACAATAAGGAAAAGTAAACCCAATTACCCCCCACCCCGATGCTTCTTCTCTACCCGATTATATCAGCATGTGAGCGCTTCCAATTAACAGTGATTATACATCAAACGATCAAAAGAGTATCTACGATACAGCATGATCATGGGACAGAGATATATACAAAGTTAGACAGTCAGATGAGAGCATTTAGCAAAATGTACATAGTCATTGAGCATCTTCCATTGAGACCAATGAGAAGGAGTCTGAACGGGGGAAGCGAACAGACGAGGTATTTGTTCATATTTACTGTAAAGACAGGCATGATTCCACCATTCATTGGGGCTCAGATGGGAGCTAATTTTTCCAGTATTACTTAATTAGGGAAATAGCAATGCCAAGCATAAAGTTCGAAAGGAGATAAGCCATTTTTGGGAGAGAGGGGATCCCCGCAACTGGGCGAAGTCCCACTATCCTCCAAGAAAGGGGCTCTTGAGAGTGCGAGATAGACTAAATACGACCCCAGACCCGACGCCAGTAATACTGTAGTGCGGGATATTCATAGATAACATGAGGCAGTGAACCAATGGCCGCAGGACATGTCCAGCAACCATTGCCCTGAGTAGTGTTCCATTTGTCTAATCTGTGAGGAGTGTAAAAACACCGGTGGGCTAGAAAGAAGAGGGTCTGAGTGAGTGAGGCGGATCGGGAACCCGTGTCCCTCTACTCCAGATAAGGCTCCATTGCTCCGAGGTCAAAGTCACATGCAATTCTCTCTCCCATACTTTCTGCGCTATAGGGGTATCTCTAGTTATAGCATTACATAAGGTTTAGTAAAAATTGGATGCTACACCCGGTGAACTACCAATAGATCGGAAAGTCTCCAATCAACCTTATGTAGAGAATGCCGGTGGCGGGAGTACCCTAGTACTCCGAAGGCGATGCTGAAGTTGCACTGACCAGAGTCGGGAGTCTAAAGATTGCATAAGAGTATTAAAGGCACCTAAAGTGTCTAAAAGCATTGGTGGATAGTGGGAGTCTGATGGGAGAGTCATACCAGGGAGAAAGGTAAGAGGAATCGGTTTGCAAAGGCCCGCTTCTATATCTAGCCACACAGGTCTACTCGGTACTGGATCTGCCAGCCAACGAGCGCCGTGTTTGAGAAGAAAAGATTGAGGGAACACTTGAGTAAAATCGCCACCAAGTATTAATGGAGCATTGGCAGAGGCCAATGCCAACTGCGCAATACTTGCATAGTAAGCAGGATTGTCCACATTCGGGGCATAATGCAAATACACGTGAATTCACTATCTCCAACCTCAAGGTGTACACGGGCCCATCTACCCTCCTTGTCAGCGCTAATATCAAGTACAGTAGCGTGCAAAGACTTCTTAACCAGAATGGCTACCCCGTACCATTTGGAAACGGTGGGAGAATAGGCAGCTACCATGTAAGGCTTAGCATTGAGTTTCAGTGTTTCAGCAGAGTTTAAATGCGTTTCCTGAAGAAACACTAAATCAACATGCTCATGGCTAAGATAGCTAAGGATTTTCTTTCCTTTGAGTGGACCATTAATGCCTTTTACGGTGAGTGATAAGATTTTACATAAGGCCATTCAGAAAAGTTAAAAATTCTGAGCATGATAGCACACATAATTTCACTATGTCCCTCAGACTGACTGTATCTGGCTGTACACATGACATAAGAAAAATAAGCTAATATAATACAATGAAGCGCCCCACATTAACAAAGAAAACCGCAGTACGGTAGAGGAGAAGCAAAACCCCAAAATTACTGGCGACCATGTGTCTGCGGGGAGAAACCCCAGAGAAGGCCGAAATTGAAAAAACACATAACCTGTAGGACTGTGCGTGCTCCGAATCCGACCAAGGCACACATCATGAAGGGATAGGAGACCAAAAAAACAAAAGTCATATAGAGAAAGAAAGAAAGTCCAGGCAATCTCTGTGCTTGGCTATGACCGCCGCATCGGGCCCTTCAAAATGGCGGACAGAGCCGGCAGATAAGAGTCCAAGATTTGGGATTAGCGCATCTGCTCTGCTTCTTTGGAGTCTAAAAATATTGATAGTAGATCAGGATCTTCGAACGTCCTGGTTTGGTTGTGGAGAGTCACTCGGAGCTTCGCTGGATACAACAGGCCAAAGCGAGCCTGTAGCTGTTGAAGTCGAGGGCGAAAAGCAAGGAGTTTTTTCCGACGGTCAACGGTAGGCTTTGCCAAATCAGGAAAGAAGGAGACTTTACGACCTTCAAATTCCAAATGATGATTCGCTCGGGCAGCATTTAAAATTTGTTCCACTTGTTGATATCGTAGCAAGCTAAAGATAATAGGCCGGGGGGTCGTGCGGTTGAGCGCCATGTGGGCAGGAACACGGTGTGCTCGATCGATTTCCAGTTCTCTATGAAAAGTGATCTTCAGCAAGGAGGGAAGAGTTTTGAGCAAGAATTCTCTTATATCTCCTGCTTCCACCCCCTCCGGCATTCCGAGGAGCCTCACATTGTTGCGATTATTGCTATCTTCTAACTCCTTTTGAAGATTCTGTATCTGGCGCTCAGCCTTGTCCAGTTTGCCCAAGCGCACCGCGTGCGAGTCGAGGACCCCCGCCATGTTGTCCTGCCGTAATGAAAGACTTTCAAGTCGGTCCTGGAGCACTCCAAAGTCTTCTCGCATGGCTCGAAGCGCTTCTCCATTGGACTGAACCAATTCCTTCACGCCGCGTATTTCCTCCAAAATCTCCAGGTGCATTTCGGGGTTTTCATGAAATGGAACCATCTTCTGTGGGGAGGACACCTCTGTTTTGGAGCGTTTTCCGTGAGAAGAAGAAGGAGACCCGAAGTCCAAGCGCGCTGGTTTATGGGCCGCCATCCCCCCCGAGGTACCCCGGTCAGCTCGGAGCGAAATAGTAAGTTTGTATAGGTATTAAGTCAGGATTCTAAGTAGGCCTCTCGGGAGCTTCAACGCAAAGCGTCCTACCCGCTGGACATCAGGCTCCGCCCCCCCTTGGTTGTTCATTTTATCTGTTCATGAAAAGTAAGGTTTTGGTCTATTATTAAGCCTAGGTATTTGACTTGTGTCTTTACTGTGATTGTGAAGTCTCCAAAGAGAATGGAGGGCGGGGGGACAAAGGATGAGTTGGAGATTTGGATGGCTTCTGTTTTGGTTTGATTAATTATAAGGTTGTGGTGGTGGAGCCACTGTCTTATTTTAGAGAAGCAATTGCTTATGTTGGTGAGGTTGGCTTGGATATGTTAAAGGGGGCAAAGAACATTATATTGTCAGCATATAATTGATACTGTATGTGGTATTCTTGGAATATTTTGCATATAGGTTGGAGAAAGATGTTAAAGAGGAGTGCTGAGAGGCTGGAGCCTTGGGGTACTCCTTGAGGAAGGGTGAATGGTTGGGAGGTTTTATTGCCAGTTCGTACTTGTTCTGTTCTGTTTTCAAGGTATGAAGTGAACCAGTTTAGTGTTGTGTCTGTAAGGCCTATGTCATAGAGTCTGTCAAGGAGCTGTCTGTGGGGGAGGGAATCAAAGGCTGAGGATATGTCAAGGAAGATTAGTGTACATCCTTGGTCGGGAGATTGGGTGTATGTTATTATCGAGTAGAGGAGGGAAGTGATCAGGATTTCCACATCATAATTCCTTTTGAAACTATGTTGGTAGAGATCGAGGTGGGAATGATCATCAATGTAGTTTTGCAGCTGGTTTTGTACAGATTTTTATGTTATTTTTGCTATTAGGGGGATACTTGAGATAGGCCTGCAGGATGCTGGTGATGTGGGGTCGAGTTTGTTTCCTTTCAGGATGGGGCGGATGGAACTGTTTTTCAGCGGGGCAGGCATGATACCAGGTTTATTTTTTAATAGTTTATTATTCTTATGCAGCAGTTACAAAAGTTCTCAGACAACTTTCCACCATACCTCCTCCCCAGCCTGCAGTCCAACCAACATTAAAACTTAAGCATAACCAGAAATTTCAACATTTATCCCCAACCCCCCTTCCCCCCTCAAAATCGCTTTATATCATTGTCTGCCTATTCGGTAGTCTATATTCATCTGCTCTCTAATTCCTGAGCCTCTATTTGTCATTCGAATAGCCATAATCTTAACATTGATTTATCTTACAGATCACATATGCCCTTCTCATAACCTTATCTCCTACCCCGATCTTATACCACCCCCTTACTCCCCCTTCCTCGTAATTGCTACCCCCTCTCTACCTACTTATATACCGTCCCTCCCCCCTCCCCCCTTCCCCTACCTCCCAACCCTTCCCCCTTCCCCCCCTCTTCCCTCACCGTATCCCACCCCCTCTCCCCTCTTACCCCTCGTTCACTCCATCCCCCTTTCATTCCTCTCTCATTCCCATACTTGCTCCACTCCCCTTACCCTCCACCTTTCATACCATTGCCACACCTTTTTGTGTTTCCCTACCTTATGCGTTTGTGACGCTTCCATCATACATATCTCCCATAGTTGTTCCACCTTGCCCACTACCTCCCTCATCGGAGGCACCTCCTCATTCTTCCACCATCTCAGAAGACACATGCGCGCTGCTATAATTCCGTATCCCATAAACGTTGCCAACTCTCCCACGCCTCCCCCCACCACTCATTCAGCACCACCATCTCCGGTGTTAAGATTATCTTCACACCAGTAATTTCCCCGTATAACCCACCCACCTTACCCCAATATCCCTGTACCTTTGGGCACCCCCAAATCATGTGCAGTAACCCCCCCCCCCCCCTCCGTTCCCTGCATTTCTTCCAACACTCACTGGAACTATCGGGGAATATTGCATGTATCCTTACTGGTGTCCAATACATCCTGTATCTCAGCTTCAGGCTATTTTCGAGCATTGGAGTCTCCCTAGCCAACTTATATGTTCTGTCATATATTTCGGTCCACCGATTATCCTCCCACGCACCCGGACGTTCTTCTTCTCACCGCTGCTGCCACCTCCCCTTCTGCAGAAGCATCTTATATATTTTTGATATTGCCCCCTCTGTGCCCACTGTTTCCCCATCAGCTCTTCAAAGGGTGTGGGCTTCTTTTCCATGTCCGCTTTCACCTCCCGTACATTCATAATATACCACAATTGCACATATGCATACTAATCCTTATTGTCTAACCAATATTCCTTCTGTAATTCCTCAAATGTTCTAATTTCCCCCCTCCCTTCCATAATTGTCCTAACCGCACTAACCCCTTACCACTCCGCCTCTCAAATACCTTGTACGTCCCCTCCCCCCCATCCCCTTATCCCCTACCATCCTAATAAATGTATATCTGGAATACACTTTTCCCTCCATTAGAAATCCCCTTCATTTTTTCCAAACCCAAAACATCAACTCCCTAAATGGATTCTCCTTCTCTTTACCTTTCCATTCCCCCCGGGTCCCATACCCTCCTTTCTTTTAACTCCTCCCCCTGACTCTATATGTACCCAACTAAGGATATCTGCCCCCTCCCTCCAAGCTAATAACGCCTGCAATTGTGCATGGGACCCCTAACCCCCCTTCCGCCCTCAGCTGATACATAGTCCCCCTTGCTACCTTCGGGTGCTTCCCCTCCCAAATAAACTGCATTATCATATTCCCTATCTCCTTCCTAGTCACCCTACATGGCAACGAAGTAAACAAGAACAACAATCTTGGTAAGATATTCATCTTCACCGTCGCTATACGGCCCAACCAGGAGAGTCTATGCCCCCCCCCCCCCACTTTGATAAATCCCCCGTATAATTTCTATCAACCCCTGATAGTTCCACTGCTTTATCTTCTCGATGGGCTTCACCAAATGTATCCCCAGGTATTTGAACTGTTGCTTCACCCACTTAAACTTAAAATGCAACTTCAACTGTTCCTCTAAGCCCTCCTTCATATTAAACCTAAGGACCTCTGTTTTCCCCTCATTCATCTTATATCCCGCTACCTTACTATATCCATTTATTACTGTCATCAATGCTGGCAGTGTGGTCAGTGGCTGCGCCAACATGAAGATTACATCATCCGCGAACAATGCTATTTTCTCCTCCCTCCCTCCCTCCCACCACCATCCCTTTCACTTCCCCCGCCCTCCTCACGGCTTCAGCCAAGGGTTCAATCGCTAGCGAGAACAAAAGTGGTGATAGAGGACACCCCTGTCTGGTACTCCTCCCCAATTCAAACTGCTCAGAGTATCCCCCATTTACCCTAATCCTCGCCCGCGGGTCTGCGTACAGTGCCTTTATCCATTCTATAAACCTGTCCCCGAATCCCATCTGCTCCGGCACTTGAAGCATATATATCCACTCTACCCGGTCGAATGCCTTCTCTGCGTCCAAAGTAACTAATATCGCTTGCTCTCCATTTCCCTGAAGATGCCAAACAATATTTAGCACCTTCTGGATATTGTCACACCCTTGCCTCCCCTTGACAAGCCCAGTTTGATCCCTATGTACAGTATTATCTTAGGCAAAATCCCCTGTATCCTATTAGCCAATACCTTTGCAAATATCTTAGCATCTAAATTGATCAGCGAAATAGGCCTGTAAGACCCACCTAACCCCTTATCCTTACCTGGTTTTGGCAGTACTATGATACCGGCCTCCCCCATCATCTGAGGAAGCCCTTCCCCTTCCCAGCACCCTATTCAAAACCCGGGTCAGTATTGGGGTAATTTGTCCACCCATCTTCCTGTAAAACTGTGCCGTAAACCCATCTAATCCCGGAGCCTTCCCAGTTTTCAGAGACTTTATCGCCTTCAGCACTTCCCCCTCCTTAATCTCCGCTCCTATTCTTTCCCGATCCTCTGAGTCCACCTTACTCAGCCCGCATTCCTTCAAATATCTCTGTATCTCCTCCTGTCCCAATTGCAGCTCACTTTTGTATAACGTTTTATAATATTCTTTAAATACCTGACTAATCTCCTTCGCATGATGAACCATCTGCCCTTGTTGTTTCTAATCCCCTCTATGAATGCTGCCTGCCGTTGGGCTCTCAACCTTCTTGCCAAAAGCCTTGCTGCTTTATTCCCCCCTTCAAAATATTGTTGTTTTAATACCCTTAGTCTATACGCTATTTCGTGACCTCTCAACCTACCCAGCTCTGCACTTGCTTTTATCAATTTGGCCATTACCCCGGTACCCTCCTTTCTCTGATGTTGGTCCTCCAACCACCTTATCTGCTCTAACAGCTCTCCTTCTTTCCCCTCCCTCTTCCTTTTCTTTCTTGCAGCTATACCAATTAATTTCCCTCTAACCACTGCCTTCAATCCATCCCATACTGTTTTCAGCTTGACCTCCCCTGTCTCATTAAAAGCCAAATACTCTTCCATCGCCTCTCTCACTACCCCACCTGTACCTCATCATCCAGCAATGAGTGATTTAGTTTCCAAAACCTGATCCCCTCCTCCTCCGCCCCTATATCAAAGCTCGCACTAACTGGAGCATGATCTGATCATGTAATTTCTCCCTGCTCAAGCTCCAATATCTTTGAGGCCCATTTACCCCCCCCCCCCCCAGATCATGTCCAGTCTGCTGTATGTGCCATGCACCTGTGAGTAAAATGTGTACCTCCGCTCCCGTGGGTGTCTAGACCGCCATAAATCTATCACCCCCAACCGTTCTTGCATCCTCCTCAGGCTTTGGCGATCCCTCTTTTCTCCCCTTCCCTGTCCTCCACTATTATCCAACCTTGGGTTACTAGTAAGATTAAAATCTCCCCCCAATATTAACAGTGTGTCTCCCAGGCCCTCCAATTCCATTGTCACTTTGTCCAATGCTTCCCCCTGCCCCTCATTTTGTCCGTACACACTTATCACCCAAACCTCTTCCTCCCCCACTCGTAGCTTCATCCCACCCATCTCCCCTTCTTCCCTATCCCCTCTCCAATCACTGAATTCTTATATGCCTCCCCCACCAAAATCCCCACCCCCCTTTCCTAGGATTAGCTCGCTGCCCCCCTAACACCACCTTCGGATACTTCTTTGAATTTAACAAATATTCCTGCCCCACTCTCAAATGTGTCTCTTGTACACAGATTATATCCGCATTCATACGCCTACCCTCCCTCTCAAGCATTTTATGCTTTTGCCACGTTCGCAACCCTTTAGCATTTATGGTAGCAACCCTAAACTGCTTTAATTTCCCTTTTCCCCGTTCCCCTGGCCCCTCCCTTATTCTCCTACTCCCCTCCCGCCTCACCCCCCCGCATCCTCCGACTCCCCTCCTCTTCTTTCCCCCCTACTCTCCCTCTTCGTCCTCTGCTCCCCCCGTCCCCCTCCCTCCCTCCTCCCCCCACCAACTCCCCCTCCTTTTCCAGGAGTACTTAAAGTAGTGCGTCCCCTGCTCCCCCACCTGCCCCTTCTCCCACCTCCTTCCCCTCCTCTCCTCCACCTTCATTACCTTCCCCATTTCCCCTTTCCCTCCCCCCCCTCCATTCCTCCCCCCTTATTCATCAAGCATTATATATCCATCTTGTATCCCTTTTTCCATTGCAACCTTATAAAATTCAAGTCCTGCTGTTGTCAAAACATATCCCAGAATGCAAACACATTATTCATAATACTTTTCCCAGTTCTACCAATTCCCCCTTACACATTCTCAATACAAGTACATTATAGTCCATATAACTGATGCATCTCTGTTTCACCATCTCTGTCTTTGCTTCCCCCATCAGCGTCTTCTTAGGTGTTATTTTATTGTTATTTTGTTAGTTTTGTATTATTATATGTTCTTCATCACCTTCACTGGTCAGCGTTTAGCTCTGTCTCTGTTCTCCTTACTTCATCCCTGCAGTGATTCTTGCTGCTTCTCCTCCACTTTACGCCTTTCCACCCCATTTCCATTGCTGTCCATAGCAGTTTCCCCAAGGAGAGTCACTTTCCTCACCCCCGCTTCTTTTATCTCTGGTTTCGCCTCTTCTGGTGTTTGTACCTCCACGTTTTCCCGTTGACTGTGAATAATAGCCCAAACGGATGCAACCATCTGTATTTGATATCCCCACTTCTCAATATCTGTGTCACAGGTTGCATGGCCCGTCTTCTCTGCAATGTTCTAATGGGTATCCCTGGGTATCCCTGCCAGCTGGGTATCCCTGCCAGCTGAAAGCCCCCCAGTTCCTTATTCTTTTTGCAATTTGTTCCTTCATTTTGTATCCAGTGAAACAAATGATAATATCTCTAGGCCTGTTCACTTTTGCCACTCCTAGTGCTCTGTGTGCTCTGTCCAATATGATCTCTGCAGAAGCCACTTCCTCCCCCCCCCTTTCTGAGTATGTCCAAACATATTGAAACCGCCACTTTCGCGCTGTCTTGAAATTCCTTCTCCTCCGGTACTCCTGGAATCCTCAAGTTATTCCTGTGAGATCTATTTTCCAAGTCTTCCAATTTATATTGCATCTCTTTTTGCCCCTGTTGTATTTTCTGTAGCCCCTGTAGTTGCTCTTCATGCTGCTGCTCCAGACTTTGTAGACGGTTCTTATGGTCTCCCGCTGTGTGTGTCAGTTCCGCTATATCTTTCTTCAAATTTCTTATAAGATCACTGATTTCTGTTTTCACTGCTTGCACCTCTTTCTTTATTTCAGTCAACCATTCCTTTAGCTCCTCTCTGGAAATCTCCTTCAAACTTCCCTTTCCTTGTTCGTTGTTATTCCTGCTTGTAGACCCCTCAGCGAGCCCCAATTGTTCAGCATTTTTAGTTTTAGTCCCCAAAGCAGCCTGCTCTCCAGTCCCAGTCCCCCCCCCCCCCCCCCCCAGCTCTGGAACGCATATTCTCTCAAGTCCAGAGTCTTTCTTCTTGTGGCCATAGTGCACTTCTTAGATCTCTCCCCCTTTCCCTCTTCAGTCTCAATGCACCAATTACAGTTCTAACTTTAGCTCAGTGTCTTTAATGCCCCCAAACCTCCAGCTACCCTTTTGGCATTCGTTTCGTGCCTTCCCAACCGGCACTTTTCCGCTTTCACAGCCCTTTTTGCTGTTCTTCTTCTCTTCTTATCCTCTCCTTGTTTATTATGCTATCTTCTCAGCCAGTTTTTTGCCTTCAGGGTTACCCACTGTTTTCTGAGCAGGCTATCACACTTCCATCAGCATCTTGTCTTGGGTAATAGAGATCACGTTCACTCCTTTTAGCCCTTAATCATATTATGTCCACCTTTTTCCTGTGCTTCTCTTGTTATTCTCCTCTGCCCTGTTTGCCTTCTCTTCAATCACAGCTCTCTCCTTGTCATCTCAGGCTGCCATCATGCTCGCCACACGGTCCTCGATCGCCATCTTCCCCCTGTTCATTGCCTCCTCTGCACACCTCTTCAATTTGCTCACCTCCGATGAAGTCTTTCCCCTATCCGCCTTCTCCACTGCAGTCCGCACTTTCGTCACCTCACCAACTGCCTCCCTGCTTTAATTCGGCATTCTCTGGCACTGCTCTCAGCCTTAGCTGCTGCCACAGCCACCTCTGCAGCCCGATTCTTCCCTGCTCTGCTCCGTCGGCATCGGCTTCCCTCCACTTCGGCTTCTCATTCTCCCGAAACTCACTCTGCCACCTCCTCCGATGCTGCCCTGCAGATTTTGTGCTGTACCTGCACCGTGGATCGCACCGATCGCGCGTCTCTCTCTCCTCCGTCTTTTATGGCTTGCCGCCACTGCTGCCTTCTCTCCTCTCTCTTCTACCGCCTCCATGCAGCTCCGCTCTAGCGTTTCTCCTCTCCTATGCTCCCGGGGTGCTCCGCCACCATTTGCTGCTTTCCTTTTCACTCCTGGAAGGTTTTTTATATTTTTAAAGATAGGGTGAGCCCGGAGAGGTCGCCTCACACCGCCATCGGGTTCGGTGACGTCACTACTCTCATGATACCAGTTTTAAGGGAGCTTGTAACCATGGATTGAATGAAGGGGCTTAGTGTTTCTTTTTTATTTTTAATCCATGTGACTAGGCATGGATCTAGAGCAGAGGTGGTGGTGTTAAGGTTTTTAATGATATCTATTATGTTTTTAAGGGATGGAAGGTCAAACTGGTTCCATGTTGTTGTAGGGGTTAACTTGGAAGTTTGGGCATATGTATAGGCGCTGGTTTTGGATGAGGGTGAAGTGTATTTAGAGCAGAGATGGTCTGCTATGGTTTGGGGAGATTTTATCTCCCAATTCTTGGTTTGGTGTATCTTTTAGAAGAGCTTTGGCAATGGAGAATAGTTCCCCTGGTTTATTTATGGAACGTGGGATTATGTTCTTGTTGTATTCTCTTTTCTGTTTTAGAGTTTCGTTGCAGTAGGTGCAGAGCTTTTCTGAGTAGGAGGTGAGGTTGGATGGGTCGTGTTGGCGATGCCAGCGGCGTTCAAGCTGTCGGAGTTCTGTTTTTAGATTATGTAGGAATGTAGAGTACCAAGGTTCTCTCTTACGGTGTTTCAGAGTATGCGTTTTGGGGGTTACTTGTGCCACTGTGGTCAAGATGGTGTTCCATCTGTTGATTTGAGCATCTAGGTTGACCTCGTTGTCAGAGGTCGACTCTAGGTGTGGTATTACTTGTTTTAGGATTAGGTTGACATCAAATGGTCTAAATTTACTGGTCTGTGTGAATGAGGGAGGAATAGTATTTTTCTTGTGATTAGATGGAAGAGAGAATAGTATTAAAGAATGGTCTGACCATGGAACAGGGTGGATGGTATTGTGGTATGTGAGAGTTGGCTATTATATTGTGTGTTACCCTTGTTGTGAGTGGGTGAATCAAAGATCTGGGTAAAGTGTAAGCATTCCATGGCTTCCAAGAAGGAAGCGGCGTGTTTTTGTGAAGTTGATGGAGAGGTTAAAATCGCCTAGGATGATGAGGGGGTGTGTAGTGGTTGTGGAATGTAAGCTGATTTGAGTATTGAGGAGAGGTCTAGGCTGTCTGATTGAGGTGCTCTATAAATTAGGCATATGGTGAGTGAGTTGTTAGATAGTTTGAGCAGATCAATGCCTTGAGTGGAGGTGGATTCAATGGTGAGACCCTATATGGTACAGCCTTGCAAGAGATGTAACAGAAGAGTAATTTTTCTTACCCGCTGATTCTTGTTCTCTTAGTCTCGTCTCATTCAGAACCAAGCCCACCCTGACAAAGGTACATATATGAGAAGGAATGGACTTGATATCAGTGTAATCTATATGTTTGCTTATCTTCTAACTTGACCCAGTTTCTTCTTTTGTTTAGGATTCTTATGCTAGAGCATTTCTGAGGAAACCTTAGAGAAAAGAGCGACAGCAGAAACAATTCTGGAAGGAAAGAGACGTCATGGGAACTCTTCCTGAGAAGACTGGTGGTCTGCTAAGCCAGAAGCTAGTGCTTTACCCTACATGGTTAGACTGACAAGAGACTCATAGAACAAGAATTAGCAGGTAAGAGGAATTACATTTTTTAGTTGATAAATGATTCTTCATAGGCAGCAGAGTGGGATGGACCAATGGAGCCATGACCTAACCAAATTTATTTTTCCACATGGCATCAGCAACAAGGAAGCTTAGGGGACAGGGATGGAAATTGGTTTGCTTGGGCCCCCACTTAACCATAAATGTTTTCAATTGCCTCTAGTTTTTATATATATATATTCCTTCAGATTATCTTCTTCTATCCATGTAGGCTCAAGACAACAAAATCAAGAATTCTCTATTTAGGACCCAGATTTATGGCCCCATCCCATGGACCCCCATTTAATTTCATTTTCAACTTCTCCTCACAGAGTCACATTCACTCTTTCTTTATCTTTATCTTTATTAGTGTGCTTGATTTACCGCTTCTTCGGGAACCATCAGGGCGGTATACAATAGTATCAACATCAAAAAGGTGACTGGAGGCAAGAAATTAGAAAAAGGAACTACAATTTTTGGACAGGAAAGCAAGCATTCATACCAGAGTGAAGGAAGAAAGAGAAAGAGAAATTTTCTTGTCTCCCTCACCTTCCCCCCTTGAAATCTTCATTCATGGTCTTCATCCTAACTTAGTGTGGGGAAAATTGTAGAGCCTAGTTCGGGGTGTGGCAACAGTAACAGGTTGAGTGACCTAATGGTTAGAGCAGTAGGCTGAGAACCAGGAAAGCTGGGCAAGTCATTTTCACCCTTCAATGTCTCTGGTATAGAGATACCAAGAACAGATACCAACAAGAACAGATACCAAGAACAGAGTCACATTTAAGAGTAATATGTCCGATGTATAAATTTAGAAAGCTAAGTTTCATAAATACTTCACAAATGGAAGAAGCAACAGAAAAAAATATTTAGCTTTCTTTGGTGGACATAGACAAAGTGGGGGCAGTATTAGGATAGTTTTCAAAGGAATTTGCCCAAGTGCCTGGGTAAATTCCCCAGGCCGAAAAATTCATTCTACTTAGAATGCACATGGCTACATTTGTACCAGTGGATTTCTCCAGCAGAGGAAACTGATGCTGGAAAAGAGGGAGAAAGGCAGAAGGAAAGCTGTCAGGATGGGAGGGAAGAGACAGAATGTATGGGTGCTGGAAAGGGGGTAAAACAGAAGCTAAAAAATGGGGAGAACGGCAGAAGGATGGATGCTAGTGACAAGAGGAAGCAAGTAGGACAGCAGATATTTGGGATATAGGGTCGAGGATAGAGCAGGGACTCAAAGTGAGGTGGAGGATTCAAGGAATGGCCAAGACATCATAAGAGGGCAGATTCAGAAGTCTGCTGAAAGAAAAGTAGGATCTCAGGGAATGAGTAGTGATTAGGTAGAATGGGAAGTATGGACTCAGGGATTAAGTAGAGGAATAGCGGGTACTAAGAGTTTGAATAGGAATGTGAATAGGAGGATATGGGATATACACAGGGTGAAGAAAGATGGGGAGATAATGTGAAGGACCAGGAAGAGCTGAGGTGGGTTTAGGAGCCAATAGAAAGGAACAAGATGCTGTGGAGTGAGTAAAAATCAGATCTTTGAAGGGGTGAGAGGGTAGAAATGGAGCAATTGAAAGGGGGAATGGGAGGCTAGGTAAGGAGTAAAGTCTAGCTTTGGGCAGATAGGCAGGCAGAGTGGGGAAAAAAGATAATTTTCAGAGCAAAACAGTGGCAAGGGAGGAATAAAGACGGAAAAAATGGAAAAAGAGGCCAAGACCACTAGAAAAATAAATAACTTAAAGGTAAAAGCAGTTTATTTCAAGATTTTAGTAAATTAGAATATATTAGCTTTGTAATGTGCATTTCTCATACCTTATGTATTTCCATTTCTCTTTAGTGTTACACTGCTGAAAAAAATCTGGTTTCTTGGGTTTTCCATTTCAGCTTTTGTATGTGGACTTGTGTTTAATTTATAGTCACTTATTTTGTATTTGGTGAAGGTCTGCCTCCATTCTCCATGTGAGATATTCTGCTAGCATATAGTTTCTGTATGGGGATGTGTAACAGTTCAGTTTGTTCTACTTTTCTAGTAGGAGGTGTTTGTGTTTTAGGACCTAGTGTAATTTTACAGTGCTATCTTTTTCTAGATAGGGTTATTGCTGTTTGAATCTTAGGAGTTAGTGCTGTAATTGGCATTGAGCCCGATTCAGGAAGGGGCACATCCGGACAGCCCCAAGCAGGACGGGCCTGTTTGGACCTGATTCTGTAACGCGGAAGCAAAACGTTCCTGCGGCATACAGAATCGGGCCCGAGGACAACCCGGCGTGCTACTGCATGGACTGTAGGACATCCGCCCTGCAGGCCTGTGCATGCCAGCAGTGTCCTAGCACTTACCCTGCAGCCTGACCCCTGGCGGGGACTGCTAGAACCTGGATCAGGCAGTGGGGACATATCTCTGGTGGCCTGCTGCTCTGATGATGGGCCATTGTGCTCCCATGGGGGGCTGCCAGGCAGAATTGAGGGGGACGGCCTGCCCTAATTCCACCTACGAGGTAGAATAACTAGGCCGCCCTCCCGGTGACCCCCAGATGTACAGGGCTGTCAATGGAATCTACCCTGTACGTCTGTGGGTCGAGCTCGGGCCCACCCATGCCCTTCCTATTACGTCCACATCCTCTGCTGCACCCACAGTGGCTCTGTGCATGTAACGGGGGAGTCAAGCAGAATACTGCCAGGGCAGATAGTGGGGCAGCATGTCCCCCACCAGACGTGCTGCACCACTGATCTCCTTGTAGAATATGGCCCATTGTAAGTTCTGAGTATATTTTTTTGTAAGGATTTGTGTTACTTCAGAGTGTCTGGTAATGGATGGAGTTCGTGTTGCTGTTACTGAAGTGATCTCAGAACTCGAACGTCACTTTCATATGCTGACTTATAAAGTGAAGCACCCTAAATTCTGCTGTGTACCCACTATAGTCTTATTTCTTATGATTATTGGGGTTTTTTTTTACATTCTTAGATTATTCTAGTTATTTTGCTCTCTACCTTATGTATTCTGGAAAAAGAACAAATATCAATGTCTAATTTTATATTAGGTGATTGGTTGTGACATTTCTAAAATGTTTTCTTTGCTTCCTATACACTATTCTTTTTGTGCATTTATAAACTGCAATATATACGAGTTATCAATGTCCCTATTTAATGTATGTTTACCAAGTTTAAGTTACAATGTAAACCGCTTTGATTGAAATGATAAAGCGGTATAAAAAACTGTTAGATAAATAAATAAATTATGAGTTATAAAACAAAAAGAAGACTTTAGAGGCATTTGCATGTTTTATTAATACAACTTAATGAGATACTTATTCGTCGTAAAACAAAGTTAAAGGATTTCTTATAAAACAAAGTTACAGGATTTGTGTTAAACTGGGCTAATTAATTGTTTTGCCATAACACTTTGCAGGATATTGAGATATGTGTTGAGAAGTTTTACCTTTGTAGTTGGTGTGTCTCCTTAACTTTAAATTACAATAGAGGATACTGCCTAGTGAATACCAATACAAATCTTAATACCACTCTAAAAAATGTGTTTTGTGAATCATATAAAAAGACTGGGCTTGGTTATACAAATTTTACCCTTCTCTTTCTGTTATTATCATGGGTCCATTTTTAGACTTTCAGATTTTTTAGCTGTATTTTCAAATATTTATAAAATCATCTATCTATTTCTCATATCTTCGACAGGTAAGATTATATCCTTTCACTCTTCCCCCTCCTCCCTCCCATCTTCTCCCCTCCCTGCTCCCTCCCCCTTCTCTCCCATTTACCTTACACTCACTATGGGACGATAAAAACTCTATTTTTCATGTTGTACCATTATTTAATGTTTTTCAATCAGGTGGTTTCCATTTTAGCAATATTGGCTCATCCACAGAAGTTTATGATTTTAAGTGTGTCTTCCCATCTATTTTATGTTTGTATAGGTATAGCCTTTTTTATAAGGATGTTTATGATTCATATTATACTCCGTTGGTGGTTCTGTCCTTCAACCTTTTTATGCTCATCATTTGGCTATAATTTAAACTCCCAAGGTCTTCCTTTACTTAGTTTTAATTTACTTTCCCCCACACTCTAGGCGTGCCTACTATAGGATGATTATATTTTCTTTCCTTCTGTGTTTATAGCTCTCATATCAGGCACGTCCACATTTCCAAAATCATGCCTGAACTTGCACGTGCCTGCTTTTTTTTCAGATGTTCTGGCTTTGATGTCCCAGATTGCACTTGGACGTCCCATTGTGAAATGTGCTACCACATGATCTTATCCAGTCTGCCTATCCATTAAAACTATGAAGTTCTACAATTCCTTTCTCTCCCTCAGAGATCCTCTGTATTTGTCCCATACTTTCATGAATTCAGATACCAGTTCTCATCTTCATCACCTCCACTGTGAAGCTGTTCCATGCTTCTATCATCCTTTCTGTAAAGAAATATTTCCTCAGATTACTTCTGAGTCTGTCCCCTTTTACCTTCTTCTTATGATCCCTTGTTCCACAGCTTCCTTTCAACTGAAGAGGGCCACCTCCTGTGCATTTTATATCATGGAGGTATTTAAATGTCTGTATCATAGCACCCTTCTCCCACCTTTCTTCCAAAGTATACATATTGAGGTCTTTAAGCCTATCCCCATATGCCTTATAATGAGGACTAATGACCACTTTAATAGATACCCTCTGGACTGACTCCATCCTGTTTATATCCCTTTGAAGTTTTGGTCTCCAGAATTGAACACAGTACTGTAAATGAGGTCTCACTAGAGAGCTATACTGTACAAAAGTACTATAACCTCCATTTTCCTGCTGGCCATTCCTCCTCTTGTGCACCCAGGCATCCTTCTTTTCTACCTGTTTGGCCACTTTAAAGTCATCCAATATGATCATCCCCAGGTCTCACTCTTCTTTCATGCACTGAAGTACTTCATTCTCTGTCTTGTACCAGTCCCTTGGGTTTTTGCAGTCCAAATGTCCAAATATCTAGTAAAATCCTTAACCAATGAACCATCACCACCACAACAAGAAGAAATACAGCCTCAACTATATGCTAACTATATCCAATCCAAAGCTATCAAAACAACCACAGACACTAGACGGAAACCTTCACAGTTTACCCAGCATCAGAATCCACTCACTAAACTCTCACCTCCATCTGCTAAAAGCATCGAAGACATTATTGCCATCAACACCACCACTGCACCAAATGACCCATGCCCAGCACACTGGATTAGATCAATGCGTTTGGAACTCAGCCCAATCATAGCTGAGATTGCAAATCAATCCTTCTCAACAGGAATATTCCCATCTGCCCTTAAGCAGACATCCATCCGACCACTACTAAAGAACAACCAGCTGGATCCAAAGAAGGAAGAATCTTACTGGCCGATATCCAGTATCCCGCTATTAGCTAAAATACTTGAGAAGGTGTCTCAGAGACAGATCCAGCAACATATAGACACCGTATCCCCCCTAGACTCCTGCCAACATGGATTTAGGGTAGCTCATGGAGTTGAAACACTCCTGACCTCCCTAACTAACGCACTCATCAGTGGGATTGACAACATCAAGATAGGCTTTGCGCTAATCTTCCTCGACATTGCCGCAGCGTTTGACTCAGTTGACCATGACCAACTCCTAACTCGTCTCCATGAGAGAGGAATCCAGGGTCTAGCATGGGATTGGTGCAAATCCTACCTAGAAGACCGATGGTAACAATTCCGGATTGGCTCCAATACATCTGATCCTTTCCAGCAAAAGCAAGGAGTACCCCAAGGTTCCTCCCTATCTGCATTGCTCTTTAACATATACATGCAGCCAATCTGTGAAATCACCCGCTCATTTGGCATATCTTGCCTCATCTATGCAGATGATGTGCTAATGTTTACACCTATCAGTGTCATGTTTCCGGATTATACTGCCTTAATCGATTGCTTCAATGCAATAATAGACTGGCTTCTCAATCAGAACCTGCGAATAAACATCAAAAAAACAGAGGTCCTTATTGTTACAAAAAACAAACGCTTCTCACCCCCTGCAAACCTAAGAGTAAGAGATGCAGAACTGCCAATCAGGTCCACCATATGCTACCTTGGTGTTACACTGGATCAACAGCTAGACTTCAAGGAGCACATAAAATGCACTGTAAAAAACATCTATTACAAGATCAAGACCGTTCAGCACCTGAGACCCATGTTGGACCCAGAAAACCTCCGAACAATATTCCAAGCGCTAGTCACACCCCATTTTGTCTATGCGAACATTATACTCCATGGCCTCCCCAAGAATACCCTAAACCCACTACAATTAGCTATGAATGCCGCTGCCCGCATCCTATGTGGCGCATCAAGGAAAGACCACATAACCCCCATCTTGAGGGACCTACACTGGCTTCCAATAAGTTGCAGGATCTCATATAAAGTACTCCTCATAACCTTCAAGTCCATTAATAAAATATCTCCCTCTTCTATCTCAGCTCTTCTCACGCACACCCCCAACAACAGATCTAGGAGATCATTAGCTGCCAATACGCTAATTATCCCGAAGCAAACCATAAACTGTGCACAATCAACTAACAATAGAGCATTTGCTTACTACACCCCCAAATGCTGGAACAACCTCCCTCCCAGCATCAGATCGATCAGAGACCTCATGCAATTCAGAAAAGCCCTTAAGCACCATCTGTTCCTCATGCACTTCTCACAACTCAACAACGCCACCCCTCCTCCCCCTCCACAACCCAATCCTTTACTATGATTTACTAATTTACAGAACATTTAACACAGACTAGAGAGTATTTCTAATCACTGTACTGCCTCCAGATGTACTTTACTGGAAATAGAACACCAACATTGTAAATTGAAATCCAACCGTTACCACTCTCTGCTAAAATTGTACATAGTTCTCCCAGTTCAAGTCCATGTTATTATCCCTGTTATATGTAAACTCAGGATAGATTTGTTCCTGTCTGAGAGTTATATTGTTAAATGTAAACCGCACTGATAATAAAGAGCATGGTATAGAAGAGCTGTTAAATAAATAAAATAAATAAATAAATGCATGACCATGCATTTTTTAGCATTAAATCTTGGCTTCTAAAATCTTGATCATTCTTCAAGCATTACTAAATTCCTCCTCGTGTTATCCATACCTTCCAATATGTCTGCCTGTTGTAG
This sequence comes from Ichthyophis bannanicus, assembly GCA_033557465.1. Lineage (NCBI taxonomy): Eukaryota > Metazoa > Chordata > Amphibia > Gymnophiona > Ichthyophiidae > Ichthyophis > Ichthyophis bannanicus. Next base: position 166,384,074 of record CM066032.1, on the reverse strand, counting down.
ATTTTGGTATCATATGCAATGAGGCATATCTTTCCCAATAGACCTTCTGCATTATCGCTTATAAAAATGTTAAAAAGAACCAAGGACCAATCTCTGCAGCATGCCACTGTTAATGCCCCTATCTTCAGATTAAACTTCATTTACTACTACTATCCTCTGGCACCTCCCACTCAACCAGTTTCTTACCCAGTCAATCGCTAAAGTCACTGATGAAGAACAATGTCAAAGTATACTACATTTAGTGCTGTCCCCCCATCCAATTCTCTGGTCATCCAATCAAAGCAATCAATCAGATTCGTCTGACAAGACCTACCTCTAGTAAAGCCATGCTGCTTCGGATCCTCTAATCCCTTGGATTCCAGAAACCGCACCAATCTCTGCTTTAGCAGAATTTCTATTAATTTATCTACCACAGAGGTCAGATTAACCTGTCTATAGTTTCCAAATTTGTCCTTACTTCTACTTTTGTGGACAGGAACCACATTTGCCCATCTCCAGTCCTCCAGGATCACTCTTGACTCAAAAGAATCATTGAAGAGGTCATCCAGAAGAGCTGCCAGTCCTTCTCTAAATTCTTTCAATACCTTCGGATGAATCTTATCTGGCCCTATTGCTTTTCCAGTTTTAGTTTTGTTAGCGCCTCACAAACACGGTCTTCTGAATATTTTCGAGTTCCTCTGTGTTTGTTTGCTGAAGCCCCATTCCTGGCTTTTCATCTGTGAACACAGAGCAGAAATATTTGTTAAGCAATTCAGTTATATCCTCATCAGCCTCTACATATGCCTGCCCTTCACTCTTGAGTCTCACAATACCATCCTACCTAAAAGAAAGTCTTGTCCCCATGTTTTACTGTATAGGCTATTTTTTCTTAAATTTGCATCTTTGCTTTCCTGACTACCAGCTTCTCCAGATATTGCTTGTCTTCCTCTTTCTGCAGTCTCTTATAATTTATGAAGGCTAACCTCTTTTTCCTTATCTTTACAGCTACTTCTGATAATCATAACAGCTTCCTTTTCCTCTTACTTTAATTTACTTTTCTAACAAAATAGTTTGTTACCGTTAAACTTTACCCTTTTGTCCACTATTGTTCTACTTCCCCCAAATGTTTCCAACCAGCTAACCACTCTTTGAGGTATTCTCCCATCTTTGCAAAGTTATTTTTCTGAAGTCTAGGACTCTCACACTTTTGAACAGACCATGTCCACTCATGTCTAAATATTGAAGCTCACTATCCCATGATCACTGTATTCCAGATGATCAACCACTACAACCTCAGAAACACTCTCCCCATTTGTAAGCACCAGATCCAATATTGCTCCCTCCCATGTGGGTTGCTTTATCAGTTACTGCAACAGTTCTCCTTGCAGAGAATCCAGGATCTCCCTACTTGTTGATGACACCGCAGCAGGGATGTCTCTGTACAGCACTGCACACGCCTTGTAACACTATACAAATGATAAGTAATAGTAGTTGTAATAATGTCCCAATCAAAATCTGTCAAATTGAAATCTCCAACCAAAAATATTTCCCCTTTTATAGCAATATTGTGAATGTCTTTAATTAAATCTCTATCTCTTTCTTCTACCTGCGAGGGAGGTTTGTATATCATGTCAATGCAAACTGATTTCCCATTCTCTCTTTCCAGACTAACACATAGTGCCTCCTCCTTCCCTCGTAAGCCCTGTAGTTCTGTGGCTTTAATATTGCTTTTTACAATACAGTGCCACTCCTCTTCCCTTGCTTCCAGCCTTGTTTTTCCTGAATAGATTATAGCCTGGCATAACTACGGCCCAGTCATTGTTTTCCGTGTACCATGCCTCTGTGACTTCTACTACATCCAAATCAGTCTTTTCTATTACAGCTTCTGTTTTGCATACTATGGTCATTGATACATCCAGCTCCCCAGATGTTGCCCTTTTTTCCTTTCTATACTATATTTTAATGTTTTACTTACCGAAGGGCTTTTTCTTACCTGGGGACTTTGTTCAGTCAACCTTGATGATCCTAGTTTATAACCAAATTCTGGGTGCATAAATCAGAATTTGCTCCTATAAATGGAGGTAGAGATAAGGGTTTTTGGGGAGTGAAACTCAACATTAATGCACAGAATTAAAATTGAGCATTGAATTTATCCATTTAACTTGGACCACAGAAATAGAAAACCTAACTTGGAAAGATAAGTAAGACAGGCCCTAATTCTACCTCTTTGCTGCTCCAATAGAAAGAAAACTGCAGTGGCCCAGGGCCCCCCTGCTAAACCTCACTGATGCAAAACAAAATGCAGTGACAGAAGTCCATCCCCTTCCCTCCCTCCCTCCCCCAGGTGTGCAATTTAAATAAAAACAGAGCCCCCTTATCTACCTTATCCCATTCCCTTCCTCTCCCCAGTGTGAAGATTACTAATAAAAAAACTAGGAGCCCTTGCAGATGATATCCTCTTCTCATCCCTCCTTTCCTCCCTCCATATATGCTACAAAGAATGAAAGATGTCCCACTTGCATGGATGCCCTAGGATCCCCTGCCCTCTCCTTTCCATACGAGGATAGAGGGCTGGCTGGGGATTTCTTTCCTTTATGTCTTTCTTCGGATAGCAGGGCTAGGAAGGGGATCCCAGGGCATCCTTGCAGGCTTTTAAAAATTTTGACTGGAGGAGGGAGAGTTGAATTGTCCAGCCTGGGGATGGGACTACTTTCATTCTTTGCAACCCATAAGGAGGGAAAGAAGGAGGAGAAAGAAGGGGGGTAGGTGTTCCTAGGTGTGCCAATCAAGCCATCAAGGGAGCTGCTCAGCTGACTTTTAAAGCACTGCGCTCCAAGGCGCGCCCGCATCTGGCGGGCCCGCGCCTGAGGGCCTCGCCAGAATGCCCTTGGGCGTGGCCCTTAGGCGGGGACCGCAGGTGTCCATTCTGATCCGGATTTGTGACTTTCTGCACCTTGGCCTTCTCCTGCTGCATCGTTGTCTGCATCCTCTGCAACTGACATCGCTTCCTGGGATCCTCCGCTGCATCACTGACTGTTTGTTCCCTTTGCCTCTTGAACGTTTGTTATTTCATTGCCTGTTGAACTTATTGTATATTCTATTGAATCCTTTGATTCCCCATACTTTTAATTAACCTACTCTCTTCTGCTACCCCCACTGCTTATTTTCTTTGCTCCTTTCTTGACCTTACCTTGGCTCCACTTAAGGTTTGTCTTCCTCCTCCGTTTCCTTATCCTTCCTATTATTTCTCCTCCTTCCCTATTACTGCTCACTTGCTTTCTGTCTTCTTTGTGATGCGCAGCTTGGCTAATCTCATCCATATCTCTCTAGCCTCTCCTTCTCTTCCCCCCTCCCTCTTCTGGTGATTTCATTCCTAATCCAGGCCTTCCTAGAAGTTTGTCTCATTCTGTAATGAGTTCCTCACGTAACTTGTCCAATCTTATGCATATCCACCTTCTTTCCCTTTCCTCTCTCCCTTTCTCTTGTGCCCTATGGAATGCACATTCTGTCTCTAATAAACTCTCTTTTACACATGATCTTTTCATCTCCAATGCTTTTCATCTTCTTGCTTTAACTGAGACCTGGCTCCTCCCTGACGATACCGCCTCTGTTGCTGTTCTCTGCCATGGTGGCTTTCAGTTCTCCCATACACCTCGTCCTACTGGTCGTGGTGGTGGGGTTGGCCTTCTTCTTTCCCCCTCCTGCCATTTCCAACCACTACTCCTGCCTCAGTCTTTGAGGTCTACTCCATTCGCCTCTTCGCCCCGCTTCCTCTCCGGGTTGCTGTTGTCTATCGTCCTTCTGACAAGGCTGCTTCTTCTTTTTTCTCCGACTTTGACTCATAGCTTTCCCTCTTTCTTATCCCTTCCTCCCCTACTCTTATTCTTGGTGATTTTAACATCCATGTTGATAACCCCTCTGATCCTCTTACTCTTAAGCTCCTCTCTCTTACCTCCTCATTTGGCCTTCAACTTTGTTCCATTGCCCCTACTCACCATCGTGGCCATTGTCTGGATCTGATTTTCTTTTCTTGTCCTCACCCTCTAACTTCAGTAGTACTGTTCTTCCTTTATCTGATCATCACCTTCTTACCTTTAATCTTCTCCTCCCTCCGCCTCTGCCTCGTCCTATCTCCTCCAACCCATTTAGGAACCTTCTTGCCACTGATCCCCTGGTTCTCTCCTCTTCCATTTCTCCTTCTCTCTCTTCTATTTTGTCTTCCAAGTCTGTTGATGTGGCAGTGATGTCCTATAATTCTGCGCTCTCCTCAGCTCTGGATATTCTCGCTCCTCCCACCCCTCGTCCTGTGAGGCGCTCCTTACCTCAGCCCTGGCTCTCTCCCACTATTCGCTATCTTCGCTACTATGCCCGCTCTGCTGAGTATGCCTGGCTCAAATCCCGCTCCCCTGAAGATTTCTTTCACTTCAAATTCATGCTTTTCTCTTTCCAATCAGCCTTAGCACTTGCCAAACAAGATTTTTTTGTTCACCTGACTAATTCTCTTGCCTCTGATCCTCGCTGTCTCTTCACTGCTCTCAACTCTCTCCTTAAAGTGCCTCCGTCTCTGATTCCTCCTTCCTTTTCTGCCCAAACCCTAGCTGATTACTTCCATGATAAAATCCATAAGATCACTCTCCAATTTCCCTCTAAGTCCCCTATTTCCCCTTCTTATTCTTAATCCCCCCTTCTCATCCTATCCTCTCTTCCTTTCCTGCGATTTCTGATGATGAAACTGCTCATCTTCTCTCTTCCTCCAAGCTCACCACCTGCTCCTCTGATCCTACCTCTACCCGTCTCCTCTGCTCTATCTCCTCTACCGTTGGCCCCTCCATCTCTCATATCCTCAACCTCTCTCTCTCCACTGCTACAGTCCCTGCTGACTTTAAACATGCTGTGGTCACGTCTCTCCTTAAGAAACCCTCTTGATCCCTCCTGTCCTTCTAATTATCGTCCCATTTCCCTCCTTCCCTTCATTTCTAAACTGCTCGAATGTGTGGTTTACCACCGCTGCCTTGATTTCCTCTCTTCTCATGCTCTCCTTGATCCCTTACAGTCCGGTTTTCGTCCTTTGCACTCTACTGAAACTGCTCTTGTCAAAATTTCCAGTGACTTGTTCCTGGCTAAATCTAAGGGCCTTTACTCTGTTCTTATCCTCCTTGACCTCTCTGCTGCTTTCGACACTGTTGATCATGATCTTCTCCTTAACACTTTGTCCTCGCTTGGCTTTAGGGACTCTGTTCTTTCCTGGTTCTCCTCCTATCTCTCCCATCGCTCCTTTAGTGTATGTTCTGGTGGCTCTTCCTCCTCTGCTACCCCCCCTCTCTGTTGGTGTCCCCCAAGGTTCCGTCTTGGGTCCTCTCCTTTTTTCTCTCTATACCCTGTCCCTTGGTGCGCTCATTTCCTCTCATGATTTTCAATACCATCTCTATGCTGATGACTCCCAGATCTATCTCTCTACTCCTGAACTTTCTTCTTCTATCCAGTCCCGGATCTCTTCCTGTCTCTCTGCCATTGCTGCCTGGATGTTCCATCGTCGCTTGAAATTGAACATGGCTAAGACCGAACTTCTCATTTTTGCCCCTAAAATCCCCCCTTCTCCTTCTTTTCAGTCTCTGTGGATGGCTCTGTTCTCTTACCTGTTTCTTCCGCTCGCAACCTGGGTGTTATGTTTGACTCCTCGCTCTCCTTCTCCTCTCATATCCAACTCATCGCCAAGACCTGTCGCTTCTTTCTCTTCAACATTGGCAAAATCCGCCCCTTTCTCTCTGAACATACTACTAAAACACTCATCCATTCCCTAATCACCTCCCGTCTTGATTACTGTAACCTGCTCCTTGCTGGTCTCCCTCAGACTCATCTCTCCCACCTTCAGTCTATTCAGCACTCCGCTGCACGTTTGATTTTCCACCAGCCTCGTTTTGCCCATATCACTCCTCTCCTAAAATCTCTTCACTGGCTCCCTATCCATTTCCGCATTCACTTTAAACTTCTCCTTTTGACCTATAAGTGCATCCACTCTGCTGCTCCTCGGTACCTTTCTTCTCTCATTTCACCTTACTTCCCCCCTCGTGAACTCCGTTCTTCTAGCCAGCTGCTTCTTCCTATGCCCTTCTCCTCTATTGCCAACTCCAGATTCTGCTCTTTTCACCTTGCTGCACCCTACGCCTGGAATAAACTACCTTTGTCTATATGTCAGGCATCTTCTCTGACCCTCTTCAAACTTAGGTTAAAAGCTCATCTTTTTGCTTCTGCCTTTGGTTCTTGACTTACCTGTTCTCCTTCCTTCCCTTCTCTTATTTTACCTGTTCTGCCTCCTCTTACACTTGTTTTTACCTCCTTCCTTTGTCTGGTCTCTACTGTTCTCCTTTCTTTGCCCTTGTTCTTTTCTTGTCCTTCTCCTTTTTTGTTTTGTCTTTTTAGATTGTAAGCTCTTTGAGCAGAGACTGTCTCTTGTGTGTTTTCTTTGTAGAGCGCTGCATGCGTCTGGAAGCGCTATATAAATGCTTAGTAGTAGCAGTAGTAGTAGTAGGAAAGTGCAAGATGGATTGCATAAAAAATGTAAAGTATATTGTGCAGAAGGTATAAATACGTTAAATACAGGAATGAAGCAAGATCATTGGGCAAAATGATGGTATATAAAGGATAAGGAGTACACTGAGCACCAAAGAGGGGAGAACACTCTGGATGCACTTTTGGCATAAAAAACATCAGCAATCTTTATGCTGTTTTGTTTTGTTTTGTAAATGAAGTAAGAGAAAAATGGACAAAATTTCATTCTTCTTTTATTTTGTTTGCAACGTGATTAATGGGATTTGCTTTTTACTTGGGTAGCAATATGTTGAGCTATCCAAAGGTGATATAGTGCTTGTTTTGAGAGCCCCTGAAAATTGCCATTACAGAAGTCTATTGGGGGAATATCATTGCTTGAAGTACAAATCTAAAGTCATGGTGTGCTAATAGGGGTCTCAACTGTTTAATCAATCTTAATTTGTTATAGATTACACTAGTAGCTGTTTTCAGTTGGGTTGTCAATCTTGGAGTCTCATCCATGTTAATGCCAAGATATTTTACTTCATTTTTTACCTCTAGTGTTGCTTCTTTGACCTTCAGATTTGGAGGTGGGGTGAAATTTTGGTTCTTTGTGAAATAATACATCAGTTGTTTTTATAATGTATCTTGAGATTATTAGAGTTTAACCATTGTGAGATTTTATTGAAACATGAGGTGATGCTGGTGAAGTTAGATTTTGATAACATTATATCATCTGCATAGATGGAATAACCAACCTTGAATCTTTGAATGATGTTGCATATGGGTGATAGGTATATATTAAATAATAGGGCAGAGAAGGCAGAACCATGATGTAGTCTTTGCTTCTGTGCATATATCCTAGATCTTTGTTGTCCTATTTTAACTTGCTAGGAGCAGTCAGTAAGGTAGGATTGGAACCAGTTCAGTGTGGTGTCATATAACCCAATTTGTTTAAGCCTTTCAATGAGAATTGAATGATCAATCAAGTCAAAAGCAGACACAATATCAAAAAATATTAGGATGAATGCTTGCTTTGAATTAATACATTTTATAAGGCTGTCAAAGAGTCCTAGTAGAAGGGCCTCTACACTATGGCAAGGTTTAAATTCGTGTTGATGTGTTCTAGTGGGGCATGTGTATCAATGTGGTCCTGAAGTTGGCAATAGACAATTTTTTCAATTATTTTAGCTAAAACAGGGGGCTAGATATTGGTCTGTATGATGTTGGGTATGATTTATCCACTGATCTGTTTTTTAATATGGGATGTATTATTGCTCGTTTTAGGAGTTTAGGCATGATTCAATGGATCAAAGACATGTTAGCCATATTAATGATGTATGGTGCAAGTTCTGTGTGAGCAACCTTTAACCAGCTTACTGGACATGGGTCAAGACTAGATGTTGTGGTGTTAATGCTACATATTACTTTATTAAGGTCATTAAGATTAATTTGGTGAAATTCAGACCATTTTAAAGGGTAGATCATGTGATTAGGAGGGGGTACTATCAATGAGTTAGTTGCAGGTGTTACCTTGTTTATGCAATGATTTGCATGGGTTTGAGCTGTCTCTTTTTTCCAAGATGAAGAGCCCTAACCTTTTTAGCCTTTCTTCATAGGGGTATCCTTCCATCCCCTTTACCATTTTGGTGACTCTTCTGTATACCTTTTCTACTTCCAGAGGAAAACAGCGGAGGGTCCTCAATAAAGAATTTTTATTTATCATCTGGTAGGCCTTGGTTATTTCCTCCGCTGTTTTCCTCTGGTTGTCCATTTGCGGAAGGATTTCTTCTTTTCTCCCTCCTACCTTTTCTACTTCTACAATAATCTTTTTAAGATATAGTGACCAGAATTGCACACAATATTCAAGGTGCAGTCGCACCATGGAATGATACAGAAGCATTATAATATCCTTTGTTTTATTCTCCATCCCTTTCCTTATGATTCCTAGCATTCTATTTGCTTTCTTGGCTACCACTGCTCACTGGGCAGAGGGTTTTAATGTATTATCTCAATGATACCTAAATCCTTTTCCTGGGTAGTGGCTCCAAATGTGGAACCTTGCATCATGTAATTGCAGTTTGGGATGTTCTTTGCTAGGTGCATAACTTTGCACTTGTCCACATTAAATTTCATCTGCCATTTGAAGGTCCAGTCTTTCAATTTATCAAGTCCCTCTTGCAATTTTTCACAATCCTCTTGTGTTTTAACAAATTTGAATAATTTTGTGTCATCCGTGAATTTGACCCCCATTTCCAGGTCATTTATGAATATATTAAAAAGCAGCGGGCCTAGTGCAGATCCCTGGGGCACTCCACTATTTTCCTTCCTCCACTGGGAAAATTGACCATTTAGCCCTACCCTCTGCTCACTGTTCCCTCTAAGCTGTGCGCGTGTGCGCGCGTACACACCTCGCCGAGTGAGCTCACATACTTTACAACAGAGCGCACAAAAATTACGGTTCTGATTCTGATAGAAAACACAGACGTCTTAAAATTTAAAAGTTGTTGTGTATTTACGGTTTTCACAAGTTCTACAATATTTTCTAGTGCAATCAATGTGGTGTACATATTGTATTCTGACGTGTAGTCAAATTTTAAAGTATATATCTCCGAGTGTCGTTATGTGGCACACAAAAATTTAACCTTCCTTCAAAAGCTGCACAGCTGATATTTTATGCGCACACAGCCTACAGAAAATTAGAGGGAACATTGCCTCTGCTTTCTATCTTTTAACCAGTTCCTGATCGACAATAGTACACTGCCTCCTATCCCATGACTTTTTTATTTCTCCAAGAGTCTCTCATGAGGGACCTTGTCGGAGGCTTTCTGAAAATCCAGATACACTATATCAACGGGCTCATCTTCATTTGCCTGTTTATTCACACCTTCAAAATTATATAATAGATTAGTAAGACAAAATCTTTCTTGGCTAAAACCATGTTGGCTTTCTCCTATTAAACTATAACTGTCTATATGTTCAGTAATTTTATTCTTTATAATGGTTTCTACCATTTTGCCTGGTACCGGCGTCAGACTCACTGGTCTATAGTTTCCTGGCTCACCTAACTCCAAGTTTCTGACAGAATTTAATGCAAATTTGCTGTTCAATTTTTTTCACTCATTGTAAATCTGATGAACTGCTTTACACCATACCAAACATCACATGATTAAAAAAAGTACAGGTGTGCTGCAGCTATACTACACTCTGCTCATGCAGAGGAGCACATAACTATGTCACTGCATGCTTAATGTGATACCTGTGAATCCGTTTATCAGATATCGGATTCACAGGTATCACATATGTTTTGACTTTTACTTTGTGACTTTTAGTGTGTCATCACATTTTTGGAGTTTTTTTTCTTCACTGCATGCTTAATAGCATCGTGGTGCAATATATTGATATATAGCTACAAAACAAGTCACAATACTTTTTGATCACACCTCATATTGCTTGTATCCTCTAACGTTTATTATATTTCAGCAGAAATATGGTCTTCTGTGAGGAGTGATGCTTTGAGAGGATCGATGCAGTTTGAAATTTGCCGTTGAGATATTCTAATTATAATTTACATAAGAACATATGCTATATTGGGTCAGACCAAGAGTCCGTCAAGCCAAGTATCCTGTTTCTGGCAGTGGCCAATCCAGGTCACAAATACCTGTCAGGTTCCCAAAAGGTAGAAAGATTCCATGCTGCTTCTCCAGTGGATAAGCAGTAGATTTGCCCGGTACTCTCTCATAATGGTTTATGGACTTTTCCTCCAGGAACTTGTCCAAACCTCTTTTAAATCTAGCTTCGCTAACTGCTTTTACTACATCCTCTGGCAACAAATTCTGGAGTTTAATTATGCATTGAGTGAAAAAATATTTTCTATTTTCCAAGCTGAAGAGCCCTAACCTTTTAAGCTTTCCTTGTAGGGATATCCTTACATACCCTTTACCATTTTTGTCGTACTTCTCTGTACCTTTTCTAATTCTGCTATATCCTTTTTAAGATATGGCAACCAAAATTGCACATAATATTCAAGGTGTGTTCGTAGTGATACAGAGGCATTATAATATCCCATGTTTTAGTCTCCATTCCTTTCTTTATGATTTCCAGCATTCCATTCGATTTTTTACAATCGTCTTGAATTTTAACAACTATGAATAATTTGCAAATTTGATCACCTCACTTGTTATTCCCATTTCTAGATCATTTATAAATAAGTTAAAAAAGCAGCGGGCCCAGCACAGATCTCTGGGGTACCCCAATATTCACCTTTCTCCATAGAGGAAATTGGCCATTTAGTCCACACTGTGTTTTCTATCTTTCAACCAGTTGCTAATCCACAATAGTACATTGCCTCTTATTCTATGGCTTTTTAATTTCCCCAAGAGCCCCTCATGAGGGACTTTGTCAAAGGCTTTCTGAAAATCGAGATACACTATATCAACTGGCTCACCTTTATCTACCTGTTTATTCACATCTTCAACAAAATATAAGAATATGAGACAAAACTTTACTTGACTAAATCCATATTGACTTTCTGACATTAAACCATGGCTATCTACATGTTCAGGTATTTTGTTTTTTATAATGTTTTCTAACATTTTGCCTGATACTGATGTCAGGCTCACTGGTCTGTAGTTTTCTGTATTGCCCCTGGAACCCTTTTTAAAAATTGGCTGCTCTCCAATCTTCGGGTACTACAGATGATGTTAATGATAGATCATAGATTACTAATAGTAGTTCTACAATCTCATATTACAGTTCTTTCAGTACCCTGGGATGTATTTCTTGTCTTTTGAGCAGTTAAATATGCACTAAAGTTTCCTAATGATAGTTTTGGCTTTTGACTTCATTGTAATCATGGCATTTTTTAAAAAGTAATGCATTTGATTGTCTTTTTCCATCTTTGTAGCTCTGTCTGTTGAATTCTATGAATAATAGAATAGAAGTAATTTGACATTTTAGTGCCTTTCTACCAGTCAAGAACCCTTAATTGTTTTAATAGTGATGTACAGTATAGATAGCCAGGGGTGGCTCAAGGCAATCTCCTGCCTGAGGTGAGGGATGAGATGGGGGGGGGGGGGGACTTTCTCAAATTTCCAGTCAGGGACTGAACCAAACCAAAAAGCCGATTACATTATATGGAGGAAAATAAAGATGTTTGCACACCAAGAAACTAAAAGAAAGAGTGAGAACCACAGCACAGTTGATAAAACTAAACTATAACTCATTTTTATTTTGTTGTTATAAACAGTGTTATGGTTCTTGCTTTTTCTTTTTGCACATATATTTTGCATTCACAGAACCCCCTGTGAATCTATCAATCTAAAATCCTAGGTGGCTTCTAAGCATACACATGCAATTTAGTAAAACAGATGTTAACAATAAAACAAACATAATAATAAAACATTAGATTTGATTAATGAAAAGCCATTTATACAGCCCCCAAATCAAACTATTATAAGTATTTGCGCATCTGATTTATTTTGCTATGACCAGATTATTGATGAGGAGAGAAGATATAAAATGAGAAACTAATCCTGGGAGCCATGAATTCAAATCCTAGACTGAATTGTGCTAGAGCTGGAAAAGTCTGGAACTCAGCAGTGGTAAAGCTATGAAGCTACTAAACAAAATTAAATTAAACTGAGACATTCCCTTAAAATTTCAAATTTCCTTAAATCCAACTTGACAAAATATTTTAAATTTCAGTCTGGCATCATCAAGAACGCAAAACTGCAAATCTCATAAATAATACATATTCCAGTACCACCCCCCCCCCCCCCATCAGCACCCTACAGTTGACCAAGAACCCAGAGTACAGGACCCATAGTGCAAATATTCTATTCCATAACAGCACTAACTTCCAAAACTCACAAAACATTGAGCATATCCATAAAAGGGCAGCACTATAAATAATGTAGTGGGCCCTAGAACATCCATATTCCTATTCAGAAAACTGAACAGGCCAGATTACTACAACTCCTACATAGAAACTCCATGCTAACAGAACATATAACCTCAGTTACACATATGCAGAACAAAGATAGATCTTCACCAAGTAGGGAATATATTAGTACAAACTAAAAACAGAAATATGTAGTCAAAAAATGCTTTTACCCATTACTGTTAGGTTTACAGACTTTGTTTTCCAAAATTATACTTTACTACATAAGAACATAAGATATGCCATACTGGGTCAAACCAAGGTCCATTAAGCCCAGTATCCTGTTTCCAACAGTGGCCAATCTAGGTCATACGTACCTAGCAGTTTCCCCAAAAGACACAGGTTCCACAGTGCTTGTACTGGGTCAAGCATTGATATCCTGGGTCCCTTCTTAATATGGTTTATGGACCTTTCCTCCAGGAACTTGTCCAAACCTTTTTCAAACCTAGCTACACTAGCAGCCTTTACTACATCCTCCGGTAACAAATTCCAGAGTTTGATTACACATTGAGTAAAAATATTTTCTTTTATTAGTCTTAAATAGTTTACCCTGTAGCTTCATTGCATGTCCCCTAGTCTTTCTATATTCTGATAACGTAAACAATCGATCTACATTCACCCGTTCCACTCCATTCCACTCCGTTCATTAATTTATAAACTTCTATCATATCTCTCCTCAGCCGTCTCTTTTCCAGGTTAAAGAGCCCTAACCTTTTTTAGCCTTTCTTCATAGGAGTATCCTTCCATCCCCTTTACCATTTTAGTGGCTCTTCTCTGTACCTTTTCTAAAATCGCTATATCCTTTTTAAGATACGGCGACCAGAATTGCACACAATATTCAAGGTTCCGTCTCACCATGGAAAGATATAGAGGCATTATAATATCTTTTGTTTTATTTTCCATTCCTTTCCTTATGATACCTAGCATTCTATTTGCGCTCTTGGCCGCCGTTGCACACTGGGCCGAGGGTTTTAACACGTTATCCGCAATGACGCCTAAATCTTTTTCCTGGGTGGTGGTTCCTAATGTGGAACCTTGCATTGTGTAACCATAGTTTGGGTTGTTCTTCCCTAGGTGCATAACTTTGCACTTGTCCACATTAAATTTCATCTGCCATTTTGATGCCCAGTCTTCCAATTAATCAAGATCCTCTTGCAATTTTCCACAATCCTCTTGGGTTTTAACAACTTTAAATAGTTTTGTGTCATCTGCAAATTTAATAACCTCACTCGTTATTCCCTTTTCCAGGTCATTTATGAATATGTCAAAAAGCAGCGGACCCAGCACAGATCCCTGGGGTACACCAGTATTCACCTTTCTCCATTGGGAAAATTGGGCATTTAGCCCTACCCTCTGCTTTCTATCTTTTAACCAGTTCCTGATCCACAATAGTACACTGCCTCCTATCCCATGACTCTTTAGTTTTGCCAAAAGTCTCTGATGAGGGACCTTGTCAAAGGCTTTCTGAAAGTCCAGATACACTATATCAACCGACTCACCTTTGTCCACCTGTTTATTCACACCTTCAAAAAAACATAACAGAATAGTAAGACAAGATCTTCCTTGTCTAAAGCCATGTTGGCTGTCTCCCATTAGGCCATGACTGAGTAATGCTGAGTAATTTTGTTCTTTATGATGGTTTCTACCATTTTTCCCGGTACTGACGTCAGGCTGACGTCTATAGTTTCCCAGATCACCCCTGGAGCGCTTTTTAAAAATTGGCGTTACATTGGTGATCCTCCAGAGTGAAGCGAGAGAAAGAACTCTCACAAACAGGTATGTGCATTGTCAGCAGAAACCAACATAATGGCTCAGCACAAATAGCGTGAGTGCAATTAATGCCACCTCAGTGGGTGGCCTTAATTGCACCGGCAGCTGTTTTGCCACACTGAAATGCAGTAACTGCAGGGGATGTAACTGCCTCTGTGCAGTTAGCCTATTTCCCTGCGTAATCAAACTCTGGAATTAGTTACCAGAGGATGCAGTAAAAGCTGTGTGTATAGCTGGGTTTAAAAAAGGTTTGGACAAGGTTCCATAAACTATTATTAAAGAGGACCTGGGAAATCTACTGCTTGCTCTGGGACAAGTATTGCTGAACCTGCGTGCCTTTTTGGGAACCTGCCAAGTACTTGTGACCTGGATTGGCCACTGTTGGAAACAGGATACTGGGCTTGATGGACCTTAGTCTGCCCCTGTACGACATTTCTTATGTTCATATGTTACCAGTGCAGAGTCAAGGAAACATGCTGCTAAATATGCCAAACAAGAGGGGCTCAACAGCACCCATGCAGCACCTCCCACTTCCACAAAAACAAGAGCGACTTGGCACCCCAACACAGCCCTTACCACCCTCTGAAAAACAAAGAGATGCTCAGTGACCCCTACACAGCAATTCCACCCTCTGATAAAACAAGAGGGACTTTGTGACCCCAACATAACACCTCCAAACATAAACACAAAGAGCAGCTTGGCAACCCCAACATAACTTCTGAAACTGTGCACTGGACCAGCATGTGTTAATGTAAATATATATTCTGTAAAAAGCAAAGGAAATGTAAGATGCTCCCACACCAAGGAACTAAAAGAAAAAGTGAGAACCACAGTACATTTTATAAGACCAAATTATAACTCGTTTTATTCTGTTATAAACTGTGTTATGATTCTCACTGTTTCTTTTTGAATATATATTTTGCATCCACAGAAACCTCTCTCTTGACAATGGGTGCAGAGCAGAAGTAGGACATTTACCCACAGAACTCAATATATTAAAAAAAAAAAACCTGATCCTGGTCATTTCACTAACAAAGGTTCTCCAGTACCTAGGCGTGATTGTGTCTGATGACCTTAAAGTAGCTAAACAGGTAGAAAAGGCGACAGCAAAAGCTAGAAGGATGCTTGGGTGCAAAGGGAGAGGAATGGCCAACAGAAGAAAGGAGGTGATAGTGCCTCTGTATACGTCTTTGGTGCGACCTCATTTGGAGTATTGAGTGCAATTCTTGAGACCGCACCTTCAAAAGAATATAAACAGGCTGGAGTCAGTACAGAGAGTGGCTACTAAAATGGTTAACGGTCTTCATTATAAAGCATATGAGGACAGACTTAAGGATCTTAATATATACACCTTAGAGGAAAGGCAGGATAGAGATGATATGATTGAGACATTTAAATACCTCTGTGGCATAAATGCACAGGCGGCGAGCCTCTTTCGAATGAAAGCAAACTCTGCTATGAGGGGACATGGGATAAGGGTAAAAGGGGATAGATTCAGGAATGATATGTGGAAATATTTCTTTACGGAAAGAGTGGTGGATCCGTGGAATAGTTTCCTAGTGGAGGTGATAGAGATGAGGTCAGTATCTGAATTTAAAAAAGCATGGGACAAACACAGAGGATCTCTAAAGGAAAAAAAGGGGACTGTTGTAGTGGTTGATATGGAAGGATAGACTAGATAGGCCATGTGTTTTTTTTTCTGTCTTCATGTTTCTATGTTTCTATATTGGGAACTAATATAAAACCCTACAAAAATCACCTAAGATCTACAAGGCCAAATCTACCATACCATAGCAGCATAAACTTCCAAAACTCACATAAGGAGCCCATCTAAAAAAGGTCACTGCAAATACTACAGTGGGCCCTGGAACATCCATACACCTATTTGAAAAGCTGAACAAGTCAAATTACTACAGTACAGTATAGATCTCTATGTACAAACTCCGGGTCAACATAACATGTGGCCATAGTCGCACACTCAGAACACAGACCCTGACCAAATACAGAATAAGTGACTACAACCTAAAGTAAAAATAAAAATATGTAGACAAAAATTAAATTGAAACCCCAAGAAGCCAGACTCCTCATGCAGTGCAACATCAGATAAATAAGAGATGCAGTTCCCCATACTTTGCAAAATATAAAGATAGCGCAAAGTCCAATCACTAAAATGAAAATAAAATTATTTTTTCTAACTTTGTTGTCTGACCATTTTATTCTCTGATCATGCTGGTCCTGATCTGAGGCTTCTGCTTTCCTGTCTTCTCTTAGCTCGTTTTGTATGGTCTATAGTCCATCTGCCATTTCTTGTCTTTTCTTTTGTTTTGTTCACTTCCTTCCATCACCTTTTTTCCAGTCCCAGTAACCCTCCCCAGTATCAACCCCCTATCCAGTCCTCTTCTTCCAGTACCTTCCAATGTCAACCCCCATCATCCTGTTTCCATTGCTAGCCCCCATCATCCCATTCCCTTTCAGTCCCCTTCCTTCCCCACTGTCCAGCCCCTTCTAATCATCAGCTCACTTCTACTCCCTACTTCAGTTCCATCCCCCCCCCCCCCAGTCAGCTCCCTTCTAGTATCTGTGAGTGGTTTGCTTGGGCCTTTAGCTGTTTTTTTGGTTTAGGCCAAGGCATCAGGAACTTTTCTCATTGTTATAATACTGTATTATTGTTCACTTCATGCTATGCTATACTTGGTACCTACCTCTCTTGTGCTCCCAGTGCAAGTCCACCATGTTCCATGTTCCTATCCTTATGGGCCACAGCTCAATCAGGCTTTGCCCATTTATGACAGTGATGGATCCAGTGTCTCCCATGAAACTTTCCGAATCAGGAGGGCGAATGTGCTCCCACATTCTACTCCTGAAGGGGGGGGGGGAGTCTGGGAGCCAAAGGAGAAAGGGTTAGCACAGTAACACAAAAAAATCATTGAAATGCTTGAATGCTGGAATTGTACTGAGATGCGTACATGAAGCTTTCAGAGGTACGGGATATCATATGGAAAAGATGTGAAAACACACTTATCAGTAAACGGTGGACCTTGAGAGAGGGTAGAAAGGCAATCATGAGAGATAAATATGCCAGTTTAGCATGAAGAAGAACATATAGCCCCCAGTATAGTTGTCAAAACATGGAGAGTTAAAGAAATATATTTCTTGGGAACTAAGGGGTGGGAAAGAACCAAGCAAGAGAACCAGGTAAAGAACTGAGTGAGAGGGGCAGAGGTGAGATAACAGTATAAATCTTACAAGGCCCAGGGCCCAAGAAGGTCAACGGAGAGGGGCACAGACATGAGTAGAATAACATGGCAAATCACATAAGTGGGGCCCTTAACAGCTGGAACAAGAATTAACTAATTAGAGAAGAATGCCCAAATAGTAAGAATGGTCCTGAGCAAGGGTGTATAATGTGACAGGACCAGATACACGATGAGTTCGTCTCCTGCGCAGTGAAGGCTGTGTAGGGTATGGATTCCCAGGGTTCCCTATGGCCCCAGTATCCCTGTTGTCGTGTCTGAGAGTTTTGTGTGCATGCTAGTTTGTCTTGTGTATGTCTGTTACACTGATTTCTTGTGTCCAGGAAAGCCTGTCATACATTCTCTCACTCGCTGTTGAGTCAGGAAGTAAGACAGAATCATACAGGCAGGACCAGACATTCTGGCTTGTAGCTATTTAGAGTTCTGCATCCAAGATAAGTACAAATGACCCTGTTTGCCTGATGTGAGAGGTGGCAAGATCTGTAATTCCACTGGACTGTTTTCCTCTGTTCTTAGTTTTTTGTTTCTGTACAATAGAGAATAGTAAAGGGATCCTTTTGGAAGAAAAATCTGTGAGATAGTTATTACCATGTATGAGTGTGTTGTCCTGCATAAGGTGAGATTTTATTGGGAAGTGTAAGTCCTCTCTGTGATGTTTCTTTTATTGGGAAGGCTCCTGTTTGGACGGAGGAAGGTGTTTGTTTGGGAACTGTTTGGCCCACAGTCCAGCTGACCCTTCACCCTGTACACCAATCACCCTATGCTCTGTCCATCCCCTTCCATGCCATCCCCATATGTCAGCTTCCTTCCATCCCCAGTGTCCCCTCTCTTCCAGCCTCCTCCCCATTAACCAGCCACCTGCCACTCCCATCCCCAAGTGTCAGCTCCCTCCAGTCCCACTCCCAGGTGTCAGCTCTCTTCCAGTCCCCCTCCAGTACCATCTCCAGGTGTCAGTTCCCTTCCTTCTCCCTCCTCCCTTCCCTAGTGTCATCACCCTTCCAGTCCCCCTCCAGTACAATCCTCAGGTATCAGTTCCCTTCTAGCCCCCTCCTTCCCCCCATATCAGCTCCCTTCTTGCCCCCACCTCCTCCTGTATCAGCTCCCTTCCTGCTGCCACCTCCCCCCATGTCATCTTCCTTCCAGCCCCCACCTTCCCCCCATGTCAGCTCCCTTCCTGCCACCACCTCCCCCATGTCATCTCATTTCCTGCCCCCTCCTTCCCCTAGCACTCCCTCTCAGCATCCACTCCCTTCCAGTCCCATTCCCCCCCCCCACATCACACCATTTGTAGCCCCAGCCCCCAGTTTTCTTCCTAGGGCCAGAAGCTCTCCCCTCCCCTCCCCTCCCCCCTCATCAGCCCATTTCCTGTTCTAGCCCCCAGTCTTCTTCCAGGGCCAGCAGTTATTTCCTCCCTTTTTCCATCAGCCCATTTCCATTCCTGGCCCCCTCCCCATCAGCCCATTCAAGTCCTAGCTTATTTCCAGTGCTAGCCCCCCTGATCAGCCCATTTCCAGTGTTAGCCCCTCCATCAGCTCATTACCAGTCCTACCCCCCCCCCCGATAGGCCCATTACCAGTCCTAGGCCCCATTGAGCCCATTTCCAGTGCTAGCCCCCCCATCAGCCCATGGAATAGCGCGGTATATAAGAGAATGTAAATAAAAAATAAATAAATTACCAGTCCTTGCCCCCCATCAGCCCAATTCCAATCCTATTCCCCCATCAGCCCATTTCCAGTGTCAGCCCTCCTATCAGCCCATTACCAGTTCTAGCCCCCCTAATCAGGCCATTTCCAGTCCTAACCCCCCGATCAACCCATTAACAGTCCTAGCCCCCTAATCATCCCATTTCCAGTCCTAGCCCATTATTAGTCCTAACCACCCCCTCAATCAGCTCATTTCCAGTCCTAGCTCCCCCATCAGCCCATTTCCATTGCTAGCCCTCCATCAGCCCATTACCAGTCATACTCCTCCAATCAGACCACTTCCAGTCCTAGCCCATTTCTAGTCCTAGCCCCCCCCCCCCCGAATCAGCTGAGTGCCGAGAGCATTTCCTATCTTGCGCGAGACAGGAAATGCCTTCTTTATCTTCAGTGCACAGGTAGGCTCAACTTTAACAGAGCTGCGGGAAAGAAATGAAATGCTGTTCTTTTTCATGGCTCTGCAGAGGTGAGCAGGGGGGGGGGAGTGGGCTGAGGGGGTGATTCTATTGCTGCCAAGAAGCAGCGGCAGCAGCTTGTCTATCCTTTTTTTTTTTTTTTTAACTTTGAAGGCAGAGTGAGGTGGCTCTTTTGGGGGCATTTTTTGCCACCCACAAAAGTTTGCCACCTGAGGCGGCCGCCTCACTCCACCTCATTATAGAGCCACCCCTGTAGTTAGCCATTTTTGTAGTAGATATCTTTTTTTAGAAAATGATTTTATCACTGGGGCAGTACTGAATATGACTTGTTGAGCTCTGCAGAGCTACAAATACAAATGACATAAAGGTAGCCACCATTGGGACAATATTTAGCCTGCAGTGATCAGCAATATTTTTTAACGCTGTCCACCATAAGCAAAAAAATCCAGATAGTCAGTGGCACTATCTGGCTGGATTTCCAGCCACTGTCTGGATTATTATGGCTACTCTCCAGACTAGTGCTGCCATTATTTGGACAGCTGTAATTTTCAGCTGCTATCCAGATAAGCAATCTGGATAGCACCTAAGATAGGGTTTCACCTTCCTAAGTGATCTGGATAATTATCTGGATAGTGGCATTGAAAATCGCTGCTATCAAGATAATCCATGTCTCTCCCCCAGACTGCCCCGGCACTCTGAATAGTGCCACAGCAGTCTGTAAAGATATTTAGCAGCACTATCAGCTATATGGCTTAGTAGCATTTATGTGATTAGCAGGTCCTGCTAACCTGATAAATGCTTTTTAATATCAGGTCCAGTGCTTTCTGCGTGCTTGCTCTTATGCACATAGATCCCTGGGCACTTCTGTAAGTGCCTACTTGAAATCATGGGAGTCACTTATAAAAAAGATTCCCCTCTATGAAGCCAGTTCTGAAAATGTGCACATCTGGCAGCAGGCAAATCCACATGGAAACGTGCAGGATTAGAACCCAATTTCACACACGTGGGGATAGACGCAGCCCTGTGCACAGAATCGCCCGCACAGACAAGTTAAGCATGGCTCTCACACAGCGCTATGTTGTACGAAGACGAGTACAGGCCAACAACAGCTTTGTATGTCTCTGCGCTCACTGTATTCTGAAAAGATGTACATCTGTGACCCTGCCCGTCTCCACGATATACCAATGAATGGCCGAGCCCTGTCTTTTAAACGTGCAGCTGTGAACACATGCAGCATGGACAGTGCTGTTATGAGGCTAAATGACAACGAAAGTTGGTGATACTTATAGGTAGGTGCAAGTTAGACAAAAGAAACTAGTCTGTGGCATGCCCAGACCACTACAAAGCAATCGCAGTGCACAGTTATTTAACAGGAAAGCAGGGAGAGAGTGAACCTACTAGCACAAGATGCAGTGCAGCACTACATACATGGCAGTAGATGACCTCCCGATGTATGCATGTTGTGAACATCACAAGAACATGACTGTGCAATGCTAAGTAAGGACATGATCCCAGCAGAACAGGCCCCCCCATAGCGAAGTACCCAAACATTTCCCTTTCACTACTAAAGGGCTATTGGAATGACAGCAGTCAGCAGTGCAAGCACCATCCAGATATGCCCAGGGACACCATCGTTTACCCCTACAACTGTGTACATTTTTGGAGGCCAATGCTGGTGCACCTGGGAATGGCATACTGCACACTGCACTGTTGCAAGCCCTCCCTCTGAGCTTCCCTGAGTAGTGACAGGGAAGTGTCTGCACAGGGAACTGTCCTGCTCACTCCTGCCTGTCTGCACTGGCACCTGGTGATGCTGCAGAGAGCCCTATGGTCCAGGTATCTGCTGGGCATACCTGTCCCCACCGGATATGTGGATGAGCAATCTAGAACTCCCCCTGCAGCCCTCCAACCACACACACACATGAACTCTCACTTGCAGTCCCACATAACCAGCCATCTGCCAAAAGAATACCCTGCACCAAATGTCTTAGCTGAGGGGAAGAGCACCATAGCAATCAGTACTTCCAACCCAGCATCATACATGCTCACTACAGATCTATTTGGCTACTTACATACACAATAACTACAATAGAGGACCTCTAACAGATACAGAGCTGCAATAGGTCCAAACAGCCCTTCCAGTATATCAGCCTGAAGGGTTAAACCTCATATGCGCATTGCACATCATAGGCCCATATATACAAACAACTGCAACAGTGACCTGTGCACAGGATATGTGCCATATAGCCACCGGCATGCGATATCTCCAATCTTTATTTATTTTATTTATTTATACATTTCTTCTATACCGCCCCTTCCAGAGATCAAGGGCGGTTTACAGAGAACAGTTGAACAACTTTTACATGGAACAGCAGTATTAACTATTTACAAACAACTTTTACATGGAACAGCGGTATTAACTATTTACAAGGAACATATTGTACAAACAAACTTATGTGTTCCCATAGGATTTATATATAACTTTATCTGCATCAGGCGTCTGTACACATTGCATAGAGCATATTGCAGAAATCCATTGTGTGGAACGCAACACTCCAGCTGGTTGGGTGATGTACTTAGCACCGATGGCTAGGACTCTGAAGCCCTAGCTGTGCCCTTTTAGCTCACACAGCAAATGCTAACATAGCCGGATTGAGCACCAGTGCTCTCCAGAAAAAAGGAGGTGATAGTGCCTCTGTATAAGTCTTTGGTGCGACCTCATTTGGAGTATTGTGTGCAATTCTGGAGATTGCA
Source organism: Ichthyophis bannanicus (assembly GCA_033557465.1). NCBI lineage: Eukaryota > Metazoa > Chordata > Amphibia > Gymnophiona > Ichthyophiidae > Ichthyophis > Ichthyophis bannanicus. Next base: position 166,361,732 of record CM066032.1, on the reverse strand, counting down.
CCTTCAAAAGGATATAAACAGGATGGAGTCGGTGCAGAGGGTTGCTACTAAAATGGTTAGTGGTCTTCATTATAAAGCATATGAGGACAGACTTAAGGAACTTAATATGTACACCTTAGAGGAAAGGCAGGATAGAGGTGATATATTGAGATATTTAAATACCTCTGTGGCATAAATGCACAGGAGGATAGCCTCTTTCGATTGAAAGCAAGTTCTGCAACAAGGGGACATGTGATGAGGGTGAAAGGGGATAAATTCAGGAGTGATATGCGGAAATATTTCTTTACGGAAAGAGTGGTGGATCCATGGAATAGTCTCCCAGTGGAGGTGGTAGAGATGAGGACAGTGTCTGAATTCAAAAAAGCATGGGACAAACACAGGATCTCTAAAGGAAAAAGGGGGACTGTTGAAGTTGTTGATATGGAAGGACAGACTAGATAGGCCATGTGGTCTTTTTCTGTCATCATTTTTCTATGTTTCTATGTTTCTACTGCATACATTTGTGGGGCTGTATATTTCTGCTGCTTTGACTTACATCCTTCCACGCCTCTGCTTTCTGCTCCATAACATTGCCTGCGATGGTTTTCCAGGCTGCAGACACACCAGTGCACAGCTTAGATTACACATCCATTCACCTCTACTGGGTGCATTGATGTGCAGAGCAGGAAAATTTAGAAGTCCTACCTTTATTCCATGTTCCAGCAGGTATAACCTGGATGGCTGCGGGTACACAGGTGTGACCAGAATATGCTTTATACGTCTCCGTGGCTGGCCATGCCCCTGTTCCTTCCCTTCCCGCACATGTTCTGTGACCTCCGTTTGGGTTACTTGAATGCATTTTACAATATTAAAATTCCCCCTCTCCCCTCCCCCTCCCCCCGGCCCCCCCACTGCCAACCAGCTAAATTTCATCTCACCAGTTTTTGGCAGGACAAAATTTAACTGCCGCCAGAGAGCTAGAGTTTAAGGTATACTGGGCATGTGGTTATAATTTAGCCAGACAGTGCTGACATTAATGAGGATGTTTACTAAGTTGTGCTGGTAACACGGCAGATAGCGCCTGCTATCTGGGCACATTGACAGATAAGGCAGGGAAATTACAGAGGGCACAGTGATTGTCTGAGCTATTTGCATAAACCGTGTTATTTGCAAGAGGGGGCAGGATATGGGTGGAGAGTAACCCTGCCTGCAATACGCAGTTACCGTGGGTGTCAACAGCATGTGGTAACGATCAAAGTTGCAGACAGCGTGGGCGCTCATAATACCACCTCAAAAGGTGGTGTTAGCTGCATTCAGGCTGCTGTTGGACTGCGCTGTCTGCATTTTCAGAGTGTTATCTGCTTGGGGAAATGTGCATATCCTCAACAGATAGCGCAGCATTACCTGCAAAAGCTGTGCATTATCTGCACTTTTTTGCCGTGTTAGCTGCAAAAGGCTAACATGCTTTAGTAAACATGCTCCTATGTCCAGCTAACTTTATACGAGATATTCAACCAGTGCTGTTTTGGGCTGAATATTCAGTTAACTTTATCCATCTAGACCAGGCCGATCGATTATAGGCTTTGTATAAAGCAGAGGCGTCATTTTAGGGCTAAGTCACCGCAAAGTCCAGAACAGAATGTTGGACACAAGGCATGAATACCTTGTCGTTCAGTGTCACATTCTTCTCCCAGTGTTACTCTTACAGCATATTTCTGTTTATGCATTCATTTTTATGAATAATTTTCTACAAGGGAACATTAGTACCCCTGTCTTTCTGCCCAGCTATATATGGCATTGGGTTAGTAAGGAGAAACTGTGTATTGTTATGAATATTCAGTTTTCTGCACAGTTTCTCTCTTGACCAACTTACACTCTCAGAAAGGCCTACAATCACAGCAAAGGCGTATTTTTTATTATTTATTAGGATTTATTACCCGCCTTTATGAAGAAATTCACTCAAGACCGTGTACAACAGACAGCTTACAATAGCAAAATGACCATGTCAGCATAACAGACAATTAGAATAATGAGATTAACTTGGAGGTAGGCAATAATAGATATCAGTATGATACAATTAGTATTGTACAATTTAAAACAGCATAGTAAAGCATTTAAAAAACATAAACATGATACAATGTCAGCAGAATACAAATGATATACCTTAACAGACAGCCCGATAGAACACCCAGATAACATAGACAGCATACTATAAAGTCATCACAACAAATGCACCATAAAAAGCAATAAGGTAAAACATTGATATGACATAAATAGGATACTCACAATGTTGGTACCATAAAATGAAACATCCCAATAGGCAGAAGAGGGGCTGCAAGTGCAGCCGAGACATACAGACAAACAAGATGGGCAAAGATGACAAAGAAGAATGTGTAGCCAGATTGAGTGCAAACTACATATACAGATAAATAGAATAGTTTCAGGGTGTGCAGTATCATCATAGCTACTAAAGGCTTGGGAGAAGAGCCGGGCTTTTCCATGCTTCCTGAAGTAAAGGTAGTCTTGAGTTAGATGTAGTCCCTCTGGAACTGAGTTCCAGAGTGTAGGGGCTACTCCTGAGAAAACTCACTAGTGTGTGTCATGACGTGTGATTTCCTTTGACAAGGGTACAATTAGGGATGCTACTTGAGATGACCATAATATGAACTAAGCAAGTGGTTGAAAAATCAAGTTTGGAGTTTTAACACTACTTCATTTACTTAAATAATGAATAAATACTTTTAGGAGAGTTTTTTCTGACTAATGATGGTGATCTGGCTGTTACACCTAGGTATAATGCTATTAGCATAAAATGTTCCTTGATTTATATTACTGAGGTCTTTTCCTCTTCTCAGAGAGTGCTTGTTTTTTTCCTTCAGAACAATGAAAGTTGGTTCCATCAATTACATTTGAATTTATAAGTTAATCCTTGGTGGGACTGTTGTGTTGTCTTTTGAAATGTACCTACCTGCGTTTCGCTGTTTTGGTTTGGTTTACCACCTTGTTGTTCAAGAGAACTGACTATCTTCTGTCTGACAGCTAGGATGTGAACCATGTAAATACTTTGCCACCAATGCCTGTTTCTGCCAGTTTTGAAAACATGATATTGTGGTCCACAGTGTCAAAGGCTGCTGAGAAATCAAGCAACACTAATATTGAGGTGGATTCACTGTTACGGTTTCCATGGTCTATCCAGTTTTTTTTTTTTCATTTTGCCAATTGTTGAGTTGGAAGCAGACTGACCATTCTTTAGGTTTTCCCAGAAAAGGGATGTTCGATACTGGACGGTAGTTTTTGGGCTTGTCTTGGTCACGGGAGTTCTTTTTCAGAAGGAGATGCATCACAGCCCTTTTTAGTGCTGTTGGAAGTTGCCCTTCCACAAGAGAGGAAGTCACAATTTTTGTGGCCTCTTCGTTGAGGCCTCTGCTAGCCAGCTGCATTATCTTTGCTGGACATGAGTCAAGGGGACAGGATGTTGGCCGTAGATCTTTCAAGATTTTTTCATGTGCCTCCTTCATTACCTGGTCGAATGAGTCCAAAATGACTGTGCAGGGGGGTGATAAGAAAGTGTTAGCTGGTGGTGAGTTCAATGGAACGGTCTGTAGGTCCTGATGGAGGCAAAGTATGCTGCAAAATTATCACTGGTCAATTGTGGTTGGGAAGGCTGATAACTCTGGTAACCCGGAGGCCCTCCTCGCCTCCTTCCCATGTCTTAGCATCCCACAATAATATTCCCCCACAAATTCACCAACAACTGTAGTTTGGTACAAACATTTGGTCGCAGCTTTATTTACACCAGTAACAACCGACCCAACACGGGCCTGAATATAAAACAATCCAACATAACCCAGCCCCACACCCCATTGCCGGAGGATGCCCCCCCACCCGCCATCTTAGTAGCAAGGCGGAGCATCCTCCTCCCCCCCAAACCCCTCCGCCTGCCTCGCCATACTAGTAGCAAAGGCCGGCTCCCACCCCCCCGCTACCGGGCCGAGACCCCCAACTGGGCTGTCTCGCCCCACCCCCAGGAGCACTTCGCCCCCACTGCTCGTAAACCAGTTCAAGCCCGCGCCGCTCCTGCGAGCGCTGGCTCTGTACCCCGCCACCGGTGCGAGGTATTCACTATCCTCGCACCGCCCCCCCCCCATAAAGCTGCGACCAATCCATACTAGTGCTTCCTGCCAATCATTACGCAATAAGTCCTGTCCGACCGGGGACAAGTGTACCCCGTCAGTACGGCACAGTCCAGCACACTGGTGGTCCACCCAAGGGCGCCGGACCTGCCCCCCCCCGGCCCGCTGCCACCAACGGCCGATCTGCCTGTTGCCTTCGCTAGCCCACTCAGCCACCGTCGCTGAGGCAGGCAGGCCGGCCGCGGGATGATGTCCAACCAGACGATTGCCACGTCTGGCCACTGCTCCTGCAGCGCCCGAAGGACCCGCTGCACCGCTCGAATGAGCTGCCGGCACGTCCCACTGGAGAGATCGTGCCCACCAAGATGTATCAGTAGTCCCACTGGCGCTGTCGTCGCTCCACATGCTCCCGAATCCATGGAAGGAGCGCTCGCCCAGCCAAACCAACTGGAAATTGTCCAAGAATCCGGCATAAGCCTAGCGGGCCCCGTGCCTTCCCCCATGTAAGCCCGCCCTGCAGTACACCTGAAAAAGAAACACAGCATTAGCACCCCCCCCACACCCCCCACCCCTCCCCAGCACCCCACTCACAACTGGTCCAGGCGCACATAGCCTGCGTAGGCCCCGGATGGCACATCGCCCATCGGTTGAACCACCTCACCCCCAGACCAGCATCAGCAGCGCTCATCGCCGTCCTTATCCAGAAGGCTTGAGACGCATACTCTCGCTCATCCACCCAGACGCCGCAAGGCCCGGCGGAGCACCGCCATAAATTGAAACTGGGTAACCACACTCCAGTCCCTGTGACAGAAGAAACCACCCGCCCGAACCGGTCGCTGACGCCCATAAAACGCCAAGTTCTGCACCGGACAGGATCCCAGACCCAGAATTGCCTAAAACCTACAGGTCGGTCTGCGAATGGGCCACAAATTATCCGCACTCGCGCCTCCTGTAGGCCTCAGGAGTCACAGGACGGCGCCAATCCGGGACCGTTGGCTGCGCTCGCACCCACCCAGCCAATAGCCGCCCCACCCCATAAAGGGCACCCGGACTGCCCCAGCCGCCGCCCTGCTGAAACAAGGAGAAACCGGCCAACGCTGTCCGCGCCGCCGACCGGGACCACCCGGACTCGCGTGCCCACGCTATAAAGGAACCCGCCAAGAAATCCTCCACTCTACCACCTCTCCCGCCTTGCCCCATCGGACTGCAACAAGAAGATCAATCCCACGTCCCCCCTCCGCCAAAGGTGCTCCGGCCCCAACGCCGCGGTCTCGTCCGCCCCCGGGGCCAACGCCCGCAACGGCTTCCACTGAAAAAGAGACAGAGCGTCCGCAATAGCATTCTGAGCACCCGGCACATGGCGCGCCCGAGCCGGGAGATTGAGACGAAGGCAGGCCAGCCCAACACACACCTCAAGCAGCTACCCGCGGGCACTTGGGCGGATGCCGATTGATGACTTGCACCACCGCGGCGTTGTCGCCCCCGAAAACCACCCGCTGATCCCGCAAACCGTTCCGGCCATACCCAGAAGGCCACCCTAAGGGGGAACAATTCCAGGAACGTCACGTTACGCGTCACCCCTTCGCCGTCCAGGATGCCAGCACGGCGCCGCCCACCATGAACCAGGGCCGTACCCTCCCATACCCGAACTACCGGCAGCATCCGAAAACAATTCCAAGTCCCGATGGGATAGTACCGCAGACCGCCACACCGAGCAGCCGTTATACCCCCCAGAAACGCATCCCACACCCGCAATTCGGCTCGCATCCCCGACGTCGCCCGGATACGATGATACCCACAGCGCTCGCCGGCCATCACGAAGGATAGCATCCAGGCCAACGGCCTCCCCATTGCAATGACTCGGCAAGCAAAATTTAAGTGGCCGACCCACCTCTAAAGATCCGTTAGCGCCACCTTCGAGGCGGAGCCCCCCTCTGCCACCAACAACCGCCGTCGCTCTATGTTATCCATAGGTAAACATACCACAAGCTTCACTGAGTCGATCTCGCTCCCCAATAACGAAAGACACGTCACCGGCCCCACCGTCTTGCCCTCCGCCAAAGGGATGCCGACTCCTCCGCCAGGCCCAGGAAAAGCCCCAGCCAGGATCCACAGGTTGCGGACCGAGCAGGCCCCACGAACAAAAGCGTCGACATAATGCACGATACTCTGGCGCCCCGACCTCCGCACCAACACCCAGTGCAAAACGAGCTGAAGGCCTCGAAGCAAGCACGCGAGATCACACAACCCAATGGCCTGCACTTATCGCAATAATACTGAGCATCGAAACGAACTCCCAGCAAGGGGAAGGCGGAAGGGAGAACCGGTAAAATCCGAACGGCAGATTCAATGTCCGACTTCGCCAGCAAATCCACTTACCGCATTGGCGCCCCAGCTCCAAGGCCGCATCGAAGGAGGCATAGCGCACCGAGCACAGTTCCCGCGGAATGTGGTCGATCCCCGAGGCCCCAAGGGGGGGCAAGACAGATTGTGTATCTGCCGATAACGCCCCGGCTCCTTCTTCGGGAGAACCCCCCAGCGGAGAAACCATAAATGGCGCAAAGGGCGGCTGGTCAAATGACCCTGCGACTCAGCCCAGCGCGCACTCCGCCGCGCTCGTCGTGCGGGCCACCTCCGCCAGCAGCCGAACCGCGCTCGCCTTTCCCCCCCCCCGCCACATCCCGGACCTTCCTTTGAAATGGGAACGAAAGCCCTCGGAAAAAAAAACACCGCCCACCACATATTCTCCGCCTCACCGTGCCTGGTACCCGCATAAAGCCCCAACCACAGCTGCAATGCCTTAATCCGAAGGGGGGTCGGCACCAGCCCCCCCGCTACCCTCTTCACCTACCCGCCGCCGGCAACCCAGCACCGTCCGTCGGCTACATTTGACGGCCGCGTGACAGGCACCACAACGCCGGCGGGTGCGCCGAAACTTGCAGTCCGGTTCATTGAAGCGCCAACAAAGGTCTCCGCCGAGACAGCTCACTGCGCTTTTTCTCGAATCGGGCCCCGGGCCCGCTGGCCAAAAGGACCGAAAGCCCGGCATAGCTGCATTGCCCGATGCCCTAACCGGACCTGCCCCCCCCCCCTGGGGATTAAAATCCTTCATTCCCCTCGACAGCTGCCGAATCTCCTCCATCATATCCCAAAACTCCTCTTCGTAAGTAAGCCAGGCCCAACCTTCGTGCGCCCAGGACGCCGCCACGATAGCGTCGGCATAAGCCAGCAGCTCACCGTACCGACTCGGGTCCTCATGCCCCTTACGCCCAGGTCCAATTTTTAAGGTGTTCCAGGACACCCTTCGCACCCTCCCCGCCTTTTCCTCCTCCTCACGCTTCTCGCGACTCTCCCCTGAGCGTCTCTGCCCATCGAGCTGCCGGAACATCGACGTAACGCTACGATCCGTCGCCTCAACTTGCGCGGAACACTCTCCCACAACGCCGCCCACCGCATCAGCGAGGACCCCGCCCCCTCCCTGCTCGCGGCCCGACCGTGGAGGCCGCCGAGGAAGTATCCGATGACCACGAGGACGAAGACGACGCCCTCCGCCGAAGATGCCGCCGTTGCATCCGCGACGCTTAGGCTTTACGTGCCCGCGGCGCACCCTCACCCGACGGCTCCACACCCCCAACCGTATTCCCGGTACACTCACCTAGCACAGCCCGCTCCGCCGTCCCTTGCATCACCAAGGTGGACCCCGTCCGCTCCACAGAGATCGGATCGGTCTGGCCCAAGCTCCGCGACTTCTCTGTTGAGCCGACTCCCACACCGCCTGCTGCCGCCACTGCACTCCCGGGAACCTGCAGAGGGAGAGAAGAACCCACCCACGGGGAGGGAGCAGAACCAACCCACGTGGACGGAGGAGCCCCAACCCCCGGAGGAGCCATCCCCTAAGGCCCCACCCCCACCCAGCTCCCCCTCCTTACACCCCACCCCCCTAGGACCCCCAACCCCCCGGCCGCCCAGCCCGCCGCTCCCCAGGGAAGCAGCCCTCTGCCATTCTGGAAACCGGCCCCCCACCAATCCCCTCCCAAACCCCCCCTCCATGTGCCCACACCCATAGACTGCTCAGACACCGAGGACCAGGCCGCCAATCCTCTCCATGCAAAACCCGGCCGCCCACCCCTCCCCTGCGAAAAGGGGCCCCTAGGCTCCCGTGCCACCCAGCGCACAGGCCACCCCCGCAGGGCAAACGCCCGGGACCTGAACCCACCTACCCCCCCAAGCCATCCGCTCCCCCCAGCCCCATCCGCTCCCCCCCCCTCCAGCCCATCCGCCTCCCCCCCCTCCAGCCCATCCGCCCCTCCCCTCCAACCCATCCGCCCCCCCTCCAGCCCATCCACCCCCCTCCAGCCCATCCGCCCCCCCCCTCCAGCCCATCCACCCCCCCCTCCAGCCCATCCACCTCCCCCTCCCCTGTACCACCCAACGCGGCTGCAGAAGCCGGTAGAGCCCTCGCTTCACAGCCCCTACCCCACACTTCCCCGCCCCCCTTAATTTGCCCCACGCAAACTCCCACGGCCTGCTCTGGCCCCGTGCACGACACCCGCTCCCCGGGACCTCCTCGAGTTCCCCCCTTGCCAGTCCATCTGACGCCCCCCTGGCTTTGCTCCCACCGGCTATGCTCTGGCCCTCCCACCGGTGCTCCTGCCCTGATCGGCTGGCTGCAGAGGCAGGGGAAGCTGCCTTTATTTTATTTATTTAATTTTTTTTTGAGCAATGATATTCCTCCCGCCGCCAGCGACCCGCCACCCAGCAAACCCCCCCGAATACAAACCACCCCCGGAGCACCCCCGAACGCAATAACCCCCCAAGAACACCCCACTCACCGGACCCGACAACGCAAACGCGTCCGATTCCCGAGGAGCCGCGGCAAGAAGGAGACGGCCACGCGGCTCCTCGCAGACACTGCTCCGCCCCCTTCCGCCCGCGGCCAATGAAATCGCTCCGACAACGCGACGGAGCAATTTCGAATGCCGCACGCATGTCCTCCTCTCTCTCACCCCCCCCCGCCCCCTCCACATACCGGAGGCCGAGGCCGGGCCCGGGCCCAGGTTACTGACGGCCGCGGGACCGGGCCCGCGGCCTCGAGCATTTCTGTTGTGGAGGTGGCAGTGCTGACTATTTATTATGTTGAATAGCTGCTTGATTGAATTGCAGTCTGTCCAATGCTATGAAAGAAGTTTTGTTTTTCAGAAACTGTTACGACTTGGGGGTATATTGCTATCTGTTTCCTACAGTCGAGCTTATAAAAGTTATATTTAGCTGTTCTGCGCAGGGCAATTTTTTAGCTCAGTGAACCTAGCCTGACAACCTGCCAGTTAGGTCTCTTTGAAAATTTTCCTCTTAGCTGGTTAAATGCAGGGTATGTGGGTGCTTTTCTACCTGCATGATTTTACAGCAAATGCGACGCTGTTCTCATCATGCATATTCCAGTGCTAAACCAATTCAACATCCAGAGAAAAGACAGTCTTTTAATTTCCAATTATTTATTGCAAATGAGTAAACAAGGAACTTACTGTAGATAGTTGAAACCAAGAGTACTGCACTCTTTTTGATTCATTACACGCAAGATGAGTTTCTTTGAGGCTACTTCAGTTGAATAATTGCTGACTGAATAGATTGTTGAACTAAGGGGTCCTTTTACTAAGGTGTGCCAAGTGGTTACTTCGGGAATTAGTGTGCAGTAACAGGTAGCGTGGACCTGCCGTAACAGTTACCATACAGACATGTCAATTAGCATGTACTACTTCCTGTGGTAATGGCACATCACATGATGGGGTGGGGAATGGGTAGGTTAGGGGCAAAGAGTGGGTGTGGAGAGCACATTGCAGTTAGTGCAGGGGTACATATTGCGTGGGTGCACTTCATGTCGCTTCAGGGACATGCCCCCAACAGTTAGTACACAACCATTGCACTTACCACACATTAATATTTACTCAAAACATGCAGTAACTGCAAAATCATACCACTCCTTAGTAAAAGGACCCATAAGTGGATGTAGATTGAATTGACTGGAGAGATGGATGCTGGTTGTATGATAAACGGGTGATGCAAATTCCAGGGATGGAAAGGGGAGATAGATTAAAATAAAATAAGATATGCCATACTGGGTCAGACCAAGGTCCATCAAGCCCAGTATCATGTTTCCAACATTGGCCAATCTAGGTCATAAGTACCTAGCTGTTTCCCAAAAAGACACAGGTTCCACAATGCTTGTATTGGGTCAAGCAGTGATATCCTGGGTCTCTTTTAATAATGGTTTATGGATCCTTCCTCCAGGAACTTGTCCAAACCTTTTTTAAACCCAGCTACACTAACAGCCTTTACTACATCCTCCAGTAACAAATTCCAGAGTTTGATTACACGAGTGAAAAAATATTTTCTCTTATTTATTTATTATTTATTATATACCGCACTCTTAAAAATCAGCGCGGTTCACATAAAACAAGGTTGTGCCAGGGGCACTTACATTGAACTGGAAGCTTAACTTGGATATCAACTGGGATTAACTATGCACAACAAAACACTCGAATACAACAGTATCTACAAATTTACATACATTACTGTGTTCATGTGTTCGTAGGGGGTGATAGGTTGGTGGGCTGTGAGTAGTGTAAGAGAAAGAGGTGGTGCTTAAGCGCTTTTCTGAATTGTGATAGGTCCTTTATGGTTCTGAGGGCTGCTGGAAGGGCATTCCAGCAGCTGGGGGCATAGAACTGGAATGCTCTATTCCTTGTTGACTCTGTACATTTAGTTATTTCCTTGGGGATCAGTAGTGTGTTAATGGTGTGTGATCTCCTTTCTCTATTGGTTGTAAAAGGGTGAATCAGGTCTGTTAAGGCTGGGGGGGCTAACTTATTGATGGTCTTGAAAGTGATAATGGTTACCTTGTAGGTTAGTCGGCAGTATATTGGTAACCAATGTAGGTTCTTAAGGACAGGAGTGATGTGATCACTTCTAGTGGCTCCACTCAGTACCCATGCAGCAGCGTTCATAGCTAGCTGTAGGGGGTTTAAGGTGTTTTGGGGAGGCCTTGCAAGGTTATGTTTGAGTAATCAAAGTGGGGGGTCACCAAGGCCTGAAAATTGCTGATGTGTGCTTTGAAATTGAGATGTTGGTCCAGCATCACCCCTAAGTAGTGGATGCTGGGTCTGCTCGAGAGTTCTGCGTTTCTTGTTTTTATTGTTACTGGAGGAGAAAACTTTTGGTTTCTGGTCACAAATAGTACTTCAGTCTTGCTGAAGTTGATCTTGAGACATTGGGAGAGGAGCCAGTCAGTTATGGCATCGAAGCAGTTTATCAGCTGTGTGAAGTCTGGATCATCAATCGTAAAAGGGGTATATAGCAATATATCGTCCGCATAGAGCAGGCATGAGATGTTAAATGAGCAAATTAATTCACAGAGGGGTTGCATATAGATATTGAAAAGGAGGGCGGACAGGGAAGAGCCCTGGGGTACGCCGTGAATTTGTTGGAAAGGCTGCGATGTTGTGTTTCCTGTTTGCACCTGCTGCCACCTATCGGATAAGTAGGATTTGCACCACTGCCAGGCAGATTCACTTATTCCTTTATCTTGTAACCGTACCAGGAGTTGTTGGTGGTTTACTGAGTCAAACGCGGCTGCGATGTCTAGGAAAATTAGTGCATACCCTTTTTTGATGGAGTCAATCCCAGTGATGAGAATGTTGATGAGTGTGGTGAGGAGAGATTCAGCCCCATGGGATTCTCTGAACCCATGCTGGCTTGGGTCGAGGGGAGCGTTGGAGTCGATATGATCCTGTATCTGTCGCTGTACAGTCTTCTCAATTATTTTTGCCAATAACGGGATGCTGGATATGGGTCGGTAAGAATCCACCTTCAGTGTATCTAGTTTGGTATTCTTTAAGAGTGGCCTAATGGATATCTGCTTGAAGCTTGAGGGGAATTGACCGGTGGTGAAGGAGTGGTCCATAATTTGGGCTATGATTGGGCTGACCTCCAGAAGGCTGGGCAAGGGTCATTAGGGGCGGTGGTGGTATTGATATTTGTTATGATGTGCTCAATGCTTGATTCTGACGGAGTTGAGAAAGCAGTTATTAGTCTTAAATAGGTTACCCTAGACTTCATTGCATGTCCCCTAGTCTTTCTATATTCTGACGACATAAACAATCGATCTACGTTTACCTGTTCCACTCCATTCATTAATTTATAGACCTCTATCATATCTCCCCTCAGCCGCCTGTTTTCCAGGTTGAAGAGCCCTAACCTTTTTAGCCTTTCTTCATAGGGGTATCCTTCCATCCCCTTTACCATTTTGGTGGCTCTTCTCTGTACCTTTTCTAATAATGCTATTATCCTTTTCAAGATACGGCGACCAGAATTACAAACAATATTCAAGGTGCAGTCGCACCATGGAATAATACAGAGGCATTATAATATCCTTTGTTTTATTTTCCATTCCTTTCTTTATGATTCCTAGCATTCTATTTGCTCTCTTGGCCGCCGCTGCACACTGGGCCAAGGGTTTTAACATATCCACAATTACGCCTAAATCTTTTTCCTGGGTGGTGGTTCCTAATGTGGAACCTTGCATCGTGTAACCATAGTTTGGGTTGTTCTTCCCTAGGTGCATAAATTTGCACTTGTCCACATTAAATTTCATCTGCCATTTTGATTCCCAGCCTTCAAATTTATCAAGATCCTCTTGCAATTTTCCACAAGCCTCATGGGTTTCAACAACTTTAACAGTTTTGTGTCATCTGCAAATTTGATAACCTCACTCGTTATTCCCATTTCCAGGTTATATGAATATATCAAAAAGCAGCAGACTCAACACAGATCGCTGGGGTACTCCACTTTTCACCTTTCTCCATTGGGAAAATTGGCCATTTAGTCCTACCCTCTGCTTTCTATCTTTTATACAGTTCCTGATCCACAACAGTACACTGGCTCCTGTCCCATGACTTTTTAGTTTTACCAAAAGTCTCTAATGAGGGACATTGTCAAAGGCTTTTGAAAGTCCAGATACACTATATTAATCCACTCACCTTTCTCTATCTGTTTATTCACACCTTCAAAAACACATAACAGATTAGTAAGACAAGATCTTTCTTGTCTAAAGCCATGTTGGCTGTCTCCCATTAAGCCAGAAATTTTGTTCTTTATGATGGTTTCTACCATTTTTCCCGGTACTGACGTCAGGCGCACTGGTCAGTAGTTTCCCAGATCACCCCTGGAATCCGTTTTAAAAATTGGCATTACATTGGCCATCCTCCAATCTTCAGGTATTACAGATGATTTTAATGATAGTTTACAGATTACTAATAGCAGGTCTGCAGTCTCATAGTTTATTTATTTATTTTATTTACATTCTCTTATATACCGCGCTATTCTGCATCAGTGTGGTTTACATTGAACAAACTGAAATTACATTGAACAGGGCATTATAACTTGGAGATAACTATTTTACAGGGAACATGGGCTATGGAGGGTTAAGTGGCTTGCCCAAGACCACAAGGAGCACCTGCAGGACTAGAAACCCCAGTCCTTCCGGCCCAAGGTTGCTGTCCTCTAGTGGGATTGGAACCCCCGACCTTCCGGCCTGAAGTACCTTGCCCCAACCACTAGGCCACTCCTCCACTCCGAGTTCAGTTCTTTCAACACCCTTGGATGTATACCTTCCCGTCCAGGTGATTTGCTACGCTTCAGTTTATCAAATAGTTGTAATACATCTTTCCAGTGAATCGATATTTCTTTCAATTCTTCCACAGCATCACCTTTAAATACCACTTCAGTCATGGGTAATATCCCTGCATCTTCCTCAGTAAACACCAAAGCAAAGAATTCATTTAGTCTCTCTGCTATGACCGTGTCCCCTTTTAGTGCCCCTTTTACCCCTCTATCATCTAATGGTCCAACTGACCCTCTCACAGGTTTTTGCTACAAATGTACTTGAAAAAGTCTTTATTAAGCATTTTTGCTTCCACAGCAAGCTTCTCAAATTCTCTCTTTGCCTACTTTATCAATGCCTTGCATTTAACTTGCCAGTGCTTATGCTGTTTCCAGTTTTCTTCATTTGCCTCTTTGTTCCATTTCCAGAAAGATGCTTTTTTTTGCAGCAACAGCTTCTCTGACCTCACCTTTAAACCATTCTGGCAATTTTTTGGACTTCCTTCAACTTTTCTTAAAGCGTGGAATACAGCTGGTCTGGGCTTCCAAGATAGTATTTTTAAACAATACCCCAGCTTGATGTAAGTCTTTAACCTTTGCAACTGCTCCTTTTAGTTTTATTTTAACTATTTTCCTTATTTTATCATAGTCTCCCTTTCAAAAGTTAAAAGGTAGTACTGTGGATTGCCTTACCATCCCCCCTCCATTAATTAAATCAAATGCGATCATGATATGATCACTATTGCCAAGTGACCCCAACACCCTAATCTCTTGCACCAGATATGGTGTTCCACTAAGGACTAGGTCCAAAATTGCATTTATTTCATCTAGAAACTTTATCTCCCTAGCATGTCCTGCCGTGACACTGACCTAGTCAATACCAGGGTAATTGAAATCACCCATTATTATTACTGCGCTGTAATTTTTGTTAGCTTCTTTGATTTCTTTGAGCATTTCGTCATCCATTTGTTCATTCTGGCTAGGCGGTCAGTAGTACACCCCTACTGCCATTGCCTTCCCCTTTTTACATAGAATTTCAATCCATAGAGATTCTAGAGCAAATTTTGTTTCCTGAAAAACTTTAATCCTTTGTGACTCAATGCCCTCTATAACATAGAGCTCAACCCCTCCACCAATTTGATCAGCTGTATCATTACAATATAGTTTGTACCCAGGTATCACAGTGTCTCCCTTGTTATCCTCCTTCCACCATGTCTCTGGGATACCAATCATATCTAACCTCTCATTTAGTGCTATTTATTCTAACTCTCCTATCTTATTTTTTAGACTTCTAGAATTTGCATACAAGCATTTTAGAGACTTATTTTATTCATATTAATCTGGCTATCGGTAGGCAAGGGTAATTTAGAATCTTTAAGCTCTATCTGCTCCGTACCCAAGGGCATTTGGACTACTTTTGTCTTTATTGGAACCTCTCTGCTGATATGCCCTAATTTCATTCTTTTGGTAGTATCCTTCAAGGATACATTGTTCCTAACCATGAGCTCTTGGGCGACTGTTGGCTCTCCCCTATTATGTAGTTTAAAAGCTGCTCTATCTCCTTTTTAAAGATTAATGCCAGCAGCCTGGTTCCATCTCTGAGCCTTTTCAACAAAAGCAAGGCATCCCCCAAGGCTCCGCTCTCTCTGCCCTCCTTTTTAACATCTATATACATCCCATCTGGATTGGAAAGAGGTTTACTTTCTGAGCCCAACATGGAGATTTTTGCACTAGAGGGAAGGGTGCAGCAAATGATTCAGAAGGACTAGGGTTTCTGGAGATGACCATTAGAGTCAAGAATTACACCATGGGCTAAGGCACGAAGCTAGGCAGGTCTCAGGAAAGACTGGAGGAAATGGGTCCATGCAGCATTTAACCTATAAGGACAAAGATTAGTGGTTAGGACATGGTACCTCAGGCCAGAGGGCTGGGGTTCAAGTCCCACCTGGGGACAGCAATTTCAGGGTGGAGGGACTGGGGTTTCTAGTTCTATAGGCACTCCTTGTGTCCTTGGGCAAGCCACTTAACCTCCATTGCCTCAGGTACACATAGATCGTTAGCCCTTTGGGGACAAGAGAATATATCCAGTACCTGTTTGTAATGTAAACCGCTTTGATTGAAGGATAAAGCGGTATAGAAAACTGGTTAAATAAATAAATAAAGATTATATGACCCTAGTAGGAAGTTGCTTGCTTTAGCTTACAGGCTGTCTGATCAGTACAAAATGAAATATAAACATGCACACACAGACTGTGGAGAAAGCATAGTTACTCACCTGTACTAGGTGATCTCCGGAAACAGCAGGAATTTAGTTTTCACATTTGGGCGACGGTACCGATGGAGCCCACGCGGGAACATTCCCCTGTGTCCAATAGGAAAGCCTTTGAGAGCACTCCACTGCGCCTGCATATCTGCCTTCCCAACTCCCTCTCTTCAGTTGAGTTTGTAGCTGAGAAAAAGGAAAGTAAGAAAAGAAAACCCTACAACTCCTAGGGGAGGATGGCGGGTTGTAAAGACTAAATTCTTGCTGTTCCCGGATTTCACCTGTTACAGGTGAATAACTACACTATATCCAGGAACAAGCAGGAATATAGTCTTCACATATGGGACTCCCTAGTTTTCAGATGCCAGATGAAGTGACCTCAGAACCGGTGGAGGTTTGCCTCAGAATAGGCCTCAAGAGATCATGTATCCTTCATGGATGTCTGGTATCATCATTGTCTGGGACAGTGGGTAGGAGTTGCCCCTAAGTCTGAAAGAGGTGCTGGAGAATAGCTTGACCAAACATGGCATCCAGCGGGAGTCCTTGTTCAGACAATAATGGACAGCAAAGGTATGGACAGAAGACCAAGTTGCTGCCTTGCAAATTTTGTCAATGGCTACGCAGTGTAGGTTTGCCATTGAGGTAGCCATGGCATGAACATTATGAGCAGTGACATGCCCTTCCAGGGAGAGTCCTGCTTTGTCACAAGCAAATGAAATGCAGCCCGCTATCCATCTGGAGAGTGTACGTTTAGATACCGGGAGACGGGTCAAAGGAAATGAACAACTGCAAGGCTTTATGGTGATCTATGGAGATAAAAAGTCAATGCCCGCTCACAGTCAAGAGTATGCAGGGTTGCTTCTGCTCTAGACACGTGAGGTCTAGGAAAAAATACAGGCTGGTAAACTGACTGGTTCAAATGCAAAGGAGACACTACCTTTGGCATAAAATGCGGGTGAGTCCTAAGGATAACCTTGTCATGGTGGAACCTAGTATAGGGTGGGTTCGTCACCAAAGCCTGAAGCTCACTAATGCGTCTAGCTGAAGTGAGCGTAATAAGGAATATAACCTTCCATGAAAGGAACTTTAGTGGGGTCATAACCAATGGTTCAAAGGGCAGCTTAAGAAGTGGTGGCTTAATGGGTGGCTTAATGGGTGGCTTGGTCAGCACGAGCCCCTTCATAAAGCATGCTACTAGCAGTTGTGGAGAGATGGACTGTCCATCCAAGTGATGATGAGAGGCCGCAATGGCACTGAGGTGAACTTACACGAGTTTGTCTTGAGACCTGTTGAGGACAGGTGGAAGAGATACTGGAGAAGTGCCTCCATGGGAGCAGAGAAGGGATTGAGATCCTTCTGGGAACACCAAACCGAGAACCTGCACCACTTGGAAGCATAAGAATGTCTGGTGGAGGGCTTTCTGGAAGCCAAAGGATCTCCTTAACCTGTTGAGTGTGGTTAAAGTCCTGTAACGCTATGCTCTCAGCAGCCAAGTTGTGAGACGGAGAGACCATGGATTGGGATGGAGCAGTGTCCTGTCTTCCTGGGAGTGGAGATTGGGCATGGATCCCAATCGTAGAGGCTGAGTCTGAGTCAGACGTAGCAGAAGGGGGAACTACAGTTGGCATGGCCAGTGAGGGGCTATGAGAATCATGAAGCCCTTGTAGGCCTGTAGCCTGAAAGGTGTCTTGGGAATGAGGGGTATGGGAGGGAAAGCATAAAGGAGACTCTGACCCCAATGTAGGTAGAAAGTATCCGCTTGCTGTCTGCTGGACATCGGAGTCCTCGTGCAGAAGCTGGGAAGCTTGGCATTCTGCGGTGTAGCAAACAGATCTATGTCTGGAGTTCCCCAGGTCTGAAAAATGTAGGATGCTGTGCCCGGATGGAAAGACCATTCATGGGGAAGAAGGATCCGACTCAGCTTGTTTGCTAAGAAATTGAACTCCTCTGGGAGATACACCACTTGCAGATGTATTTGATGAGAAATGGCAAAGGACCACAGATGAAGAGCCTCCTCACAGAGAGGGGCCAAGAGCCTGGTCTGCCGTGCTTGTTCACATAGAACATGGCAACCTGATTGTCTGTCTTGACTAGGACCTTTTGTGCTCTGAGGTGATCTTGAAACATCGTGAGGGCATTTGAGATAGCATGAAGCTCCAGGAGATTGATCTGGAGCAGTGACTTCTCTATTGTCCAGAATGCCCAAGTGAGCTCCCCAACCCAGTTTGGAGGCATCCGTTGTCAGGGTGCATTGCAGTGGAGGCATCTGAAAAGGTGACCAGATGAGGAGATTTTCTGGAGAACACCATCACTGGACGGATGTGGTGAGAAGAGCAGTGACTTGAATCTTGTCCATGAGGTGGCCTGAGGCCTGCGTCCATTGGGAGGCAAGAGTCCATTGGGCTATCCGCATATGTAGGCGGGCATATGGGATGACATTTACTAAGGACATAAGAACATAAGATATGCCATACTGGGTCAGACCAAGGTCCATCAAGCCTAGTATCCTGTTTCCAACAGTGGCCAATTTAGGTCATAGGTACCTAGCAGCGGACCCAGCACAGATCGATTGTTTACGTTATCAGAATATAGAAAGACTAGGAGACATGCAATGAAGCTACAGGGTAAACTATTTAAGACTAATAAAAGAAAATATTTTTTCACTCAACATGTAATCAAACTCTGGAATTTGTTATCAGAGGATGTAGTAAAAGCTGTTAGTGTAGCTGGGTTTAAAAAAGGCTTGGACAAGTTCCTGGAGGAAAGGTCCATAAACCATTATTAAAGAGGACCTATGAAATCCACTGCTTACCCTGGGACAAGCATTGTGGAACCTATCTACCATTCTGGGAACCTGACAAGTATTTGTTAACTGGATGGGCTACAGGATTCTGTGCTTGATGGATCCTGGTCTGACTCAGTATGGCATTTCTTATGTTCTTATGAAGTGGACAACTTTCCACAACAAGAAGAATGTGAGTTCTCATGTTCGTAGTGGGAGGCCAGAGTGAGCCCCCTCTAGGCCATCGTGGACAGTCAGAGGCTCGATTTTGGAATGACCACGAAGGCACACTATGAGCATGTTCCAGTTGTAGCGGTGGCGAGAAAGTCAGGCCCAAGCAGGCAGGGAGATTGGATTCAAGAAATTTCAGCATGTCCAACCCCTCTAAGCCTTCAGAGAGACCAAGTATACAGAAATTGTTCCTGCAGTTATGGTTTACCAAGTTTCCAATGTCTTTTTTGCAATAGGCCTATCCACCACCTGTACTTCAACGGCACTCACATGATTCTCCATCATATTTAAATTCTCCTGAAATGCAGATAATTGTTGCACGACATTAGGAAGCTCTGCTCAAATCTCCCCAGTGCCTTCTAAGTTAGTTTCATCAAGCTGCAGAGACTCTGCAACTCAGCTAAGATCGCAGCATTGGGTGTAGGCAAAGGAGCAGCACCATCTTCTCTTGGGATACGGGATATTCTTTAATAGCTAAGTTGCCGAGGGCATTTCCAAATATTAACAGACCTGATCACAGGTTTTAATTGCGCCTCACAGCACACTGATCAGCTTAAGAATCGATATGAAAATAGGCCTGGAAGGAGCAAAGGGCCTAGGCAGCCATCCACTACAGGCACGCGAGCACACCCCACCAGTATTTTCTTAAATATTGGCACAGTCCTTCCACTATATCTTCTTTGAGACAGGGTGAAGATGAAGTTCTACCATGGATCTATGCAGAGTCATTAAATTCATGTAAAGCTGTCCTCTTAGGCTAGTAAGGTGTTCTACAGAACCTGGCCACAGAGGGCAATTTAATTCATTACTGTTAGGGAGAGAGAATCTCCTATGTCAGATCAGGCGGTTTTTCTATGAAGAAAGGAAATAAGGAAGAAACGTTATTAGAACTTTGATGGAAACAAAACAAGTCACTAACTCAGCCATTATGGATGAATCCGGCAAAGCTTAACATGGGCTTTGTTCTACTGGACTGCTCCCCCTTTTTCCCTCCCTTTTCCCTCCCCCTGCCTCTCGTATGTACCCTTCTCCCCTGCCTTCAGCCCTTGTCCCCTCCCTGTCCCTTGCCCTGTATTAACAATTGATACACTACTCTTTACCTGTGTGGGAACAAAAAGCCACACCTTTTATTTGCAACTTGTATACCCTTGTGTTGCAAATTAACTCTTATGATACACTTGTGAACCTGAATGACCCCAACGCTGGTTGCCAATCTCTGCAACTAGCTCTGTCCATCTCAGCCCTCATCTGCCCATCCTGCTCAGCTGGGAGCCCATTTACTCATCCTCACTATGTATATGGCAAAGGTCATACTGGGCCCAGGTGCCACCACCTTGCCTCGTGGCGCCCAGACCCCCCTTTTTGCAATCAGTCCTGATTTCCCCATTTTAGCACCTGAACTCTGTTATGTTTTCGTTTCCCCCATTTCTTAGCTGGTGAGGTCACTGCCCAGCTGTGACGATCCTTGACATCCCCCTGCAGGGGAGAAGGAGGATCACTACTGTCTCGGTGCCCTTCTGAGCACTCCTGCCCCCCTTTTATCTCTCCTGCCCAGCTGCCTGTTTTACCTAGTTGAACCTGGCAGGAGACCTCACATTTTCCCTTCAGCGGAAGATTCAAATTTTGTGGGCCACCTGCAGTCCCGTCCGTGCCTCCGGCCTCTGAGCCCATGCACCGACCATGTTAACCAGGCCAGCCTCGAGCATCTGACCTTTCCTAGTCATCTAAGATTCCAGGAATATTTATGGATTTGTAGATGTTCTTTACAATATATGTTCTGTGGAATGTCTTGTATGGCTTTCTGTGACCTTTTCACCTGCACATGGATCAGGCACATCGGGTTC
The DNA here is from genome assembly GCA_033557465.1 of Ichthyophis bannanicus. Taxonomy (NCBI): domain Eukaryota; kingdom Metazoa; phylum Chordata; class Amphibia; order Gymnophiona; family Ichthyophiidae; genus Ichthyophis; species Ichthyophis bannanicus. Next base: position 166,340,846 of record CM066032.1, on the reverse strand, counting down.
CACAGTATAGGTATGAAGACACGGAATCTTTTAATGGTGTATCACCATTTAATGTGGGCTATATTATAAATAGTAAGGTACACTGAGGGGACGAAGCAGTCCATATTTGACAACATCTTTTATGTTTCCGTATTTTTTACATTAATGCTGCTAACATTGTCTTTCCTTATTGTGCAATAGGACTGGCTATTTGTTCAGTGGGCATTGATCCACCTTCCAGTTTAAGCCAAAAGTTAAAAGAAATTAAAATTGCCAGACTTACATAGGAAATCAAACTGTACATTTCCTTAATTAAGACTGTCATTCTTACTTTTCAAATCCATTTCCTTTGTGCAGGATTGTTAGTAAAACATTTCACGTTTCCTTCTTCGTAGTACAGTGATGTCATAATTTTGTAATGGAACAAGCCATTTCTTAAGCTGTTGTACAATGAAAATGATTAAACCATATTTCACTAAATTTGGAAAATAGGCAGAAATATTGTGATTCTAAACCCAATCTCAGGGATCACCCAGCCAATCTGGTTTTCAAAATAAATATGTATGATATATATTTCCATTCAATGAAGGCAGCGAATGCAAATAATGTATATCTCATGCATATTTATTATGGATATTCTGAAAACTAGATTGGCTGAGTGGTTCTTGGAACACCAGATTGAGAATGATTGGTATAGCAAATAGCTTCTGGAAAACAGGTAGAGAATAGCTAGCTTTTCCAAATGTTTGTAGCTGTATGGTCGGAGAAATGTATGGACTACTCATATCATTCTTTTGCGTAGTGGTGTTTCTCCCAGGCTGCTTCAAGATCTGTCACGCTGACATAAATTTTGATACTTCCCCGAGAGACAGTAACAACCTAGACCTTGGTGAATGGAACCATGCAGTTAAGAAAAATGGCAGGTATTCCACAGCAGATTGTTTCCTAGGAGTTTGCTTTATTTTAGAGTAATAGCAAAATGTTCAATCTCTACATCAATTCCATTGCAATTCCAACGACAGATTCAATGTAGTAACCAGTGATAATGGTAAGCAACTAGGCTTCAAAAAATATGTTATAAAAGCTCAGGTGGTGCGATGGGCTTAGAATTAACATCATAAACATATCATAAACATATCTGAATTACAGAAGGGCTTTCCAGTAGCTTCTGATCTAAGCCATTAACTCTATTAACTAAACATATCTGGGACAATCCTGAACTTCTAGGATTCATCCCAGATCAAAATGGTTATAGAGGAGGCAATCTTATCCCTTAAATGAATTCTATTCAAACGTGTCCGGTAAAAGAAGCTTGTGGAGGGTAAGTTTTTCCAGAACCCAATCTGACAAATGGGAGCAGGAACAGGAGTATGTGGCCCTGACAGTTTAGGCTGAGGACAGGGCAGGAACTAGGAGAGTGACATAGCACCAAGTGGTGCAGCTGCACAGGCTGCAAAGAAATAGGTGCGCATTTGGGGTGCTGGCATTGGCTCCCCCCCCCCCCCCCATGCTGCCTGCCCTTGCCCCACCGCTTCCGTCGCTTTTTGTGTTGCCTTGGCATCAGGGGTGGCTCAAGGCAATCTGCTGAGCTGAAGAATGAGATGGCGCCCCCCCCCCATCACCTTAGAGGGGGGCGGGGCTTTTCAGAAATCCAATCAGAGACTGAACCAAACCAAAAAGCTGATTAGATTATATGGAGGAAGTGCAAGATGTTTGCACACAGGGATGTATCGAGCTGCAATCGCGCCCTGTGCAACTTGCAGCTCGGGCGCACGCCCCCTCTCCCCCCAATACCTCCGTCCGGCCAAAATGTGCCCCAAGCCTTTTCACAGCACTTTAAGCAGGTCTGTTCCCTCCCTCATCTGACACGATGTCAGAGCAGGGAGGGACAGATCTGCTTAAAGTGCCAGTGCCTTTCAGATCGGGCGCATGCCCCCCTCCTCCTCCCCATACCCCCGTCCAGTGCTGCCTGCTCTTTCCCTGATGCTGCCGCCCTCTGTTTTTTTCATGGCGGTGCTGGCAGCAGGGAAAGAGCAGGTAGCACTGGACGGAGGTATTGGGAGGAGGAGGGGGGCATGCGCCCGATCTGAAAGGCACCAGCACTTTAAGCAGATCTGTCCCTCCCTGCTCTGACATCACGTCGGATGAGGGAGGGACCAGATCTGCTTAAAGTGCTGTGGAAAGGCTTGGGGGCACATTTTGGCTGCCTGCTATTGTCCTGCCAGCGGCGGCAGGGCAAAAGCAGACAGCCAAAATGCGCCCCCCAAGCCTTTGCACCCTGCGCGGCTGCACTGCTTGCACAGGGCTAGGTACAGTCCTGTTTGCACACCAAGGAACTAGAAGACAGCAAGAACCAACACCACAGTTTATAAAACTAAATTATACCTCATTTTTATTTTGTTATAAACTGCGTTATGGTTCTTGCTTTTTCTTTTTCAACATATATTTTGCATTCACAGTAGGTGCAGAGCAGAACCAGGACATTCACCCACAGAACTCAATATTTAAAAACAAAATCTGATTCTGATTATCTCACCAACAACAACCACTATTCTCCAGTACCAGGCATATTGTGAACTAATAAAAAACCCTGCAACAAAGAGCAAACCTACCATATCAGCACAAAATTCCAAAACTGACATAGTGGTTGGGGCAAGGTACTTCAGGCCGGAAGGTCGGGGGTTCAAATCCCACTAGAGGACAGCAACCTTGGGCTGGAAGGACTGGGGTTTCTAGTCCCACAGGTGCTCCTTGTGGTCTTGGGCAAGCCACTTAACCCTCCATAGCCCATGTTCCCTGTAAAATAGTTATCTCCAAGTTATAATGCCCTGTTCAATGTAATTTCAGTTTGTTCAATGTAAACCGCACTGATGCAGAATAGCGCGGTATATAAGAGAATATAAATAAATAAAATAAATAAATAAATAAGGAGCCCATCCAAAATAAGCATCACGGTAAATAGTACATTGGGCCCTGGAACATCCATACACCTATTTGAAAAGCTGAACAAATCAAATTACTACAGTATAGTATAGATCTTTATATACAAATTCCATGTTAACAGAACACCTGACCTCAGTCACACACGCACAACATCGACCCTCACCGAGTACAGAAAGCGTAGTTACTCACCTGTAACAGGTGTTCTCCAGGAGCAGCAGGAATCAGTCCTCGCATATGGGTGACGTCGGCGCCGATGGAGCCCCCATGCGGAGCATTTCCCCAGCTTTCAAAGAAAGCCTTTGGGAATGCAGCGCGCATGCGCGGTCCCCTTCCTGCCCAAGGGTGCCATCTTGCTCAGTCTGACATAGCTAAAAGACAGCAAAAAACAAAATAAATTATATGACCACAACTCCAAGGGGAGGAGGGAGGGTTGTGAGGACTGATTCCTGCTGCTCCTGGAGAACACCTGTTACAGGTGAGTAACTACGCTTTCTCCAGGACCAAGCAGGAAGTCAGTCCTCACATATGGGACTCCCCAGCTTAAGGCTACCGGGGACCCAAAGCTGAAAAAATGAGCTCCCTCTAGAGCCTCAGCATGTGTGAAAAGAATCTTCTCTGAGAACGCCCCCGAATGGTAGCCCAACACCAGGGCCGGAGGGTAGGAGTTGCCCATACCTCAAAGAGATTACGGAGTACTGCCTGTCCGAAAGCACTGTCCCTGTGGGACTCCCTCTCGAGACAGTAGTGGGCCGCAAAAGTCTGGCTTGAAGACCAAGTAGCGGCCTGGAAGAGAGCTGAGATGAGCCACTGACGCAGCCTTCGCCCTGACACGATGAGCCGTGACTCGACCCTGCAAGGAGAGGCCGGCTGCCCTATATGCCCAGGCGATACAGTCTGCCACTCAGATGGACAAGGTATGCTTGGAGACAGGCAACCCCAGCTTATTAGGGTCAAAAGAGTCGAAGAGCTGCACAGCCCTTCGGTGTCCCTGCGTACGGTCAAGGTAGAAGGACAACACCCTCCTACAGTCCAGGGTATGCAAGACCATCTCAGCCTGGCTGGCATGCGGCCTGGGAAAGAAAGTCGGAAGAACCACCTCCTGATTGAGGTGGAAGTAGGAGACAACCTTTGGAAGGAACTTAGGGTGAGTCCGCAAGACTATTCTGTTCCTATAGAATCTAGTGTATGGTGCATCTGACATCAGGGCTTGAAGCTCGCTCACTCGCCTTGCTGAGGTAAGAGCTACCAGAAACAATGCTTTCCAGGAGAGAAAGCGCAAGGGACAAGTAGCCATAGGCTCAAATGGTGGGCAAGTAAGCTGTTGCAAGACCACATTCAAATCCCACTCAGGGGCAGGCGGACGAACTGGAGGCTTAAGGAAAAGCAGGCCTCTGAGGAAGCGAGCTACCAAAGGGTGGCTTGAGAGAGACTGACCCTCCACCGGTGAGTGGTGTGCTGAGAGAGCACTAAGGTGGACCCTAACAGAGTTGGATTTAAGGCCTAGATTGGACAGGTGCAGCAAATACTGCAGCACAACTGGTACCAGGCATGAGAAAGGATCCTTCTTGTGCTGGGCACACCAGGTGGAGAACCTACACCACTTAAGAGCATATGACTTTCGAGTGGACTGCCTCCTAGAGGCCAAGACCACGTCCTCCACTTCCCTAGGCAGCAGTAAGGGTGCTAGAACTACCCTTTCAGCAGCCAGGCCATCAGATTGAGGGACTGGAGATTGGGGTGTAAGAGAGATCCCTGCTCCTGAGACAGGAGATCGGGTTGCATCCCCAAAGGAAGAGGAGCGTCCACCGCTAGCTGCAAAAGAAGTGGGAACCACGGCTGCCTGGGCCATCTGGGGGCCACCAGGATCACCGAGGCCTTGTCCCGGATCACTTTGAACAGAGTTTTGGGCACTAGAGGCGTGGGAGGAAACGCATATAGGAGGCCTGTAGACCATGGTATGAGAAATGCATCCGCTGCTACTCTGAGAGGATGCAGTTGTCTGGAGCAGAACTTGGGCAGTTGACGGTTCAGTGGACTGGCAAACAGATCCATGGTGGGAAGACCCCATCTTAGGAAGATCTGTTGAACTACCAGAGGATTCAACTGCCATTCGTGTGGCTGTAGGATCCTGCTCAACTTGTCTGCCAGGTAATTCTCCTGTCCAGGTAGATAGACCGCCTTGAGAAATATGCCATGCTTGACTGCCCAGGAGCACAGGTTCTGTGCTTCCTGACAAAGAGGTCGGGAGCCTGTGCCCCCTTGTTTGTTCACATAGAACATAGCAACTTGATTGTCCGTCTGGACTAAGACGGACTGCTGAGAGAGGACATGACAAAGTGTGCAGGGCTAAGTGGATCGCTCTGAGCTCTAGGAAATTGATTTGCTGTTTGGCCTCCCAAGGAGACCACAGGCCTTGAGTGCATGCTCCTTGGCAATGTGCACCCCAACCTTGAAGAGAAGCATTGATTGTCAGCACTTGAGAGTGTGGAGGTGCTTGAAAAGGCACCCCTTGCAGTAGATTCGGGGGATGAAGCAACCACTGCAGAGAATCTGCCAGTAGATTGGACACCCTCACTTTGTCCATCAGGTTTCCTGTGGCCTGCAGCCACTGAGTCTTTAGGCCCCACTGAGTGGGCCTCATGTGCAGACGGGCATTTGGAGTTATATGAACTGTGGATGCCATGTGGCCTAAGAGCCTTAGGAATTGTCTGGCGGAGACTAGAGAATTGTTGTGGAACTGTATGGCCAGATCCATTAGTCTGTGGGCCCTGTCCACGGGTAAGAAGGCCTTCGCTTGAAGGGTGTCTAGTCTTGCTCCTATGAACTCCATGTTTTGTGAGGGGCGCAAAGCGGACTTTGCGAAGTTTATGACAAATCCCAGATGCTGGAGAAGAGACACAGTACGGAGGGTGGCTTGATTGGTCTCCTGTGGAGACTGACCCCTGATGAGCCAGTCGTCCAGGTATGGAAAGACAAAAAGTCCTTTAACTCTGAGGTAGGCCGCCACCACCGCCAGGCACTTGGTGAAAACCCTGGGTGAGGAGGTTAGGCCAAAAGGGAGTACCCTGTACTGGTAATGGTTTCCTCCCACTACAAATCAGAGATATTGTCTGTGGTCTGGATGAATAAGGATGTGAGTATAAGCATTCTTTAGGTCTAAGGAGCAGAGCCAATCTCCCTGCTGGAGGTAGGGCAACAGGATTCCAAGGGTAAGCATCTTGAACTTTTCCCTCTCCAGGAACTTGTTGAGATTGCGCAAGTCTAGGATGGGCCTGAGGCCTCCTGTTCTTTTTGGTACCAGAAAGTACCTGGAATAGAAGCCTTGACCTCTCAGGTGGTGGGGCACCGGTTCCACCGCCTGCCCCTTTAGAAGACCTGCTAACTCCTGCAGGAGTAAGTCCCTGTGCAGAGGGAGTCTTGGAGGCTTCCCTGGAAAGTAGGAGGGAGGTACCTGGTGGAAGTGGAGGAGATAGCCTCTCTGGACTATGCTTAGCACCCAGGTATCCCTTGTAACGGCTGACCACCTGTGGGCATACAGGGTCAGCCAGCCTCCTGTGCTGAGAGGGACCAGCTGAGGAGGAGAGGCTATGCCACTGGAGTCAAAACCCCGCTCCCTGCAGCGCAGGAGCCGGAGCTGGTGGCTTGGGGGTTTTCTGCCTACGGGGCCCATATCCCTGCCCCTTGGCCTGCTGACCCTGTTGGGGAGCTACAGAGGCCTGAAAGTGAGGGTATGATTTGTAGGCAGACGACTTCCTCGGGTAAAAGGTCTTTTTTCCCGAGCCCTTCTTCTTCTGAGAAGGGGCAGAGGTTTTCCTGGACAGCCTTGTCCGGGTGAGAGTCTCGGACTCGTGTTCTGCAGCCTTTTCAGCCATGGGCTTGCTAAGGAGGTTTTCACCTTGGCAGGGGACATCGACCAACTTGTCCTGTACCCATGGCTCGAGGTCCGATGACTGTAGCCAGGCTTGATGGCGTGCACCGATGCCGGCCGCGGCTACTCGGGCCGAAGCCTCAAAGTCATCATAGGCTGCTCGAGAGAAACTTCGAGCACTTGCGGATCCCCGATGACAGGGCCTTGAACCTCTGCAATCTCCTTTGCCAGGTCTCGAAGGTACATGCCCATGTACAGCTGGTAGGTCTGGACAAGGCAAGCAAGCATTGAGCCCTGGAAGCACTTTCTACCGAGGGCATCCAGGTTCCGGGCCTCCCGGCTGGGAGGCACTGAGGAGTGCATCTTCTGACTCTTCAGACGATGTATGGCTGATTCCACAACCATGGAGTGGTGCGGTAGCTGTGCCTTTTGGAACCCGGGGCTCTTGTGGACTCGATGATGGAATCGACCCGCTTGCTCAGAACCGGCATCGAGGCTGGCGCCTCCCACATGTGGAAGAGCAACCGTTCCAGCATCGGAGGAACCAGTACAGTAAAGGCCTCCTTGAGGGGAGAGTCATACTGCAGGACCTCGAGCTCCTCGGCTCGAGTCTCCTCCTCGGGATCCGCGGGGAAGGCCAAGGCCTTGGCCATGTCCCGCACGAAGTCCGAGAACCGGGTGTCCTCCGGGGGGGGGGGACCCTCTCCGAGGCTCGGACTCCGGCGAGTCCGAAGGGACACACCGGGTCCGAAATGTGTCTGGGGACTCCTCGTCCTCCGTTTCCCATCCCGACCCCTCGGAGGAGGAATCGAGTGGCTCTAGTCAGGCAGGCACCGATGCCATCCGCCCCGATGCTGAGGGTACCGGCATCGACGACCTCGGTCCCAAATGGGAGGCCGAGGGAGTCCTTTGCCGAGGATCGACTCGAGAGCGCATGGACTCTAGGATCGGCCCAGCCTCTGGGGTCGACTTGGACGTCGAGGTCCCGGTGGTCGGGGCAGATGCACCGGTGAGACCAGCGATCAGTGCCCGCTGCTGCTCCATGAAGGTAGCCAAGCTGCTCTCCAAGGCCGTCAACCTGAGTCCGAGCTCAGGAGACTCAGCAGCCCCCGACTTGGGCCCCGATGGCATCAGGCCCGACATCGGCTCCCCCAGAGGAGAGTCCACGAGGACTACAGTACTCACGTGACCCGGGGACTCTGTCTCTACACGAGGTTGTTTAGCAGGCCTCTCCGACTCTGAAGATCCGGGACGGCGCTCGGAGATATGCGACCTGGCCCCGGAGGAACCAAGTGCGTCCACCGACGCCGCCCTTGCGGGTTTCTTCTTCCTGCAATGCTCCCGCGAGGGAGATCCGCTCTCAGAGGAACCCTGGCGATGCTCGGGATCGGAGTCCCGAGACATTGAGGCCTCTGACGAAGTCCGGGCCCGGCCGGACGCAGAGTCAGAGAAGATTCTTTCGTTTTGGTGCTGCCGGCTCCTCAATGCCTTCGAGGACATTTTCCCACACAGGCCACAGATCATCGGGTCATGATCGGGCCCGAGGCAGCGGAGGCAGCAGTCATGTGTGTCGGTGAGAGACATATGTTTCTTACACCGCTCACACTTTTAAAACCCGCTGGCAGCCATCGGGGGAAAAAGGGCCCCTGCGAGGTCAAACGACAGGGCTGCCAGTGAAAAATTAGAAAAAAGGTGCGTATGCTAGTCACTAAGGACAAAAAACGAAAAATGAAGTCCAGGCTCGATACCGGTGTACCGGGCCCAGGCAGGAAAGGGAAACCGGCGCCGAACCGAAGAAAACACGGGTCCACGCCGAAAAATCAACTTTTTCCTCAGGTGAAAACGAAACACGTCCGGGCTCCGCGGAAAAAAGAAGCCTGAGCAAGATAGCACCCTTGGGCGGGAAGGGGACCGCGCATGCGCACTGCATTCCCAAAGGCTTTCTTTGAAAGCTGGGGAAATGCTCTGCATGGGGGCTCCATTGGCGCTGACGTCACCCATATGTGAGGACTGACTTCCTGCTTGGTCCTGGAGAATAAGTAACCACAATCTAAAGTAAAAATAAAAATATGTAGACAAAATTTAAACTGAAACCCCAACAAGCCAGAGTCAACATGCAGTGCAACATCAGATAAATAAGAGATGCAGTTCCCTAATACTGTATAAAATATAAAAATAGCACAAAATCCAATCACTAAAATTAAATAAAATTATTTTTTCTACCTTTGTTGTCTGACCATTTTATTCTCTGATCATGCTGGTCCCGATCTGAGGCTTCTGCTTTCCTGTCTTCTCTTAGCTCTCTTTCTGTGGTCTATGGTCCATGGTTCTTCTGCCATTTCTTATCTCTTCTTTTGTTTTCTTCACTTCCTTCTATCAGCCCATTTCCAGTTCCAGTAACCCTCCCCAGTATCAGCCCCCTTTCCAGTCCTCCCCTCCCAGTACCTTCCAATGTCAACCGCCTTGCATTCCCATGACTGCCACTGGTGTCCATTCCCTTCCAGTCCCCCTCCTTCCCCACTGTCCAGCCCCTTCTAGTCCAAATACCATCCCAAGTATCGGCTCAGGTCCACTCTCAGTGTCACACCCCATCTCCCTTCCAGTGCCATTCGCATGTCAGCTCCCTTCCAGCCTCCTCCCCATTACCCAGCCACCTACCACTCCCATCCCCAAGTGTCAGCTCCCTTCCAGTCCCCCTTCAGTACATCCCAGGTGTCAGCTCCTTTCCAGCCCCTCCTTCCTCTGTGTCATCTCCCTTCCTGCCCCCTCCTTCCCCTGGCAGACCCTCTCAGTATCTGCTCCCTTCCAGTCCTATTCTACCATCCCCCCACATCAGCCCATTTGTACCCTAGCCCCTAGTTTTCTTCCAGGGCCAGCAACACTCTCCTCCCCTCCCCTATTAGCCCATTTCCTGTCCCAGCCCATTTCTAGTCCTATCCCCTTTATCAACTCACTCCAGTCCTAGCCCTCCAATCAGCCCATTACCAGTCCTAACTCATTTCCAGTGTTAGCCCCCCATCTGCCCATTACCAGTCATAACCCTCCAATAACTCCATTTTCAGTCCTAGCACTCCAATCAGCCCATTTCCTGTCCTAGTCCCCCCATAGCCCATTACCAGTCCTAACCCCACCCCCAAACAGCCCATTTCCAGTTCTAAACCCCCATCTGTCCATTTCCAGTCCTAGACCTCCCCTGATAGCCCATTACCAGTCCTAGCCCCCTCCCGATCCGCCCATTACCAGTCCTAACCCCCCATCAGTCCATTTCCAGTCATAACCCCCCCCCCCGATAGCTCATTACCAGTCCTAGCCCCCCCCATCAGCCCATTTCCAGTTCTAAACCCCCATCAGTCCATTTCCAGTTCTAGCCCCCCCGATAGCCCATTACCAGTCCTAGCCCCCCCCCCCGATCAGTCCATTTCTGGTTCTAAACCCGTATCAGTCCATTTCCAGTCATAACCCCCCCCCCGATAGCTCATTACCAGTCTAGCCCCCCCCATCAGCCCATTTCCAGTTCTAAACCCCCATCAGTCCATTTCCAGTTCTAGCCCCCCCGATAGCCCATTACCAGTCCTTACCCCCCCATCAGCCCATTTCCAATTCTAACCCCCCTCAGTCCATTTCCAATCCTAGCCCTCCCCCGATAGCACATTACCAGTCCTAGCCCCCCTCCTGATCAGCCCCATTTCCTGTACTAAACCCCCATCAGCCCATTTACAGTTCCAACTCCCCCATCAGTCCATTTCCAGTCGTAATCCCCCCATCAGCCCATTTCCAGTCCTAACCCCCATGTCCATTTCCAGTCCTAACCCCCCATAAGCCCATTTCCAGTTCTAAACCCCCCTCCCATCAGCCCAGTTCCAGTCCTAGCCCCCCTCCCCCCTAACCCAGGGAAATTGAAAAACTAATAAAATCCTCCGGGTAAGAAGCAGCTGCCGCTGCCGCTCCATTGGCGGCAGCGGCAGAATGAGGAGCCCGTGGCCACCTGCCTCTCCCCCCCCCCCCCACGGAGAGCCTGCAGTGCCAGTTTCCCCTCTGCCCCGGCTCAGTTTTGCAGAGCCGCAGCAAAGGGAGAGTGTTTCTCTTTCGCGCGGCTCTGTTAAAGCTGAGCCCGCTGCGCTGATTTCCTGTTTCCCAGTGACCCAATCCACCCCCTATTCTAATCTAAAACTATATATTTATTTAACCAGTTTTCTATACTGCCTTATCCTTCAAGCAAAGTAATTTACTGAGGCAACTGAGGGTTAAGTGGCTTGCCCAAGGCCACAAGGAGAGCCCATAGGACAAGAAACCCCAGTCCCTCTGGCCTGAGATTCCTGTCCCCAGGTGGGACTTGAGCCCCCAGTCCTCTGGCCTGAAGTACCATGTCCTAACCACTAGGCCACTCCTCCCATTTCCTGAGCCCCAATCCTTTCCTCCCCCCCCCCCATACAAATGTGTAGGATCTCTGGGCCCAGCCTTGCTCTATCCCCTAATCAAAATGTCCAAGTCCTTGCAGATAATGATTTCCCTCATCAGTCCAAAACCTTATGGCCTTAATCCAAAAATGGGGGCCCTCTAAGACCAGATCCAAAATTGTAAGACTACCAAGGCCCTAATCCTTTGCCTAGCCTTAGCCCTGATACACAGGTGCAAGCCGTCCAATTCCCGGTGTGACACATTTTACAATGGGACGTCCAAGTGCAGTCAAAGCCAGAACATCTGAAAAAAAGAAAAGCAGGCACATGCAACTTTAGGCACGATTTCAGAAACATGGATGTGCCCGAAATGGACATCTATAGAAACATAGATGTCCCTAGAACAGCATCTCAGAACATGGACGTCTATAGAAACATAGACGTCCCTAGAACAGCATCTCAGAACATGGACGTCTAATAGCATTATGGTTAAAGTAGTGGGTTGGGAGCATGGTGGCTAAGGTTCAAATTCCAGTATGGATGTTTGTGAGCTTAGACTAGTCATGTAACACTCCATCTTCTCTGGATGTTTTAAGACCAAAACAAGCATTTTCCAGATGACTATCCGTGCCTGCAGCAGGTCTAAACATAGAGGTGCCTGCAGATGTCCCCGTCGTTCCTGAAATTGAATGAAGACATGTAAGTCCATTGTACCTCTCCAGACGCCTCCACCACACCACCTTGCCTACTTGGACATCCCTGCACCAGAGACGTCTGTATATGTCAGTTGTGGAATGGCTTCAGAGACATCTCCATGATTTTGACATCCACGTACATGTCCTGAGACATACTAAATCACAACTAAGCCTTTTAAAATGACCCCGTAAGTGTTCGAGAAGTGTTTGGTGAAGTGTCCTTTTTCTGAGATAGACTGGGCACATTAATTGCTGTGGCAGGTATACTACTTGCCTCAGCATCTGTAAAACCTTTGAGGATTTTTCTAGCTGGCTTCCTATAAAGAAAATCAGATGAGGAGTTGTAAGTTATAAGAAGGGGCATTTTGCAGGAAAAAAATGTCTTTCCCTGTCACCATCTTATTGCAAAGCTAACCTGAAGGAATGTAGAGCCTTCCCTTGTCAGTGGGGTTCCAGGTGCTGGCTAAAGTTCAGGACAACTGTAAAGATGGATTGAACCAAGTTACTTTTTCCCACCTCCCAAGAGCCTCCTTTTGTCCCTTAGCCAACCCAGCTAAGGGACAAAAGGAAAAGAGTTCTCTGCTGAAGGAAAGTACTGTCTCCAGGGTAAGGGAGGATTCCTCACGTCATTCCTACAGATGATGAGAGGATATTTAGAGTCTGTGTATAATTTTCTGCACAGGAGCCTAGACATAGCAGTTGGAGAGCTGAAGAAGATGATACACAGTTGGAAGTATTAGTTTCAGGTGTCAGCAAACTTAACTCCTTCCAGGAGAATCATAGCCTAGGTGACTCCCAAAGTGAGAATGTGTGTGGAGAATCATTCACAGGTCCATCAGAAGAGGAGAGATGAGATTCTACTATAGAAGCACCCAAGAGGAGTAGAGAGGAATGACCGAAGACGAGAATCATTATTGGAGGAGCTTACCAGTGAGAGGAGAAGTAAGGAGAGGAGCATATAGAAACTGTGGGGAGCATATTTAAAGCAATTTAACCAGTTAGCAAACATGCTGACCAGTCAAATCACAGCAGGATATTCAGCGGCATTAAACAATTTAGTGCCACTGAATATCTCCTTCTACTGGGTTTAAAAACCCTGCTGCTAGCGCTGGGGCATTCTGGGGGTAGAGCGGGGGCTAACTGGTTAACGTAAACAGTTTAAAGATAGGTAAAATAAAGGCTGTCCTAACTTCAGCCGGTTTAGTTCACCAGGCAGAGGGCTGAAAGTCGCCGCTACCCAGTTAGTTTAAACTCTAACCAGGCACACTGAATATTCAATGCTGGTGGCCAGCTACGACCCCAACATTGAATGTCCAGGTCTAATTTAAAGCAGCAACAGCCAGCAGTTTTACCTGGGCTGATCACCACCCCTGAATATTTCTCCCTGTGCCTTTTTGTTTTGAATATTTTTCCATTTTTGTCTTCAGTGTTGTGTCTCTGAAGTAACAGATGAACTGTTCATTCATTTATTTAACATTACACAGTAAATTATGGACCAGAGTTTCAGTAGTGGTGGCGAATAGCTTAATTTAAACTCTAGCACCAGAGTTTAAATCAATACATATATTCGTCGCCACTATACAGGTGAACTGTCCAATAAACCACAAAAAGGGAGATAATCAAACATACCACACAAAATCCCTTAAAAAACCCCTTCAAACAAAATCTTTAAATTTGTTATTTTTGTTGGACCATTTGCCCTGAGGGAAACCCCTCCAAAGAATCCAAAATACAACGGGAATTAGCCCCTCTAATTCCTGTTGTGTTTTGGATTTTTTGGAGGGGCTTGTGTAGGGCATTTCCCTTGTTCTGGTTTAGGAACGATTTTGAACTGTGCAGTGGCTCGTAAAAACAAATAAAAGGAATATTTGCTTCAAGAGGGGTTTCCCTCAAGGCAAATGGACCCTTTATAAAATGGTCATTTACACGTGACTGCAATTTATAAGTGTATATGGACAATTATACTGTACATGTGTAAAATGTAAGGCCCAAAATAACCCCACAGTCAGTGGCACTGAATATACAGTATGGGGTCATTCTAAACTGCGTTTAGTGGGTCTGGATGTCCAATCCAGCCCTGTACATCCGGGGTCAGCCACTTAGACAGAGGACATATTCCACCTTGGAAGTGGAATAAGTCCTTCTGGAAGTCGGGGGATGCAGGAGGCGGGGGGCGGCAAAGAGGTGAGTGCAGGGGGATCCCCATAGCCTGACCCTGGCCATGGGAGGATGGATCGGGGGTTGGGCTGTGGGGAAAGAGGCATGTTGATTACAGCCGTGGAGCATGGCCCCTGAACAGAGCTGTGGTGGAAGCTTTGAATTTCTGGACCAGAATTTCGGGGAAAAGAATCGGGACCTGGTAGGGCTTGCACTTTTGGTTCAGAAGAAAGGGACGAATGATTGAGCTTAAAAGGACTTGACATTTTGGATAAGGGGGGCAGAGATGAGTGACGAATCGGGGCCTTGAGGGCTTGCAATTTTAAATTTAGAGTTTATTTATTTATTTATTACAATCTTTTATATACCGCGCTATTTGGTATCAGCGCGGTTCACATACAACAACATCAACAGAATAACAGGCTATTCCGTGTTTACAGCAAATTGGTATATAAACTTGGGTAACATAAGGTTAACTTATTACAAACATGATTATATAAAAGGTACCACGACAACACAAAAGTCCTAGTAATCTTACTGAGAAAGTGGGAGAGGCTATTTGAAGATAAGGCATGTCTCTTATTTGGGGGGGCTTTTGCTGGGGGTAATGTTTGGTGGGTAATATATGAGGAAAAGGTGGTATTTAAGTGCTTTCCTAAATTGGGTTAAGTCGGTAATGGCACGAACGCTTGGTGGTAAGGCGTTCCAGCATCTTGGGGCGTAGAATATAAAAGATCTGCTTGCCGTTATCTGGGTGCATTTTGTTACAGCCTTAGGAAGTGTTAGTGTGTTTAGAGCCGTCGGTCTTCTGGATCTAGTCGATGGAGTTACATGGATGAGATTTGAGAGTGAGGAGGATGAAAGTCCGTGGATGGCCTTAAAGGTCAGCAGTATGGTCTTGTAAGTGAGCCTACCATGAGGGTTGGGACATATAGGAACTGTAGAGGTATGGGCATAAACTACACAGGCCACTGCACATGGCAGCAAGAAAATGGAAGACAGCTGAAGAAAATGGAATCTGGATCAGCTTGCCACACTGAGACATGAGAATGCCAACACACTGCACATAGGTCTCTTTTACCTCAGAGTGAGACACTGCATGGCAGAAAACAAACATCTCTAGAATTTGTTGTCAGGGGCCCACATCCATAAACAAGCTCACCATAAATTTCAGAGCAGTCCGGACCTGGCCAGAAGAAGGTCTCATGCAAATACCTGGTATACAGAGGAACTCTCTGATTTTCTTCTTCTAACCCTGTGACGCAGGCCTGGTCCAGTCACTTGGCGACATACTAGCAATCAGCTGATTGCACGGCAGAAAGAAAGATATTTCAAGGGACTGTGAATAATAGATGGGACTTTTTGCCACCCTTGCCTGAGATGCATGCCCAAGAACTACGCATGCAACATCTACCTCTAGGCTCCTTTTCTATGTCTCTGATTTCAACCTCCTCTGCATATATGTTTTACCTCTTATCCGGACTTGCAAGAGGAAAACAGTATTCAGCTGCCAAGTGGATACCACAGAGTAGCTAGTTAGGAGAGCCTTTTGCTCCCATAAGAGCACAGGAACCGCTTAAACTGTCCAGTTAGTGGCTGACTGACTCTCGCTGCTAACTGGATAGCGGTTGTCACTGCCCCTGCTATGCCCACAGACTGCCACGGTTTTAAACGGACATTTTTTGGTGGTCTGTGGGAATATTCAGTGGCACAAACCAGTTAATGCTGCTGAATATCCGGTTTTAAATAGAGCGGTGGTGGCATTCAATATCCGGGTTAAGTGTTTAGGGCTAGATGCTGTAATCATGCTAGCCACCTCTGCTGAACATCGGGTCCATGGAAAATAACTTTGAGTTGCTTAAGAGAAGCAGTTTATCAAGTGAAATAAATATTGATAGGATGTTAAGGATGCATTATATATGTTGTTGCTATAAACCTTTTGCTAGGTTCAGGTAGCCAATTTTTTAGATTTCGAAAGCACGTCTATACAGCAGTACCTGCATGTATTCACTGTATAATCTCATCTCTAGCCAGAATTAAGGATATGATTTTATTTCATTCCATTTTGAAAATTCATTTTGTTTCATTAAAAAGCACTAGTAATTAACCTCCCGAGCTCCCTCCTCCTCCCTCAAAAAATGCATTACTGAAAATTAAGAAAAGAAAAGAGGAAAGAGATCTAAGTCGCATCTTCAATGAAGTGTGTTAATGGAAGATCTTTTTGTGTAGCTGTGGTCTCTCTCCACTCCTACTGAAAATTAAATCAAAGTTCACCGCAGTCTTTTACACATAATTCTTCAGCTTACCCACAATCATAGAGATGTCTGACATTGGCACCGTTTTCCTGCAATACAGCACCTGCGCAACAGCAGTAAATGCCGATCACTCCTGCCCCGCGAAGACCCTATGATTTCAGGTAAAGCTATGGGGGGATGAGGAGAAGATCTTTGAGAAGTAGGTTTTAGCTGGGTGGGGGGGGGGGGGGGGTGCCTGGGCTGGCTGCCAGTGCTTTTATGTAAGCCCAGTGAAACAAGAAAAGATAATGGAATGGAATATAAACCCTCTGAACATAACAGAACGGCTCCCAAATGAAAAAAACCCTCCTTGTACACATCTATCCAGAATATGAGACAATCAGCTATTATTTTAATCACACCACCTAACGTCTATAGTGTACTCTGCTGAATAGAAATGCAAAGGCCATCAACATTGTCATGCCCGCTTAGAAGAAAGGAGGACATGGAAGCTAACCACTGCAGGAAGAACAGACAGCTTATATTAGAATTTGAGACTGCATAAAACGCAGTGTCTTAGAATCTCTGAGTGGGTGGAAATGATTCTGATGTGTTGGATCATGACCCCTGGCGTTATTTAGTCGTACATCTCTTTACATTTAAGAGCTAGCACAAAACTTTATCAGAAATACCCTTAAGATGACTTAGCCTTGCGTGACGTGAGTTCTTTCAGTAAGTGGTGGTTTTTTTGTCTGTAAACGTGCAGATGTCTGTTCCTAACCTCCTATTTAGGCTACAAGCATCTGCAGCCCACGCTTGTTATCACCTGAGCCAATCCACCAACCATTACAAGAAGGGGAAAAAAAAAACCCAGCTAGAAAAGAAATGAGAAATGGTAAGCACTCACGAGCCATTACAAATAATTACTCCTATACTTCCTCTGTGGTACATTCACTGATGGAGATTTTGATGAACGCATCACACACCAACGTGTCGATTCCAAAAGGTAAATGAACAAAGTGGTTGTGCTGGCAAGAATGGGGGCAGTTCCGAGTGCCTCCCCCTCAGGCTGCAAAGGATGTGGGCGTTTTGCTGCACATACTTTGTAGCTAATTTTCAAAGGGAAAGGACTTGTCTAGTTTCTGTTTGAAAATGAAGGAATGTGAAAGATGTCTGCTGAAGGCACCCACCTACTTCTCACTGGCTGTTTGTACAGGGCAACCAAGGAGGGTAAAATAGTGCCGCATGTTTGAAAATGCTAAGTACGCTTTCTCTTTTACATTCCCAATTTAAGAATCCTGCAACTCCCCCCCCCCCGCCCCCGCCCACAAATGCTTTTTTTTAAGCCAGTTGAAAGAACGCAAGCCCCTGTATACTTAAAGCATGGCAGAGGAGGGCAATTTTCAGGCAGGCCAGCTCTTCCAGGCACCTGGCCAAAGATTGCTTTCAGTGGATTCCATGAAAATTTGGCTTTTCTTTTCTGACGGGACTGTGAGATCCAAAGCCTGCAGAAGAGCTAGAGAGGTAGTAACTCAGTACCTGAGCTCATTTTTACCTTCTACATCCTAACAATACAGCTAAGGTGCTACTGCAGGTAAACAGTGCTGTGCCGATACCTCATGTTGTGGGAACTACATGTGGACGTTTCAGACGCCATTGCATGGTAGACTTACCTACGTTTTGAAGAGAGCATCTGGATCAGGGGTTCCAATGCAGTCCTCAAGGTCTGCAAACAGACCATCAGGATAGCCCTCATGAATATGCATGAGATAGATATGGATGCAATTGAAAAAGTGCATATGCAGATCTATCTCAATTGCATGCAAATCTATTTTGTGCATATTCATTAGAGCTATCCTGACAATCTGGTCGGTTTATGGCCCTTGAGGACAGAACTTGTACACCCCTGCTATGGATGCTGGAGTTAGCCACACTTTAGCTTAAGGGAGAGATTTTCTCAGAGTCCATGAATTGTGCAAGATCAGGTGAGTCACAGTTGATTTCTCTGCCTTACAAGATCAGTTAGATAGTTCAAAATGTAAACAAGAAAAACTGTTTAAATTTACCTGAGAAGGGAATGCAGATCCCCAGGAGCAACCCCAGCAGCAATAAAAGGGAACATTTAACATCAGAGCCAAGGCAGCCCAATGGAGAGGAAGTCCCACCCTGCAAATCTCCTAAAGGAATAGGAGCAGAAGGCTAAATGTTTACACTCCAACAATTAAAGCAAGCCAGAGAAAAAAGAGTTTCTACCACCCACATCCCCCATCCCCACCAGGATGGCTGAACATAGGAAGAAGCCCCCTCGAATTCTGGGCCAAGAAGACCCTTGACATCAGAGGAGCAAGAAGACCGTCCCACCTGGAGAGGACACTGACATCGGTGACTATATATGGAAACTCAAAGAAGATTGGGATGAATGACAGGCACCTGTGACTCACCATTCTTCTTGCTGTTTGGTAAGGAAGCCTCTTTGCCTATAGATTTCATGGCAAATCTATCCAAAAAACAGGATGCAGAATATTTGGATGAGTGATATGATATTGTTGCGGCAAAAGAGTCAGGAAAGGACACCCGGAGTCTCGTGGGAATGCAAGCCAAGGTTTATTTTGTGCTAGCACAGACCCAGCGGAATCATTTCCAAAAGCTCTGAGCCTTGAGTCAGGGGTTGTACAGTCCTTATATACTCAGTTCATACCATCAGTTCATGCCTATGTTCAGGTTTCTGACTGGTGCTCCCTTGGGTGCCTGCCCAATCATTTTCCCTTAGGTAAGGGGATATCCCTTCCCCCTACAGCACCAGAATCGAAGCCAGAAACCTAACAAAGAGAACAAAGAAGAGAAAGGGTGAGGGGCAGCCCCTCCTGTGGGCTACAGGTGGCACAAATGGCCTTGGATTATAGCACAACCCTTCTCTGGCCATTTGTCTATGCAATTTGTTGCATGGGGCGTATTTACTAGCCAGGGGCTGAATTTCTTTCAACCTGAGGTGACTGCCACATTCCCTCCTTTGATTCTTCCACCCGAGGAAGCGGGTGGAATCAAATCATCTTAGATAGGACAGGCCCCCCCTCCTGTGGAAGGGCACATAATTCCACATGGCCATGACATGAGCAGCCGTCTTCCATTCTACTGCCGCGTCGACTGAGTGGAAAGTACGGATGCAAATTGGTAGGAGGCAGGGTAAAAGCATACAACCTACAAAAATCAATAGTACCAGGAATATAAGTATTTTCAGACTCTCCATTCCAGAGAATGCAGACCCGAACCATCCATCCAGGCTAATCCCATTCCAAGTCTGGACAGGTACATGCGCTGTCTTCCGCATCTGGTCAGCGATCTCCTCAATTACCTGGCCATGATCATCAATCTGTAGACAGCAATTTGTCAAATTAAATTTTCCACATACTCCTCCTTCTGTGGCCAACAGATAATCCAAGGCCAGGCGATTCTGGTAGACCGCTGCCCGCATTTGGGTGTTCTGTTTCGCTAAAAGGGTTAGTGCTTTGCTGGTTTCATTAGTAATAATCTCTACAACAGCTTGCAAGTGGATAATATGATTCAGCATATAAATGGGAGTGCGGTAGCCATAGGTTCCATCCTCGGCCCATGTGGCAGGGCCATAATACTGTATGATACGTTCAGGTGGCCATTCATTATCCTTCCAGTTACCTATGCGTAGGGAGTTGGTGCTCCTGGGGGAGCACCTATTGCGGGCCTCATAAACAGGGATACCGAATGTTTCTCCCTGAGGGATAGGAATGAGGAAGAAGGAGGGTCGGATCGTGCCGAGTACACATGCCCCAGCCCACGTTCTGGGCAGTGGGGCATATGCCCGGGGCCCGCAAATCCAGTAGAGGCCCGGAGGGGCCTCCCATGTGCTGGTAGCTGTTAGGTTGGCCCAGACGCCAGCCAGGTGAGAAAAATTTGCGAACGGATTCTGTGGTGTGGATAAGTTAGTACCCGACAACCAGGTGGTTCGTTTTGTGGTGGCGTTATAGGACTGCTGCCCTAGGGAGGCCAGCTCTCCCACCTGGGTAGTAAACTGAGGTCCTTCTCAGGCAATACAAGTATGGCCTACAATGGAGGTCTTCAATACCCACTCACTAGTCGTACGGTTTAGTGTTGACTGATTGTAGGGGGTTGAGTAGTTCAACTCCAGGGCTTCCCATGGCCACTGGTCACCCATGTTTGTCCTGCCACAGAAGAAACAATTGGATACATTAAGAGTTGTGGCCACTGTCTCGGCCAATTCGATGAAAAGGTTCCGCGTGGCGGTGGGTACCTCTATTTGGGTCCTTAGTTCCTCATAGAAGGAGTGGAAGACCAAGGCCGCCTGGGAGGTGTGGGACTTTGTGACTAGGCAGATATGTATAAGGGTGCCAGGGTCGGTACCCTGACCCTCTATCTGGATGCCAAAGGTGGATCTGTTGGCCCAGGCGCTGGGGTTCATAAGGGTCAGATTGAGGGGGTTACAGGTACCTGTCTGACAGTTGGACATGGCAGGTAACCTGGTCAGAACTGCCTTGCGGGAATCCCGGATGTGCCCTGTCGGTGCTTTGGGCCAGGATACATAATAAACACAGCTCCAGGTGGGACAAAAATTATGATCACAGGCTCCCGGTCCTGTACAAGACGGGGCCCTCTGTGCTACGGCTAGACACATATATTTGTCATTGTGTGTGTATGTGCACTCCCAACTAATAGAGCCGCACCCTGCCCTGGGCCACTTGTTGGCATTTATGGCAGCGAAGGCATCAAAGAAAAGGGAGGTCGGGATAGTAGGGGAGGATATCTTAGTGGAGTTCAGAAGATGGCCATCAGCTGAGAGTGTACGAGCCTCGATAACCTGGTAGGTGGGGCTAGACAGGGGGCCATAGCATGTTGCATTTTTCCCTGGTACGTTGCAAATGGTTAAGTCTGTGCCGTTGTGATGGCACCGGGTAGTATTTCGGGAGTTACAGGCATAATGGGAATGGTACACAAGGGTCTGGGTGACTTTCTGGCCAATTTTAGTTACCTTTAAACAAGGGGCACAGGAAGGCAGGACTGTAATGGAAGAACCCAGGGCTACTGCAAGGACAATAAACACACATATGTTAAACATTTTCAGCTACAGTGATCTGAACTGCCATTAAGGTTTAAAACAGTAAGTCCTTCTCCTTCTTTCCACAGCTTCCGCCGTACGTAGACCTGTCAGTTTCCAGTAGTGACAGGAGTAGGGCTGGAGGTTCCAACGGGGTAGATCCGGTGCCGGCGCAAGGTGAGACATAAAGGAAACCCAGGATGTTCTTCAGAGGTCCAAGGATCGGTTTCCTCGTCCACTGCTGGTTTCAGTCTACTGTGATGTATCCATGGAGCGAGTTCTGCCATCTTTACTGCGGTGGGTGTTGAGAGTAGGACAATGTAGAGCCCCCTACACTGGGGGGCAAGAGGGTCCTTTTTCCACTCCTTAACCCACACCCGGGTACCAGGCAAGAATGGGTGCAGGGGTTCGGTTAGCGAGACAGGCAAGCGGTCCTGAACCCAAGTGTGGAGACTCTGCAAAACAGAACTTAAAGCTAACAGTTCCTGCCTAGTAATTTCCGACCCAATCTGGCCCATGTCCCCCTTTATACGCTGGACAATGGGGGGTGGCCTCCCATACAAGATTTCAAATGGGGATACCCCTAGTGCTTTGGTTGGGGAGGAGCGTATCCTGAGGAGTGCTATGGGTAGAACTTGGAGCCACTTCAGACGAGATTCCTGGCAGAGCTTTGAGAGCTGGGCATTCAATGTACATTTCATGTGCTCCACCTTTCCTGAACTTTGGGGGCGGTAGGCTGCATGCAACTTCCAGTTAATCTGTAGGGCATGGGCCAGCTGCTGGGTAACCTGAGACACAAAAGATGGGCCGTTATCTGAGCCCATGACAAGTGGCATACCAAACCGGGGAATAATTTCATGAAGGAGGGCCTTGATGACTTCCCTTGCTTTTTCAGTTCTAGTGGGAAATGCCTCCACCCACCCTGAAAAGGTACAGACCAGAACTAACAAATAATGGTGGCTGTTTGCCCGAGGCATCTCAGTGAAGTCTACTTGAATGTTTTCCATTGGAGCTGTACCTACGGACTGAGTTCCTGAAGGGGGCAGGGGACCCTGTTGTGAATTGTTCTTTGCACAGGTCAGGCACCGCTGGGTTACTGAAGTGGCCAAGGGCCCAAGCATGGAGATGTAAAAATGGGCCTTAAAGCCTTTTCCATGGCGGTTTTTCCAAAATGGATAGCCTGATGGAAGGCTTTAACAAAAGCGGGGCCCAAGGATTCGGGGATAACAGTGGGGCCAGGCGGGGGGGTCTCTCCTCCCATACGGGGGTAGGATTATCCAGCCTTGGTCATTCAGAACTCCCCCTTCCTTACAGCAAAAGTAATCCAACTCATCCGGGGCATAGTGGGGCACCCAGTGGCTAAGAGGCACTGGAAACAAAGGGGCCTGAACAGGGCAATAATCCCTCAGTGAGACTTCAGAGAGGGCAGCTCTCCGGGCAGTGGCGTCAGCCATCTGGTTTCCCTTGGCAACCTCCCCTCCCGCTCTCTTGTGGCCCCGACAGTGCATTACAGCAACTTGCTTTGGGGCCCAAACGGCATCTAACAGGGTCAGGATCTCACGACCATACTTTATGGGCTTCCCTATCGAAGTTATTAACCCTCGCTCTTTCTAAAGGGCCCCATGGGCATGCAAGGTAGTGAAGGCATATTTGGAGTCAGTGTACACATTTATCCGCAGACCCTCCCCTAATAGTAAGGCTCTAGTAAGGGCCAATAGTTCGGCCTTCTAGACCGAAGTTCCCGGGGCAAGGGCTGAGGACTCTATTACAGCACATAGGGTCACCAGCGCATACCCTGCACGCCGTTGACCATTGGCTATAAAGCTGCTCCCATCCACAAAATAGGGTACATCTAGGGTCTTGAGAGGAAGGTCCATCAAGTCCAGGCGGCTGGAGAACACAGTATCCATAACTTCCAGGAGCAGCAGGTGGCCGGATTCAGGGTCTGGCTGGAGAGTAGCTCAAGTCGTGGATTTTCATACAACATACTCTGCTACTTGAGCATCTGAGAGTTAGTGAACCAGTAGTTTCCCTTGTGTTCCATGAGGGTCAGGACGGAGAATGGAACTGTGACCTGTAGGTTCTGGCCCGGAGTTAATTTGTCTGCCTCCTCTACCAGGAGTACCGTGACTGCAATTGCCCGCAAACACGGGGGCCATCCTTTGGCAAATGTGTCCAGTTGTTTAGACAAATAGGTGACAGGGCGCTGCCAGGAACCAAGGGCCTGAGTTAGGACTCCCAGGGCGGTGCCTCCGACCTCATGGACAAAGAGGTGGAATGATTTCTGTACATTTGGGAGTCCTAAGGCTGGTGATGACATCAGAGCCCTCTTCAGGGCCTTGAAGGCCGTATCTTATTCAGCCCCCCACTCCATGGGGGCCATTTCTGCTCCTTTTTTGGCCTCGTAGAGGGGTTTCGCCATCAGTGCAAAGTTTGGAATCTAGATGCGACAATAACCTGAGGCCCCTAGAAAGGCCCTCATCTCCTTCCTGGTCCGGGGGATGGGTATGCGGCACACTGCCTCCTTTCTTTCGGGACCTAGTCGGCAGATCCTGGTGGACAGGTGGAATCCCAGGTACTTGACCTCCGTTTGGCACAACTGCGCCTTGCCTCTGGAGACCCCGTATCCTACCTGCTGCAGGAGGTAAAGCAGATAATTGGTGGCTCGCATGCACTCCTCCCGGGAGTCTGCAGCAACTAGTAGGTCATCAATGTACTGTGGTAGGATCCTTCTGCCAGGAGTGACAGGGTAATTTGCTAGGTCTTGACTGAGAGCTGCACTGAAGAACGTGGGCGAGTTCTTGAAGCCCTGAGGTAATCGGGTCCAGGTAAGTTGGCCGCGTGTTCCGGTGATGGGGTCCTCCCATTCAAAGGCAAACAGAGGTTGGCTGGCTGCCGCGAGGCGTACGCAGAAGAAGGCATCTTTTAAGTCCAATACTGTAAAGTGGGTGGCCTCGGCAGGGATCAGTCCCAGGAGAGTGTAGGGGTTTGGGACTACAGGGTGTATAGCAACGACTGTATCATTTACCCCTTCTCAGGTCTTGGACCGGACGATAATCCCTCGTTACGGGCTTTTTGTCAGGGAGGAGGGGTGTATTCCATGGTGATTGACATTTTCGCAGTAGTCCATACTTAAGTCGTTTTCTCAAATGCTGGTGGATTCCCTATACTGCAGGCCGCGGTAGAGGGTATTGTTTCACATGTACCGGTACCGCCCCTGGCTTGAGGGTGACAATAATTTGGGGGGCATTCTTCACCAGACCGGGTGGATTTTCTTCCGCCCATACTTTGGGTGGGGCTCGGATACCGGGTGGGACACTGGGGTCTGGGGAGGTACTGTAGAGTCGCCACTCCTGTTCACGGGGGACGGACAGAGCCAGTATGCCGGTGGGCTTTCTTTTCAGTGTCATTTCCATGTGTCCCCCTTCAGCAAAGGATATCTGTGCTTGAAGTTTAGTAAGCAAGTCATGGCCCAGGAGGGGGACAGGACATTCCGGCATGTACAGAAATTGGTGGGATATCCTCTGTTCTACTAGTTCACAGGTACGGGTTTGCAGGAAGGATCTGGTGGCCCGAGCACCGGTGGCCCCCACAATAGTGAATGCATGGGAAGACAGGGGGACCACGGGCCTTGCCACCACAGAATGTTCGGCCCCCATGTCCACCATAAAGTCCATAGGTTGGTCCCCAATTTTCAAACTGACCATAGGCTCCTGGGGACCTAGCAGAAACTTGGAGCCCGGTCTGGCCTAGTAGTCGTCTGTGTAGTATTCTTCTACCTCGGCCAGGCCCTCAAATGCCATATCTTCCCTCCACTGGTTTTGATGTTGAGATTCAGTGCCATTCTGTGCCCCCTTCTCCCTGATGCAAGAGCTCCTCGCCCTCCATTCCGTAGGGCCCTGCGGTTCAGGCATTCATTCTTCCAATATCCTTCTTCCTTGCAATAGGCGCACTGATTTGCACCTAAGAGGGGTTGTGTAGCAGGAAAACGAGGAAAATGATCCCTACCTCTTCCCTTCATCCTTCCAGCAGGAGGCCATCCCCGGCAATGCTCAACGAGAGCGGCGGCAAGGAAGTCAGTCTCTTTCTTCATCTTCCGATCACTCTCCCTCCTCTGTTCCTGGTCCCGATTCACAAATACCTTCTGCGCAACTTCCATTAACTGTGTAGTGTTCATGCCCGCGAATCCTTCCAGCTTCTGTAGCTTCCACCTGATATCCCCCTGGGACTGTCCCACGAAAGCGGCATTTACCATTTGTTGGTTCTCGGAGGCCGCTGGATCGTATGGAGTATAGAGACGATATGCTTCTGACAGGTGCTCATAGAAAGCGGTGGGGCTCTCATCGGGTTGCTGCAAAACCTCAGAAACCTTTCCGATGTTCATAGCTTTTTGTCCTCCTTTCTTCAGGCCCTCCATAAGGGCCTGGTGAAAATGGGCCAGTGAGGCTATGCCAATTGCATCATTCGGGTCCCAATGAGGGTCTTCACCAGGGAAATCCTGGGCTGCGGCTTGCTGCACATTGAGGGTCCTCTCAAAGCGAGAGAATAAGGGGAGGGTCCTACATTCCTTTCCCAAAATTATTGGCTCTATAAGTGAGTTATAAGTGAGTTGGAGCAAATTCTAATTTGAAGAAGCTCTCCATGACTGTAAAACCTTTCTGACAAAGTTGATGGCCAGAGAAGTTAGCCTACAGTAGATATGCATATATTGTCAAAGTGATAAAGTGTTGATACTGAAAAATGATTAAAGAAAGTAATGTGGTGTGCATTTGGTTTTGTTGCTAAATGTAAAAGTGTTTAAATGTTTAAGAAGTTGTTTAATATTAAGGGAAACATTAAAGAACCTGGGTAAGAATGTAGACAAGAAAAATTATATTTAATATACCAGGGGAGGGATTGCAGATCCCCAGGAGCAATCCCAGACTGTAAGGGGAGCTAAACAGCAATCCCAGTAATAAAAAATGGGAAAAGGTAGCAGCAGAGCCAGGACAGCCCAGTGAAGAGGAAGTCCAAATCTGTAGAGCACCTAAAGGAACAGGAGCAGGAGATTAAAGGTTCCCACTCCAGAACTACCTCCTCCCCCTCCCTGAAGGCTGAACACAGGACATCCTGGGACAGGAAAAGCCTTGATATTAGAGGAAGAAGACAACTCTTTCACCAGGAGAGGAACAGAAAGATCAGGATGAGTGACGGACACATATGACTCAGCCTGCCATAGAGAAATACAGAGAGAAGGTGCTGAAGAAGAAGAAGCTCCAAAGGCCCATGTGTTGTGAAAACAGAAACCCATGGAATTGGGAGGAGCTGAGCTGAAGCAAGATAAGGAGCCCCTCCCCCTCCTTCCCTCTTAGAGAGGAAAGAGAAAAGCCCCGATAGAAGATAGAAAAGTAAGTGAGAGAGCCAGAAAGCAGGAAAAAGGTGGGAGTGAGGGAAGAAAGTTTAACCCAGCAGAAGGAAGGCATTCAAGCCAGAGAAAATAACAGCCAAATTGCAGCCTCAGTGAAAAAGCGGATCCAAAGAAAAGGGTAGACAGAGTGCCTAAGAGAAACCAAAGATGAAACAAATGACTTGAAGGTAAGCACTGGGCATAGTGCTGACAGAAGAAGAAGTAGAATAAACAGAGACCTGGCACAGCACAGTCTGGGAGTCCAGCTTGTGAAGAAAGAGACAAGCTGTGGAAGGATCCCAGTGAAGAACTGTTACAAGAAGCTGAACCCAGCAGTGAAGGGAAACTGAGAGAAGACAGAGCTTAGAGGCCAGCCTCTGTAGGAGATAATGATCAGTTAAAATCAAATCAAATCAAATCAAATGAAATGTGAGTAGTAACGGATCTTTCATTTAGATACGGTAGAGCCAAATAAATGGAGGTTCAATTCTTTTGGGATCGTAAGACTGTTTGCATAGTTTTCTTTGTGTTTTAGGATTATCTGTCTGTTTATTGTGCGTTTGAATGGTGGTTAAGTAGTGATTTTGGTTTTAGTTATAATTGCGCTTTCACAGATATGTTCCCTGTTGTTACTGTTTTGAATGGTACAGTTTGTAGTGTAGATCGCATTGCGCCG
Organism: Ichthyophis bannanicus; assembly: GCA_033557465.1. NCBI lineage: Eukaryota > Metazoa > Chordata > Amphibia > Gymnophiona > Ichthyophiidae > Ichthyophis > Ichthyophis bannanicus. Next base: position 166,313,425 of record CM066032.1, on the reverse strand, counting down.
GCGTAGCAATTTCTTTGCCGGGTTTAAAAGCCTGTTAATATGGGCTGTTAAATTTGTCCATTTTGAGTGTTGACCGCGGTAAATGGCATTTTGAATCTTATTATACCCGATGAAGTGAGTAATTGGTGTTATAAATATGGTACGCTGACTTTTGTATTGGCTGGGTTAAGTGGATTTCTTTGTTTTTGGGATGTCTGGATTGGTTGGGGTTGTTATCTCATGTTACCTTTTTTGTTATTGTTGGGGAATATTAGAAGGAATCTTTTTTGGTTAGTAATGTTATTCTTGATTTTTTCTGTTAGGTAAATCCCCAGTAAGTGGCTTTGGTTCTTCAATGTGGGATATTTGGCTATGCCCTGAAGAAACTCCTGTGGGAGTGCAAAGCTGATGGTGGCAAATTTGTCATCGGTGGTGGTGTTATAGCCTAGTTGAAGATATGCTATGATTCTATGAAGATATATCCTGTTGCCACTCTAAATTCTTCACAGAAGTAGATTTACCTGTTTGGAGTTCCTTTCATTTTTGGATTTTTGTTTAAAAATTTTTCCTCGAATATTTTTGAGTGTGTCCTTCTATTTTGTGGATTTCATATAGCAACACTCTTTACAATTGGGTTTTTTCTTAGTGGACAGGAGCAGCATCAGAAGTGTCAAGAAAGGTAGCAGTTGTGGGGAATCCATTGAAGTTGTGGTGAGCTGCAGAGACTCTTAAGAGCCCTACCACTCAGAAGGACAGTGGCTGCAACTTTGTAAGTCTACTGTCTGTTAGGGGCAAAAGTAACAGAGATTCTAGTTCAAAAGAGCCCTCTAATTCTGTTTTATTTTTAGCTTATCCAGAGCACAGCTCAGAGGCAGTGCACATACTGAGTTCAGGTCTATTCTTTAATCGGGGCCTTATTGTCCAAATCAATCTAACCAGTCAACTTATCTTCAGTTATCCAATCACTTATGCAGTAGTCCACGCGACAATTCAGGTTCTTCTCACACCCTTAGCTCTGCTTGAAGAGTTTCATTCTGTCCTGAAGAGTTTCATCCAAGCCTATGAATTTCATTTGGTCTGACTATGGTTTCACCCCAACAAGGGGTTTCTTCAGGGAATCGTGATCAGGCACTTTACTGCTGAAAAACATCTGCTTTTAGTGCATCTGGACTATAAAATGATGGGTAGAAAAGCAATGATGGAAGCAGCTGTTCTGGTCTCACATATGGGGTGACCGAGACGTAATAGCATCTTTTAAACTTTCCTCCCACAATCTAAAAAATGTTTTTGTTGTGTTTTAAGCACTACATTGACTAAAAGAGAAATCTATCACCATTTTTCTCCTCTGCTATCACTGAGAATATGATTCTGAAAAAGCTAACAAAGAGCCAAGAGTGTTTTGTTTAAGAGGTATTGAAGATTTCATTTATTTAAGGTTTCATAAAAGTACTATAGTTGTTGAGAAATATTTTCGACAAAATTACAATAAAAGAAGGACATGGAAGGTAATACAGCAATGTGGGTTGATTGAGCCACACAAAAGGACCACGAAATAAAATGAGTGTGCATATGTTAAATGTTTGTTTAAGCTGTCACTATTCATTGAGCTGTTCCTGAAGTGTTTAGTCTTAGATTTTTGTATATACTGTACTTATTTCATAATTTCTTTTATGCCTTCACCTTGACGTTCTCACTGAGATCTATATGTGTAGTGGCAGTCTTAAAAAAACAAACAAAGCTACATTAACAGCCTTTACTACATCTTCCGGTAACAAATTCCAGAATTTGATTACACGTTGAGTGAAAAAATATTTTCTTTTATTAGTCTTAAATAGTTTACCCTGTAGCTTCATTGCATGTCCCCTAATCTTTCTATATTCTGATAACGTAAACAATCGATCTACGTTTACCTGTTGCACTCCGTTCATTAATTTATAGACTTCTATCATATCTCCCCTCAGCCGTCTCTTTTCCAGGTTAAAGAGCCCTAACCTTTTTAGCCTTTCTTCATAGGAGTATCCTTCCATCCCCTTTACCATTTTGGTGGCTCTTCTCTGAACCTTTTCTAAAATCGCTATATCCTTTTTAAGATACGGCGACCAGAATTGCACACAATATTCAAGGTGCGGTCTCACCATGGAACGATATAGAGGCATTATAATATCCTTTGTTTTATTTTCCATTCCTTTCCTTATGATACCTAGCATTCTATTTGCTCTCTTGGCTGCCGCTGCACACTGGGCCGAGGGTTTTAACATGTTATCCACAATGATGCCTAAATCGTTTTCCTGGGTGGTGGTTCCTAATGTGGAACCTTGCATCGTGTAACCATAGTTTGGTATGTTCTTCCCTAGGTGCATAACTTTGCACTTGTCCACATTAAATTTCATCTGCCATTTTGATGCTCAGTCTTCCAATTGATCAGGATCCTCTTGCAATTTTCCACAATCCTCTTGGGTTTTAACAGCTTTAAATAGTTTTGTGTCATCTGCAAATTTGATAACCTCGCTCGTTATTCCCTTTTCCAGGTCATTTATGAATATGTCAAAAAGCAGCGGACCCAGCACAGATCCCTGGGGTACACCACTATTCACCTTTCTCCATTGGGAAAATTGGCCAGGGACTGATCATCCTGGAGGACCCAATTCCCTTCTCTCTTACGGCTTGGCTCTTGAAAGGAGATGGCTAATGCATAAGAGCTACTCGCTGGTCTCCACTCTTCTCGGAGCTCAGAGGAGGCCTACCAAGTTAGCATATGTGTGTATCTGGTGCCTCTTTGAGCAATGGTGTGGTGCTCAGCAGTTGGCCCCTGAGGTGACCAAGGTACCATCTCTGTTGGCCTTTCTACAGGATGGCCTGGAGAAGAGCCTTTCCTTTAGCTCCCTGAAAGTTCAGGTGGCAGCTTTGACCTGTTTACAAGGCCCAGTGACTGGTAAGTCTATGGTCTTGCACCCGGAAGGCTCATGCTTTCTCCAGGGGATTTGGTATCTGCATCCTCCCCGTCAGTCTGTGATCCCTTCTTGGAATCTGTGTCTGGTGCTCAGGGCCCTGATGGTGGCACCCTTTGAGCCATTAAAGCACACTACTTTGATGGATCTGACGCTCAGGATGGTCTTCTTGATTGCGATTTGTTTCGCAAGTTGGATTTCCGAGCTGCAGGCTCTGTCTTGCCAAGATCCTTATCTTTCCTTTTCAAAGGAGGCCATCTCCATTCAGCCTGTGCCTTCTTTCTTGCCTATGGTGCTTCTCCCTTTCACGTCTGCCTGCTTTCCTTCTCTAAGGAGCAGTGTCAGGGGATGGATAAGGATCTTTGCCTTGCGGATATCCGGAGGGTGCTTCTCTGGTCCTTGGAGGCTACAAATTCCTTTCATTAGTCCGACCTTCTTTTTGTGCTGTTTACTGGCTCACACAAGGGTGACATGATAGCCAAGTCAACTTTGGGGCACTGGATTAAGGAGGCCATTGCCTTGGCATATCTGTTGCAGAACCAGCTGGTTTCAGAGGATTTGTGCACCCATTCTACCCAAGCACAAACGTCCATTTGTCGGGCAGCAACATGGGCATCACTTTCCACTTTTGTCAAGCATTACTGCTTGGATGTCCACGTATGAGCAAACATAGCCTTTCCATTTATTTCTCAAGATATTGTACACAACATACCTAAATGCAAGGGTGCCAATAATGTTGATCACAACTGTAAAAACAGCTTTTGTTTTCCCTGAACTGCTGTCTGGCCTGTGTCTTAAGAAAACCCCTTGCCATCACACCACAGTAATTGGTGCCTGACAGTTACTGTACAGGCAAGCATCACACGTTCTGGCCCTTGAAGCTTACTGCAGGTACATGTACCACCATTTACTGAGATGGTGGTAGGGGCACCCATGCTGACTGAAACATTGACTATTAGCATGCACTACTGATGCCCATGCTAACTGCAATGTGCAGTCAGTGTCTACTGTCAACCCAACCGCACCCAGACCCCACCCCATCACACAATACATGGTTAAAGTGTGTGTCAGCGCACAGAAATTGTCCCACCTGCATGGTAACAATTACCATTGGTCTGTGGAAGCAGTTAACATGCATTAATTGCATAACACACTTTAGTAAAAGGCCCCCTTAGAATTTAAGTCCTCTGGGGACAGGGAAATACCTGCTTACCCGAATGTAGCTCTTAGCTACTACTGAAAAAGTGTTAATTAAATCCAAATGAATAAATCAAAAAGGAGAGTTGGAGTGTGAGCCTTTTACCCTGAGAACAGGTCTGGGAAGGGATTATCTAAGAGAAAGACACTAAACTGAGGATAAAGCAACTTTAAAATCCCCTGTGTTTACATGGTATTTGCAAAGCCTTCTTTTGGCAGTGTTCCTTGTAAAACAAACTCCCAGTCGTACTTTCTGACAATACTAAACAAGTTGGTTGTTGTACTCATAGAGGTTTACTGCTGTCGCTTGTTGAAGTCATTTCTGTAAACATGCAACTCACTGAGGGGGGTCAAATGACTATGCTTGACTCTAAATGGACTGAATCTTCCAGAGCTTTCTAGAAAAAGCCAAAGGTTTATTCTGTAGTACCAGGGGGCCACTTTATAGCAATGTAGTTTCCCAATGACTTCTCTCTTTTTTTATTTTTTGCAGTTGTCTTTTCCTGCAGGCCTATAGATCTCTTGAGGAATTGTTCTTATTTCTTGTCTACCATCTGCCCTCTCCCTACCAGTATTGCAATAGTTAGATAACTATCATTTTTGAAATTTGTATATATTTCTTGTTGATTCTGGGGTCCTAGCAAGGATGGACGTCCAGAGCCGGCAGAATGGACACTTATTCCACCTTGGAGGTGGAATAAGTCCCCCTAGACGTCAGGGGACAGGAGGCCTGGCTGGGAGCAAAAAGGTGAGGGGTGTAGGAGATTCCTCGCAGCCCAACCCTGGCCATGGGAGGCCAGATTGGGGGTCGGGCTGTGGGGAAAGGCGAAAGTAGTCAGCGGCTGGGGATCATGGCTCCTGAATGGAGCTGTGGTGCCATAGCAACAGGACTCCATGGCACTGCGACTCCATTCAGGAGCGTGACTGAGTTAGCCAGGCAGGGGCCTGTACGTGCAGGCCGATGGGAATCGGGTCCCGGCCTGCATGTACAGGCCTAGATGCGATTCTGATCCCGCAGGGGCTAGATATGCCCCACGGGATCAAAATCGGGTCTATATCTGTGCGTCCAGTTCCGACCAAATGCACAGAGGCCAGGACGTGCAGAATGGAATGTGCCTGTACACTAAGATTTCTCTTGGTTATTTTCTTCAGCAAAGTCATGCTAGCAAACTTTCTTGTCAAAGGTTTTGTAATGTAATTATTTATGTTAACTTATACTGCAATAATTAAGTAAAAACTTTCCTAAGATGACAACATAACATACATAATACTAAAACCAAAAAACATAGATCTAATTAAACAGAATACGAAACAGAACCAACTTATTTATCTTCAGAATGGATATTATCAAGAAAATATGTTTGATTTTGTCTCTTCAGTTTTCCTTGTTACAGAGCCAATTCTTTAAACAACATGCCAAAAAAATATTAGTGAATGACAAAAATAGCCTTTGCAGCTAATTCATTAACTAAGGGGCCCTTTTAGCGAGCAGTAATTGGTCGCTGTGAGCCCTACTGTGTGAGCATGACAGCTATCAACTGCTGAAATGCACATTAAATAGCACTTGCATGCTAATGTGGACAGTGGGAGGGTCAGAGGTGGAGTGTGGGCATGATGAACACATTGCTGGGCGAGTGAAGTTAGCAAGGTACTTAGCACGCGTTCACCTAACAGCACTTCTGTGGGTGCTGTTAGGTGCACCCACAATACTTTTTGCTCATTAAGGTACCCAGTCATGCATTACCTGCTGGGAACATACCAGTCACACCTCAACAGCTAATGCCAAGGCTTTGCAATTAACATGCTTTGGTAATGCTCGTTAACTGTGAAACCTTAGCGGTGTATAGTAAAAGGGCCCCTGAGGGCTTTATTCATTCTGTGTCAATGAGAAAAAATCTTAGTAAATCAGGCTGTTAGGTAATGATATGCACAGCATGCCCATACTAAAGGGGATATGGACCTTTTAGTATGGGCTTACTATGCATGTCAAAATTCCCGTGCTGTTTCAAAGTACAAGAACCAGTTCCTGTGTCTTCCAAAACAGAAGAAACCTCTCTGAGAGGGACAGACTGAACTCCCCATGTAACTTAGGGTCACTTTCCAATACAAAATAGGTCTCTCTGCAACCATCCAAACCGTCTCCCACCCCATTACAAAACAGTGACTGCTCCAACTACCTGTCCTGCTGCTCTCTCAGTCTGCCTCTACAAGAAAAGATCATCATTTGAGGAGTCACTAATTACTCTCTTCCACCATCCGATCTAATCAAAGGGCCCCACCAGTGTCCTGCTGAAAAATAACTTTCTAGCTCCTGCTTCTCCATAATAGTCACTTATTGTGAAGGTCTTTCCTGGCAAGATAGTAGGTTTGGACTGTGCATTCTCCATGGCCTGTTTGAGGGATAGAATCCAACTCAATTCCTCATAAGGTCCATTTTATAATTTCAGGTTGCCTTTTATCTTTTAAAAATTAATACTTTAGAACATTGAAAAGATTTTCCCAACCACAAATAAAATATTTCTTGCCCATTGCCCATTGGAAGTGTTTGTTATATCTCTTTTTTGTTGAAGGCATTCCTTAACTAGGCAGATCCACATGTATGACTAAAGCTTATAGGAAGTACATTCCCCTTTTTATTTCTTTTGATCTAACAGGTCTGCAAGTGTGGCAACAAAGTACACCCCATTCTGGTTGATAGCAAATTACATTTCCTTCTGTTATACCTGGGGAGGCATGACCTTGGTAAGACCTTTAATAAGACCATGGAGTTATCAGTTGCCCTTCTAAAGTCTGCAGCGGTAATTTGGTCATCACAGTAGCATCCTGCTATTCTCTAGATATGGCCTTCTAGTAAGAGTAGCTTTAGACTGTCCATTCTTTATGATTTCTGATGAAGGATGAAGCCGAACTCTATTCCTCCTAGGGTCTGTTTCCCTTTATTTTGGGTGTCTCCTCTGTTTATTTATTTACATTTATGTCAACTCCACCCAAACTCAAAGAGGTTTACAAATAGTATATTGATAAAATGCATAATCCAATCATCATAAGAGCATAAGAAATGCCATACTGGGTCAGACCAAGAGTTCATCATGCCCAGTACCCTGTTTCCAACAATAAGAACATAAGACATGCCATACTGGGTCAGACCGAGGTCCATCAAGCCCAGTATCCTGTTTCCAACAGTGGCCAATCTAGGTCCTACGTACCTAGCAATATCCCCAAAAGACACAGGTTCCACAATGCTTGTACTGGGTCAAGCATTGATATCCTGGGTCCCTTTTTAATAGTGGTTTATGGACCTTTCCTCCAGGAACTTGTCCAAACCTTTTTTAAACCCAGCTATACTAACAGCCCTTACTACATCCTCCGGTAACAGATTCCAGAGTTTGATTACACGTTGAGTGAAAAAATATTTTCTCTTATTTGTCTTAAATAGTTTACCCTGTAGCTTCATTACATGTCCCCTAGTCTTTCTATATTCTGATAGTGTAAACAATTGCTCCACGTTTATCCGTTCCACTCCATTCATTAATTTATAGACCTCTATCATATCTCCCCTCAGCCGTCTCTTTTCCAGGTTAAAGAGCCCTAACCTTTTTAGCCTCTCTTCATAGGAGTAGCCTTCCATCCCCTTCACCAATTTGGTGGCTCTTCTCTGTACTTTTTCTAATAACGCTATGTCCTTTTTAAGATACGGCGACCAGAATTGCACACAATATTCAAGGTGCGGTCGTACCATGGAGCGATACAGAGGCATTATAATATCCTTTGTTTTATTCTCCATCCCTTTCTTTATGATACCTAGCATTCTATTTGCTTTCTTGGCCGCCGCTGCACACTGGGCGGAGGGTTTTAACATGTTATCCACGATGACTCCTAAGTCCTTTTCCTGGGTGGTGGTTTACAATGGCCAATCCATGTCAAAAGTACCTGATAGGTTCCCAGAAGGTACACAGGTTCCACAGTGCTCATGCCGGAGTAAGCAGTGGATTTTCCCAGTCCTCTTTAATAATGGTTTATGGACTTTTCCTCTAGGAACTCGTCCAAACCTCTCTTAAATCCAACTACACTAACAGCTTTTACTACATCATCTGGTAATGAACTCCAGAGTTTGATTAGATGTCGAGTGAAAAATACTTTTTACGATTAGTCTTAAATGTGCTACATTGCGTGTCCTCCAATTTACTTTTTGAAGGGGTAAACAACCGATCTACATCTGTTCCTCTCCATTCATTATTTTATAGACTATTTATTATTTAACAGGTTTTTTTTTATACCGCTTTATCATTTTTAGTCAAAGCGGTTTACATTTTAACTTAAACTCAGGGGTATGTTTACTAAAGGACGTTAAGTGGTTTTATATAAGGTAAAAGCTTTGGGTGGGTAGGAAGCATTCTGGTAGTAAGGGCACAATGGACCATTTAACATTAACAGGACATTGAGCATTAAGGTGTCAAGCATTCACCTTAACATCCAAAAATGGCTGTCACCCTAAATAACCAGCCATAAAATAGTAAGGCCCCTTTTACTAAGACTTAACTCAAGCTATCTGCATGCAGTAGATAGCTTGAGTTGTTAGTAAAAGGGCTCCTGAATTCTTTAAAACCTCCCATTATATAATATAAACTTCCCTCTGCATTAAGCATCTAGAAATACCATCTTAAAAAGCCAGGCTTTAATCCCTTTTGATAATTTAAAGAAATCATTCTTTTGCCTAGGTACATATGGAAGAATACCCCATAGAGTAGTGACCAGTGGTGGAATCTGGTTGGTTCGGCCCAGTTCACGTTCGGCGAATAGGGCCGAAAATGGCATTGAGATGCCGGTGCTGCACTGGCGGGACTCCCCCCTCCTGCCTGTGGTTTGACCACATCGGGGGACCGTGGCATTGTGGGAAGCCCCTGATGCTGTCAAATTACTTGTGGGCAGGGGGATCAGGCTGCTGGGCCACCAGGGAGTTGCTGTCCTGCAGTGACGGCCAGCAGCCCAAGCATGCAGCACTGGCAACACAAATGCATGCTGTGCTGCCGCCCGCTCAGTCCTGTCAGTGGCAGGATTGATTGGAAATGGTTCATTTTTGGAATGGATCCTGCCACTGGTGGTGACCATAACAGAATATACTAACATGTAACCTCTGGAGATGCAGTTCTATTTTTAAAGGAATACATAACAAATTCTCATGTTGTGAGCTCAAAGCACAACTTGATACTTAAGAAGACAAGTTCTGTTGTAAATAAATAGGTCCATTTTGAAGCCTGAAAAACAAGGTTACAATCTTAAATGTAACTCTAAAAGCCACTGGGAGTCAATGGAGGTTTCTCAATATTGGATACACCTAATCAATCTACTTTAAATTTCCCAGAAGCCTGGCAGTCCCAACAAATGCTGAATTACAGTAATCCAGCACAGTATAAATTTATTTATTTATTTATTTAACATTTCTTATATACCGCCTTTCATGATATCGAGGCAGTTTACATTGAACAAACTGAAATTACATTGAAGAGGGCATTATAACTTGGAGATAACTATTTTACAGGGAACATGGTCAATGGAGGGTTAAGTGGCTTGCCTGAGCCAGTGTCAACAAATCTTTTTGGAACCAGTAAGCATCTAGTTGAAAAATAATGCAAAAGTAACCAAAAGTAGAAGAAACAACACATGAGATATGGATTTGTAAAGTAAGATCTAACAAGACACTCAGGTACTGAACTTAATGCTGTAGTAGTAATTTAAGTTTACCAGTTTTTATGTGAAAATTTTCATGTGGGCTCCACTTTCCTGCATACTTGTATAAGACCTCAGTTTTATCGAAGTTCAGTTTTAAGTTATGCTCTTTGAACCACTGGGCAACCTACAATCTTAGAAAGCTCGTCAATCCTCCATACTGTAACAGGGGCAACAATTTGGATGCCATACACAAAAATATAAAAACAGAAGTCTGGCATTGATGAGATGCTTCTTGCAGCAACCAGGCTCTCCAGCACAGGAGAAGATGGGTGCCAACAGAATGTCGATGGTTGGACAACAGTCACCAGAGCCTGCAAAATCACCAATCCAACTTCTCCAGCCCTTGAATTGAAGAACCATTATGCAGCCCTGGAAGTGGAGGAGGTGAAAGCATCCCTGGAAAGGGAAGGACCAGAGTTCAAGTACCCCATAGTTGCGGAATCAGTGACCAGAAGGAAACGAAGGGTAGTGGTTGTTGGAGACTCTCTTCTGAGGGGTACTGAGGCGTCCATCTGCCGACCAGACTTGATGTCCAGAGAGGTGTGCTGTCTGCCTGGTGCCAAGATCCAAGATGTTACGGAGAGTTTGCCGAGACTCATCAAGCCCACTGACTATTACCCAATGTTGCTAATCCATGTTGGAACAAATGATACTGCCAGGTATACCTCGGAACGTATCAAAAGTGACTTCATGGCTCTGGGACAGAGGGTGAAGCAGGTAGGTGCACAGGTGGTGTTCTCTTCAATCCTCCCTGTTGAGGGTAAAGGCCAAGGCAGAGAGGCTCGCATCCTGGAGATGAATGCATGGCTGCGTGGATGGTGTCTTCGAGAGCGTTTTGGTTTCCTAGACCATGGGATGCTGTTCCAAGGGTTGCAGAGCAGAGATGGCATCCATCTGTCCAAGAAAGGTCAACGCATCTTTGGTAGTAGACTGGCTAATCTACTGAAGAGGGCTTTAAACTAGATTCGTTGGGGATGGGTGAAGAAAGCCCCCAGGTAGGTGATACATTAAATACCTTTATGGAAATGGGTAACAGGGGTAACACATGGAAAGCAGTGTGTATTAATGCCCGTAGCATGGGAAATAAGATCCCTGAAGTTGAAGCTTTGGTGGGAGTGGCTGACTTGGATTTAGTGGCAGTTACAGAAACATGGTTCACAGAAAACCATGACTGGGATGTAACTATACCTGGCTATACTTTATTCAGAAAGGACAGGGTAGGAAGAAGGGGAGGAGGAGTGGCACTATATGTAAAAACTACTATTAAAGCTTTGGAATTACAGAGCTTAAAAGGGAGAGAGGAGGCATTGTGGGTTAAACTAGAAAGAGGGAAAGAGAAATCTATTTGCATTGGTGTGATATACAGACCTCCCTCACAAGAGGAAGAGGTGGACAGAGAGTTAATTGAAGACATACGCAGCATTGCTAGGAAAGGGGAAGTGCTACTGCTAGGAGATTTCAATATGCCAGATGTTGATTGGCACATTCCTGCTGCAGTATCATCTAGAAGTAAGGAGATCCTGGATTCTCTACAGGGAGAACTATTCAGGCAATTGGTAACAGACCCCACACGTGAAGGGGCCATACTGGACTTGGTGCTTACCAATGGTGAGAGTGTTTCTGATGTTGTAGTGGGAGATCATTTTGCATCCAGTGACCACCAGATGGTGTGGTTCAGTATTAGGACTAGGGCTGTTAGAATCCATTCCAAGGTGAAGATCTTAGACTTTAGGAAGACTAACTTTGCGAAGATGGGCCAATACCTCAGGGAGTCGTTAGTGGGATGGGAACAGCTGGGGGATGTAGAAAAACAGTGGGCAAAACTGAAAGGGGGTATTTTAAAGGCAACCAACCTTTTTGTTAAAATGGTAAATAAAGGCAAAAGGAACAGGAGACCGCTATGGTTTTCGAAGGAAGTAGCTGAAAAAGTGAAGAATAAGAGGGAGGCCTTCATGAAATACAAGAGATCACAGAGAGAGGAAGACAGGCATCTGTATTTGGAAAAACTTAGAGAAGCTAGCAAAGTAGTCAAGAAGGCAAAGATTCAAAAGGAGGAGGAAATAGCCAATGCAATAAAATGGGGGGATAAGACATTTTTCAGATATATTAGTGAGAAGAGGAAGGGCAAAAGTGGTATTGTCAGACTCAAGGGTGCAGGGGGGGAATATGTAGAAGCTGATAAGGATAAAGCGGAATTGCTTAACAAATATTTTTGTTCTGTGTTCACAGATGAAGAACCAGGAGCAGGACCTCAGAAAACACCCACAAATAAGAACAGAAGCGAGGGACATCTTGAACAATTTTCAGAAGACTGTGTTCGTGAGAAACTAGCTCAACTTAAAGTAGACAAAGCGATGGGACCGGATGGGATACACCCTAGAATACTGAGGGAACTTGGGGACGTTCTAGCAACTCCACTGACTGACCTTTTCAATGCCTCGTTGGAGTCGGGAGTGGTGCCAAAGGACTGGAGAGAGGCTCATGTGGTGCCTTTACACAAAAGCGGAAGTAAGGATGTGGTTGAAAACTACAGGCCGGTTAGTTTAACTTCAGTGGTGAATAAATTATTGGAAACGCTGCTGAAAGAGAAAATAGTGAGGTTTCTGGAGTCCGGCGGATTACAGGATCCGAGGCAGCATGGATTCACCAGAGGCAGGTCTTGTCAGACAAATCTGATCGATTTCTTTGACTGTGTGACCAGGGAGTTGGACCGAGGGAGAGCTCTAGATGTGGTGTATTTAGATTTCAGTAAAGCCTTTGACACTGTTCCTCACAGTCGACTTATAAACAAACTGAGCACCCTAGGGATGGACCCTAAAGTTACTGCTTGGGTTAGAAATTGGTTGGGTGGGAGGCGACAAAGAGTACAAGTAAATGGAGCTCACTCTGAGGAGAAGGATGTTACCAGTGGTGTGCCCCAGGGATCTGTCCTTGGTCCGATTCTTTTTTTTTTTTTTTTTTTTTAAAGTCTTTATTTAGCCTTTTCACAAAACAACATAAAGTGAAAATTTACACACTATACAATTATCCTACAAAACACAATAACCGAAACACAAAACCAAAAATAATCACCCACCCTCCCCCAACCCCCTCCCCTCCCCCCATCCGGGCTCACTGGAATACGACTACTACCCTAACTTCTCCAAAACGGGAAATGAGAAGTGTCCACCACAATCTAGGTGAACTGGGAGCGGGCCACAAAAAGATCCAACAATTTCCATCTGCGAACATTAAGATCCACATTATCCGGTTGGTGGAGTTTGCTATAAGTCTTCTCTAACTTAGCATAATGACAGACCAAATTCCACCAACCGTCAAGGCTCAGTCTGCGGAAATTCTTCCACTTCCACAGAATCATCTTAATTGCTGTAGCCATCATGAAATTGAACAGGAAAGATTGATCCGAGCACCCTACAGGAAATACACTTAATGACCTTAAGAAAAGCGTGCTCCACTTCAGGTCTGCCCTGAACTGCAGGACCGATTGCATCCTGTTCCACACCTGTTTCCAGAAAACCTGAACCAGGGGACAATCAAAAAACATATGCATGTAGGTTCCTGCATTTCCAGAGCAAGACCAGCATTTGCCAGGGATATCAGAACCCCATCTAGCCATCTTCGATGGGGTCAGAAAAGCCCTGTGCATGAAAAAATATAGTGATTGAGTGATTGCAGCAGACCTAGAGGCTTTGGAAACTGGCCCCCAGAGAATTCTCCATTCAGAAGGAGAAATTTCCCGAGAGATCTCAGATTCCCAAACCCGGGCGAGTCCTATAGGGGATTTGGAAGTACGCAGCCTCCAAAGGGCATATATCTTAGAAGTAGCCCCTTGTTGAGAGGCCGTAGCACCCAGCCAGCGGAGTAAGGCACCTCCCCCGTCTAGCTCAGATTCCTTAGTAAATATGCGAGAGGCAGCGATGCAGTGCCTTAGCTGGACCCATTGAAAAAAGAAGGAGTCCGGTAGGGAGAACGCCTCCTGCAGTGCTATAAATGATTTCCACCCATTGCCATCTATTAATTGTCCAAGTGACCACACTCCCCGCTCTTGCCATGCTTTCCAGGCAAATCTGCGCCCACGAATCCGAAACCGGGGGTTCCACCACAACGGGGTCTGCCCCGAGGGTAAATCATCCTGACCGATATTCCGGACAAATTCTAAGAAAGCCCCCTGTGTGGACCTGATAACCCTCCCTGCCGAAGCCCAGTCAGGGTACAACGCCCCTACCAGGTACGGCAAAGGACAGGGGGCAGCCATGCGGGCCTCAACCTTTAACCATGTCGGACTCTGTCCATACTCACCCTCAGTCAACCAAAGGGACCCCTGTTTAATCAAAAGAGCTTGGTGATACCGATGGAAATCAGGAAAATGCACTCCCCCCTCATCTTTGGTTGCTTTCAGTTTGTGAATGGCAATTCGAGGTTGCTTCCCATTCCATAAAAAGGAAATAAGACACCGCTCTATCTTACGATACCAAGTCGGAGAAATTGAAAAAGGGAGCATTCCCAAGACATAATTAATCTTTGGAGTGAGAGACATCTTAATGATCTCCAATCGGCCCCACCAGGAGAGGTATAAGGGAGACCATGACACAAGTTTTTGCCGAATGAAGAGGAGTAACTCCTCCATGTTTTTCTGTATCATCTCATCCACCGATGTGTTATACCACACCCCTAAATACTTAATACTACCCGCCTCCCATTTAAAGGGGAAATCCGCCATCTCCGTCGAAGTAGCGAGAGAATTAAGGGGAAACGCCACCGATTTGGACCAATTAATCTTATATCCTGAGACACTGGAATACCTACCAAACAGGGCTAAGATAGACGAGATTTCCTCAGACTGCGTAAAAAGGAGCAGATCGTCTGCATATGCAGATAACTTAACTTGCAGAGGCCCCATCTGCACCCCTTTAAGATCCGCCTGACTGCGGATTGCAATGGCCAGAGGTTCTAATGATAAGTTAAATAGCAGAGGAGATAGAGGGCATCCCTGCCTAGTTCCCCTGTGTAGAGAAAAAGGACGCGAGAGGACGCCATTCACATATATGCTGGCAGAGGCACAAGAGTAAAGCGCCCTAACCTTATTTATAAAATCATCTCCAAGGCCAAACCAGCGCAAGGTAGAAAACATGTATGGCCATTCCAGTCTATCAAATGCTTTTTCAGCATCTAATGACAGGGCGAGGTAAGGGCAGGCATCCGACGAGACCTGCTCCAACAAATTACATAAAAGACAAGCGTTATCGGACGTGGATCTCCCGGGCACAAATCCACATTGATCTGGATGGACTAAGTCCCCGACTACCAGAGCTAATCGGTGCGCAAGAATACTAGCGTAAATCTTATAATCGGCGTTCAGAAGAGATATGGGCCTGTAATTTGCCACAAAGCAAGGATCCCTGCCCGGCTTTTCTAATACCACAATTGTAGCCTCTGAAAACCTTCCAGTGGGACTATTCTCTAGCGCTAATTCGTTATAGTACTCCAGTAAAAAGGGAGCAAGGTCTTTACTGAAGACTTTATAGAATTCCGCGGGGAGGCCATCAGGACCAACCGCTTTCCCAGAGGACATGGCCTGTATTGCTGACAGTAGCTCATCACATAAGAAAGGTTTCCCAAGCTCGCATACTTGACTCTCCTCCAAAACCGGATGGTCTAGACCATCCACAAAAGCGGAAAATGCGCTGGCGTCAGCGGACGATTCAGAAGTATAAAGCGAGCTATAAAATTTAGCAAACTCAGCCACTATGTGCTCATCTTTGATCAGACTCTCCTGAGTGCTAGATAAAAGAGAAGCTACTCTAGGCTTGCTCTGCTTTCCTCTGATGGTATGGGCGAGCAACCGGCCAGCCTTATTTCTCTCAACATGAAACCGAGCAGTCTGTTTTAACATAATCTGCTCTACCTCAGAGCTCAAAAGCTCATTATATTGAAATCTAAGTCTTTGTAACCGGAGAAGAATGCCAGGGTCGGGTTGGACAGACCATAATCGCTCACCAGCACGAATTTGCGCTTCCAAGCTGCGTAGCTTAGCCGACCGCCGCCTGGAATCCTTAATTGCAAAACTTGTGATCACAGCCCGGATTGAGGCTTTAAAGGCCTCCCACCATGCCCAGGTTGCAGTGTCATTCCTTTTGTTCCAACGAAAAAAGGAGGAGATGGCGCCCCGCATTTCCTCCTGGAAAGCAGGATCAGCCAGCCACGATCGAGTAAAAGACCAGGACTGGTCCGGGCGTGCCAGTTCCCCTAGGGCAACCTCCACTAGTATAGCGCTATGGTCTGAAACTGACCTACCTAGTATGGATACACCTCTGCAACCGGGAATCAAAGACTTGGAGAGCAAGAAATAATCTATCCGCGAAAGAGAACTATGGGCTGGAGAAAAAAAGGTGAAGTCTTTTTCCCTGGGGTTGAGTAATCGCCAGATGTCGACCAGGTCACATGCACCAAGTAAAGAGAAAAGCGCGGAACGTGTGCGAGAAGGGCGCTCTACCCTACCGGGACTCTTATCCAATAAGGGATCGCTTACCAGGTTAAAATCTCCACCGGCAATTACCAGAGCCTCTGGGTCCTCATGGATAATCCCACTAAGGTTATTGAAAAAAACGGGGTCGTCAACATTAGGTCCATAAATATTGACAATGGACAACAAGTCTCTCCCCAGCTTAACTAGGGATTTAGACCATCTCCCAACATCATCGTGACAGGAGCTGACCGTTTGGGGCCCCAGGGTGGCCTTTATTAAAGTGACGACACCATTTTTTTTGTGTGTAGCGGGAGAGCATCCCACTAGCAGAAAATGCTTATCCGCCAGTTTGCTCGCCTCAGACGCAGGCAAATGCGTCTCCTGGAGCAAAATGACGTCAGCAGACTGACGTTTACAATACAACATTATTTTTTTCCTTTTGATCGGTGATCTGAGCCCCTTCACATTTAAGGACAAAATTCTTAGCCCATTAGCCATCCAATCCTTACAATATTTTCAAACACCCAATAAGCGGTAGACACCTCCCAATCCCACCTGATCCTATCATATACAGTGAGCCCAGAACCCCCCCAACCAAAAATGAAAAAAAGTCAAATAGGGTGAGACAGTA